>JARFIY010000303.1:1372500-2065000 GCA_036346155.1 Sinelater perroti | reverse complement strand
TATACAGGGTTGTATCCAGAAGTAGTAAAACTGTTTTTTTTCCGCGCGCGATGGAGGGGGGTCTGCAAGACCGGATGTTATGGAGGGGAGCCTTGGGAACAGGTTTCGACCTGCGGCAGTCGCCTGCGTACGTTCGTTGAGTGTGGACCACTGTTTTAGTGACCTCCTGTTGTGACGCCTCGTCGGCAGTTGCGATGGAGTGAAATTTGGAGCAGCTGTACGCCATCAAGTTTTGCCACAAATACGACCCGGGAACAAAACGTCGAAGCGAAGAGTGGCACACCGCACAATCACCCCGTAAAAAGAAGGCCAGAATTCCGAAATCGAAAGTGAAATCGATGTTGATTGCATTTTTTGGTCGTCGTGGCATTGTCCATAAGGAGTTTGTACCTCCTGGACAGACTGTAAATGCAAGATTTTACGTGAAAATGTTCGCACGGCTGCGAAATCGGATCACACGCGTGCGACTAGACCTGGTGGGAAAGTGGAAGCTCCACCATGACAACGCGCCGTGCCATGGCGCGTGGATTGTGAGGGATCTCCTGACCAAATTCAGCGTTTCCACGTTGCCTCACCCCCCTATAGCCCTGATGTAGCAGCGCCGGACTTCTTCCTGTTCCCCCGGATCAAGTGGCAGCTCAAGGGGCATCGTTTCGACTCGGTGGAAGCAATCCAAGCGGCAACAACGAGAGCGCTGAACAGCATCCCGGAGGACGACTTACAGAAGGCCTTCGCGACCTGGAAGGCTCGCTACCAGAAGTGTGTCGATGCCCAAGGGGCCTATTTTGAAGAGTATTTAGTCGATGTTCAATAAACATTTTTTAAAAAAATCAGCCCTACTACTTTTGGATACCACCCTGTATGTTCACTCTCTCTGCAAGGTCATTGCGCACCATCTCTAATGCGGGGCAATGTGACAAGCACCGCGCCTTAGACGACAGCCATTATTACCCTTTGTTCGAAGTGAACGCAGGCACTCAATTATTTTTAGTGACTGAGTAGGCTACCCGACAGGCATCAGAGAGCTCCGGGAATGGAACCCGGGTCCGTCCGCATTGCAACCGCGCCTCAACCACTAGGCCACACTGGTAATTTTTAGATAATGTTAAACAATCGAAAAGTTATGTAACTTTCTTGTCTAATACCAGGTACTATCTCTATGGATTTAATTAACTTCGATTTACTTTCACATCTATTTTATGTATCCTGTAAATTTTCTCGGTTAATTTTATTATATCCTCTTGTGGTGTGCATTAAGGCGTGGTCTAACGACCGTTTATTGCTAGCCAGACTAAATTTGGCTTTGAAGTGTTTAAATAGATTTTGTCAAGATTCAACAAAAATTTTTGTTAATAATTCTTATAAAACATAGTTGATTAGAAGTTTTAAGTTTTCTTTGTATTATTCGATGCTTTCACAACGTTCAGAAACGTCTAATGGGTCTGTTTGCAAACTGCAGTGGTTTTGTCAAGTTGATCGACGTACGCAATTTTGTTCTTTTCAAAAAGGGCATTTATTATGCCAGTATAGTGAATAAAAATTTTATCGGGCCAATTCAAAAAACCATATTTTATCATAAAAGCAGGCGAAATCTGTCCGTCTTACGCAGTGACCTGCTAAGATCAACATTTAAGTAGGTAGTTTTGACTTGAAATTATTTTAGCTTCTATAGATGGTGAGCTGCCTAGAACAATTAAAATGTAGCTGAATTAAGCCATTTTGCCAAAATTCAGTGTTAGCAATAAAATTATGCGATTTGCTGTTTTTTTTTTTTGTGATTTTTAAAGGGAACTTGAGAACTCAAATAAACTAAATAATTTTTTAACTTCTTCGAATTCTAAAATTTTAACAAAAACTGTCTTGTTTATTTTGCGTAATTGTTTCTTTGTGCAACGCGTACTAATTTTACTGATCAATAAACCTGAAACGAAGCTTACATCGTGTAATTCTCTATCGAATGCTTTTACTAAATTGACAATGTATAAAAACACTAGTCTGTTATGTTCAATTGATTTGTCAGTAATTTGTCTTAATACAAACATTACGTCGATATAAAGTTATTTTATTGGTAATAATTTTTGTTGCCAGTTTTAATGGTATAGATAAAAAATAACTTCTCAATAATTATTCAGGTTTAACGTTTCTTCTTTTTTAAAACATAATAATTTTGTTCGTTTCCTACTCTTTTCATACTTGTGATACTTCTACTGTTTTGTTCATGAATGTTATTAGTTATCTAATATTTCGAGTTTTTTTAATTTTGTAAGTACTTCTTTTACATTGTGATCTATTTGTGAAGTTTTAATAATAGTCATTATTTCTAGTAGAAAGAGTGTTAAATTGTTTATTTTGTTATATATTTATTTTAGGTATTTTGTCTATATATTTTTTGATGTATTTTTGGTCTCATAATTGTTCTGATAATTCTCCTTTTAAATTTCTTTTCTTGTCAAGCTTTCTGTTTCTGCTGCGTACATCACAATTGGTCTTATCGTTGTTCTATATACATACTTGCATCTTCGTGTTTCTGCTTAGCCTCTTATTCTTTAGTATACTTTTACTTGCATATAGCGCCTTATGTCCCTGCTGGATTCTATGTTTTGTGTTCACATTTTCATTTCTTCTATCAGGAATCCTAAATATTTATATCTTTCTACCTCTTCAAATTATCAATTGTTATTTGTACCTAGTTTGTGTGTGATTAATGATTAAAGGCCGTCTCACTTTGATCTAAATTCACATCGTCAATCGTTGAGTAAATGGTTTATTTGCTTTATTATCCTTTTTTATTAATTAATTTATCATTTTTTCCTGGTGCACTGAGTAGTGATATCTCTTATCTCTTTGTAATCTACATTTTCTGTCTTCTTTCTTTTGTAATAGAAAGAAAAACATTTTCCAGTCTACCGGTATTATATTTTTCTACCATGATTTGTTAAGTTTTTAAGCAATTTATTTTATACTTTTTCTTATTATTTTTATAGTAATTCTACAATATCTACATGCTTTTCTCAGTTTTGTATTAGCAATTGCGTTTTGCATCTTTTCTTCTGTTACTTCGTCATCTTCGTTTTTAAGTTAATTTTCCTTTATTCCTTCATCTTCTTCTTTCTTGCATTTATTTTTATTTGTAGACCATATAACCTTTAGTAATTCCATAATATTCTATTCATCTGTTCATGATTTTATTTTTACCTGTTGGTATTTTCTTCCTCGCTTTTGAATTTTCCGAGTGGATATTTTTTATCTCGCTATAACATTTTTAGCGTTTTGTGATTTATGTTTTAATTGTTGTTATAGTTAATATTTGAACACTTTCCAAAACTTTTCAGTTTTTCTTCTTAGAGTATAGAGCTTTTTTGATAATATTCCTTGGTCGTATTTAAGCATTAGATTTTCTTGTTTATTAGCGTTCAAAAATTTCTTCCGTAATTTTTTTCTTGAAAATCACGTGGTTTTAATTTCGGTATCTATAATATATTTTATATTTCTCCTAGCTGTAATAATCCCATATGTTGTTTCAATTGCCAATATCAGTATTTGGTTAAACTTATACCACCAATGTTTAAGGCTTTTCTTGGTCCCTCTTCTTTTTTCTTTTGTTTTTCTACTAATATTATCTACTATGTTCTTAAGTATTTTATTTTCTCCAATATATATTTCTTCTCTGGTTCTAACTTTTGCTTTGTCAATTATTGAATATTTATTTTCGCTTGTTACTCGCCTGGTAATCTTATATATCACTTTATGGAATGAATGTTTTGCTAATGTTGTTTACTCTTTCATTAAAGCCTTTTAAATGTATACTTAATTCTTTATTCCTGTCCCAAGCTTAATTACTTTTCTATTACCATTAGGAGCATAAGTTACTGTCACATTAAATGGCCTAAATTCTAAAACTGGAAAATTGTATTAAAGTAATATTAGCTACAGCTAATGATTACATTATCAGCTTAATATGGTTACAGATCATTAATATGATTAAAGAAAGATGGTAAAACATGCTCTAAAATAACGTCATTATAAAAAATTATAGTTGTACAGTAGCAATAAATTTAATTATTTGTTAGATCTCTAACTTAATGTCATTAAAAGTATTTGTAGTAATTCATAGAAGAGTATCCGATTTTTATAAAAAGAGCAAATAGTAAATTTACATTTATTAGATATCTATTTAAAATAATGCATAAATATAAAATAAAAAATAATAAAATAGACATATGTACACAAGTAACGACAAAAAAACTATTTTTGCAACTAAAAATATGTGTCATTTTGCCATTAGTAATACTAAGCATTGATTACCAAAAATTCTCATCTAAAAATTTTATTTATCTTTTATTTATAAAGGGTTCTAAATGAAAATGAATTTGAAATGAAATTTTAACTATGTTATAATTTTTACTAGTCGTTATTTGTGTTTAGTATTTATCATGGAAAAATACATACTTTAATAACGTTTGGTTATTGTCCAAAAATTTTATGAAAATAGACGTTCTTTTGTGAACACTCAACGTGCTCCTCACGAAACCTATGGTCCATATAATTGCCCTTATATGCTTGTTTTTCGTCTAATCGTTAAGAAATTTGAAAGGATTTTACTCTTCACGATGCGAAAATACCAACAAGATGTCAAATGCATAAATGTAGAGAACGTTGCTGCTATAAAAGATAGCGTTGCAGGGCTATAAATTTATTGATTGCTTGTAGCGGTCAAGAATTAGGGCTTAGATACACCTATATAAGATTTTACTGACCTAAGAATCGATACCAATGGACCATCTTAAGCACCATAACTTTGCTCCTTGCGCTTTAGAGCAACTTGAAACGAATTATAATTTTGGTCAAAAATTATCTTCTCAAATGAAGTTCATTTCAGCTTAACAAACTAAATTGGTGTACAAACAAGCCACAAGAGATTCACAAGTACTTTCATTGGCAAATGGTTACTGTATGCTGTGGTTTATGGGATGGTGGTATTTTCGGAGCATTATTTTCCAAAACGAGGTAGGAGATGCAGTTACAGTGACTGGTGAGCGGTACTGATTACTGTTAACAGATTTTTTGTGGCCAAATGTGGATGAAATTGATTTAGAGAATATGTGGTTCCAACAAGATAGTGCCACATGTCACACTGTTAATACCACTGTTGATGTATTGCAAGAAAGTTTTGTGAAAAGATAATTTTAAGAAATACAACTGTTAATTAGCTTCTAAAAAGTTGTGATTTAACTCCTTTAGATTACTTTTTGTGGGGTTACTTAAAATCTATAGTCTATGCCAGGAGTCGGCAACTGGCGGACCGCAAAAGGTAGGAAATTGGGCTGCTAAAAAATCTTTTTAAACTTAAATTATTTTATTAAATTTAAATAAATGATTAAAAAATATTATTTTAACTATAATCTATCTATATCTATAGCTAGATAGATAGAAGACAAATTTGTTCGCGCGCCATCCTAACCGATGTTTTTCGTATTTTACAAGTGATAGCGTGATTTTTCCCTTGCAGTGCAGTGCGTCAATATAAAGCACGGTTGTACTAGCTCGGTTAATGAGCGAGCAAGAAAAATCTGCCTGAGTGCTGCATGCTTAATAAGCATCAGACTCTGAGATAGTAAAAGAATGAATATTGGAAGTAACCACGGTACTTTTTGAAGAGAAGGATATCGTCGCTGCTATTCAAAATATTCTATTGTCGGCAAGAAGAAATACAAGAACAACAGAAATTTTGGTTGTGACAACAAAAGCAGCTTGCTCGAACTTTGTCCGAAGATACCCTGCTGCGCCATTGCACTTGACGAATTATGTGACATTGTTGATGATGAACAACTGTAGTTTTTTTAATGGTGCGACTTTTTGACATTTGATGATAAGAATGCTAAGTTATTATCTTATCAATGCATAATTTACTAGACCGGCCTTTTGGCAAACTCGGTACTAAACTAAAAGATGTAATGGACGGCTTAGTCTCATTTTACTCGTCAGCGCAAACAGTTCAAGGAGTTTTTGTCTGAAAGTGATTCGGTGTATTCTGACTTGCTGCAACACAACAATGTTTGTTGACTAAGTAAAGCCTAAGTGATTGAACGTTTCTGACAAATAAAAAAACAAATTACTTCCTTCTTAGAAAACGTTGAATACAAAGAACTGGCTCAAAACCGCAAATGCAGTTTTTCTAATTAATTTGTAAAACAAATACTTATATTATTTTTAGGAGTAAAAATTAGAAATTAAAATTAATAATATGAGTTTTTCTTTTTTTTCTGAACCTTGATAAAATTTTCAAAAGCATCTGGACCCCTTTAGAAATTATTTTCGAGCCCTGATCTATGCAAACAAACCACAAATCATTAAGGTTGGACATCGAACGCTCCATTTGTGACATTGTTATTGCACAAAATCATCGAAACTTAGGTTCATCGAATTTGCTCATGTGCACGAAGTCGAGGTGGACACTTAATTAAAGTGTCATTCAAAACATAATGTAAACAGACTACGCTTCAAAATAATGTAAAATATTTGATTGTGTCTGTAGTACTTTTTATGTTATTTTATTCTAAATTCACGTCATTCTTATTGGAAAACCTTTATTATAAAGTTTCAGAATGTGATGCAAGAAAATTTTTTATTTGTATAAATCTTGCGTTAAGATTTCTTTACAAACATAATAAAAATTTAAAAAATATCACATAGATACTGGACCGATATAGTAGATAATGGATAAGACCAGAATAACCCTAAAATTTATATTTCATAAATGTATGCATGCCGTAATTCCTCCTGGGAGGTATCATTGGTGCCCTTTCATGGGCTTTTTAATCCTTTTTGGCGGGATTAGTGCCTTTAGTTGTGATTTCCGTTTCATATGCCCTTGCTTGATTTTGATTTTACTACTATTTTCTTCCATTCTTTCCTGTTGGTCGCGGTCCGTCTCCAGTTTACTACGTTCATTCTTCTTAAATCTCCCAATACTTCATCCTTCCATCTATTTTTGGGTTTTCCTCGTGGTCTTGTCTGCTCTGGTTTCCACTCGGTTATTGTCTTTATCATTCTATTTCTATCCGTTCTTTCTATATGCCTAGCCATCTTATTCGCTGTGCTTTTATTTCCTGACAATGTCTTCTCCTTTCAGTTCTTCTTCTATTTCCTTATTCATTATTATTCTATATTCGTTGTCTCCCATTTTCACTGGTCCTAGGATCTTCCTCATAATTTTTCTTTCGAGAATACGCAGTTGTTCCTCCTCTTTTTTCGTCATTCTTATCGTCTCTGCTGCATATATTATTGTGGGTCTTATTAGTGTTTTGTATACTCTTATTTTTGTTGTTTTCGTGATTTTCCGGTCTTTCAGTAATGGTTTATATATGTTGAATAATTTAAAGCCTCGGTAAATTCTTCCTTTTATATCCTGGTCTCTGTTATTTTTGTTATTTATTTCCGTTCCTAGGTATGTGAATGTTTGTATTCTCTCAAATTTGTGACTTCCGATTTTGTATTGGTTTTGGTTATCTCCTTTTCCTCGTTTACAGCACATGTATTTTGTTTTCTTTTCATTTATTGTAAGATCTCTTGCTTTTGCTTCTGTTTCGATTGTGTTAAGTGTTGATTGTAGTTTAGTTTTGCTTCTTGAGACTATTACTAAATCATCCGCATATGCCAAAATTTGCATCTCTTTGTTCACAATTGTTTGGTCTGTTTTTCGTATGTTCTCTAGTGTTATGTTGAATATGTTGGGTGATAGTGCATCTCCTTGTCTTACCCCTGAGTTGGTTTCAAAATATTTTGTGTCCCCTTCTTGTAATTGTACTGTCGCTTCTGAATTCTCCATCGTCATTTTAGTTAGTTTCGATGGTATTTGGATTTCTCTCATATCCTCTAATATTTGTGGTCTTTTAATTTGGTCAAAAGCTTTTTGAAAGTCTATGACTAAGAGATGTAATTCGATATTGTATTCGTACGCTTTTTCTATTATTTGGTTGATGATATATATGGCGTCTACTGTTGATCTGCCTGGGCGGAATCCACATTGAAAGTCCCCGATTTTATTTTTCGTATGGATACTTAACCTCTGTTGTAATATACATGTGAAAATCTTGTATGTTGTGTTGAGAATCGTGATTCCCCTATAGTTACTGCATATTTCTGGGTCGCCTTGTTTATATATCGATATGATTCTTCCTTTTCCCAGTCTTTTGGCATCTTCTCTTCATTCCAGATTGCTGTTATTAGTTTGTGTATTTTTTTGTGCATTTCATTCCCTCCATATTTTATCATTTCTCCGTTTATTTCATCTACACCCGGACTTTTACCATTTTTAATTCTTTTTATAGTTTTTGCCACTCCCTCATAGGTTGGTTCTTTGTCTATGTAACCATTTATTTCATTTACCATTTCCCTTTGCTCTTCATCTTCTTCCCTGAATAGTAGGTTTTGATAATATTCTCTCCATATATCTTTAATATTTTTTCCTTCATAGTATGTTTGTCCTTGGTTATCTTTCATTCCTCTTCTCTTGATTGGGTAGTTTCTTCTTGTCTTTTTTATGTTTTTGTACATCTCTCTAGTACAGTTGTGTCTTCTATTGGTTTCTATTTCCTCTATTTCTTTATCTATCCATTCTCCTTTTTCGTTTTAAATACTATGTCTGCTTTTTCTTTATCTCTTTTTATTTTTCGTGGCCTTCGTTCTTTCCTGTGTTTATCCATTTCAATCTAGCGTATCTCTTTTTGTTTGTTTCTCTGTCACATTCTTCATCGAATCATATTTTATTTTTTTTATTTTTTCTGTGTCCTATGATTCTTGCCGTTATATCCGTTATGCATTCTTTAATGTTTTTCCATTCATTTTCGATTTCTTCTGGTGCTCTCTCTTTTGGTTGGGTTATTTTTTGTTCAATTTCTTCTATATATTTTTTCCTGGTTTCCATATTGTTTAATTTTTCAACTGCCCATTTTCATCTTTGATTAATTTTCTCCCAATCTTTTGTTATTTTTTTAGTTTTGTTATTACCAACAAGTGATATATGTCTGCGTTGGCATCTCTGAAGGTTCTGACATCTTGTACAGCTGTTGCTATGTTTTTTGAGACTAACACATGATCTATTTGGTTGCCCTTGTTTCTTCCGGGTATAAGCCAGGTTTTCTTATGTTCTCTTCTGTGTGGGAATTTGGTGCTACTTATTACTAGGTCTGCTGCTGTCGCATAATTACATAGTTTTAGTCCATTGTCATTTGTCTTCTCATGAATAGTGTGTTTGTCTGCAACCCCTCTGAGCCATTCTTCTTTCCCCACCATTGCATTAAAGTCCCCAGTACCATAAGGATGTCTTGTTTTTTTATTCCATCTGTTATTTTTCTAGTTCTTCATAAAATTTGTGTTTTCCTCCTCCTCGGCTTCTTCCGTTGGTGCGTATACATTAATGATAGTGATATTTTTGGTTTCCTTTAATTCTTAGTGTTGATATTCTTCCATTCACTGGTGTAAATTTCATTATTGTTTGTTGACTTTTTGTTACCATAAAACCTGTTCCACTCTTTCCTTGGGTTTCTTCTCCTGAGTATACCATTGTAAAATTTGCATTGCTAATTTCTCCCTTCCTTTCCACCGAATTTCCTGTAATGCTAATATGTCTAATTTGTATTTTCCATTTCTTTTGCTATTTGTATCATTTTTCCCGGGATTAATAGTGTTTTTATGTTCCACGTGCCTATTTTATTATATTTTCTTTTTGCATT
Organism: Sinelater perroti; assembly: GCA_036346155.1. Classification (NCBI taxonomy): domain Eukaryota; kingdom Metazoa; phylum Arthropoda; class Insecta; order Coleoptera; family Elateridae; genus Sinelater; species Sinelater perroti. The sequence goes on along the minus strand of JARFIY010000303.1, from coordinate 2,055,266 downwards.
TGTTTTTCTATTTTTGTTACTTTAGCTTGGTTTGTATTTAGTCTAAATTACTATGTCCATTTCCATTGCATTTCGTTGCCTTTATTTCCGTCCGATTTTTTTTATAGCTAGTTTTTAAGTTTTTTGCGTTGTGCTCTACATATGTGAGTTTGCCGATTGTTTTGTTCATTTTTTTCCTCATCCCGTTCTGGTATTGTGCTTGTTGTTTGTTTCGGGTCATTTCCTTTTGTACGTGGTGCAGGTCGGCTTTGTGTCCAGAGTCTATTCTTCTTGGGCACTGCCCCTTTGGTAACTACTGTTTTCGTTGTTTGAACTGTTTCTTCGTCTGTTGACCTCTCTCTTTTCTTGGAGTCATTCATTCTTTTATTGTCTGTGTTCCCTTCTTCTTGATATATATATATATATATATATTTCATAAACATTCTTTAGAAAATAAGATTCTGTGATTTCATGTCAAAAACCTTGTCGTGCCCAATACCCGACTTTTCAAACGTATTGTCTTGGTAAATAAAATGATTTACAAAAATCATTAAATAAATAAATAAAACCAAAGTAAAATATTTTTCGTTCTACTAAACGGTGATAAAATTCCAATTTATCATAAAAAATCACCTACCCTGAAAAGTTATGTTTTGAAAATTCAATGACTTTTTTAAAAACATTGCACAAAACATTATTCTTCTAAGAAAGTAGAAAATGCAAAACAAAAAAATTATAGTTTAAATAATAATGAATAATAAATCTGATGTCCTATGCTCCACAATGCTTATTCTCCTATTAAAAATATAAATTTTAATTAGTAATAAAAAACATAAACCAAAATGGTTATAACAAAAATCTCCAACAAACTTATTAACGAAAACAAAGTAATAAACATGCGAGTTGCAAATTTTTAAAATTTTTGCAAAGATGCTTCTAGTGCTATGAAACTATTTTAATTAAACCTTATCTAAAAATATTTTCTGTGTAGTTAGAACGCCGGGCATTAGATATCCCTCCAGCCAATTCGTTAGATTATTATTTAAAAAAACTAGGAAATCAAAAAACTTGAACTGGTCGAGTTAATTGCTTTATCAAGTAACCGTCCTTAGTTTTTTTATTATTAACGCTATAAATACTCCTGACTTTGCATGAAAAAAGAAGTTTTTGATAAAATACTGAACGAACCAATGGTAAGTTTTTACCGAAAATACCAAAGAGCTTTTCGATGAATGACTCAATTAAATCGACTCTAATAGTCGAATATTTTTACTCTAATACTAATTAAAAAAGTTTTCACTTCAATTAAAATAATATTTGTTCAAATAATAAAACGATTTTTTATTGATTATCATTACGATTTAGACAAATATTTTAAAGAGGTGCTATTGTCTGGTGCCTTGGAGAGTAGTTGATGAGCTAAAAACTAAATAAAAAATATATTTATTAAATTTTTATAAAACAACAGGGTTAAATGCAAGATTAAAAAAATAGATACAAATAATTTCAGGTGACGTACAACTTGCAACTAAAAAGTTTTTCTAATTCAAGTTTTAATTTGGACACTGATCGCTCCATAATTCCTTAAATAATGTTTTCTGCCATATCATTTTAGACTTTTTAGAAGTATTTACATCATCTATTAAGTGGTTTATTATTGTTTGTATAAATACCTGTCAAGTAACTTACAGGTTGTATCAGAGAATTTAACCCTTACTTCATAAGCATATCGATAGTATTTGGTATGATTGATGTCTGTCACTATCAACTTATTTTGCTATTTGCGTACATTAATCGCCACCAATAAACTGGAATAATGTGTATGATATAGCTGTTGAAAATATAAACTAAGCAAAATTGATCAGCTACGGCCACAACAGTACATGCGACGTCTACGATAAACCAGATTACTACTATCCAAGCAAAAATGTTGAGGCATATGGAGGAGAAACAGCATAGGCAAACTTTTTGAATCGGGAACTTCACCTTTACTAACTATAAAAGGTACAGAGTTTACATTAAATTGACTTTGCACCATGTCTGCTATAACATCAATCAATAGATAATAAACAACTGCCTGCCTTCGAAACCTTATATTATTCACAAATAAGGCAATTTACCAAAAATGTTATTTCAGTTATAACTATTATACACGAATATTTAGACATGAGAGAGCTGTTTTCAAAATGGGTGCCGCGTTTGCTCACACCGGAACAAAAACAACAACGGATTGATTATTGAAGTACTGTTTGGCCATATTTATGCCCAATAAGTCGGAGTTTTTGCGTCAATATGTGACAACGGATGAAACATGGATCCATCATTTCACTCCGGAATAAAATCGGCTGTCTGCTGAGCAGAGAGCAGCCGATAAAGCTGTCCGGGCGCCCAAAGACGCAGCAGTCAACTGGCAAGGTTATGGCCTCTGTATTTTAAGATGCATCGACTATCGAAACATGAAAAAACAATCAACAGCGACTATTATTGTTGGCTTGTTGGAGCATTTGAAAGCATAAATCATAAAAAAGACCACATTTGGCGAAGAAAATATTTCGTTTTATCAAAATAATGCACGTGTCACAAGTTGCCCAAAACAATGGCAAAAATGCACGAACTGCGCTTCGAATTGCTTCCGCATCCACCATATACTCCAGATTTGGCCCCCAGCGATTACCACCTCTTTGCCGAACTGAAAAAGATGCTCCTTGCCAAGAGATTTGGCTCGGATGAGGAAGTCATCGCCGAAACTGAAGCCTATTTTGAAGGCAAAGATAAATCGTTCTACCAAGGGCGGTATCGAAAAGTTAGAGAAGCATTGGCATGATTGTATCGCCGCCAAAGGAGACTATTTTAGTGAATAAAGAAGAATTTTTGCAAAAAATTGTTTTATTATTAGGACCGAGACTTATTAAGTGATGTGTTAGATGAGCATTAGTGTTTATTATTATTAATGCAAATAATTACGAAGTGTTCCTAAAAAAGTCTACTTTTTCTAGAAAATATACTACTTAATGTGCGGAAGTAAATGTAGATAATAATCGTACACTATACTACTGTTATTGAAATTACAGTACAACTAAAAATAAATTATATTACATCAATCTTTTTATATTAAATTCAGCATACTGAAATTTGAAAAACGATTATGTTTGTGTACCATATGTTTATGTCTAACCGACAATTGGTAATGTTGTTTCTTACGTATAAGGTTTGGGGGAAACAGTGATATAACGTGTAAAATAGGCATAAAAGTGTTTTCACATATTTAGAATTGGAACATATAACTTACACGGTGTAAGAATGCCTCGTCGTCAACAAAGGGTACACTATCAACAAGTTGGCAAACCAGGTCACCTCTAATTAGAGTTAGAGAAAACATCAACTTAAATCGAGAACAGTCCTTGGTACTTCTTTTAACAAGATAACGCTCAACCACATGTGGCATATAACACATTGAACTTCCTTCAAGCCGAGTAGAAACTTTACGACTGCTTCGATCACCTAACCTTTCATCGATCGAAAATATTTATAGTACAAGGGGTTGCCAGCCAAAAGATATTTTTGGCGTCCTAGGCTGACAATTCTTCACTCGCCTTTCCTCAAATTTTTGCAAGGAGGGAACGTATACATTTTTAACTGTATTGACTTTCTTCCCTGGATCGGAAACGTGGGCGTCCATTATGAATGGGCACTTGCTTCCGTTCGGCGGTAGCAAATCAAATAGCCGTCGCAGCACGGCAATGCAGCGGCCTGATGACAGCCGCAGCCGCCCGGAGAAGCGAGAGTGGCCCCGACCTGCGTGCACGAACGCACAGACTTCGTGTAAATTAAGCGCTTAGAGCGCGGCACGGTAAATTTTGTCAGCTGTCTCTTTTTACTTTCCGTTTAAATGTATAGGCTGCCTTTGGTTACTGCGCACGGATCTCCTCGTATAAATCAAGGGCGTAGAGCACGCCACATTTCTTTGTCACTTTCTGTTCAAACGTATAGATAGATTATTACACAAGAAGTACGGCGGTATCCACACCCTCCAAAATATCTAGTTGACTTGTTTGATTTTTAATAAAAAATTTGTTTACGAAATAGCTTTGCTACACTTCTGAAGTATTTATTTAGAAAATCTAATTATATCTTATTTAACATTAATTATTTTTAAAATAAGAATTATAAAACAATATAGCACAAAAATAAATTGATTTACAATTAGATAGTATGATTTATATTTAAAATAATAGTTAAATTTAATTTTGTGATATAAAATCTAGTATAACATCTTTTATTTTCTTTATTTTTTCTTCACATTTTGGTGGTATATAGTTTTCTTTGAATTAAATACACATCTTTTATTTTCGTGCTTCTAATTACGTTTTAATATATTTTTACATGTTCTGTTTATTTTTTTGACATCTCCGTTATCCATCACTTTTTTGTTTTTTAATGCTATCGTTATTTTCCAAATTATTTTTTTATAATTAATTTTTTTCTGTACATGGTTATTGCTAGTAAGATAGTTTTATGTCATCTAAATAAGTTTCTTGTATTTAACGGGTTTTCAACATGGCATTCTGATAAATTTCTGGTTTTATATTTTAACATTTGTTTTATGGCACTGATAGCCAGCGTTTACGGTTTTCCCATTTTTAAGTTTAGTTTCGGCATTTGATTTCCTCAGAATGCGGACCGATCAATTTACGCTTATGTCCTTACCGCTTGACGTTCGACGATAATTTGATGCCATTCGTATCAATTCTCAGAAAACAACATTCCTTTCTTCCGCCTTTACTGAATTAATTGACTCATGCTTTGCACTTTCCTGCATAAAATTAATAATTCTTGTTGTATTCTCGATTCTTTGCTGGATTAACGCATGTGCACGGCGAGGGTCAATATTTAGTTGGAGTACTGTTTACTACTGTTTAATTAATAATAACCCACCAGGTCCAGCTTCTCATAAAAAAGATGTAGTCTTTTAAATTTTTCTGGAATTCAGAAACATTTATTGACTAATTTATTTTAAAATCATAAAACATAGTATACAATACTGAACTGACTCAACAATTTAAATTTTTTTATACCACTTTCACTTTTTATATTTATGTATATACATACATACATACAATAATAAAATAATGTATAAAACGGCTATACATTCCATTTTTGGAATTCTAGTTGCTCGTTTGAACTCTTCAGACTTGTTATCCTCGCTTTGCAGTTTGTTACTCTGTAGTGCCTTCTCGCTTTGTTTCCCATAGATTGATGTGTTGTTTTGCCTTTTTTATCATTTTTTTCTATTCCTTTGGCTTTGGATCTTTGCTGTCGCTCCAGTTATCCTCATCTTTTTTTGTCGTTCATAATCTGATCTTCCCAACGGAGTTTAGGTCTTCCTCTCTGTCGGATGTTGGGTGGGTTCCATTTCATGATTTTCTTTATTATCGCCTTATTTGATTTTTTTCTATGTGTCCGTACTATTTCATTCCCTTGGCTTTTTGTATTCTCCGTTTATTTTCTTGGGTAATCTTTCTGATTATTCCTCTTTCAAATACCTTTATTTTCTCTTCCTCTTTGTTTATTAAACATATTGTCTCTCCTACTTGCATTACTTCGGGTCTTTTTTTCTTCTATTTGTTTTATTTTTCATGTTATTTTTATTTATTTTTTTTAATTTATTTCGAGTCCTATTTTCTTTGCTCCTTTGTTTATTTTATTTATAATCTCTTCTAATCTTCTTTTATCTCTGGCTACTACTGCTAAATCGTCAGCATATACGACTATTTCCACCGTTTTTTGAATAATCGATTCTGGTACTTTGTTTATTATTCCTTCTACTGCTATATTAAATAAAGTTACAGATAGCCCTTCTCCCTGTCTCACTTCACGTTTTATATCTATTTCTTTTATTATTCTTTCGCCGGTTTGTACGACTGATTTTTTAAAAATTTTCCATCGTTATTTTAATTAAATTTCTTAGTTTGTTTGGGGATACTCTAGTTCTTTGCATCTTTAATTAGTGTTTTCCTTTTTATGCTATCGAAAGCTTGTTTGAAATCTATAAAGCTATGTGCAGTTCGTTATCTTAATCGTATGTTTTTTTTATGATTATATTGTTGATTTTCCTGATCTAAATCCGATTTGGTATTCACCGACAATCCATTCCGTGTATTCTTTTAGTCTTATTTGTATAATTGTTGTGAGTATCTTGTACATTGTATTCAGAAGCGTTATTTTCCTATAATTATTGCAGATTGTTAAATCTTTTTTGGGTATTGGTACTGTAATTCCTACTTTTCATTCTTTCGGCATTGTCTTCTTCTCTCATATTTCACTTATTACTTCGTATATTCTTTCTCCCAGTTCTTTTTCCCCAAATTTACATTACGCATTTTATTGTGAATATTACTTGTTTCTGCCTTTCTTGAGATTTTTTAGTTTGCTTATTATTTCTTCTATTTCCTTTTTTGTGGTTTTCTTAACTTAGTATCGTCTTCCTTATTTTTCATTTGTAATTATTTATTGTATTCTTCTTCTTCTTTTCTTTCTTAAGTCTAATAAATGCTTCTCCCAAGTTTTCTCATCTTTATTTGCCGTTCTGTTCTTTTTTCCTTTTTGTTTCCTTAGGTGTTGATGTAATTTGGCATTAGTTTGATTCCTTCTTTTTTTATTTTCTTATAATTCTTGCTTGTTGATTCCTATCCACTTTATTTTTGATTTCCTATTTATTTTCGTTCGCTCTTCACATTCTTTAAACTACTTTTTTCTATTTTGTTCTCGTTTTATTCCTATTGCCGTCTCTGCTGATTTTATAATAACTGTTTTAATTGTTCTTCATTCTTTCTCTATATATTTTTTATTTTATTTTTTTAGTAAGCTATTTATCTCATTCTTATCTCTTCTTTCCTTCTTTTTTTTCTAAAACTCCTAGGTCCCATTTCTTTGTTGTTTGCGTTTATATATTTTTTAATCATTCTTAATTTTATTTCCGCTATTATTAGGTTATGATCAGTTTCTACGCTTATCCCTCTGTATGATCTTACGTCATTTATCATATGCTTTCTTTTCTTTTTAATTAAAACATAGTTTGTTTGGTTGCTTGTGTTGCTAGGTGACATAGTCACCTACGGTTATCTGTTGCTATTTTGTGGATTGTTTCCATTCCTGCTACATCTTTTATAAAATATCATTCTTTTTTTTTGCATTGAAATCCCCTACTATTATGAATGTATCGTGCTTGGGTATCTTCTTGCATGCATGTTTCTTCCAGTTTATCGTAAAAAGCTTCTTTCTCTTCTGCCGTTATTTTTTCTGTAGGTGCGTAGGTGTTCACTATGGATATATTTGCTATTGTATTTTTAATTCTGACATATAATATTGTTCCGTCTGTTCTTCTCAATTGTATTAATTTTTCTATAAATTTTTTATTTATTATGAATCCCGCCCCTTGTGTTTCGTTTCCTCCGTAGAGTATTGAGTATTGCTCTATGTCTATTCTTCCTTTACCTTCCCATCTTATCTCTTGTAGTGTTATTATGCTTATTTTGCATCGTTCCATTTCTCTTCCTATTTCTTCCATTGTACCTATTTCTAATAGTGTTTTCATGTTCCATGTTTCTAGTCTTCTATCGCCTTTTTCGTTTTTTCTTTCTGTTCGCTTTTTTCCCTTGTATTATTTGCCGTTTTCTTATTTCTGTCTCTTTGTTCACTTTCTTATTTATTTTTATAATTTGTTTTATGTATTTTCTGTGAATGGTTTCTTTGTCCGTTTCCATGTCCGTCGTCATTTTTTTCTTATCTATCCCTATTAGTGTTTTGGAAGGTTTGTGTTATTTTTTTAGAGTTTCTTCTAGCATCTCACCTTCTGAGGATTTTTTATTTATCATTCTTTTCTGACTGTCTTTTTCACTTGTGATTCCACTTGTAATTTTCTCCTCTCTCAATGTCTTCTGCTCTGTATCCGTCGTTATTAATTATTAGTTTATTGTATCTTATTTCTTGTTTTCTTCATACATGGTATTACTATTTCCTTTCTTTTTGTACTTCTTTAGAATAGTCTTCATTGATCCATATATCTGTACACTCTAGAACTTTTGCATTTTTTAATATATTTGATGTTGTAGACTCTTTCGTCAGTTTAATCAGTATTGGCCTTGCTATTTCTTCTTTGCATTTCCCAATTCTTCCTATTTCGTCTATGTCCTCTTTTATATTGATGTTTATTTGTATCTTCTGAAATACTGTATTAGTCTCTTTTTGTGTTTCTTTTCCATTTTCGTTGGTATTGTTTATTATTTTCTTTATCACTATATTATTCTTTCTTTTCTCTCTTTCTAAGATACCTATTCTCTCTTCCTGCGCCGCGATATTCTCCACAAACTTTGTCTTTTCTTCATTACCTTGTTTTAATTTCAGCACTACAGCATCTAGTTTTGCATTTAATTGCTGCATGTGTTCACCAATTTAATCAAACATTTTTTCTGTTCTATTCATTTCTGCCATCTTTAGTCTTCCGCTGTGTGTTTATTCTAAATAACGCCAAAATTCTACTCTAATTTATTACGATTGTTCGTCTAATTACTTGTTTAATTTCACGTCGTAAGAGACTAAGGGCCGGTCGACCCGTCAGACCTCAACCCCCTACCCGTGATTTGTTTAGTTTACTAAATTTATTTAATTAATTATTGATTTTAATTTAATACTCTTTTATTTTATTTTATTTATTTTTTAACGTATGGAGTGTTGCATATTTTAAAAAAAATTTGCGGGTTTCTCTTTCAGTTATTTATATTATTCTTATCACTTATCTATTATAACAGCATGAAATTTTCCTCCTTGTTTACATATCATTTAACCTCAAAATAACTTTAATAAAATTAAAATAAAATTTGAATTTCACTCACTGCCGCGGTGTAATGTATTTATTTCCACTTTTCCAGTTATTCTTTTAATTTATTATCTTTCCTATATTTTTTATGTTTAGATTGGTGTTTTTAGTTGATTAATACTCAATAAAACCTTTCCATACCCACACAACACATCTCTATAATCCTATCCACAGTATGGTATGGTTTCAGAATATTTAGAGATGTCGATCTTAACTAAGTTGAAGAGAAAGCCTAATAGGCGGTTTCCTATACCCGGACATGTGATCCGGTCACTTTTTGACCGGTTCCCGACCAAAATGCCTGGTGCCATTGTATTCAGCGTGTCCTAATTAGTAAAGATCAACCTTTATCTTACAATCCCGAGAAGTCACATGTCCGGGTATAGGAAACCGCCTATTAGCCTTTTGTCACACTTGCAAAAACTTTTATTTTTGTGGACAAATTTATTCAAAAACAACTATTCTATAAAATAAAAACCATCATTCTCTATGACCTTTTTCCACCGATCTGAAAGCACCGGAACATGGTTGAAGTACTACTTCGTCGACTTTGAATCGAAGTACTCCTGACACTCTCCTTCAACTTCATCGAAAGTCTCAAACCGACAAACGACTAAGAAGTGCTCCAAATGAGCGAAAGAGGTCGTAGTCGGATGGAGCAACGTCTGGATTGTAGGCGGGATGTGGTAGGACTTTGACGCCCTCCAGCTTTTCGAATCTCTCCTTGGTCTTCTTGACGTTATGCAATTTAACACTGTCTCGTTGTAACAAAGCGCGCTTTTGGTTGATCAAGGTCGAGTACTTCTCCTTGATCTTATCGTAGACACAGCCCAACTACTCATATCTTTGTATTGACAGCGCGACTATTCGGCACAAGTTTAAAGTGAAGGACATCTTCAAAATTTCATCAAACACACATAACATTCTTACCGAGACGGTTCTGTCGTGGAACTGATGACGGATCTAGGTCTCGCTGATTCCACTTCTTCAGCCGATCGTGATTAACCAGGTAGGCCCACTTTTTGTCTAACGTCACAGTTCGTTTCCAAAAACAATCAAGACCGCTAGAAGTAAAACTAAAAAGTTTGATTCTGCAAAAGCACCATTTTCCCACAGTTCTGTAACTCACTATTTCCTTGCATTCGGTATTACAAATCTCTTTTTAGCCTCTTTCGGTGAAAGTTGTGGTTTCTAGAAATAACGTATCAGTACTCAAAGTTCAGATTTGTCTATCTAGAATCAAATAAAATTATAAACAGAAAACAATAACAAAAATTGTGTGGTAGAACGTTTACCTTAAACTAATATATATATTTTTTAATTATATTGATCATAAGTACGATAACATCAAAGCCATATATGGTACGGTTGAGGAAATATCCTTGCACGATGTCATTTCTACTATTTCTTCTTGTAAAGTTTTTTAAAAGAGAAAGTGTGTACTTCCCGAATTAAAGATAATCTGAAAACATTTTAATTATTTTTATAGATTTTACAACGCCCCGAGGTTTCCCTAACGTGACATACATATCTCATCTGAGTGATGTTATCTTTAAAAGTATATTTTTAGTGTAAAGTCTTGTTATATAGATCACTTAAATAGAAAATATTTTTTTAATTAAAAGATTTATTTTTAAGTTACTAATTATTTATTTACTTTGCCCTACTATGTAGTAGAAATTTAATTTAAAAAATAGATTGACCGCTCATTTTGCCATTTTCCGTAAAATTGATATTTTAAAGACAATACAAATTTTCTACTTTCAATAAATACATTGAATCAAACCTACTAACGATTATTTCTTTAGATATATAACATAAACAGAAATTCCGACGATCTTAACATTTCTATGAACCTTTGTGATGTCTTCTAAGATAAAAGGTTGAGAATACTCCAGTTGTAGACTACGTGGACTGCTCGATTTCTATACGAATCGGTAACCCTGCGTGTACTAGATGCAATCTGACGTTCGCATTTTATAATTCGACATGTTTGATGACATACATTTTGTCGAATGAATGCTATTGTTTTGTTTTCATTAAGTTGATAATTTCCTCTCGACCAAAAATAGAATTAACTAGTGAATATTTCCGTGCGATGATTTTTTAGAATTTTTGACGTAGATTATCTCAACAACAATACATCGATCAACTAACTTCGGTGATGAAGTTCGCTGGCATATAAATTTACAGAAATACCTCTAAAATCGGCTGTTGTGCCAGCAAACATCGATGCCGTGCGCGAACTGTTAAAACAAGATCGTCATGTAATTTATCGTAAAATTGAGCCATCCTTAGGCATAAGTTAACACGTAAGTTAACGATCGCTCAAAAATTGGTTCGTGTCTATTAGTCGAAAGAAATGCTCAAGAAATACAACATCTTTACAGATGACGAAAGTAAAAAATAGTCAATCTCCCAAGATGATCCAAAACCAACAAATAACTCGCTCTCAAAGCACTTTAAAGCAATGGCAGTTGGTTTTTTTTAGAAAAACTGGACATGCCGCAACCCTGTTTGGATTCTAGATTCTGGATATGAAGTGGTGGGTAACCAAGACATGCGCACATAGGCCTCATTGGGCTCATTGTACTACCTTCGCCGGCGCCTCTCCCCATACACCCATCAATCAAGTCAACCAATCCTTTGGATGAACTTGAAAATGTCCGTAAGAGGGGTAGACTAATGCTGGCCATGCTAGGTCAGAACTCCTCTAACATGGATCCTCTAATTGGAGCAAGCGCAGGACATGCGCAAAGAACGTACTGTGCCGTCTCGTCCTCTAAATTGCACAATGAGTTCGGTACAAGACCGATTCTATACATATGCTTTTTAGTTTGCAGTGCTCTGATAATATTCCAACTACAAGTCGCAATTTGCCTTTAAGCAACTACTTGCAGAAGTTAATCATCTTTGTTGTTGGATTTTAAATGAACAACTTTGCATGTTGGCACTTTTTATATTGACTCATCTACTACAAGGTTGATTGTGGGTTTCTTGATTTATTAGTGTACAGTGTGCGGCTGATAATAGTGGTAGTGATAACTCAGGACCACAGAATCCGATCCTTGCCTTACCATATTATCTACGCCATCTTTATTATATAAGTCAGAATATTCTTTAACCGAAACGAGTTTCAAGATATTATTATGATCAAAAGTAGTCTAGCACTAGAGGATTATTTCATATACAACTTTGCAGCTATTCAATGGCAGTAAAGCAGCTCTGCTATCGCTAGCAATTCTGATTGTTTTGTTCTTAATGCCCTTTTCAATGATTACATTTGCATCTTGCATTATAGCCAGTACTTCCATTTGAAAGATTGTGGTTAGTTTGCTTAATGCTAATCTTACTTAGAGGTTTAGACTATCTGAAAAGATACCAAATCCCGTACCCTTACTCATTTTAGACCCGTCCGTAAAGACGATTGCCTCTTCAGCATTTGGAAAAATTTTGTAGAGAATCTTAAAGTTATAGATAAATTAAAGAGAATCCATCTTTGCTTCCAAAAAAATAATCCGTTGTATCTTAGAATATATCTTAGAATCCGATGGTGTTTTCCTCCTACTTCTTTGTTGTTCAAAAGTCCCTTTGTCTGCAGTCTTAGAGCTGACCTTAGTGCTCCACATAGATATTTAGTGGAGGGAGACTCAGACATGTTTCTATAGCTGCCGTTTGGTTAAAACGCATTGTTCCCGTGATGCTTATACACACCAGTCTTTGAATGTGTGAGATCTTGATTTCTACAGTAATCTGTCTGGTTCTAACCTACCATAATATAGCATAGGTCTAATTATGGCAGTGTACAGCCATTTCCGACGGTTTTGTAAGTTGAGGTTTGGAGCCTGGCAAAGACGCTGTCGGCCGAAATCGAAGTCCGGTTCCATTGGACCAAGGCGCACGTCGGGACTCCAGGCAACGAGCATGCGGACCAATTCGCCAAAGAGGCAGCGGCAGGAGATGGACTGTCTATATTCAAGACGGTACCAATGGGGCTTGTAAAGAATCGATTACGAGCTAGCAAAAGAGCAAGATAGGAGCAGAGATGGCAAGCAGCGGAGACACTGGGCATGGCAACGGCAACGGAAGCTGGCGGAGGACCAAAACAGATGCGCGTGTGGGGAGGTAGACGACGCCAAGCACGTCCTGCTGACCTGCAACGCGGAGGAGGAAACCAGGGCCAGGACGTAGAGGACCCTGATTACAAGCGGCTGGAAACGGCCACGAACGCGAGTGGAGTTTGAGCGACTTTCGGGTGTGCGTGAATGGTGGACGGCTCTTGAGGTTTTTGCGGAACAGTGTGCGAGGTTACGCGTTGGCGCGAATTTGTAATGGGCGCGCGAGGATGGGAAAACAGGTGTTGCGCGAGATGCGAAACTCTGGGATAGTGTTAACAGACACTAAGTGCGGCATAGATTAAAGTAGTCTAGTCTGTTTCTTTGAGTAGTAATGTAACAGCTAGAAGGACTCGGAGCCATCAGCGGTTTCGCCTGCCCTGACTCGGGTTTTTGTGGTTTTCCCGGGTCCTGTACTAAGGCGAATGTCGGGGCAGGTAAATTTGCGGCCACAATAGTTATTAAAAAAAATTGAGAATTATAATAAGACAGGTTTTGCGGAAAATTGTTAATGCGGTTGCAGTAGTGTTGGTGTAGTGTCGTAAGGCGGAGCACCAACCAATTATAGCCTAACATTTCCTGTAATGTTTCTGTACTTATATCAGTTCAATAAATTGTAAGTGTACAGCCATTAGACAGCCTTTGGTAAAGGACACTAAAGTTTGCCCGCTGGACTGCGACATTGCCAAAATTTTGCGCACACTTTTTTTGGTTTTAACCACTATTTGTTTTTCCCAATTTAGCTTTTTGTCAACCATAACTTCTAGACACTTGACTTCATCAGAAAAGGAACAGTCTAGACACCCTATGTACTTCGACCTTTCTTTTCTTTGTAAATAGTATCACTTCTGTCTTGGAGGCATTGTTAAATAATGAGCTTTCTATACACTACTCCTCAGTCAGAAGCAAACGATCCCTTGTTTTTTTTTTTTTTTTTTTAAACCAAACATTTAGCAATCATGATTTTAAGGGATCGTAAAACGGTCTATTCCAAATGGTACACAACCATTTATTTGCCAAAAGTCTCGGAGAAATAAGAAAAGCCAAAACACAACGCTGGATCATTCTCCACCATGGCAATGCGAGCTCACACATAGTGAAGCAAACAACCAGCTTTTTAAGAACCCAAAATGTTAAATAGACGGGCCATCTGCCGACAGTCCTGGTTTGGCCCATACCATTTTTTTTTCCACGCGTGAAAAACAAACTGCGTGGACAACAATTTTTGACGCCGCAAGAGCCGGTTGATGCTATCAAAACCCATGTTTTAGAGATACCTGATTTTCTATGAAAAAATGCTATGAAAATTGGTTTCAACCTATTCAATAATGTATTGGCCGTCAGAGGGAATATTTTGAAAAACAATAAAAAAAAGTTTCCAACACTAAAGATTTGTTTTTGTTTAGTTTTTCGCAATATATCTCGTACAGCCTACGTAGTAGATCCATTTGAGTTATTAGATTTTTTTTCATATGAATAATATGCTCTCTAAAAAAGAGACCATACCTGCAGCAACTGCACGTACCTTTATATCAAACATATCAGTCGTTCTTAGATATCTTTTTAAAATAATATTGTTCGTGTTTTAAAGTTAACTTAAAAAATATGCTCTTTGTTATTTTGGTGGCAAGGCCAACCAAAAGGTTTAAACAGCACTCTTCTTTCATTTAGCTTCATGCGCCGCATTCTTGCAAAATAAAAACCGCCTATCTAGCAGCACGATGATGAACATCCTCGCTAACATAGAGGATATTTCGAGTCCAACACATCCACCATATCGATAAATCATTACCTACAAACTCAAGGTGCTACAAATAATAATGAAAAGAAATACCTCTATTTTGCAAGTGTAATGCCGCCTAACATTTGCATATCACACCGCGAGGGAATGATGAATGCTAAGAACGATTTGTAGCAAAAAATGCGCGGAGAATTTATTATAATGAACCTGTTCAAAACTTATATACTCTCACTATGTGTGAATGCAGCGCCAAGTGCTGCGCCCGGCCTGAATTTTGCCGCACGTCGCCGCGACAGAGCCGCCTCGTTATCGAGCGCGACGAAAACCGAGCGGGAAAAGGGCGCGCGGTAGAGGCGCTCAGATCAAAATGCGCCGCTACCCCTGGAATGCTGAATTACGCCGCGATAAATTACTAGATTTTATAGATAATTGAAAAATTGCTTGATTTATTCCGCAGAGACACGTGAGAATTTTATTCGCAGCGGCGCGGCCACTTTCATTGGCTACTTTTTTGCCGCGTCGGCCAAAATAATTAATTTATAGCTGTTTATTAGGCGAATCCGCGAGGAAATTATTAATTATTAACGCGTTTGTGATCTCGCTCAATGGCAACGGCAAAGGTTGGTGCCGCCTTGATGTGCGTTTATGTCGATGCTACTGATTGGTAGATCCGTTTGGATTATTCGCGCTTCTTTTGGTCGGTTTTACTGTACCGCTCCCGGTATTCATTACGTCGCCGATGCGGCATTACAAGTGCGTTTACGCGGTGGTAACTTTAATTAAACTAACTCGTCTGGTTTCCCAGGAATATATTTCATTTGCGGTTATATTAATTAATTGCGTGTGTTTAGCTTCATTTGTGCAATAAATGCATGTAAAGCAGTTTTTAATGTTCTTTGTTAGCATCTATTATACGAAAGCTACTATAAAATATTTAAGATGCTGAAAAACGGAACAATCTACAATTTTTTTTATTATTATAATCATATACCTATCCGTGTCGGGTGTAATTACAGATTTTAAAACTTTTGCTTACTATAATTTTTTTAAATTTGATCTATACTGAATTTTAATTTTTAAATGCGTTCTGTAACAGCCATGCACTATGTTTAAAGGCTTTAAATAGTTATCTGATAATTCAAGTTACAGACTATGAGACATAAAGATTATGAATATCTGACCTGGGTTTTTATTAACCCATAGGTTGAGCAATCTGTAACCTAGAGCATCATGTTTTGTTTTTAATTAAATTTATTAACTAATTGCAATCTATATAAAAAGATATAATAAGCAAAACAGATAAATGATTGTAAGTGTCATTAATAGATATGAGAGTTAGGATCCACCAATCCTAAAGCAGAGATTTCTTACAAATATTACACATTTGCCGACTATGTTATTAATAATATTATTAATTAAACCTTTACAGCTGTATAAATCTATAAGGCAAGTCAAGTGGCTTGATTCTATTGAATCTTTGAACGTTTGCACTGTTATGAAAAGATTTATAGCGTGATAATTGGGACGGAATTTCAATTTATTTAAATATTTTTCACTTTGCTTCACTATAGTGTCTTTCACGGAGTACACTTTTGGGTCACTCAAAATATCTACGTTTCTTAGGAAGTGAGGAACGTCAGACATAGCGCGTAACACTTTGAACTGGAAGCATTCGATGATTTAGATATTGGTATTGTCTGCTGTCTCCCAGAGTTGTAGACCATTGGTCCAAATGGGCTTGAATGCTACATTATATACGAAGAGTTTGTTACATAGATATAATTTTTTCTTCCTAGGAGCCAATGATGTTTGCTAAATTTGAAGTTGTTTCCGTTTTTTCCAAATGTGTGCTTTCCATGTCAGGCCCCTGTCAAGGTAGAAGCCTAAGTATTTAACCTCTGTTAATTGTGGTAGCAGTGCATTATGGATAAAGGTACGTTACCTCTACATTTTGTGAAAGTAAATGGTGTGACCTACTTTCATTTATTTTTATCCTCCATCTTTCTGACCACGTCTCGTTTAAATTTTTCTGCAAGATCTCAGCAGTTATTGTGAAATCCTTATGCTTTGCCGTAAACATTTTGCCGTCGGAAAATGTGGCCGTAAATGATTGGTTATTGGTGGGCAGTTCGGAAGTGAAGAGAAGGTACAGAAGTGACCCTAGCACGCTACCCTGGGGTACACCAGATAGTATTTGATAAAGTTCTGTTAGCTTCTGCTCATATTAGACTTAGAAGTATCTTCCACGTAGGTAAGATTTTAATAGTGAGGTCATGCAAGACTATCAGAAGCCTGGCTATCTTCAAGAAATGCTGCAGCGCAATACATATTTTCTTTAAATAATTTGTTTATAAAGTCTACCACACGGTGGACCTGATGTATGGTCGAATGCTGCTCTCTAAAGCTAAATTTATGGTCGGGAATAAGATTGAGATTTTCTACAATAGGCATAATAAATCTTTTGAGTGGCAGCTTCTTTAATAGTTTGGCAAGTAAGAGAAAGAGGCTGATAGGACTATAAAAGCTGATTTTGGTGGTTTGCTAGGTTTTAGGATTAGAATCACTTGGGCAGACTGTTATGGAGCTGGGAAATAGCCCAGTCTTAACACAACGTTGTAATCAATTATTAGCATAACTATGCTTTTACATGAAAGTTTCTTTTAAGTTACCCTGTAATTAAATCAAAGGAAGAAGCCTTTTTTGAATGAAGATTGATTTTGATTATGCTTTTGACTTTCCTGACTGTAAATAGATCTGGTAACAAAGACATTTGGTACGGGGATTCTAAAGCATTCTTAATTTAAATACTTTCACTAAATATTGTGCAAAAGTGTCAGCCTTGCCCGAGTCAGTACGTGCCCAACTTCCATTCTCTTTATCTATGGGGGAGGGGGACTGGTAGTCTTTGACATTTTATTCTGTTGGTCGTTCTCCATACAGAATAATTCGTGTTATCAGTAACGGTAAGGTTTTAAAAATATTCTTGGAAGCATTTGTTTATAAGATTTCTGATTAGGCTTTTTGCTGGTGCTTTGCCAGATTTTCCTAAAGCGCTCTTCTTAGCTATTTTCTTTTTAACGGATATTAGACACCATTCTTGTATACTTTTGTTTAGAATGGCAGGTGTATCAGTTTAACTTGATTCCTGAATAATTCTGGTGAAGTTTAAAACAGTATTTTAACGGCATTCTCGTGTTGAGTTAGTCGTCCACTAGATTTCTAAAGTATTGTTGGATAGTTTAACCGGCTTCTCTTTTTCGATGATTGTAGCACTAACGGTTATAGCACACAGGAGTGTGGCCAAAAAATAAATCTAAACATGAACAGTTATCCTGGTATCCTAGAACGATACCTTTTGTGACAAAGAAGTTCAGCAAATTCGTTATTTTTTTAGGATCAGCTAGCCAGTATGTCGTTTTATATGTAGACAAATGGTTTAATTGAAGTTCTTGCATGACTTGATGCAGAGCTTTGCTCCTGCCTAGGGAAAAAGACGAGAACCACAGTGAGTATGCTTTACGTTGTAGTTTCCCCCAGGCCAAGAATCTGCTACCCAATAACCGAAAGTATGCGCTAAGGCCCTCTTTGTTAACAGGATGATTTGGAGGCCAGTAAGCTGCAGACAATGTAAGTGGACCATACTAGTTTTCAATTTCTAGGGTCTTTGCTTGTAGATAGCTTTCCTTGAAGTGATATTGCTTATTAAGTTTGATACGTTCTTTGATTATTATGACTGTGCCACTCCTTGTTTGACTCTTTTCATCTGAATAATTTGTGAAGTACACAATATGGTTTGGTATCTTAAACTGACTTTTGTTAGAGAACTGAGTTTCAGGTATTAGTAAGATATAAATACTGTTATGTATGAAAAGTGTTTCAACTTCCTATTTGTGGTTAGAAACACCAGTGGTATTCCAATATATCTTATATATTGGAGCTATTTTTAATTTTAAAAAAATTTCCCTCAAGAGTCTGATCTCAGCTATTCAATTATTAATGGTTTGTTGTTGGTTTTGAATGATTTGTTGCAATGACACAATTATAGAAGTTAAATTTCCTGTTTGTATTCCGGGGCATTATTGGTTGTTTGCGGAAAATGAAGTGTTTGAGATTCAGTTTGGTTTTGAGAGGATTAAAGAATTACGTAGGTAGATTGGCTTTTACTGGTTACTAGGTTGTTATGTGTAGAAGTTTTGCTCTTCACAATTTCTGCCCATCTTTGACTTGGCTTTGGGATTTTACTATATGTAATTGATTGATGAGCTAATAAGTGGTGTGTTGTCGTGTGGGATAGGTTGGCCTAGCGTGATTGCCTTGCAGCCTTTATAATTGGCAAAATGTGCGCTTCCGCACAGCACACATTTTACCAGTTTACCATCTGCACGGTTTTTTGAGTACTTTTGATAATCGTGGAGCTCTGCTTATTTTACACAACAGGGGGTCTGGTACATCTGTTTCTCGTATGCCCGTAGCATTGGCAGTTTTTGCACTAAGGAATCTGAGGTTCTATTATTGGCTCTTTAAATACTACTATAGCATTTTCAATGCGTTTGATTTTAAATATTTTTTTGTTGTTTGGACTACGTTTAACGTCAAAAAAACAGGTTTTTCTTTGTTAATAACGTTAGTAATATTTACTACTCCATAACCCTCTGTAGCTAAAACTTATTTGATTAAGTTTACATCTATGGAATGACGCATGTGCTTTAAGACAACTCTGAACGTTTTTTCTTCTTTCAAGCTATAGGTGTGTCGTGCTACTTTGTGTTAGTCCAAAACATCCCTAATTTTTTTGTAATCTTTGACACTTTCTAGTTGTAGTTTAACTTTTATAACATTAATGTCAATGTAGAAGTTGATTAAGTTTAACAAGGGTTGAATTGTTGTAACATAGTAAAGTATGAATGGAGGTACTTGTATGGCATTTTCATTTTTATTTTGTTTAGTGTTTGATTGTCCTGAAGTATTTGTAGCAATCAAGGCCAAATACCTTAGTAGTTGGTGTTTCAAACGTTGTCTGTTTTTGTTTTTCTGCTAGAGTAAGCTAGTATTAGTTTGTTTTCTCTTTGATGATCTTACCTCTTCAGTCATTGAGGGCAATTACTTCCGTTTTTAACACTAGTAACTGACATGTTGTATTCAGTGGGCTTATTAAACTCTAGAGGAAATGTGGAATTTTGATTATAATCTGTTTGTGGTGTTGTGATTGAGATAAGGCAATTGGTGTACCCTACTGCCATTTCGGGAGACGTGAATTTAGATCGAATCAGATTATGTTAAACGGGATTTAATTCTATCATAGAAACATATTGCATTTGTGTTGGTAGCAGTACAGGGCTAAACTGTGAATGATTACGCTGCTGGGGTGCAGGTTGAGATGCAAATGATTACTGAGTCTGTTGCCGTTGCATTATTTGCGGTGGTTGTGATTGAATCTATTGGATTTGTTGTTGAGAATTATTAAACATAGGATTATTATAATTTGCGATTTGTTGAGAATAATATGGGTTGAAATTTGTTGAATAATTAGCATTATTATTGTACATACTAAACTAACTTGTTAGAACCATGGTGGTTTAGTGGATAGATCATTAGACTACGAAACCAAGAGTTGCGGGTTCGAATCCCGCTCTCGCCAATTCTATCGCTGGCATTTTTACGGCCCAGCTCGACTCAGGCTGCAATAAATGAGTACCTGGAGGTCAAACTCTGGGGTAATAATAGGCGGTCGGTACGTAGCGCTAGCCACGTTACTACCCTTGTGTACCGTAGGCTCTAGATTGTAGCAGATCTATCCTGTTACGACCTCAAAGAGCCTTCAAGGCCTGTTACGGAGAACTATTTTTGACTTGGTTAATAGTAGTTTTAAAAGTTACATTTTCTTTACGTGATATTTAAATTACATAATTGTAAAACTAATAATTGTAAAATCATAATTTATGCAATACAAATTTTGTTCATGTTATTACGTTAAATATTTATTACATGTCTCTGTATTTGATTAACATCGAAGATTTAAGGTACATGTTAACGAACAATTTTGTGAAAAAAAACGGCCAGCATTAGCTTTTCACATTTCAGCTATTTAATCAAAAATCTAAAATCTGAATTTAGCAAGCAATTCTACAAAAAGGCTCCCAACAATCAATTTTATGTCAAATAAGTAATTTAGCTATTTAAGTCTTTAACTTTTTATAACCCTGTAAACTTTTTAAACATACAATGTATGTTGCTTTCTATGCAGCTAAATGTTATTGTTTTTCATAAAGTAAGCTATATGTAAGTTCATTTATAAGAATCCAAACGACTGTTTGAAAATTAAGCAAGCTTACATTAAAATGTACTAATTAATATAAATGCTTATGATATCCATTTAAGGGCTATAGGAAAAGTTTAACCAGAGGACTGCCGGCGTTAGCGCATAGATGGCGTAAACTAATGGTAATCAAAATTTTCTAATCCAGGACTTCCTTTTGACAAGAATTTTGTTGGCGATTTTCCTCTTTCCCTCCATCTCACCTTTTTATTTATAATAAAACATCGACTGCACTCGCAAATTACTGGAAACATCTGTTACTTTATAATTCATTTATTGCCAGACTAACAAACATTTTTTGTTATACATAACATGAGCAAGACAAACAGGAATATAATAACTATAGCATTTTGTGACAGAATAATGGTCACAGTGAAGTTAATTGATATTAATTTAATCATCTATTTAATCTGTTAATGCTATATCCTGAGGTAGTTTATGTTAGAGTCTGATGTAAATATTCGTTAATAAAGAGCTTAGTTCCTATTTTACTTTTAAAGAGGAAAGACATACAAATTGTGTCTGCAAATGAAAGTATAAAGTGCGATAACCCGGGCCAGCGGTTTATCGGTGATAAGTACAGTGTTATTGAGAGGCCAGCGGCCAAATCACCACGAATAAATTGTACGTAGAAAGAAATCTACTTAACTAAATCGTATAATTATTTACAAAAAGGCAGTCATGTACGGCGCGCCGAATTTCGGGTATCAGTACTCTATCAACACACCAATGTTAATTGATCAACAATCAGACCCTTGCATATATCAACAAAGTTATACAGTGTCAAAACTGTCAGAGATATGGGCAGTCAAAAGATTACTGTCACAGAAGTCCAAGATGTATTAAGTGTGCAGGAGACCACTTAACAAAAAACTGCGAACGAAAGACTAAAATCACGGATTTTAAATGCATTAATTGTCAAGGTAACCATCCAGCAAATTATAGAGGCTGCATAATAGCAAAAGAAATCCAAAAACGAAAATATGCTCCTCTGCGTCCCAGAAAACTTGGCACTAACACTTAATTTGTCCAACCAGGAGTATCATATGCTCATAAAACAAATAATACAAATGGGCAAGATCAAATCACTACAACCTGCAATCCGCAATCAGTGCAGACTACATCGCAACAACAAACAGAAACTAAACTGGATATACTGGTAACTAAACTTATGGAACGCATGGATACCATGTTAAACCTACTCACAGCCATGATAACTAAGATGAATAATAATGCCTAATATTCTAAGGATTGCTCAATGGAAAGCCAACGGCCTCGCTCAACATAGCCTGGAGATAAAAACATTCTTACATACTCACAATCTAGATATTTTACTGATCTCTGAAGCACATCTCACAAATAACACTTACTTAAAGATACCAAATTATTCACTTTATATCACTCCCCATCCTGACGGCACAGCACATGCAGGAACAGCGCTACTTGTAAAGAGCTCAATCAAACATTACGAAATGAAACAATTTCAAACTAATTACCTCCAAGATATTACTATTCCAGTTGTAGAAAAAAATAGAGACATTGTTTTCTCAGCGGTTTATTGTCCTCCACAACATATCATTAAAAAACAACAATTTAAGTCTTTCTTTAGCACCCTTGATCCTTGTTTCATAGCTGGCGGGAACTACAATGCAAAAAATCAAACCTGGGGCTCCCGAGTAACAGTAACCCGGGGTAGAGAATTCTATAAAACAATGGAAGAAAATAACTTGCACTATCTAAGTACGTCAGAGCTTACTTATTGGCCCTCAGATATTAACAAAATTCCAGATCTATTGGATTTCTGTGTCATTAAGGGCGTCTCGGAAAATTATTTAAAAATCGAATCTTGTTTAGACTTATCCTCTGACCACTCACCGATACTCATAACATATAGTACTCAAGTGCTAAGAATACAAAAACCTGCATCACTATTCTCACGAAACACTGACTGGAGCTACTTCCGAGACCTAGTAGAGGACCGACTACTGCTTAATCTCTCCTTAAAACAGAAAGAGACATCTTTGATGCTGTTGAACATTTAAATCAAGCTATCCAACACTCGGCATGGGAAGCTACGCCAGATCGCGAAAATCACCAAAATGTAGAGTACTGTCCCATGATAATTAAACAAAAAATAGCAGAAAAACGGAGGCTACGAAGAATCTGGCAAACCACCAGAAATCCTAGAAATAAAACGATACTTAACCAGGCAACTACAGACTTAAATGCATTCTTGACCAACTTTCGAAACCAAAGAATACAAAACTACCTGTCTAACTTAACCGCCACGGAACTACCGACTATTTACTATGGAAAGCGACTAGAAAATTAAAACAACAACCCTCGGTGCCACCTATAAGAAAATCCAACACCTAGCAACGGTATTCCAACCTCATGATAGACTCGGTGGCTCGGTGGAGGATGAAAATTTCATACATCAAGCGTTGGAAGAACCAAATAACCCTGCTCTACCAATAAAACCAGTAAGGGTTAACGAAGTTCATAGTGTCATACAAAACCTTAATCCAAAAAAAGCACCAGGATATGATTTAATAACTGCCAGAGTCCTGAAGGAGTTACCACGAAAGGCAATACAACTGATAACCTACACAATCAATGGCATTTTCAGATTACGCATATTCCCGGATCAGTGGAAGATGGCACAGATAGTCATGGTACCTAAACCAGGCAAAAATCCGGAAGAAGTTACTTCATATCGCCCGATCAGTTTACTGCCTGTCTTATCAAAAGTGTTTGAAAAGATATTCCTAAAGCCAACTCTTGAACAACAAAACCTCATACCCAATCATCAATTTGGATTTCGCGAAGGCCATAGCACGATAGAGCAAGTTCATAGAGTTGTAATGAAAGCAACTCACGACCTGCATCTCAAAAGATACTACTCGTCTGTGTTTTTGGATGTAAGCCAAGCATTTGATAAGGTATGGCACACTGGACTGCTGTACAAGATTAAGAAAGTTTTCCCATTGCCTTATTATGAATTACTTAAGTCCTACCTATCGAAAAGAAGATTTAAAGTGAAATTCAAAGATGCGCAATCGAGTTTCCACCCATTACAAGCCGGCGTACCGCAGGGAAGTATACTAGGACCTATCCTGTACGTACTTTACACAGCGGATTTACCAACCACTCCACAAACGCTAGTAGCTACCTATGCCGACGACACCGCAGTATTGGCATCCCATACTGATCCTCAAAGAGCATCATTGTTACTCCAACGAAACCTCAACAGAATAGAAACCTGGTTGAAATTATGGCGTACACGTGTGAACGAAACAAAATCGACAAATATAACTTTTACGGTAGCATTAAATAATACCCCACTGCCGCAAAATGACAATGTAAAATACCTAGGAATTCACTTAGATCGACGGCTTACTTGGAAGACCCACATCATGAAAAAGCGGATGCAACTTGGATTAAAACTGAGAAACATGTATTGGATGCTCGGGAGAAAGTCTCAGTTATCCTTGGAAAATAAAATTCTACTGTATAAGGCCATTTTAAAACCAATCTGGACTTATGGCATCCAGCTTTGGGGATCTGCCACATAGAAATATTACAACGATTTCAGAACAAAACAATCAGGATCATCACAAATGCTCCTTGGAATGTTCCTAACTGGTTACTACAACAGGATGTTCCGATACCTACAATTAAGGAGGAAATTAAAAGTGCTAGTGGGAAATATCAAGTGAAACTTAGTGCGCATCCTAATGATTTAGCTGTGGCGTTACTAGACAGACAATATATCCCTCGACTCCAAAGATGTGACCGTTAGACTTACCTGAACGATTTATAGATTAGGTTTAGTTATAGTTTAAGTATTAAACTTAATTAGATTATGTTTTCAACTAACCCTTGTTGCAGTATCGCGAAGTATTATCATTGGATATTACTTCCTCATGTTACGTGTTATATACCAAACGATTTAATGAAGGTTATCTTATAACAGATTGTAAATACCCAATTAATAAAGACGTGAAAAAAAGTAAAAAGCTTAAGATAAACTTTTCCTCAAATTTTTTAATGAAGCGTTCGATGAGTAGGATACCAAGCTCTTCATGAGGCTGTGTATTACGAACACACCCTAGTGTGTTCCCAGCACTTCTTAACACCTTATTTTGGAAACGTTGAATTTTCTGTACGTTGGTTTTCGAGGTATTACACCAAGCCAAATATATATATATATATATATATATATATATATATATATATATATATATATATATATATATAAGCCAGAAGTCGTAAAACTGCACATTTAATTTTAAGGATATATTTACGATTAATGAGCAGATATAGTTGCCTTAGTCTAGCATAGCTTTTCATAGTTTACATGGTTTACATGGTACTTCCAACTTAATCGAGTATAAAGATATTTGACAGCACCATCTTTAGGATTTCGTTGTCAATTTGTATGCAGGGCAGATTGTTGAGTCTTTATAGTGTAAAGATTTTTGCTTTGTATTTATCGGAGTTTAGTATAATGTTCCAGTATTTGAACTATGACAAAAGCTTGTTAGTTGCTTTCTTCTTATTAAAGTACTGTTAGCAATCATCAAGGCGATTTGTATTTTGCTGTCAGCAGTTTTAAGCAATTTGTTGGTACTGCAGCCATACTACTTTCTTACGTTCCGTATCCAGGATGTCCTTCATCGGCCTATGCTTCTTACACTTTTATTTTCTCTTGTATTATTAACTTTAGCAATGAGTACTTTTCACCTTTCAATATGTGGTCCAAATATTCCAATTGCCTCTTTAATTGTATATGTTACTTCACATTTTTTTCCACTTTACGCTTTTAGATATTTATAGCAGTTGACCTTTTCAATTCGTGTATTATAAATTGTCAAGTTGTCAACAATTAATTTCTTTGATATAATCATTAGCTTTGTTATGTTAAGGTTTAGTTTCAGGCCATAGTTATTACTGTGTTATTTTATGTTTTTAACTAAACGCTACAGGTCTTCCAATTTATTAGCTATTATTAGCGAATAGTCGGTATATCGCACATTGTTTATAATTTTACCATTTATAGTTATTCCCATTTTTACTTTCTCTAAGGCCTCCTGACGTATTGCTCCACTATATATATTGAACAAAATCGAAGAAAGAATAAATCCCTGACGGACACCTTGATATATCTTAATTTTTTCTGTTACTTTATTTTCCACTTTTACTTTAGCTGTTTGATGCCAGTGCAATTTGGTTATTATCCTTACCTTATCACGACTATCAATATATTTTTTAAATATTTCATATAGTCTGATTTTATTAAACGTCTAAACA
Organism: Sinelater perroti; assembly: GCA_036346155.1. Classification (NCBI taxonomy): domain Eukaryota; kingdom Metazoa; phylum Arthropoda; class Insecta; order Coleoptera; family Elateridae; genus Sinelater; species Sinelater perroti. Next base: position 2,028,927 of record JARFIY010000303.1, on the reverse strand, counting down.
TCGATTCATTAATATTCATTATGTATATATACAATCTTCTATTTGGTAGCTTAAACATCGTATTCATTACTGATAATTATTTGCTTTGACAAAATTCTACTAGTCGTTCTCCTGGATTATTTCTCTTTTCCAACCCATGTTTTCCAGTGCATCCTTCAGTTTTTATTTTGCCGACTTTAACATTGAAATCACCCATTATTAGGGTTACTTTATATTTTTTGTAGATTTCAAGGCAGATTTTAATTGTTCGTAGAAGGTTTCACTCTCTTTATCTTATTTATCTACCGTTGGTGCATATACTTAGCTTATGTTGATTTTTCCTCTATTAAAGTTTAATTGTATCATTATTATATGTTCAGAGTAGGAAGTAAAACTTGTTACTCATTTGTTTATTTCCTTTTCTATGATAATGACAGCACTATATCTATGGGTTTGGTTGTCACTACCTGCATAATATAAAACACCATTATCAGTTATACATCTTCCTGGTCTTGGCCACTACAGATCACTAATTCTAAGTATATTTAGTTTGAAGTTAATTATTTCTGATGTAGAATTTGCCAATTTTTCTGCTACATACAAGCTCTTTACATTCCAAGTTGCAATTTTAATTGGTTTCATAAAATCTTTTTTCACAATATTGTTCTCGGAGACTTGAAGCTCTGGAATATTTTGTTCTGAACTTTGCCCTGATACTTTGCAATAATTATACTAGTGATATCGATGTGGATCTTAATGCAATGGTTTTTCGGTGCTTTCTGCAATCTCATGTCTTTGAAGAGGTTCATTTGACTTTAGGGTCAGTTTATTAACCCCAGGACAAGAGAGTGCTCTTTCACTTGTCAGCTGCTTCACCCAAAACTGTTGACTTTCAAGTGTTGACTACTTATACCGGCTGTTTTCGTTGAGGTTTAGTTATTACAGAAGCTATTAAATTTATCAAATGAAAGTTGCCTCCTACAGCCTCTCATTTAGTTTGGCCTGTGTGCCGATACAGTATACAGATATGTGATCGCTTAATAAACTTTTAGAAGCCATAAATAAAAGTGACAACGACCGACTAATTTTGTGGCGGAATTCGATATTTTTCCGACTAGATTAACCTCTTCCCGGAGGTCGTTTTATTTCCCGAATGCATTTCAGAGTTGGAATTTTTCCGTTGAGACTTGGTGCGATTTCCTTTTGCATCTGACCCGGCTAGAAACAAAGGAGAAACCTTTGCACCAGGAAAGACTCTACCGATCGGCTCCGCTGTGAAGATTGGGGTAACTTGTTCTTTTCACCCACACTCTTATTTCCTCTTCCTGGACCCCCCAGGACCAACAGCACAAGGAACCGATTTATGCAGAAAGCGCCGTTTCCGCAGGTTAGTGTTTTTTAGCTTTGGTTTTGTTTGAAGTTACTTTAAATTTAAAATTAAGATACAGTCGCAACTACTCCTAAACGTAGCCCTCGTACATTCCAGTTGCTTTCTGTAGTTTTACAATTGCTTCATTTAGATTATCAGCTTGGGTAAACACACTGGTGCCATCTGCAAAGATAGCCACTGTTGTACCAAGTTTTGGCAAGTGAGACGTGTATATGTTGAAGAAAACTAGACCCAAAATGCTGCCCTATGGAACTCCGGCTCAATAGTTTGTATTGACTTTGATTGCAAAGGTTTTATTATCTAAAAAGGAAAAGATAATAGCCTTGAGATATGTAGACATGGCAATATCCAGGATAATCTTTTTAAAACCTTCCATTCACACCTTGTTGAGTGCCTGTGCAACATTGAAAAAAAACCTTGCTATGTATTATTTGTTATAAAACCCGCGTTCGATAAGCTCGCTGATTCTTTGGAGCTGATGGCTTATTGAATGGCCTTTTCTGAAGCTAAATTGGAATTTGGGTAGTATGTTGAGATCAATATACTCTAATAAATATTTATAAACTATTTGCTCGCTAAACCTAGACTTATGGGTCCATATCTGCTTATTTTATTTTTATTTTTGCCTGGTTTTCTGAACATTAGACTATGGTAATGTTTTCAATATTGTACAAAGTAACCTAATCACATTCAGACATTGTAAGTAGAACGTATATAAAATATTGCTTTTATTATAAACTGTTTAAGAATTGTATTGATAAGTAGATCATAGTAGAGGAATATCCTTTCGGGAAGTTTTTCTATAATGTCCATGAATTCATTGAGCGGAGTTGGTAGAATACTATTTGGTATTGACACTCTTCTTTCAAGGACAGCAGCTTTTTTTGAGTCCTAGGTGTGAATAACAGTATCGATTTCAATAACGCGGAAAAATCTTCCTTTAGGTTAGGATTTATCTAGTTATTTTTCAAAGGCCGTAGGTTCCTGCATTGAAATCAGCTATGTGTTCTTTTATATGTATTGATTCTTAAATTATCTAGTTCTTTTTTGATTAGATGCGTGATATTGTTTTATCTGTTTTTTAAGTTTTCTGGTCCTTTATCATTCGCGTAGAAGTTGATTTTTCTTTTTAATTAAGTTAATAATATATCTGGACAGATAGTTGTAGTCAGCCGGACGAGTTCGTTTTGGAATTGTACAGGCTAACTTAACACTTTCTTCTATTGCTGAGTTGAAGTGAATTATAGTTGTATCGATATCTTCGACTGTTTGAAGTCTTGTTAGGCAGTGGAGTTTATTATTCAGCTAATCTTCAAAATTGTTCCAATCCAGTTTATTATTAGTTTTGAAATAGACTTTTTGATGGCTAATGCAAATTTAACGTTTTGAAAGATAAGTTTACTAAAGTTTCTTTGGAGGATCATATTAAGTATATCGGGTTGGTGATCTTTCCGATACGGGTAATAGGTATAGTCATCGGGTGCCACAATTTAGAAAGAATTGGTTATGGCAAGATTTTCCAATTTAATAACTTCAGGATTTCTAATTCAGCATCCCCAGAGCGTATAATTCATATCACCTAGGACTAGTACAGGTTCAGTTGTGTCAAAAATGCTTTTGATGTCTTTTTCAACTATCTTTAAATTTTATTGTCTGTAGGCACTAGCTATGATTCATAGAGTTTAACTTCAATTAATATCAATTTAATTTTTAATTTAAAGTCTTTAGGAAGTTGGACGTGCTTGTATTTGATTTTGATAATTATCGCCACTCCACCAGTAGCTCTAGAGTTGCGATCTTTGTGATAGATGTGATAATCGGGGATCTGTAGTTTTATAGATGTATCAAAAATGATAGTTTTGTATTGTTTTACTGTAACTTTTACTTGATAAGCATTGGTAAAAGAGTGTTAATAATGAAGGTTTTAGTTTGGCTGAGGTAAGTAAAATTTATATATCAGGAAAAAGATTAACAGGAAAAGTGGCTGAACACGGACATCGGAGAATGTAAAGAATTGTAGATAAAAAAACAAAACAATGGAAGGACTGATCAACAGAGAAAAAACTAAAACAAATAATCAGATCTCTAAGACAAATAATAAAATAACAAAAACCTCTCATTACTCTCAGAAGAAAAGGTAATTGTTACTTTGCAAAAATAAAGATATTGTAAAAATTCATAAAAATAACAGATCTTGACTAGAAGATACAGCACCAAAATTTGTGAAATATGGATAATGTTTGAAAAAGCTATTAATAGAAAATTACCAGAGCAATAGGCAGAAACCTACAAAACATTAATGTAGATACTAGGAAAATATTCGAAAACTACTAAGACATTCGCGTTATATCTACAATAGGGGCTTAATAAAATTTTAATCAAGAAAAAAACTAGAAAATAGCAGAAGATTAGATTGAGTTTAGGTGGGGATAATTTTTTGATGTATTATATATATACTATAAAAAATTGTGAAAAAGAAATCAGTACAACTCAAATTCATTGATTTAAAAAAGCTGTTCGACTCAATACCACAAAAAAAGCTTTTTAAATCTATGAAACATCTTAAACAAATTTACAGCAGCAACAAAAAATAGTCTATATTAAAATGAAAAATAGGATTTTACAAGCATTTAGAACATCAAAACTATTATTATAGGATTGTTCCTGTATCTTCTACCCCCTCCAAGTTCTTTTTCAAAACAACGTTCTTCTTGGAGACAGAAATGCTAAAGCATGGATGTCTTAACTAGAAATACACAAATTTTAAATTTCGTCAATGGTGTTTGACAAGATAAAAAATATTTAAAAAAATAGACTATAAATTGACTTTAATAAAAGAAAAGATTTGGTCATCGGAACGAAACAAGTCACAAATTTGTAAGTCGTGGAAAATAATAGAATAAGAGAGCAAAAGAGCTTTAAATACCTAGTTTTTACAATCTCAAACGAAGGAGCAACCACAGAAAACCTGAAGAACAAACTATGCACAAACCAATAATAAAAGAACAAGATTACAAAAAAAGAATACACGTTTAATATATGAATACTCCGATCTACAAAATTTTTTATAAAGGACACATTTACTAATATTATAATTTGAATAATAAATTCAATAGTAATACCAACAGCAGAAATTAAAAAAGGTTTGTATCCGAAAGTTAAATAAACAATGTATTTCGATTAATTCAATAAGTTATTTTTGGTCCTCTTTTGTACTATGCTGTTATTACTTTTAAAGTTTAAATATTTTTGTTACATCAGTAAAATTTAAAACATTTTATTGAGTATATTTATAAATGGTTTAAATATTTTTTTTATTAAAACATTTTTAAAACTTAAATATTGCCTTTAAATTTGTTTTTTTTTATTATTCATGATCAGCGGCGGTCACTTTCTTGCAGTCTAGTATTTTTCCTTGATATTTTCTTAAACAATTGTTTTCCTAGTACAATTGAGAGTTAAAAAAATGGACACAAAGGAACACTCGTTCTATTAACAAGGATAATTCTAGGAAGTAGAAGTGGCTACTACAAGTTTATTACGTAACATTTTTTCACAGACCACATGCAGCAGTTTGCCCACAATCGCCGGTAAAGCCGCTTTCTCGCGGCCAGATTGCACTAAAACTATTAAGACCGAGCCATGCATGCGGCATAATTACAAATAGCACTATAACATTCACGGTGTGACACTTAATTCCAATCGATTAATCATAGCCGGACCTTGGGCGGAGAGCCTGCAGATCTTGAAAGTAAGGCAGCGCAAACTATGTACACCTTGCTGCAGGACTGAATCCCGAGAGACCGGCAATAAGCGCAGTTTTTTATAGACAACCTCAGATGCGCCCTATAAGGCAAGGTAAGTTATGATTCACACACATGCAGGTCACACGCAGTCCTGGCGCTGTTCGTTCGTAAGCACCCCATTCATGTCAAGGATTGCGTTTTTAGGGCGGCATCGCAGATCTACGCAAAAACGCGACTAATTAAAAAAATTATAAGAATTATCAGAGCTTAAGTACCTGAAGAGCAAGATGTCAGCACGTATTTTTTTAATGTTGTATAGCTGTCTTGTTAGATCAAGACAATGATGTGAAAAGCATAGCTGCTATGTATATAACCCTGACACAGAAATAAATGTTATGGTTCTTTCTTATAGAGACACAATAACAACAAGGACTAAGGTCAAAAGGTTTGCATTGGTGTCTGTACATAGAAGTCCACGTCAGCGCTCTATAATTTTATAATTACTAATACTGGTGATTCATAACCACTTTACAAGAATAACTCTAAATATTTCTAACCTAGTGACATAAAAAAGAAATTTTCTCTTATGTTTCAAATTTTACAGTCCTCATTCTGATTTATTTTAACTCAAACCCTTATTCAATATTTTTATATACCCAAACAGTAAATATTTATTAACAATTTTTTAGGTTTATTTTTGGTTAAACTTATATATACATGGTCATCGAGGTAAAATGGAATTTTTAGATTGTATTGCGGAAAAGACAGCCTTATGCGCATGGGCAATTCGCTATAAGGTAACACAAAGCTTTACATAATCAACATAAACAACCTATAATTGTCGATAAAATAAGCCACGAATACGACCACCGAGCTGCTGTACTCGAATCCCTTTGCTCGAGAAAATCGCGTTTACAACGTAGCCGAGAACTAGAGGAAATATGAGCACCAGAAGGAGGTAATTGCTGACACGGTAACCCGCAGTAAGCGATCTGACCGCAAAATAATTGATGAATTCCCTGCGAATTAAAAAGAAGATCAGGATGTGGCAAGAGAAATAAGCGGTGGCGAGATCAGTGGTTAGTCTAGCAGTGCAGCAGAACCTACACTACCAATCTTTTGGCCTGAAGAACCGTCAACTATTGACTAAAAAGAACAAGATAGCCAGTAAGTTAAAGACTCAAGCACAACTAAACGACATCAAGCACGGCAGCGTTTACTTCGCTGGATAGGGGAAGTGGTCTCTGGGTGGGAATACGTGTTTCAGCAAAACTCCGCTCTAGTCTAAGACAATTTTCTGAAAAACCACAAAATATTAGAACAATTTAAATTTTATTGCTATCAGTGTAAAATACAAATTTAGCAGTTACATATGAAATATGAAGTCGACCAAAAACCCTCCACGACTCCTCTGACATGCGACCATTCGTTTAGCGAATGCTTTCCCAAAAATACAGCTCTTTTTCAACAATTACACATCTAATATTTTTCTTTCAGATCTGGGATTGTAACTTAGTTGCCATAACTCTTTTAAGTTTGATTGGATCACTATATCCGTTAAAACTTATGATTCTTAAATGACAAGAAAACGATTGCTTTCACAACAAGGACCGTGCTGAGAAAATCAAAAGCAGCGGGCGCTCGGCAAAATGCATGTGTTCTACACATTTTCCGACTTGATAATGGCGGAAAAGCGAATCACATTAGATGTACTAGCGTTTGCAACATATTTGTTTTGTAGAACTTTTCATATCATCATATAAAATGACTTTAAGATATCAAAAGCTCGTACACAAAAATTATTCTTTATATTCCCTCGGTTTAATAAAATTAAAAACACGTGAAGGTACGTCAGTAGTTGCTGCAGTTGTACAGCGTAGATCTGGACACGTTTTTTAGTGTCTGATTGCAACAAATATATCCAACAACAAACTTCAGTCTACTGTCCACAAGTGGGTGCTACATTCAAAGAATGCTTTACGTAATTTTCTTAATAAAAGATTACTGAGTAGAAAACAAATGTAGTGCTAATTATTTTTGAACTCACTAATAATCATTTAAGTAAGAAAACTGCACAAAAAAGCCATTTAGAAGCAACATTTTATCAATCTTCAACAACAACAAAATCCAGCCATTAATAACAGTTAAGAGCTTCTCGTAAAATACTCAAAAAACATAAAGGACTGAAACAAAAAAGTTTTTTTAAAGCAAAGACAAAAATAAAGTTTATCAAGCATAAAAAGATTTTCGTAAGCTATATAAAATTAAACTACTAAATAAAAGAATGACAGACATTCTAAATTATTCCTTTTATTGTACTGAAGTTATCCCTCCTGGAAATAGCGTCTAAGTGTTCTACATTGTCACGTAGTTTACACGCGTAAATAAAGAGTCACCTAAAGAATATACCATATACCTTTAGATCATGCCAAATTCATACCTAAAAAAATTTTGCAATATTTTGCCTGTAAAATACCAATACCAATCCAGCGTCCACCAATAATCAACACCAATTGAATATTAACGAGCAGTTTTCCAACTTCCTAATGGAATTTAAATCAATGTTTTTCCAGCTTATAAATCAGAAAATCTTTATGCTCTCCGTAGTCATCAATAAATTAGCCTAATGGGATGACCAATCAATATTGCTCTTTGGAACGCTAACGATATCACAAACCACATTCCAGAAGTAATATCATTTCTACAAATCCATAAAATTAACATAATGCTAGTTTCAGAAACGCATGCTACTTCTAAAACAGTAATAAACATGGGGCCGGCGAAGAGATTGCTCTGTAAGCAATCCCAGAACGAACTTAAAAATTCGAAATCGAATATCTCGAAAATTATTCGACATAGAATTTTTCGACTTCATTTTCGAATTCAGCGTAAAATTTCCTATAAGAATCACATTTAAAATGGTAATGTAGAAAATTTTCCCGAAATTCGAAGTCAAATATCTCGAAAACTATTCGAGATAGAAATTTTTTAATTTTGAATTCGAAATCGACGTAAAATTTCCTATAAGAATCCATTTTGAAATTTTAAAAAATCTCAAATTTTGTGACGGACCGACAGACAGACATATAGAATTCAGTAACGAACTTTTTAAGTTCGTTGAAAATACCAAACTACACCACATATCTAGTTAACCATCGGATGGGATAGATCTTGCAGGTGCAGAACCAACTCCAATCTTATACAACAGCAAAAATTCAAGCCTCAAGCATAAAAGTAGATACTCGTGACTTTAGACTAGTGGTAGTATCAATCTATTGCCTCCCGTGGCATTCTATCTCCGTTGAAGAATATCAGAACTTCTTCCAATCTCTCGGCAACAGGTTCATTTTTGGGGGGACTGAAACGCCAAAAATACAATATGGGGATCTAGGCTAATTAACCCTAAAGGAAGAAATCTCTTACGGAGAGCTCGCCATTTCAACCTCAATTTCCTCAGTGCCGGAGAGTCTACATATTGGCCTAGTGACACAAATAAGTTACCTGATCTACTCGATTTCGTAGTAGTAAGAGGTGTAGCAAACACATGTCTTAAGGCAGAGTCCAACTTCAATTTATCCACAGATCATTCGCCAGTATTGCCAACTCTCAGTTCAACAGTAATTACAAAAGAACCCCCTGTAAGGTTATGCCCCAAAAACACAGACTGGGACCTCTTCAGAACCCTACTTGACCAATAACTTAATTCAGAAGTCAGAATTAAAACTCCACATGACTTTACAACCCTAATACAAAATGCTGCTTGGCAAGCAGCACCTAATAAACCCAGAAATACATTTAAAATCAACAACATTCCTCGCCATCTAGGAAATCCGATTGTGGAAAAGCGCAGGGCTAGAAAACAGTGGCAACGAACTAAGTACAGGACGGACAAAATTATCTGCAACAGACTTATGCATCAACTGCATAAGGCTTTAGGAGATACACGCAACGAATCCTTCAAACAATATATTATTCAGCTTTCCCCAGCCGATCACTCTATATGGAAAGCCACCAAAAAATTTAAACGACCTACTATAGCAATCCCACCAATTAAAAAAATGGACAATAGCTGGGCTAGGTCAGACCAGGAGAAAGCTAATACATTTGCCGAACATTTACCAAAAGTTTTCGTTACACCTCCAGCTCTAGTAAATGGCGACACTACGCAAATTGAAGCATTTCTTGATGTACCTTGTCAATTATCGCCTCCACTTAAAGCCTTCTGCCGACAGAAGGCCGAAAACAAATCCAGACTACCAAAACTCAAAAATCCCCTGGATACGACTTAATAGTAGGAGAAATACTACAAAACCTATCTAGGAAAGGACTAGTTTTCCTATTTACCATCTACAATAGCATTCTGGGATTGTGTGACTTTCCTATCCAATAAAAACATGCGCAAAAAATGATTGCTAAGCCTGAAAAACAACCCAAAGAGCCTCTAATCTGTAGTCCCAGAAGTCTCGCCTTTAATGTCAAAAATTTTTGAAAAACAACTCCTTAAAAGAATTAAAAATACCCTAGACCTAGATTTATTAATTCCACAACATCAATTTTGATTTTGAAAACACCACTCGACAATCCATCAAAGTCATAGAATTGTTAACATGATCACGGATGGCACAATGCAGAAACAATACTCCTGTTCAAAAAAGGTGCGATTATTAACATAGAGAACTACAGCCCAATCAGTTTACTATCACAACTATATAAACTGTTGACGAGAATTATTACCAACCGACTGGCAAACAAGTTCGATTACTACCAACCAGTGGAGCAGGCGGGCTTCCGCAAAGGATATAGCACTATTGACCATCTACAGATTCTACGCACTATCATAGAGAAGACGATACAATATGCAAATTACAGTAGACGGCCAAACGCTGGAGAACGTGACAGAATATATATACTTATATATACATCATCAAATTAGGAAAAGAAAACCAAGGTACTGAAATTACAAGACGAATATCTCTGACAAGGGCCGCCTTTAGCAAATTGTCATATATCCTAAGGAATCCAGATGTACCGGTCAACCTCAAACGTAAAATTCACGATACTTGTATCCTACCGGTGACTACATACGGTATGGAAACGATGGCTCTTACAAAACGGAATGCAAATAGATTGAGAGTGCTGCAGATAGCTATGGAGCGTACTATACCGGGGATATCATTAAGAGATAAAATCCGAAATGAAGAAATCCGACGAAAAACCAAAATAACTGACGTCGTAGAACGCATAGCAAGCCTCAAATGGAGATGGGCCGGACATATCGCGAGACAGGTGGATGACAAATGGACAACGAAATCACTATTATGGCGCCCCCGTGAAATTAAGCGAAAAAAAGGTCGACCTCAGAAACGATGGGTGGATGACATTCGGAAGATAGCTAGTAGGAACTGGACAAAACAAACCAGTGACCGACATAGATGGAGAGAAATGGGTGAGGCCTACATTTAGGAGTGGATGGCAAAACGCTGAAGAAGAAGAAGAAGAAGATCACGGAGACCTTAGAAACCAGAAAAATCTGTGCAAGCATATTTTTAGATATCAATCAAGCATTTGACAAAGTCTGGCATAAAGGCATGCTCTATAAACTGAAAATACTCCTTCCAAGCCAGCTATATCTTGTACTCAAATCCTATATGAGCGAAAGAACATTCCAAGTAAAAATTAATGATGCAGTATCCAATCACCATAATATTACTGCCGGAGTACCACAGGGCAGCGTACTGAGTCTACTTCTTTACTTAATTTATACATCCGACATATTTGCAGACGATACAGCACTATTATCCATAAGTGACTCAGCAGGAACAATAGCAGAAAATTTACAAAACCACCAAGATTGGTTCGAACGCTGGAGGATTACAGTTAATAGTGACAAGTCTGCCCAAATAACGTTCACCAATAAACGTGCTCAGTGTCCACAATTAGCAATTTATAATACCCCAATACCAATTAAATCTGACGTGAAATACCTTGGTTTACATCTGAACCAAAACTCACTTGGCGTAAACATATAAAGACCAAAAGGGACCATTTAAACTACAAACTCCGACAAATGGACTGGCTCCTTGGGCAGCGATCCCAACGCTCCCTCTTCTATAAGGTTCTACTATACAAGGTCATCTTGAAACCAATCTGGACATACGGCATCCAATGATGGGGGTGTCCAAAAGCCGTTTTTAAATGATCTGAGAATTTTCTAACATTCAAATATTCTCCATACTTGTAATGAATTTTAAGAAAAAATGTCACCACACACGCAAAGCGGTCGCGAATCTAAACGGTTAAAGATACAAAAAATTCATTAGAATAAAAATGATTTGTTATGATGAGATAAACATGAATTTAAAATAAAAGTTGGTAAAATAGGAACTCTAAAAAAATTGAAGCTCAGGATTTTTAATATACCGGGTGTTCATAAAATGTTTCGGGAAATTTATATTACCGGATAGATCAGACCTAGACGAACAAAAAATTACAATGAAATTTTTTGATCCGAGGTCAAATATATAAGTTATAGCCGATTAAAAATTAATTAAACGGACCAATCACAGCATGCTCGGAGAGCTACCGGGTCGACTGCGGGAGGACGGGGGGGAGCACTTGGCCGCTAGGAGGGAGCACGCAAGCGATAATGGGGAAGGCCGTGCGGCCGAGCTCGTACGGTTACCTTCAGTGACGTAGCAAAATTTTAAGTACCAGTCAATTATTGTCTTGTACTGTATATTTTAATCAGCTTTCGAGTGTTGGACTCGCGCCGCGTCCTTTTTTAAAATAACAAGTTCTGGGACGGGCGCAGCGCGGGGCCGCGACGGTGGACCCGGTATAATATATAATAATAGGATAAGGAAAGTCGTGTGATGTTCACATCAGATTTTTCATTTTGGCATCAGAAACTCCAGGGAATACTGTTTGTAGGTACCCGAAACATTTAACCGTCTTACACAGAGCTTTGCCAAACTGTTTCATTAGACCTAGCTTTATATGAAGAGAAGGGATTACGATCTTCGATGGATCTACGGGGAATTGATGCATGACATTATGCGACCCAAGTGTGAGGGAAGTTCTAGTTGGCCAATCTCTTACCTTTTAATGCTGCTGTCTGTCTCTACTATTCCATAAACGTAAGTAGCAGAGGTACTTTTTAAAGCCGGACTGTTGCCCGAGTAACATGGTTATGATCTTTAAATCTCCACTGATCTGCCCTATGTGAAGCTTGTAGTCAATTTTCTTCAAAAGTACTTGCATGTTCATATTTTTATAATCGAGTGAGCAATTGGTATAGGAGCATAGACGTTTGTATTATGGAGTAACACTGCCTTAATACTTGTGCATTGAGTAATGCGGTTAGGTGGGTTATGGGTTCAGTGGTTAATCGGGTTATTGGATTATGGGACTTAAAGCTTGGATTTTCATATTTCAAATTTATTCTTAGAGTTATGTGCGTTTAATAACTTAAATTATAGTTTTTTAGGTTATGGCAAAATCCTCACTTGATGGGGCTCGGATTCGGATTCACCGACCTCAACAACATATAGTAAACATGGTCAGACCCCCAGATCAAAACAAAATTTTTTTGTAAGTGACTAATTAGTAAGGGTTTTAATCCGTCTTTTGTCCGCCTTCTTAGTAAACCGCAATAAAACAGTTTAGTTTAAGAAATTCTGAAATAAAGCTGTTGAAAACAAAAAATATGTTAAATTATGTAGGCAAATAACAAAATATTCCTTTTAGCGTAAAATATGCACTATTTGGCTAAATATGCAAAATGCATAATTTTGCATAAAATCTCTACTTATTAGTTATCAACACACACACAACTCATTATATATCTACATATTGCCAACAAATTTGTTGAACAGATTAAGTCAGACATTTCATCAAATAACCCCGGTTTTTTGTTGCCAAGTAATAGTTTATGCTAATTTGCTTTGGACAAACAAATTACATATTTTTATAAAAATACAGTTATAACCGTGAGGTAATAGCTTAACTTTCTCTGTAAAAAGCGTAATTGTTCGTTGAATTAGCCGCGCTTCAAATTTTAATTAACTGAATAACGAGACCAGCTGTAGAAGTATTCTTAATTCACTAATTATTAGATTAGCTAAACTATATTTTTATTATTATTTTTTCTTAATTTATATTTTTGTTATTTAATTCCAACGTTTTTATTTTATAACTACTGTTTGTAATGTTACAACGGTTTGTATTACGTTTATTGAATAAATCTGCGTTTGTCTTATATTTGCCTTTTTAATTTTTTATCTTGTTGGTTATTAGAAAATCTATTTACTTTAGTGCTTGTTACTTATCTTTGTAATTCGTTTGATAATTAAATATTCCTCAATACTTACACCCAAAAATATCTGCTGAATTTTGTGTTGCCTATACAAATGATACATCTGAACCTGAAATTAATGTTGGTTAATACCATAAACATAAAACAGCATTTTAAAATTTAATTTACTCTCAAAGAATATCATTCCTTTCTGTGTTAAAATTATACTTATGCAAATAAAAAACGGCAATAGCAAAAAATAATTTGAATAAATGCAATGCAAAAAATTGAGGTCCATTGAAATTTTGATATATTTTTAGAATTTTCAGTTAAATGCTTACGAGTTTTATTAAATAGCGTACATTCATTCTATTTGAAAATTTCTATTTCACAGTATGTATGTCGGTGTTTAACGTTGATTTCTTTGTATAGAACTTTTTAATTGAAGTGTTTGTAGGGTTTATTTAATAAATTATAACGGCTTTAGATTTTGTTGCGTCAATAATTATAGGGTTGTTTTAAGATAATCGGGGACTACGTAAAATTACAAGAATTGTTGGTAAAAGCCTTCGTGCTGTACAAAAGGTGCACCAGCGCTTTGAGCAGACTGGCCTGACAACAAGAAGGCCAAGAATCGGTCGAAAAAGAGTCACCACCCAAATCGATTACCATTTTTTGGTATCTGCAAGTTTGCGGAATAGAACAGCTTCTGTGATTTGGCTGTGAAATCAACTCGAATAAGCTCGAGATGTAAATGTTAGTGAATCGACGATTAAAAGACTTTGTGCTGCGCAATAGTCTTGTAGAAGGATGGCTACGAGTCCATCATTGCAACGCCGGCATCGAATTGCAAGATTGGCTTTTACCGGAAATCACATGGTATGGAGTTGTATGTTACACCTTTCATGATCACCATGGGCGAGCATGGTATTTTTGTGCAAGATAATGCTAGACCTTACGTAGTCAGAATTGTCAGAAAGCATCTTGATGGTTTGGGAATTAAGCTGTTTGAATATCCAGTGCTCAGCCCAGATATGAATCCCTCGGACGACATATCCGAAAACATACACCAGCTCCAAAAACTACCCAAAAGCTGAAAGACTTGCTATTGAAGGAGACCAGAATGTGATCCTCGACATAATTGAAAATACGCTTCATTGACTTCAAGCTGTAATTAACACAAGGGAAAGGAATGCACATTATTAGTGATACGTTTTTTTGTTGTTATGCATTTATATTGGTCCTAATAAAAAGTCGAGCTTCGTTTAAAATGTTAATTTGTTGCTTTTTCAAAATAAATCGTAAAAACCAAAAAAATGGCTTTCTGATTCGGTATTGAATATTAAGGTTAGCCTACGAAATACGGTCCAATGATTTACAATTTACAAATGTAAGCGTTTAACTAAAAATTCTAAAAATATATCACAATTTCCATGTGACCTCAATTTTTTGCTCGTCAGTGTATTAAGCATAGTCTTATCAAGAATATAACAAATATAGACCTAATACATTTCTGAATAATATATATAGACCTGAAACTTTGTTAACAAAGTATAGGTCTCTCGTGATTGAGCTCTTCTGGTCCGAATTGTGCAGAGGATCGGTCCGCATATTCTGTTTACATCTTTCTTCTATTACAGTTTGTTATGTGTCCGTGCCATTTTTGTCCTTTTCTTCCATTCTTTCCTATCTTTTATTATTTAATTCCAGTTCACTATCTCCATATCTCGTATGTCCTTCATCACTTGGTCCTGCCATCTGATTTTTGGTCTTCCTTTTGGTCTTCCTCCCATTGGTTTCCAGTTTAGTATTTTCTTTGTTGGTGTTTCGGGTTCTCTTCTTTGGATATGTCCAAACCATCTGAGTCTTTGGGCTTTTATAACTCTAACTATGTCTTCTCCGCCTAATGAGTCCCTCACTTCGAAGTTCATGAGTTGTCTATATTCTCCTTCTGGAGTCTTCACCGGTCCAACTATTCTTCTTATAATCTTTCTTTCTAATATCCTCAGTCTTTCTTCATCTTTATTGTTTAAACACATTGTTTCTGCGGCGTACGTTATGACTGGTCTGATGGCCGTTTTGTATATTTTAGCTTTGTTGCTTTGCTAAGGTTTCTGTCTTTAGGAACTTTTGGTAGCTCCAGTACGCTTTATTTCCCGCCTTTATTCTTTCTATTATTTCTGGACTTCTCTCGTTCTTTCCTTCTACTATTACTCCCAGATACTTAAAATGTTCTACTCTTTGGAAGTAGTATCTTCTACTTTTATTCCTCTTAAGTTATCTAGTCTTCTTCTTGTGCTCACCATGTATTTTGTTTTTCTTCATTTATTTTCAAGCCTCTGACCTCGGCTTCTTTCATAAGTTCCATTATTACTTGTTCCAGGTTTCTTTTATCTCTTGCTATGAGAACTAAATCATCAGCGTATCCAATTATTTGTGTAGAGTTGCGTGTTATCTTTTTATTTCTCCATTCACCTATGACTCCATCTAGTGCTATATTGAACAGCGTGGTTGAGAGTCCATCCCTTGTCTCACTCCCACTTCTATATTGATCTTGCTTGAATTACCTTCGGCTGTGAATATTTGCGCAATAGAGTTCATCATTGTCATGTTAGTCAATCTTATTAGCTTTCTTGGTATTTGCATGCTTTTCATTTCTTTGAGTAATTGTTGTCTATTTATGGAGTCGAACGCCTGTTGGAAGTCTATAAAGAGTAGGTGTATTTCGATATCGTACTCGTAGCATTTCTCTATTATCTGTGTTAATGTGTGTATCGCATCTACCGTCGATCTTCCTTGTCTGAATCCTTGTTGATATTGTTCCAGTTTTTGTTCTGTGTATTTGGTTAATCGTCTTCTTATTATGGAAGTTAATATTTTGTAGGTTGTATTTAGTAGTACAATTGCCCTGTAGTTGCCACATTTCATCGGGTCCCCTTTTTTGTAGAGTGGGGAGATTTGTCCATTTCTCCAGTCTTGTGGCATGTTTTCCTCGGTCCATATCTTTAACATTAGGTGGTAAATTCTTGCTAACAACTCTTCTCCTCCATTAGTTATCAGTTCATTGCTTATTTCATCTGGTCCTGCAGTTTTGTTCCGTTTTAATTGTTTGACTACTTCCATAAACTCTTCCCATGTGGGGGGTCCACTTCGTTATCTCTCTCATCTCGTATTTCTTCTTCTATTTTTCTTGTGTTGTCTTTATATAAGTCAGTGAGATATGTCCCCCAGGCCCTTTTGCTTATTTTTGCTGTTGCTGTCTTTTTTGTATTGAACCGTCTTATGTAGTCGAATAGTTTTCTACTATCTTTATTGTTTTCTTCCAGTATTTGCATTTCGTTGTGATCCAAGCAGCTTTTTCTTTTGTATAGTATTGTTGCTTCTTGTTTAATTTTCTTGTACTCGAGTAGTTCTTGGTCCCTTCCTGCTTCTATCCATTTCTGTCTTGCTTCTCTTTTCTTGTCACTCTTCTTTTGGCACTCTTCGTCGAACCATTCTTTTGGTGTTTTGTTGGTTCTCTGCCCTATTATTTGTTCTGTTGCCGCAATAATACTTGTTTTGATGTTAGTCCATTCATTTTCAATATTATCTACTTGTTTAGTTAGTGCCTTTTCTAATGTTTCACAGTAGTTTCTTTTTGTTTCCTCGTTGTTTAATTTTTGTGTGTACCAGTTCCTTCGTTTTTTCATTATCTTCTTATTTCTTGTTATTTTCATCTTGAATTTCATTATTACTAGCACATGGTCCGTATCGGCATTTGCGCCTCTGTAGGATCTTACGTCGTGTATTAATTTTGTCCACTATTTCGAGATTAATGTATGGTCTATTTGGTTGCCATCTGTTCTGCTAGGAATCATCCACGTAATTTTGTGTTCTATTTTGTGTTTAAATTTAGTGCTAGTTACACATGAATTTGTTGTTGAGGCCAAATTACACAACTTGGTGCCATTATCATTTGTAATTTCGCGTATCGTTTGTTTTCCTGCTATTTCTTTATTAAAGTCTTCTTTACCTATCTTCGCATTGAAGTCTCCGAGTATAATAAGTATGTCGTTTTTGGGTACAGTCTCACACAATTTTTCTAATTCCTCGTAGGATTCTGTTTTTTCCTCTTCGTCTGCTTCCTCAGCTGTTTATCATAGATATATTGGCTTGTTTATTCTCTAATCTTAGGTAGCATATCCTGCCATTGACTGCCCTGAATTGTATTATTTTCTGCCTCGTTTTTTCATTGACCATAAATGCTGTTCCGTTTCTTCCTTGCTTTTTCTCTCCCGAGTAGTATAAAGTAAAGTATTTCTTCTCAATCTTTCCCTCACTACCCCATCTTGTTTCTTGGAGCGCTAGGATGCTTAATTGGTATTTCTTCATTTCTTTTGCTATTTCTGCATTTTCCTACTGCTAACATGGTTTTCACATTCCACGTTCCAATCTTCACTATGTTTTTTTCTCTTACTTCGTTTTTTTGTGTTTTTGGTTTGTGTTTTCGTTTTCCTTTTCCGTTGCCTTTGTCGTTTCCTGTGTCGTTCTGCCCTTGGTTTTTATTAGTTTTTAAATGCCGTCCTGTTTTAGTAATCTTTAATAATCTGTCTCGTACGTCTGCCTCCCACTATTTTCTGGTGACCTCTGGCTTAATGTTCTTCCTTTCTTGCCTTGTTTATATTCCTAATCTTGTGTTTTCCCGATGTCCAGTATTTTTCTATTTTCTTTTCATTTCCTTCGTTTTCATTTTGTTTTTTTTCCATTTTCCTTATTGCTTTCCTTCTCTTTATTCCTGGTATTTCTATTTCTATAGATTGGAGCTGTTGAAATGTGTAGGGCGTCCCATTTACTATAAATTTGTTGTATCTGATTATTGCATGGTTTCCTTTTCTTGATTATTTTCATAAATTTTATTAGCTCTTTCCTTTGTTTTGTACCTCCTTTGTGAATTCTTCTTCTATGTATATATCTGTTCCTTTTAAATTTTTGTCGCCTTAAGTATTTCTATTTTCTTCTGCCAGTTCTGTAGTTCTACCATAATGGGTCTTGATTTTCCATTACGATATTTGCCAATTCTCCTGATATCTGTTACTTCTTGCTCCATGTCCATCTGTTTTCCCATTTCTTGTAGAATAGTCCTCGTTATCTCCTTTAATTGCAGGCTTCTTCCTTTGCTTGTTCATCTGCGCCGTGAATAATCAGTCTTCTTTCTTTATCTCTCTTTCCATTTCCTCCAGCCTCTTATCTTGCACTTCTAGTTTTAAATTCATTTGTATGTTCTCATTTTTTAGTTGTTCGTTTTCCTTTTTAATTTTGTTTATTTCGCTTTGGAACTTTTCTATTTTCTTTTCAAGCCTTGCATTACTTTCTTCTATTATGTACAGTTTATCTAATTTACCTAGTTTTGTTTTTATTTCTGCTAGGATTTCCTCCATTTTACAAATTTAGTTGGAGTGGTTTTTTAAAAACCTACTGAATCCCTCTCTGTGTTTTGTTTACGTTGTTTATCTTGTCGCTCGACGTTCGCGCGGGCGCACTATCGCTTTATTCCGTTATCTCTTTTGTAGTGTTACGAATTTTAACCTATTTCCACTAATAAATTATTTTTCCACTTATTATTTAACTATTTTTATGAACTTCCACTTTTTATTTGTCTTTCTAATACGACTTCCCGTATTTAAAATCACTATATTTAACGAATTTGGAGATTTCTAGGCTCACTTTAAGACACCTGCACTACCGTTCGCGCCAGGCTCGGACTCCCATTTCTGAATAATACAATGTATAAATAAGAACAATAAAAAAATAATGAAAAGATAAAAATATGTTTAGCAAACTGAAAATAAAATCTTTACTGGGAATAATTATATAAAAATACGAAGCCTAATTAAAAATAAATTAAAATTATCATAGAAACTAAATTCATTCTTTAATATCTATAAATGTGGATTATTAGTAATACTTTAAAATAGAACAGAAAAATATTAGAAATCAATATAAACATTTTACAAGTATAAAGCAAAACTAAAATTCTCATCTCACAAAAACATCTTATTCGATTATTACTTACGCCGCCTTTCCACAAATTTTTGTTAAATATAAACATATAAATTTTTAATTGGATCGGCTTTTTTCTTGGATCGAAAACGTGAAATAATTTAATTTAGTGCCCATTCATAATGAACGTAAGCATAAGCCGTCAATAAGAAATAAGTAATAGGTAAAGATGAATCAGTACAAAGCTTATGCGCTCGTTCTTAATGCACTTCCGTAATTTTAACGTTCAAATGTAAGAAATACGCAACGTTGAAATCGGTTCAACTTCACGTATTTCTTACGTACATTTGTAGTAATTTTTTATTTTTCCCTAGATTAATGTTGGCAGCAGTAACGGAATATTTGTTTTAATTCTGAAATTGCTTAACCTAACTTTAGTATTGTTGACATTTTGGCTTTGTCCTTACAACGAATAAGGAACTATTAATTAAGTTAGTAAATATGCATCTCTTCCTACACCACAAAAGGGATATGTAGCGGCCCGATAGCCGCGACCGCCCGGCCAGTCGACAAAGAGCGAGAGCGCCATCTACATGCATGCTCGAACGCACAGACCTCTTCGTTTAAATTAAGCGCTCAGAGCGCGGCACGCCAAATTTCATATCGGCTGTCTTTGTTTACTTTCCGTTCAAATGTATAGGCTGTTTTTGTTTACTACGTACAGACCTCCTCGTGTAAATCAAGGGTGTAAAACCACGCCACATTACTTTGTTTACTTTCTGTTTAAATTTATATATAGATATAGTAATTTTGGTTTTGCAAACCCTACGTTATCTTTTACTTAAATGAATTTATTCAATGGGCTACCTAAAAACCCCTTCTGATCGACAAAAAGAATTTCTACCTTATATCAGACGCGTCACCGATAAAATATGCCGTATATTAATGACGCAAAACATACATACAGTCTTTATGACCAATAACCAAATATCTGAGTTTATTCGCTGAGCAAAGGATCACTGCCCCAATAAATCCCAAGGAGTTTATGAAATACCTTGTGGAGATTTCCAAAGGACCTATATAGGTCAAGCAAACTGTCAAATATCCAGCCGAATATATGAGCATTCTCTGGCTGTACAGAAAGGCGATAATGATTCGGCACTTGCCAAACATACTAAAGAAACAGACCACAAAAGTAATTTTCCACAGAGTAAAACCATTGCTCCTATTTCCCATTTCACTAGCAGGATGGTATGTGAGGCAATTGAAATAAAAAGCACCCACAATGTCTGAAGACAAGAGATGGCAGCTAACGTTTACCAGTCATATGGAAATCTCTTATTACTCCGCATCGTCAATTACTCAATACCCTTAAACCAACAAACTTTCCCCATCCAATGCATCTCTCACCAAACAACATTCCCGCTAAACAAACTTTCACTTTTAGTTCTATAAATGACAAAGCAAGATACACGAAAGATCAGTCTTACTTTAAGCCTCGTAGCTTTCCTTGGGGAGTAAGCAGATTGAAACACCGAATAGCTAAACTCTTAACAGTGGCGTCAAAGCCGATGCCGGAAAGTCGACAATTTTCTCAAATACGACGCGGTTCAAACCGTGAACTAAGTTGCTTAAACATAGTTAACTGCGGAAACCTATCCGAACATTATTTTTGGGCTGCTTAATTTAAAATATTTTTTTTTATTTAATTAAATTATATTACCATTGGGCAAAAAGTCATCGTATAGAATGCTCTTCTGAAGGATTTGTGAGTTAGAGCTTTCATTCCTGAATGACAGTCAATTTCTTCTTTGGTTTATAACTTATCAAGTTTTTAGAAGATTTCCTTGGAAATATTTTAATCTGTTACTTTGACGGCAGGCGTTACTTCCTCCATAATGAAAAGAGATGTCTTAAACTGAGCTGGAATGGAGTTCTATTTCAGCTATTCTCTGGCCGGCAAATGACCTTAGCTGAACTAACCATAGAATCGCTCTGATAGTCACGAATATTCCGCGAAAACTTTGATGTTTTTAAATATTTTAAACATGCACTTATTTATTGTTTGAAGTATCTACCCCCAACAGTACTCGTTTTTAACAGAATTTTCTATAGATTAATTCTAAAAAAGAATCCATATTCGTTCTAGCTAAAACCTTACCATAGTTAAAATACACGATAATTTTTGATGACTTATCTGCTAGCAACCGGTAAACTGCTATTTGTATCTGCCCGCATTCCCTGATTTTCCCATAAATTCTTTTTCTGCTTCATTGCATTTTTGAATCTGTGTTTAGCCTAAAAACCACTTACACTTCTCTAGATTTTAAAGAAGCTTATGTAAGTTTCCTTTAATTTATTTTATATGACGTTTTAAGGTTTTGGTTTTTGTTTACAATAAAAATTGTTTTCCCGGTTGTTCCTTTTGCTACAAATTACATCTCATTTTGGGCCTGGCATTTCCATAATTACCAATGTGTCACTAATCTATAAAAAACGTTTTTTGCTTTACTATGTTCATATTTCGAAGATGCGCACAATACTAAAGAAAAAAGGGCAATTATCATAAGATCTTTCTTCTTTTCTCATTTCCAAGAAAAAAACAAACAAAATATTAACTTTGTTGTAAGACGTACTTTACCATAAGAGGTCCTTTATTTTCTCGATCACTTCCATACTTCAATCATTTAACATTACATAAAATATTAGGGCATTTTTAAGGCTTTATTGCTTTATTTACTGAACCACACTGACCGAATTGTTAGACTTACTAACCATATTTTGTGCATTGTTTTTATAGAACTACTTGTTTTATACGTCATAACAGAACTTGCGTTGTAACCGGATTTGTTATAACCCAGTTGAGCTGTAGTTATAAAAAGCAATTAAAAAAACAAGTCAGCAATTACACGCTACTTGAATCAGCAAATATTCATAAGTCATCTACCATACATCTGGATTTCACATATTAATAACATCTTGGTGTTTCCTCAAATTAAGGAAAAATTGCAGAAAATATGTGTGAAATAACTTTGCATTTTAATATAATAGGTCCAACATTAAAAATTCAGCAGTAGTATATAATGAAGTATTCTCAAAAGTTTGAAAATAGTAGTTTTTAAAATTACATAAGTAAATTGACATAAATAAAGCAGAATAAAATGATTAATTTTTTTGCAGTTTGAATTGTGTTAGTAACGTAATAGAAAGAGAGCACGCATTGCTGGTTGTAACCATTTATCTGCCTTTATATAACAGTTGCTCTTAATTCTATTACACTTTAGGTAGGAAATTACTTAATAATTTTTTTTTGAAAATGCTAATTACCTTAGACAAATCCAAAAATATATTCCTTATTTTTTAAAACCTAACTAAAGCAAAAATAAATAACATTACAATACAAAAAGATTAAAAAGCGACCGATCCTGCCAGGATTCGAACCTGGAATCTTCTGATCCGTAGTCAGACGCGTTATCCGTTGCGCCACAGGACCTATGGCACTAAGTAGTTTAAAATTGATTTCTGAATAAAAAATAATTTATTTTATTTATTTTTTTTATCACTGTTATCATTTATAAATAAATAAAAATAACAAAACTTTACATACAATTGTAAATATAAATAATGCAGTTGAAACATCTAAAACATTATGCACAATTCACTTTTAATTGTAATGTTTCAAAATACCATTTAAATTTGCTCAAGTGCCATCGACGTCGCCGTGTAGGTATACAAGTAAAATTTCTAAAAAATCTAATCACAAAAAACTTACGTTTTCTAGCAATTTAAAAAATAATCGGTATAAAAAGCGAATAGGTGACATCACATAGTGTAACATATATATATTCTAACTTAACAAATTTATTCTTAGGAAAAGTAAAAAAATTTGGCACTTGCTCATTTAAACCGCTTTGAATACGAGGGCAACTTATTACTCCAAGAATTTTTTTATATATTATTTTTCTTATAATGTATTAAAATGTCTATTGAAAGCATATATATAGCTACTACAGAACTTCTTAAATCAATTTTTATCTACTAAAAGAAACATTTCATTAATCAAATAAATCTTAGCGTCCATAAATTTGTGAAATGATAACCACCGAAGGCGAAAGAAATATAAAAAATGTATAAGAAAGAAACTACAACCAATCTAGTAACGTAAGATTTCTTTCTTGGAAATTTTTGTTGATATTCCAAATAAACAAAATCAAGATTTTTCTAAGATATTTAAAAATTGAGACAATAGTAGGGGAGGGTGGTACACAGTGGGACACTGCACACAGTAAGACATCATTCAAATTTTGCGCACTGTTTAAGTTAACCAACCAGAACCATTCCCATTCAGTGGCACCAAGGTAATCTCTGTTTCCAGTCCAATATGGCTGCAATCTGATGGAAGCCTGTTGTGTTATTCAATTTTTTGTTTTATTATATGGAATAGTTAGATTTTTGTTGACTTTATGATCAAAATATGGAAAGGTGAGTTTTCTTATTTAATTTTTACCATTTCTATAGTGTTAAGTGAGTCTTTGCGTATAAAAACAAGTCATTTTTATTCAAACAGTCGTTGTTCCTGATATTATTATTTTGAACTTTATACATCAGTACACAGTGGGACAGTGCTCAAAAAATTCTTATTTACGCGCGCACACAATTTATGTCGTTCTATTTATTTTTTAGGCACCAGGGAAACCTAAAGAGAGAAAAACAGCTAATCATAGTGCAAAATTATGAAGAAGGCGTTGAAGTCTTTTAATAAAGGGAATCTTTGCGTGTGGATGAACGAGAGGTAAAAATACCAAGGGTAACATTGCAGCGATATTGGAGCAAGATAAAATACAAACCACAAACTGACCATGTACGTTATGTCTCAAACTATAATGTAAATAGAGTGTTTACAAAACATGAGCAGTCTGCACTAAAAGACTACATTTTGATATGTGCCAAAATGGAATATGAATTAAACTCTAAAATGGTAAAAAACAATAGCCGATGAAAATGCCACTGTAAATAATGAAAATAATTTCAAAACAGCCGGAGATGATTGGCTGCGAACCTTTATCAAAAGAAAAAAGTTATCCATTAGGCAGCCAGGGTGATGTAGCCTATCAAAAATGAGTTCTTTCAATAAGCATAATGTTTTAAACTTTTTTTAATAGTCTGAAGGAAGTTTTTAATAAAAATCCCAAGTTCATAAATCCAACAAGAATATATAACTTAGATGAAACAAGCGCAATACTTGTTCAAGTTTTCAAGAAAATTATAGAAAAGGGGATTAAGCAAGTAGTTCCTGTACCAATGGTGAGAAAGAAATCTTAGTTACAACTAGTGCCATTATTTGTGCAGCTAACACATTCCTTCCCGCTGCCATCATCTATCCCCGAAAGTTTAAGCAGCACATTTTGTGTGGCACCAAATATGACACTGGGTTTGGCAAATCCTTCAGGCTGGTTGACATTCTAGTTATTTCCAAAAGTAATGGACCATTTCATCAGTTTGTCACATACCACAAAAGAAAATCCCAGTTTGCTGATTTAAAACAACTTAAATGATCATTTGTCCATTAAGGTAATTGATAAAAGCCCATATTGCAGGGGTCAATTGTAACGCTGTCTCCTCGCTATAGCGATAAGCTGCAGCCCGTAGATAAGTCTGTTTTTGGGTCATTCAAGGCAGTTTACAACGCTGCAGCTGACACATGGATGCTAAATTATGCAGAAAAGTCACTTACTATGTACGACATCGCAAGTTTAGTGCGTGCGGCCCATGATGCAGAGATGACCCCTCAAAAACATCAAATCTGGTTTTATAAAAACTGAATTTTTTCTATTCACTGATTAAATCTTTATAAATGCTGGTTTTATAGAAGCTGCCGTCACCGACAGGACTTTTACAGGAGAAGTCAACAACAGCTTTTCCATATCAGAAGTCCAATCTTCTGAAGAGTTATGTTCTGAAGTTCCATACCAGGGGAACGGAGTCCAGTGACTGAGAACAACGCAGGACAACTGCAGTTCCCCTCAGTCCAGGTGCTTTTGTATCTCTAGAAACACCAAAACCTAACTTATTGTTAGTAGACGACGTGAATTGGGTTGGACATTTGGCAGACGATGAAGACACAGCTAACTTCATCACGGCAGAAGAATTCCTGGACAATAACACTGCTTTAAACTTCCTCAATTGAGTGTCAGTTGAGTTTGAAGGGAAGAAAAAGAAAAAATATTATTCAAGACAAGTTTTGAAAGTGAAAGGCAACAACGTAACGGTAAAAAAATCAAAAAAACTGTATGTATTCCTTGTAGTAAAATTCGAAAGTAATGTGAAAATTCAGCAAATAAAAAAATATCGCCAACTAAACGTAAAAAACACTACAACTTCTCTGAATCTCAACATAAACTTTGTCAAAAAAGAGATTTGGATTTAATTAACATTTTAAAAACCCCAAAACAATGTATTTTTTCTTGTCCCACTGTGTACATGGGGTTGTCCAAAGGTATACCTGCGGTGGTACACTGTGGGGCAGATGCATCCCTTTTTTTAATTTGTTACACGTTTATTTAATGTAATAAATAAGAACTTAGTAATTGTTAATAGTTTTAAACGATAACCAAAGCGAATTACACGTAAAAATCCAAACTAAACATAATAGTATAAAAGTAAATTAGTATTTTATTTTTTCCATTCCACCATTATCTGTACTGCCATTAGAATTCGTAGTAGGCAATTTAAAACAGTCAGTGCAGCAAAAATTTAAATAGCTAAATCAAAAATTCAAAAATGGGAAAGTAGAGACTAAAAGTTCATAAGCTTCAAAGCAGAAAACCTAATTCGGCAAGAAGCATACTTTAGTTCAGCAGAAATTATCGCTGATGTGACTATAAATCCACAAAAAGTATTTAATACATTTTAAAAATTAAATACTACTAGAAAACTGAACACATTCCGAAAGTAGATCAACTAGGGATTCAATTTTAAATTAAAAGAAAGAGCATTTGAATTTAAGAAAACTCGACATCCTAGCCAGTGCAGTGAATAGCATTAGCTATAGTATTAGTATTCATATATATTACTCCTTCAACCGTTGGGACTTCTACTTGATGTTTCCCTTTGATAGTTTTTAGGCATATTTAGACCATTTCTAAGACAAAAACTAGAATAATTAAATGTAAATTACTAAAAAGTAATTGTTAAGTATACCTAAATTGAATCGCCAGCGTGGGCCCGCTGTTGAGAGGCGTGCTGCGATGCAGACGGGCCCGAGTTCATTCCCGGAGCTCTACAATGCCTAATGGATCACCTATTCATGTAGGTCCATTAGCATATATTACGCCATTTACTTATTGTTCTCTTGAAATAGTTTGTAAATAGACTGATAATAAAAAGAATATCAAAAACTATAAAGAGCCATGAAAACAATCCTAACATCTTAACAAAAACAAAATATTCATAATGGTAAGGTCGATAACAGCGTAAATATTAAAATATAGGTTTGCCACAGAAAAAAATTTTGCTCGACCGAAACTATAAGTTGTATATCAAAAAATATGCGATAAAAGATTGTCCTACAGTAAAAAGATTTAATATAGCAACAAAAATTGGGACTGAAACTCACCAAACAAGTATTAATATTAGATAGAGGTAAACTGGTCAGAAGTTACATAGTTGAACAGAAAGCAATCATTTTGGGTCTAACAGAAAGAAATGAATTCAGAATGTTACAAATATATCAAATGTGATATGACGAGAAAGTGCAATATGGCATAATTATCAAGATTGATAACACGGTGATTGGTAGGATCAAGATTTTTATTTTAATTGCTTACCTGTTAAGAAGCTTTGAAGAAGTTTGTCAACGAAGCGTTATTTTATAGTAGGACAGACCGGGTATGATTGACACAAAATAATTTGTTCGCAATTCAAGTAATAGATAGTAAAATATTATACGTAGTTAAGTTGTGGGTTGCCTACTTGATGTCCTACGAAGTATCAGCTCGTTCATATGGAGCATTGATTCCCAAAGTCGTCCAGGTGGACCCCCAGGGGTCCAGGGGGAGGCTCAACGGGGGTCTACGTTGGCGTGACAAAAAAATGGGGGTTCACAATTCGTAAGCGGGGGTCCACGAAAATGTATCTGGTTTCGATAGTGAAGAACTAAAATGTTGGCTCGAGTTCACCTATCAATGTAGGCAGATAATATTTTAAGAAGCTCAGCGACTGTTACTTGTAAAAACTTGCATATTCCATATTCAGTACAACGTGTCGAGACATGCAAAGCGCTGCCGCTGCCGCCGTCCGCAATGCTTGTTCAAATGTGCAAAGGGACGAAGTACGATTTGTGGTGTGTGTGCTTGCAATCTTGCATGAACTTGTTTGATTCTTCACCAATATAAATACGATTGCCACGGATAAACGTTATTCGTTTGTTTCCCGAATTTCGAAAAGAAAAGTAAAGTAAAATGAATCTATGTTAGTGTTTGCCACTGTCGGAAAAGTAAGTACTTACCTGCTTATTTGTTATACATAATTTTTTTTTATTTATTATTTATCTATTTATTTTACAATTTATTGTACAGGCAAGTAAACAAAAAATGGACAAATTACAAAAAAATACGTAGGTACAAAACGTGAGGCTTATTCCTAAAAGAAATCTCTTCCAACCCACCTGCGATAGGAGATATATTTATGTTGTAATAAGTATATTTGTAATGTTTGCGTGTAGTAGGTACGTATTAAAAATTAAATACCGAACAGAACCATTATTAGATACTTCCATAAAAGTACAGAAAGCCGAGAAAGGTTGAATTTCTTGTCCCTACTTTATCAGTAATTTTTTTATTACCCGACTGTGTGGTGGTTCACTAATAATTAAATATATTTTCATAAATTGTACGTGTCTTTATATACTACATACTCGTAACGTGCATCAAAGTAATAAATAAATAATTAAAATCGCGAAGTTTTGATATCAATATATTATTTACGAGTATTTTCTATCGAATTTACAGAAATATATCAAAATATAATTACTGAAAAAATGTTTTACATTACATTAAAATCGGTTCAGCCGTTTTCATAAAACTCAATTATTGATTTTAGCGATTTATTGCTTTTAATAATTAGAATCGGTTTGTCGCCGGTACTTTGTTTATTTCATTGCAATAATCAATTAGTCCTGTTAAAATAGCCATATCCTGTTAAGTAACACCGCCTTAAGATTACTACAACAAAGTTTTTTTTTTTATTTACAGGTAGATAATGATACGAAACATGGCTGAATCTTAGAAGAAATGTCGACAGTACAGTGTTGATTATTTAAAATTTGGTTTTCTTCCATCAAAGGCAGACAAGCGATTGCCCATATGCCTTTTATGCAACAAATTTTTGAGCAATGACTCTATGAAACCATCGAAGCTCGAAGATCATCTAAGGTGTCATCCCGATAAAATAGGTAAAGATTTGAAATATTTTCAAACATTGAAGGAAAAATATGAAAAGAGGCCCACCGTGCACAGTATGTTCGCTTCAACGTCGGAAAGTAACGATGATGGCTTGCGGGCATCTTACAATATTTCATTACTTATAGCGAAATCTGGAAAATCGCACACCATTGGAGAACAGTTAATTTTACCCGCTGTTGAAGAGGTTTTAAAAACTGTTCTGCACAAATCTCCATTTGACATACTCAAAAGAATTCCTTTGAGTAACAACACTGTACAAAGACGTATTGATGAAATGAGCTCTGATATTGAAAGTTTCTTGTGTAATTATCTGCAAACAACTCATTTTTCTATTCAACTAGACGAGTCAACTTTACCTGGTAATGAAGCATTATTATTGGCATATGTTCGATTTGTTATGGACGAAGAAATTCATGAATAGCTACTATTCGCGAAAACTTTGGAGACAGACACTAAAGGTGAATCAATATTTAATGTCCTGGGTGATTTTTTTAAGGAAAAATCGATTCCATTCACAAACGTTATTTCGGTGGCAACAGATGGAGCTCCTGCCATGGCCGGGCGAGGTCGTGGGTTTGTAAGCCATCTTAAAAAAATTATACCAGAGGTAACTGCAATTCACTGTGTCATCCACCGACAACACCTAGTAGCGAAAAATTTGAGTGCTAAATTGCACCAATCGCTTCAATTTGTGATTAATGCAGTTAACAAAATAAGAAGCAATGCATTGAATACGCGTTTATTTGCACAATTGTGCGATGAAAATGATAAAGACTTCCAACGATTGCTCTTACATACAATTATGCTGGTTGTCGAAAGGTGCATGTTTAACGAGATTTTTCTCACTTTTTGAATCAGTTTTAGAGTTTCTGGAAAGTAAGGATCCAGATTTAAAAGAAAACCTGATCAATTTGAAAGCAGACATCGCGTATTTGACAGATTTGTTCAAAAAATTTAATGACATTAACTTACAATTACAAGGGGACAGCCTCAATTTAATAAAAACAAAGGGCGTAATTTCAGCTTTTCTTGAAAAATTTATGAAGCAAAATATTAGTCGGCGCGAATTCTCCCAGTTTTCAAACTTGTCACAGGTAGAATGTCTTGATGAGGATATTCACACATACGTTCAACATTTAATTGCCCTGCATGATGACATTAAAATCAGATTTGAAGATATTCTGACGATGTAAATACCACCATGGATCATAAATCCACTTGATGAAACGGAAGTGGAGAATGTGATATTACAAGAGGAGCTACTCGAGCTTAGCACTAATGAGGAACTGAAGGTGAAATTTAAAAGAGGGTATCAAACATTTTGGCTGCAGGCAGAAATACCCGAAAAATATCCTGGACTGTGGGGAATTGCGAGAAAGCTTTTGATAGCGTTTCCCTCGTCATATCTTGTCGAGAAAAGTTTTAGTGTCGTTACAAACCTCTTAACAAAAAAAAAGGAGCAGACTGAATATCACAGAACGTGAAGATTGCGGTTGTTCCTAACAAAACAGAAGCCAAATATCGACAATTTGCTGTCAATCCATCAAGTACATCCCTCCCACTAAAATTATGACTATTTTGTGATTGTCATTGTACAAGTTACGTTATGTTATTAATATTTTATTTTAATTATATTACAATGTAATATGATAACAATAATAATTAATAGTGTAATAATTACATATTTGAATAAATACAACACAAGGAAATATACTGTTTTTCTTTTTATTTTTACCACTCCGAATGGGGAGTTTTCTAAATAAAATATGTGAGAATTGATTGGTTTCTTGTGTTGTGGGTAGATGTCAAAGGAGTAAAGTTGGATGGAATGACTTTTTTGATTGGCTAACTTTACTTTTTTGACATCCACTCATAGCACAATCAATTAATTAATTAACCAATAACTCAGCCGCAACGCAAATTTCCATAGTTAGATCTAATCTTCACATTTTTTTTGAGTTTTGGGAATATGGTATAAATGTAGCGGCCGGGGGTCCACCGGAACCAGCAAAACTTTCAAAGTGGTCCATGAGAAAAAAAAGTTTGGGAGCCTCTGGTATAGAGGGTGTCAAGTTATAGTAATTTATGTTTTCGGTGTTCTAACGTAAAATTTTGTTCTCTCAGATTTCGACAAAAATAGCAGGTAAGAAAAGCATGATTTTTATTTTCCTTCAACCATCTAGCAACTATAGCCCTATACAGTCTGTGAGTGTTTTTAAAGCGTAGGAATACCACATCAATTAATAATCAATAAATTTTTGTAAACTGGCTCGTTGTCACAAAACAAACAGGTATGTCTGTCCCATGTGACAACCAACCCCATAAGAGCATTTTCTGCAATGTACTCTTTATTTGTCCTGTTTCATTGCAACCACAATGCCCGAAAGTTTGTTAAAAAAATAAATCATGGAGAAACACATCCTGATATAATGCTTAGGGCGATTTGTACAATAAAGCGCGAAAAGTGATCAATTCAAAGTGTTGCTAAATATTACAATATAAATTACGTACGCTAACCAGATATCGTGCTAAAATGTCTGCTGAAGAGTTAAAAAAATTTGCTATAACCTACAACTTCAGTCGGTTACATCAAAAATAGGCAGGTTTTTAATGATTCACTTGAAAAAGAACTCGAACAGTATATTGAACAAGCGTCAGGCATATACTACAGCCTTAGTCCTAAAGAAGTCAGAAATTAGAATGCCATTTAGCATTGGCCAATAATCTAAGGTTTCTACAAATTGGATGGAAACTAAACAAGCTGAAGCTGATTGGTTTACCAGTTTCCTAAAGCAAATCCTACCCTTTTACTCAAAATGCCAGAGGCAACTATTCTGCCCTGTTACTAAGTTCTTTGAGAAGTTATTTTTGTAATGGACAGATACAAATTTCCACCTCAAAACATTTGGAATATGGACGAAACAGGGATCACTACCGCCCAAAACCGACAAAGTTGTGGCACGCCGAGGCTGTAAGAAGTAGGAGACATGACATCCAGTGAGAGAGGCACTAGCCACGGCAATATCTGCTAGAGGAAATTGTATTCTGCTATTTTTGTTTTTCCCAGAGTTCATTTTAAAGAACATTTCATCCGCAATGGGCCAATAGGTTGTCGTGGGGCCAGCAATTCGTTAGGGCCGATGAAGGAGAAACATTTCATCACTTTTATGCAGCATTTTGTTAACTATGCCAAGAGTTCAAAGAATCATCCTCGCATATTATTACTAAATAATTATGATTTCCATCTTAAGATCAATGGATTAAATTACGCTAAAGATAATGAGGTGATAATGTTAACATTTCCTCCTCATTGTACTGGACCGAACCGTATATGGTGAGTTGAAGAAACATGTTAATTCCTTTTGCGCATCCTCTGGCGTTCACATCTTCAATTATACTCTCGGAATTCAGGAGTTATAGAATTTTTTCCTTTCACAAATTTTTGGTGACGATTTTTTACCCAGCTACGTAACAGATCGTTCAAATCCAGATCATTTGTGAGATTTATCGTTAGTTGTGGAGCAAGAAAATTTGGAAATATCTGAAGAAATAAATGAGTGTAATAATACCGAATTTTCAACCATTTCTTCATCGCCTGCACCTGGGCCTAATGGTATAGTTTTATCTATTTTTGCAACGTCTGGTATCATAATTTCCACTGCTTTTCCTGCGGCTAAACCTAATCTTAGTAAAACAGTTTCACATTCAAAAATTCGACCGTTGCCGCAAGCAGGTGCGAGGAAACAAAAAATGCAAAGGGGACCCACAAGAAAAGATATTCAGTTATTATTACCGATACACCAGAAAAGTTGTTGATTGAGGAACAAAAGACAAGTCAAAATCAAAGAGAAGCTAAGAAAAGTAAAATTTAAAACCCAAACAAATAAAAAATATACAAAAAAATAGAAGAAGATAGCAAGGATGCATTGTATTGTGTGCTTGGATGCATTTTCAAACAGCAAATCTAAAGAAAAGCGAGTGAAGTGGGTTGAATGCAAAAATTGCGTACCCGAAGTTTGAAGTCCTCGCACTTTTTCATATATTTCAATTGAAAGTAATTAAAATTATAAAAATTGAAAAATACCATTCTGTTCGCTACCTATAATTATATTTTTTGAATCCAATTCTGATGGGACTTGTATGTATCACTAAAAGTTTTTCTATTGTTTATTATTCCGATTTGGTACATCTAAAGTAGATGTGACAATCAACCCCAAGGTCTGCGACACCCGGCCCGGTGACGGGGCAGGTTCTCTTAGTTGTATATATATATTTTTTATTTTAGTAATTTTGTTTGTGATTTGTAATTTGTTTCAGGACAACCAACATTTATGTTTATAATCTCAAATAGTAGACTTACAACATAAGGACAAGAAACTTTGATTCATTTCTCCAAAAAATAATAAAAATTAGAAATCAAAAACTGTGACAACTAAAGATGGGCAAAGTGACTCATCTCTGCGATCAGATCTAGATCGCTCATTCACCAAAAGAGCTAGTTTTTTCATAACTCATAATTCATTTTTCTGCTATATTCATGCCTATTGCTTATATCAGTTAGGCTGTTACTGCTACCATTATAAGACCAATTGTAATAAACTGTTTAATTCAATAACGTTTTATTTAGATAAAAAAAAATGCAAGTTCCTTAGCTAATTGGGGCGATATACCTGCATGAAAAATTACTTTCTAATCCATTAAGTTTCTTTAATTCTATACTTACCGTTAAAACTGCCTTTCAAGCAGACTTCGATGTAGATGTCATAAACTCTTAAATTTTAATCCTCCTCGCCATTGAAATTATTGTGCCATTTCAAAAATTCTGTAGACGATAAAAGGATATATAAGGTCCTATGTCCCAGATAAAAGTAAAATATCTAACTTCTAAAATATCTAACAACTTTTTTTAGAAATAGGGATTGGCTTAATGATTTTAACAAACCTACTCATTAGCACTTGAAAAGCTGGGGGAAGGGCCATAAAACTGTGCTGGACTTGGATGTGCTAATGTTATTGCTACAGGATCTTGTAGATGTTCCAGATAATGGGAAAGTTCTTGCCGTTGAAGTTGATGTTGAACCTGAACGAGTTGAACTCGGAGGAAAAGACGATGCAGTAATATGTGAAACCTGACCACAATCACATTTCGTCGACGACGATCTATTGCGGCATGGCCTATCCACGAACAATAAACACTATCAGATATTTAAGCTTCAAATGTCTTTAAATATGAAGTGGAACCTGTAGATATCGTTATTTTCTTCTGACAATAGCGGCATTTTCTTTCCCTTTTTCTTTGGTAGAATGATACCAAATATCACTCAACAATCTACTAACTCTCACTGACATTTGTTTTAAAATAACAACAAAACATTATAAATAACGTAAATAGTTTAAATATCATATTACAGATGATATAGATAAATATTATATACCAAACTATACAAAGGCAAAAACTGATAGAGAGAATAAGCAAAGTCTCAAAGAACTGAGGAGTCATCGGAATCAGAAACAAGTCGAGATTAAGTTTTGGGAATAAATCAGATCAGTGAGTCAGATCAAGACAGGAGACACAAGAGCTGCTTGCACATGTGCAGACCGCACGACAGGGAAAGAGCGAAAGTCGAGTGGGAGATCTAAGAGCTACCGCTCTTATTTTGTGAGTCATAACTCACTCATTCCCCACCAAGACCTGATTCTTTTAAGTAACTCATGAGCGAATCGCCCATCTCTAGTGACAACCATACACGGTCTTCCCTACTGATCGAACAACACGATTAATCATACACTAAACTATATGGTCTTACTATTTTTTTATTTTGATATAAATTTATAAAAACAACATTTTATAATTTCAAAACATTTTATTGCTGAATTATTCATAAATTACTTATTATTGGCGTTTCTTTCAATATTTTTACTGTACCCGAATGGTGTTACATCCTGCAATAACACGTTGTCCCACTATCTATATAAGAGGAACTAGCTAAATGTATTGTAACGTTTTCGCTCCCCACAGTGGTAAATAACACGGGCAAGTTTACTTAAACTACTTATTTATTTCACTTACCTGCGCTAAAAATTACTTAACACTATTTATGGATACAACACATACAATTAATATTATAAAATTATATTGTATTTATATGCAACACTACGTTGCTATGTTTTATTTTCGGCACTCGAATCCCTCAGGCTGTCACGCTGCGTGATATTTAAGCAGCTCAAAACCGGTTCCAGGGTGTACGCGAAGTTTCTAGTACATCTGGTAGCTGCATTTCTGGAAGACATTATGTGCCTCAATGATGCGTAATATTGTCACCTATCATAGAACACTACATTTTCAAACATGCATCAAATAATTTCTCATCCTTTCATACTTGGAATCGTTTTTTAAAGTGTTTTCCTATAATAAACATTCACTATATATCATAATAATTTTTAAAAATACAAAACCTCATTTTTGAAGATTTTTTAACGTTAACTATATAATTTTTAATTCACCCTGCCTCTAATACAGTTGCTGAAATTTGAAACACAGCTAAATAACGACCTGACCTCCAACCACGACTTTAATTTTCACCGCCGTTAAAAAATCTTGATTTACAAATCATTTTCCGACCATTGCGGCGTTTTGGAGGCACGATAGCATTTTCATCTTATTATGTCATTGCACGCGAATGGCTATTTTGGGAAAAGCTACAGCTGTAGGTTGTTTCACAAGCTTTAGACAACAGTAAAGCACCACAATTTCTAAGCGTTCCGTTCAAACTTTTGCTCCAGACTGCTGTTTTGGCACGCCATGTGGGTGATAAATTCAAGTTAAAGTTTTTCGTGTTTCCTAAAAATCCTGCGTGCCAGTTAATGACCTAGGCCAGGTAAGGTAGTAAAAATTGACTTCTTATTTTTATTAGAACAGCATTACTTCTGCATATTATAAAGCGAAAACAAACTTACATTTTATATTCGAAAAAATTAAGCTAAACGAAATGGTTTATGCTTTGTCTTTTAAATGTGACAAGATCGTTTTAAAATAGAACTGAGGAGAGCTCGGCGATTTATAAAGATTAAAAAACGAGTAACAATAAAATAACTTTTATAAATGTGATAGTCGTAAAAACGGCCCATTTTACGACGGCATGCTCGTTAAAATGGAAATATAGATCAATAAAAATGACACGATTCCAAGAGTACTAAATGGCAGCATTTGAAAAACAGAAAGTCGGTAGCGTTTTCATGACATTTATGTAAAAACTTTACATTTTCATTGGATAACATATGGCCTTTTCTAAATATTAAGAATACTACTAATGTTGAAAGTGTTTTGCTTATAAATGTAAGAGTTTTTTTCTGTTTCTGAAGCACAGATATGGGTATGGGCATAGCCACGAGCAAAGTCTGTGAACCTATGCCTTGAATTTTCTATTTTTCTGTGTTATCAGTTTTATATAAATCCAGTGCCATTAGAACGTCCTTTACGTTATCCCATAATTATTTTCATGCTTCTCCTCTTTTTTCATTTAAGTCCTAATCACCTTAGTTTATTTTGCTGCATCACTTTTTAATGTCTATTCTGGTGTATACTTTTTTAGACGTAATATATACAATTGAGTATAGTGATCAATTGTACAATTAGGTCGAAACTTCTGACCACCTTTTTTGAACTCCTCATTAAAAAGTAGAATAGGAATGTCTCAGAAACCCGACCCATTGAAACACCCTAAGGAGGTTTTCCTACTTTTTATTTTAAAGTGACATATCTCATGAACGATAATATATAGAGTGCTGAGACCTTCATAGTTGATTGGTTGGTCTAAGTTTGAGTTTCCAAGGTGTTTATGAGTTTCAACATTTGTATATATTACCGTTTCGCCCCCTAATCTTGTTAATTCCTTGTTTTGTTCTCCTTTATTCCTGCATATATTTTTCTTAAACTGCCAGAGTGGTCCAGTAGTTTAGGCGCGGGCTGCGATGCGGACAGACCCGGGTTCAATTCCCGATGCTCTCTGTGATGTCTGGCGGGTGGCCTACTTAGTCACTAAAAATAATTGAGTACCTGCGTTCACTCAAACAAGGGGTAATAATGGCGGTCGTCTAAAGCGCGGTGCTTGCCACATCGCCCCGCACCAGAGATGATGCGCCACGACCAGGCACATTGAGGAAACATATGAGAGCCTTAACCTCTCAGTTTGCAGGCTGTGCTCCCACGCGGGGCGTTAGAACCGTACCATTATTATATGTTTCTTAAGATTCTTCGTTCCTATTTTTGTAGTTTCTTTTTTATCTTTGTTGATAAAACCCACGTTTCAATTCTAAAAGTTAGCACTGGCTCCTGCATATTTTAAACCAGCTAACATTCTTCTTTCTAGTTCCACAACTAAATAGGTTGCTTCATTAATTAAAGTTTTATTATTTTTATATTCCCTTTTGTATCCTATTGCCCAATAGCACATAGTTTGAGTTCCTTACATTTACTAAAGAGTATCCTAAAAAAACGCAGTATTTTTTTCAAGGTTGGCAGCGTTTTGATTGGTTGCATTTTGTAGTAAACTCATTGCAGTTAGTCAACATGGATCACTACTCGACGAAGGAGCGAATGACGATTGTTAAAATTTAATCAAGCACAGAGAATACTTCGCCGAGACACGCTAGTGGGTATGTCAATAAGCAAAATTGTTGCATTTGGGGCATATAAAATCCTCGGGTCATTCAAGAATTGCCTACACACACACAAAAAGTAACAGTTTGGTGTGTATTTCATGCTGGTGGGGTGATTGGGTAGCTCTTTTTTAAAAAGGAAGCCGGAAACGCTATGAATTGTGAACATTAGCCTGAGATGATAGTGGATTTGTTGTGGTCTCTTTTGGAGAGCATAGATTTGATGGTTCCAGAAAGACGACGCGTGAAACAGTCCAATTCTTGGAGCAAAAATTTCATAGGCTACTTATCTCCCAAAACAGCGAGGTGAACTGGTCACCAAGATTTTGCGACACCATGCGATTTTTTCTTTTGGGGATTCGCTAAAACCAAAGTTTATACTACGAAAATAAGAACAATTCCTAGATTAAAAGTAAAAATTCGGAAAGTTATTAACAAAATTGGACCACAGTTATACGAAAAATGATCTAGAACTTTAGAATAAAGAATAAGTCGTGGAGAACATTTGTCATATTTCCTTATTTCATATTTAACGGCAATGGTTTTTTATATTAAATAAATAAAATATTTTTTAAAATTAAATTCTGCGATACCCTCTATTAAAGTGTTTTGTAATTGATATTAGTTCTTCCATACCTAGAAAAATCATGATACCAACTTTCTTCGAGAATTTAGGGACACTCATCAATACATAGGTTTTCGTTGTTGGAAAACCGTTTTCCATTCAGTCTATTCTTTATGCTATAAAGTCATGTTATTATAATGCAGTGGAAATAGCAAGACACTCTATTTGCAAACTTATTGAGCATTACAGGGCACCAAATAACGTGTCGTACCATTTGCTTATCAGTTAAAGCATGAAATACCCAAAGGAAGCAACAACGTTTTCTAATTAAAGGTAGTAGTGCACGATGATATAAATTATCGGTTCAAAAACTCTTCATCTTCTATAGATCATATTCTTGTCAGAGTCAATTATCTTTCTGAAAGCAGTGATGTTCTCCTTCAGACTGAAATTTCTTATATGAAACTCGCGATACCACCTAAATATGATTGTGAAATATTTACAGTTCTTTGAAACACTGATCAACACATACATTAAGTGCAATTTGTAGCACAAAATTGTACGGTATTCCGTTTTTGACCAAGAGAACTTTGCGAATAACAATGTAATTTAAAAAAATCAAAATGACTATTTCTGTTATTAATTACTGTACATACCATTTTGCTATAATTTAATTTAACCATAAGGATGCTATCAATTTATAAAATAATAATAACTGTCAGCTTAGTTTTTAATTAAATTTAATTAATTAAATTTAAAAACTAAGATTTACTGTGACGAAACGAAAAGACTATCAATCGTTTCCCATATACAAGGTTTGTATAAAAAGTATTGGAAACAATTTTTCCTAATGTGACTGTACGTCGGAGTGCGCTTGCACCGTGCATGCTTGGTGGTGGGGGATGTGACTTTCAAGACGCGCCGATCGCCAGTCGCCTGCAAGCGTTCGTTCAGGCTAGATCGTGTTTTTAGTGGACCCTTGTCGAGTGACCCAGTGCAAGCGCAAAATACAGCGAACGATTAAATAGCGGTACGCTATCAAATTTTGTGTTGGACCGGAGAAATCGAGTACGGAGACGTTGAGCATAATTCGCCAAGTGTTGAAGGATGAAAGCATGTCACAAACTGCAGTTTTTAAGTGGCGCAAGCTTTTCAAAGAGAGATTATAGAGGACGAGCCCCACGCTGGACGGCCGTCGACCTAAAGAACCGACGACAACGTGCAACGTGTGCGTGAAGTGCTGATTTCAGACCAGTGCGCACGGTCGCAAATAAAATTGGCATCGATAAGATGACAGTGCACAGCATTATCACTGAAAATTTGGCAATGCGAAAAATCTGCGCTATACTCATCCCAAAGGTCTTGACAGACAACCAAAAGCAGAGGCGTCTGTCTGTTTGCGAAGACCTTCTGCAACGCGTTGAAGAAGGCCCCGGCTTTTTGGACGATTTTCCAACTCCCCTACAGTCCCAACTTCGCACCAGCAGACTATTTCTATTCCCAAAAGGATACCACCATGGAACCGTAAGTGCCGTCAAAGGAGCTTGCACTTCAAGATACTGACTTTGAATTTATGTATTTTTAATAAAACTTGATTTGCCAAAACTAATAAAGATGTTGATTGAAGAAACCATATCTGATATTTTTCTGCGTTTTAAAAAATTATCTGTTATATTAAGTACGCCATTTTAAATTTCAAATTTTGAATTTAATATTAATAATCCCGATAAACTCACATACCGAAACTGGTCCTATTTACTTGATTTTTAACAGTCATTTGCCATATGGGATTCGTCATATAAAATAATATAAATGTGGCTCCATATTTAGATTTAACAATCCCGAAAACTCTCCTATACAATATTTCAGATTCTAAATACGTTAGCAATGATCACCGTGCGTTGCTTTTTCTGTTAAGTGCAAGATTGGACTTTGTCACATAGTGATCTTCTCGACTTGTAAATCATTTTTTTACGTAATTTTAAATTAATAAAAAATTGCTGCTAACGATTCTTCGTAACGTCATCTAATTCTACCTTATAATACACAATAGCTTTCTAGCTTTACTAATGGTAGCAGAAATACATATTTCTTATAGAGAATATTTAGATTTTCCTAAATGACGTTATAAGAATGTCATAACTCATGTTCGTTTTATATTTTTCATGTATTATTGCAAAAATATTTTCTGCTAAAATGCAATATTTGTATGATCGCTTCCTACGTGATTGTTACTAGCAAAACACAACGAAGAGTTCTGTACATAGTATAAACATCTAAAACGTAACGCTTAATCTGTGCTAGACAATATCAACACAGTACACATATTCTTAATTATATTTATTATCCATCGACCAAAACATAGCCACGCTATTTTGGAGCACAAAAAATGTCATATTTAATGACTCATTAACAGCGGAAACCATCACTAACAACCGTGTGTATATGGTGACTCTTCAAGAAAAAGCATCTATAAAATAGAAAAGAAGTATAGTTTAGCATTATTTTTTTAAATAAAAATTAAGAACTACAATGTAATATTGCAATTTGTGTGCATGTAAATAGAACGTAAATACACTTTGAAAAATTGGAATATACTGGAAGCAGTACTACTAATAAATGCTCTAAAGATCAAAAGAAAGATTTAGAAAGTATCGACTGATTTCCTATAAATTCCTATACAAATTCGGAAAAACTTTTCTAATTCATTAATTTAATCGAACATTTGATAATATCAGCGTGGCATTTGGATCAAATCGATAATCACATACCTCATATTTTATTCTGCATGGTTGTCGAGGTAAACTGGAAAATTTTCTAGATCGTATTGCGGGAAAGGCGAAAGGCTGTCTTGTGCATGCACAATCCCCTAATAGATCACATAAATTATTAGCTTCGCATACCGCAGAGCTGTTATACTCGAATCTCCTCACTCAAGAAAATCGCCGACAGAAAGTATTGCGTTGCTAAGGTACAAGTTTATACTAAGTAGTACAAGAAATCCGACCACCAGCATGAAGTAACTGCTGACAGGACAACTTACAGCAAATGGTCTGATCACAAAGGAAGTAGTGAATTCGTCGGCGAATTGAAAGAGAAGATCGATCAGGATCCTAAACGGAACATGACTGACTTGTCAAAAGATATTGGCATGATAAGGTCGATGGTCAGAATTATGCACCAGACCTGCACCACAAGTCTTTTGCCTTGAATAACCGCCAAATGTTGACTGAGAAACGCAAACGGACAGGAAGTTAGAGGAGCAAGCACTACTAAACAACATCAAGAACGACGGCGCTGGCTCCATTTTCGGACGAAAAGAACTTCATCCAGGGCAGGAATGTGAATCACTAAAATAATTTATGAATCTACCAAGATACCTCTGAAATGAATATTGTCATGCATACAATTTTCCTCTTTGGTTATAGTGCTGGGGCTTGTGACCAGGAAGAGAATGTCATGGCTCTCAATTTTTTTTAAGTTGGGATATGACCACCGACAGCTATATCAGCGTACTGGAGACAATTATCAAGTCCTGGATAGAGGAGGTGACTGCTGGGTGAGAGTGCGTGTGACAACAAAACCTCACTCCAGATCACAAAGCAAAGGAAGACCCAGGCATGGCTACACAACAATTTGCATTATCACAGTTTCAACTGCAATATCCTTAACTACTACGTGTAAGGCGTGGTCGAGAAGAAAGTCAATTAGAGCCATTATAACACCAAGGACAGCTTAAGCGAATCCATCATGGAAGTAATAACACATATGGACAAAGAAGGAGCTGTGTTGCATTGGAGTAAATTTAGATCCCGGTTCGAGAAGGTCGTGGCCGCTGATGGAGGTTACAATATTTGCTTTAACTGTGCTAACTTTCTTGTAAATAATTTTAATTTTTTTCATTCTTATGTTATTTTAATTGTTTATTTATTTTCTGGGTTTTGTTCGTTGATTTTATAAAATATAGTAAACGCCCCACTTTGGAGCACAGCCTGCGAACTAAGAAGGTTGAGGCTCTTATATCTTATATCACCACCACCTTTATTAAAATGAACCCAGGTACTCAATTATACCAGGCATCAGAGAGCTCCAGGAATGAAACCGCAGCCTGCGCTTCAAGCGCGTAACTATGCTGGCAATCTGTAAAATATAGAGTGATCCAAATTAAGTTTTAAACCAAATGCCGTTTGTGTTCGTTGAAACGTTAGGAGTTTGTATTTGTACAATTTGTATCTAAAACATGGCAAAATCGTTATAAAACCGTATACTGCTGCAGCAATGCATCAACATCGTTCAAATTTATTATGAAAACAGGCTATTGTGTGATAAAGCGCATTTTCCTTTGCATCCTGTTGCATCAAAGGAGCGAAAATCTATGTGCTATTCACGAAAAACCAATATATTCACAAAATGTATTATTTGATATGCATAATAATCCGAAGGAATCGTTGGCCTTTACTTTTTTGAGAACGAAACTGGCAATGCTGTTACTATCAATGATGTATACTACTAGGAGAGGCTAATCAACTTTTTTCATTAAAATTCAACGATTTGAACTTGAGTGACAATTGGTTTTAAATTAAATTGTCTGGTCTTGTTAAGTGGCGAAGCGAAGCGGAGTCACTTACTAACTTCATGTTGTTCGTCTGTCTGTCCGTCCGTCCGTCCGTCCGAGCAAAAACTCGAGAATGGCTGGGAATTTCCAAACCCTGTTTTCACCAATCGACAGGTGACCAAAAAGGCCTGTTTGCTGGTGATTTTGAAACTGATTGGTCAAAGGTCAGCGTTAGTGACCTTTACGATTTCAAATTTTCAAAATAGCAACATAGGACATGTAGCATATCATTCAACTCGTCTTTGAACACTGATTAATTTAAACAGAAGGCTACGTGACCTTTAACCCGCAAACGCGATTTCTCACTTCGCTATGCGTTGCAAGCTTTTCAGGTTTATTATTCACAAAAAGGTGACAACGATTGGCCACCGCAGTTTTACGATCTAACCCTATCAGATTTTTTCTCTGGTCCTATTTGAACGACATAGTTTATGTCAATAAATCTGCCGCGACTGCAAGTCTAAAAGAGAACATCAGACGTGAAATTACATTTATAGGAAAACATAATGGATAACTTCACTTATTCGGGACAAACATCTTAAAGTTTAATTTGAATCACCCTACGCACACAAAAGACCTTTCTTTGTAAATGTGAAAAAAAGACTAACAAATTTAATTCACCTAGAAGCAAGAATTTCTCACGGAAGTGCTGTGGGACGATGATCCGATATCTTATATTTTCAGCGGACCTACCCACTACTCAAGATGCTATAACAGATGTTTCTTCTGAAATCGTAATCCCGGCTAATGATGAAGACTTAGTAAGCTAGTAAAGCTTAGTAAAGTTAGTTATCTTTGGACAACAAGTTACTAATATACAAATCCATTTTTAAACAGTCGGTTAAATAAGAGCGTGTTCGGCACAATTATTAGTCGGTAAAAGGTATCGCTCTAATTCTTTCGTGAGTCGATAGAGAGAGACTTTGACCTCGATGCTTTGCCACAAAAGATTCAGTTAGCATCGAATTTTTGCTGGAGAAACACATAAAGCACCAT
The DNA here is from genome assembly GCA_036346155.1 of Sinelater perroti. NCBI lineage: Eukaryota > Metazoa > Arthropoda > Insecta > Coleoptera > Elateridae > Sinelater > Sinelater perroti. Next base: position 1,985,245 of record JARFIY010000303.1, on the reverse strand, counting down.
GAGTGCTGCGTACGCGTCGCGCTACGAGACTGCATTCCTCTGTACCCACCCGAAAGGTCTGAAAATGTCTCATGCACGGTGCTACGTACATGAACAAGTCAAAAACATTCGTCAGCAAATGGGTGCTGATATAAGAAAACAAAACGGCCAAAGACTTGCCGGGACGTGGCTCGATAGGCAGTGTTCCCTAAAGTCGAAAAACAGATCGTGAACTTGTTTTCGCAAAACCCGGGTTTAACATTCCATCGAGAAGAAGCAAAATTAAAAAAAAAAGTGTAGATATATTGTAGTTCACCGTAATTCAGTGAAGAAACCTTTGTCATTGGGCAAATGACAATATCGAACGAGATTGGAACAATGCAATTGTTACGGACGAAGCTTCTGTTTGGAAATCCGTTATTGTTTCACGAGCCTGGTCAATCTCAACTAACAGGTTGGTACAGCGGACCGTTAAAGTGCATCTTTGCGGTTGCTTCTCAAAACTGGGTTTCAGAACGTACAACCTAAATGCTCCGAAAACGCTTGAGATTTGTAAGAAACATTTGTGACTTACTGTCAAACATTGGTCCATGAAGAAAAACGAGGACTGGATCCTGCGAACCCAAACACCGCAGCAAGCTTTGCATCGAGTGGAAAAAACAGTCTGGCATCGTTACACTTGATTGGCCGTCGCAGTCGCCCGATGCAAATCCAATTGAGAATGTGTAGGCATACATCAAGCACAAGCTTCGTAAAAGAAAAGTGTTCACTTTAAAGCAGTTAACACGAGAAATTCTTCACATCTGAAGATCCTTGTCGGATGAACACGCCATCAATTTGGTCGAAACCTTGCCTCGAAGATGCCAGGCAATTATTTTCTTAGAGGTGGAATAGATACTATGGGTCTCTTGAATTTCTTTGTCGCATTCCATAGTGAGTGATCATCAGTAGACAGATTAACAATATAGTGTTTTTGGCTTCTTGGATAGCTTTGTGGAGGTTGTGTTATTCGATTTAAATGAGTCTTGTCAAGTGGATTCCTAGTTAACTGCCACCTTCGTCGAGCTCTGCGCTTTTCGATAACCAATTCTCTAATGTGAAGCGGGACATTGTGATTGTTGCAGGTTAGACCGTGGATTTCTAGAGTGGAGTTCCATGAAGCGCTTTATATTAACGTAATTAATTTTAAACGGATATTTAGTGAAATATTACCGTTGATATGTTGCCGGAATAGGTTCCAGTCCGTCTTGTTAGTATAAAGTCTAGGTTGGGACGTTTTCCATATGATACTGGTGCTTAGAGTTATTATTATAGGACTTTGATCAGAGTGTAGATCTAAATTTTATTCGATGGCACTATGTATTTTTGAAACTCCCCTAGTCATAACAAAGTCCAACAGGTCTGAGATTTTGTTTCGATCAGTCGGCCAATAAGTTAGCTCTCCAGTCGACAAAAAGTTGAAATTATTTAGTTCTAAGACTTTCAATATTGTTCTGCCGTTAGGAGTGATCAGCCTAGATCCCCAAGCTGTATTTTTAGCGTTCCAGTCTCCAGTGATTAGAAAGTGCGAACCAAGTTGTTGGAAGAACTCAAGGTATTCATCATAGGTTATGGAATGACGTGGCGGACAATATATTGAAGCAATTGTAATAGGCCGGGTATCTACTTATATGATTGCACCTTGAATTTTGTTTGTTGTGTATGGTTGGAGTACGTGATGCTTTATTGAAGATCTGATTATGATTGCAGACCCTGCGTGAGCCGCATCATCAGGATAGTTAGTGGCCAATACTTGAACAAAACCTGATGATGAACCATCCTAATGCGCTAGAAATAAGCTTATTGGATAACAGTGAATAAATCGTAGGCTAAAAAGGCTCTGACGTCTCGTATTTAGTAATGTAAGTTAAGACAACTTTCGTTGTCATTGAATTCATTTCTAAAATTTACTTTTTGTTATAAGAAGATTGCAAATAGGCGTCAATTGACAATAGAAAAAATCATTCATTGCTCTGTTCAATGAAAACAATAAATCGTCTATTACTTTCTTACAATATGAAATGCTTTATTTTTTCATGTTATTATTTTTTTTGTATATATATATATAATTTAATATTTATGGGTATTTTTTAAATATACAAATTTGATTGGTTTTTACTACTTTGCATATTTCTCGTACCTCACAGAAATATAAACATCTCTAACATATAAAACATCCTGATTGAAAAAGTGCCATACATTAGACAAAACACCACAATCCTCTATCCGACTAAAAAAATGCAACACCAACTCAAATTCATCCAATATTATTGTCATCAGCCAAATTTTTATTTTCTATTCCAAACGGTGTAACTATTCTACTACAGCAGATCCATTTTGTTTATTAAAAGTTCTATTTAAAGCCATTTTCCGGTTAATTCTCATGTAAGCATAAATTTAAAAATTGCTAGTAAACAAGTTGCCCATTTATGGCTTGAGAAATCAATACCTCTGAAGATAACCCAAAAACGTATCGTTTTGTTCTTTCTTGGGAAAATGCAGATAATACGCATGTGCCAGGGTATAAGGGTAGTAAATAGAAAGTAGGTTAGTAGGGTTGTTGGCAGTTAGGCGCCGATCCAGTAGGCGGCTGGACGTCGCCTTAACGTCGCCTTTACTACAGCCCACTATTAATCAAATAATTTAAATAATCACCGATTAACCTTAATTAAACCAATAATATAGTTGCAGTTGACTTAGCCAACGGTGTACCTGAAGCGCAGTGAAAAAACCAAAGTATTATAAATAGTTTTAAAACACTAATCTACGAAGTTATAGTTAAATCAACGGTTAACATTGTTTTGTGCTTCCTTTAAAGCAACAATTAATTAGTTTACGTGAAAGTAGATTAATAATTAGATTATAAACTTAAAAACAAACTAAACCTTCAAACACTCTACCTAAATAATGTGTTCCAAAATATTGAATACTTATATTACTGTTTATAAGGTGCAAAGCCCTCGTTTTTGTTGAATATTAAAAAAATCTACGGTATAATGTCGTTAGTAAAATGTTGTTTCGATACTCCTGAAGTACCTGACCTCATAGACGCGATGGTTCAAAAGTGTACGGATCCGCGATGTAAGCAAATCTGTTGTTTTTTAAATTATAAGCCAAGCGAAATTAACTTATATTTATTTTTGGCGCTTAAAATGCAAAAAATTGATTTTTATATGCCGCCCTCTATAGGCTTGGCATTACACTACACTATCGACGACCTGATTATTATAGTAGCTGTAATTGCTGTCAGCTGGCAGCACCATCGTCAATGTCAACGAATGGAGTGTCAATTTCGCTTGATTTGTTAAATTAATTGGTTACATTATTCGGCAAATTATTTTCCTGCAGCTGGAGATGTTTACCGGTAACGTTTTTAATGCATTAGTATGTACGATTTATCGTTTTAACCTGCCCAATTTAATTGTTTGAAGCTATTCAATCGGTTTAGTTAGGAGTAGGCATTAGCTCATTACTTAAATCATCTGGCCGTGGGTGCAAAGGTAATTCTACATTGATTTACTAGAAATCGTACTTTGCAGGTTGCTGCGGTTGCTGCAGCGCTTTACGGCCAAGATATAAGCGTCTGGTGGACAACATCTTCCCTGTCATTCCTCAAGATGGGCTCGTCAAGTCGAACATGGAAAAGCTCACCTTCTACTCACTTAGCTCTCCTGAAAAGTTGGACCGAATCGGAGAGTACCTCTTTCAGAAAGCTGCGAGGGATATTTACAGGAAGCGTTATGGGTACGAACTGATGTAACCGCTTACGTTATATATTTATATGTTGGTATCACTAACTTATCAAGTTTATTTTTTATAGTTTTCTTGGTTATTTATAAAAAGTATAGGTTTTTTTTGAATTCTTTTCTTAGTTTTTTTTAGCGCCTATTAAATCAATGCAAAGCATTACTTTATTACAACTTGGTGATCTTATTGCATGTGCAATGACTCACATTTACTTAAATTAAAATTGTTAGTCATCATATCCTTGGATAAGTTAGCTCCTTACAATGCAAATTTCACTGTAGTGTAGCCCAAAGTTCAATGTGGTTTTATGATGCAATTGCAAAAGGATGCATATTTATGCACCCACATGCAAAGGAAGTAGTAATGCTGAAAGCCAGGTAAATTGCATTTCAGCGCAACAAAAGATCATTTATAAGACAAAAATTCTTGAAAATATTGAAAACATTATTGTAGAGTTGACCCAATCGAGATAAAACTTTGTGAAATAAGAAACCTTGACAATAGGGAATTATTGCTATAATACAAATTTATACAACACACTGGCTAGTAAAAGTCTGCTGACTATCCCGTAGACAAATTAGAGGGATTTTGAAGAAATTTTTTTTGTATTATTGAGATTAAGAATCAGAATTAATTACAATTTTATAAGTTGTATGAATTAAAAAAATATTTGAAAAGACAAACGCCCAGTGGTGCTGCCTCACTGTTTACTAACAAGGGTGAGCAGATGGTAACGGAATACTTATATCCTTAGACTTAGGTCCTATGGTCACTTGTACTGCAGTCTCTGTAAAGATGGTTGCTACATTAGTGAGATTAATTGCGTTTCTTACATATTCAACGTTGGAGTCTGCATGAAGTGTATGATTGAGTACTACATACCAGGGAACGTTAAAGATGGTCCTCAAAGTCTTCAATTGGAATTATTATATTATGTTTAATGAAATTGGCGTCAAAAAATATTCTAAAAGTTTTTTAAAACATGAACTAAATAAAAAGTATGCATTTACTGTTTAAGCTTGGGTTAACAAATGTTGGTTTTTATTGTTGTGTAATAAAATAATAAGCTTTGTTGTTACAGTAGATAACAATGATAATCAATGAACAAAGTGTTCAAAGCACAAGCGATGCTTGCAGGAACGGGACTATTTGTAGCTACAAATCTTTGTCAAGCTTTCCAGCAGTTGCATGAAAAGTTGCTGTTGCCAGTGCCTTACTGTGTCTCCCTTCTCCCATTATATTAAATTTTATGCTAAGCATGTTGTCTTTGTGCTTTCCTGATTCAAACATTCTTGCCTTTTATCTTTTACTTCCCTTTGCATTCAAATAAATAACGAGATATTAATATAAAGCTGTTATAAACAAAAACAAACAATCCTTTTTGTTAATAATAAATAAACCATTTTTTTTATTTTGTTATAAGATTTCAGAAACCGTAATTTGTTAATAATTTTATACAGAGTAGGTCAAAACTTCCTCTCTTTTTCAGGTCGAATAAGGAAACAACTATAGGAGATATATAAAATTTATTTTTCTTTTTCTTCCTTTTTTTATATAGGCTACTAGCCTGTTTCTAAATGCACAGTACTTTGAGACATATTGGGCATACACTAGGTAGGTGGCTAGCTTAACCTGTTAGAAGAAGAATGTACTTTACGATCCCCAAAGTGTTTATATGACTGGCGGAGAGCATTTGATGTTTGCCATTGCTTTTGACCTGAGAATCAAAGCCAGGACTGCCACACACCTATGTGACAGGTCAAAGCCTTTACCTCAAGGCTATCATGCTTTCATTTTTTTTATTTCACAGGGTAAAATTACAGAACTGGAAGTTTTATTTCAATGTATTTCAATGAAGATATGAGCCAAATAGTATCCTTCATTTTTGATGCACTGTTGAAGTTGTAATCTGAAGTTCTTCACTAGTCTTTCCAACATGTGTAGTGGAATATGCCTGACTTTTTGACATTTTGCATTTGAAGGGCTTGAGATATCTCTATAAAAAAAGTTGCATGAGGCAAAAATTAATGGCTGGCCAAGCAACATCATTGCGTAGAAAGATAAAGCACCTTGGAAACAATTCTTACTGTCTGAACTGTGGCAAGCGTTTTCTATTTGAACTGTATTGAAATTTGGTGCGAAAAATTATTGAATCGTTTTTTCATACCGATTGAAATTGTCAATAACACATTGATCTTGCTCCTCGAAAAATAAAGACTAATTACCTCACTTTACTCAATACACACCAAACAGTGACATGTTTGCTATGGAGAGGTCTTTTACGAATATCTTGTAGGTGGTTATCACTTCAATAATGAAAGCTTTGTTTTGTATTTATTGGTAAAGAAAACAACTGCATCATAATTTACACTTTCCAAAATGTTTCTACACATGTTTACATACAGATTGCCCCAGAAACTACAAAATGGAATGTCTTACTACATTGATGTTTTTCAGTGTTCACACACTCCGAGGCTCTCCTCCCTTTTTCACTACATAACCAGTCATTTTGAAGTTTCCTGCCTACAACAAAATATATTTTTAATTAGAAATAGAGGCCCAATGTACAAATTAAAAGTGCTTTCAAAAAGACATTGTGCAGCCACAGCCAGAGTCCTAAGCACTTTGGTATCAAAAACTCTCTCTATTTGTCCATGATATGTTGGTTACAAAAGCTCCCCTAGTCAAAACTTTGTAATTGCATGCATCTAATTAAATCACTTTCCCCACTCTCAGACTATCCTTTGATTTATAATCCTCTATTAAAATTAGAAAGGGAGTTTTGTCCCATGCAGTATAATAAGAGCTGAGTTGATTATTATTTTAAAGACCCTACAGTATCAACATACCTTTTTATGGAGCGTTGATTTTTGCTCATAGACTTAATAAAGAGGATAAGACGAAAATAGTTTTTTTTTTATGGAAACCACTCACAAGTGTAGAAGCATTAAATTTAACTTAACATTAACTTACATTATTTAAAATTACACATAGTTTTTGTATCCAATAATAACTATTGCAGATTATCAGGTCGTTTTTTACTAAAACTGTATTTTTAGTCATATTTGATGTTTTCTGAAATACAACAAATAAAATCATTGTAAAAGCTTTCAGAAGTGTAATTATTTAATTTTGAAAATAAATAGATACAGCTTACATTTACATGTACAGTTGCAAAACTGATTTTTCAAGTGAGGATACAGCGGAGCGTCTACAATGTTGATTTCAATGGCACCATAGGAATATAAAATTCAAAAACTATTTCTGGTCTGTTGATAAACAATGCCTAAATTAATGTCCTTACGTTTTGCAAAATATCCACAGGTATTTTAGATTAGTCAGCTACATTTTCTCTCTCTTCTCTCTTTCTCCCTTCTCTCTCTCTCTCTATCTCTCTCTCTCTCTCTTTCCCCTTCCTCTCTCTCTCTCTCTCTCACCCTTCTCTCCCCCCTCTTTCTCCCTCTTTCTCCCTCTTCCTCTCTCGTTTTCAGTCTTCTGACTAGTTTGTAACAATTCTCCACATACATCGATCTTCTGTCATTTCTTTCAGTTCCTTATAGGTTCTCGCGTTTGCATTACTCATTGTTTGTTTGATGTATTTCAGCCGTGGTTGTCCCATCTGGTTCTTTCTTGTTTTCATTCACTTTATTTTAGAATATAAAAACTAAAATGACTTCACATTTTTATTACTTTCATCCTTCTAGAAAATGATTGTCTGGAAAATAATTTTTTTCCCACCATCCTTTTACTAAATAAATTTTTATTTTTTACAGTTCATCAATTAGTACCACATTATCTGATTTGGAAAACAACCATATATACAGAGCTGTTGATAAGCAGCATTCTGGAGAGTACCTTGTAAATTAGATTATAGCTAAATAACTAAAATTTTAAGTTAATTGATTAAACAAACTAATGCTAATATAATTCATTGATTTTTTTTTTATATTAACTAGTAATGTAAATTTTTTCATATTGTCGCTATCAAAGGTGTTTTTTTGTACATAACTCGTCTTACTATTATCTATTCTGGTTATTTTGCAATTTTTGACAGTGATTAAAATGCAACTGATTACTGTAGGGGTCACCAATATTTACAATTATATTTTTTAAAAGAGAGGTCTACTCTTTTTGCATTTTTTCTATTTGATTTCCCAAAACTATACAAGATTGAGAAGTGTTTTAACAAATTCCAATCCCTATACATTATTATATGAGGTCATGACAACATTTTTATTAGTATTTGTCTTTATCAAAGTACTTTTTAATGTAATACAAAGTTAGATCTAGCAAACCCTATATAGTCGTTATGAAAACTTTCAGTAAAATTACCTGCTGTGTACTTGAAATAATCGAAATTTCACCACACTTGCATCTTCCATTCAGTACTAATATAAATCAGTGACTCAGTATACACAGATTGAAGTTATCACAGCAAGAAAACTTAGAGTATGTTAATAGTTAACATATACATATTTAACCACAGAGTAGGTTACTGTATGAAAAGCATAATCTCATAGCAAGTGTTAATAGTTTTTATTTTATGAAAGATATTTGCTAATACAGCAGAAATCATATACTCAATTGCACGCTGTGCGTTTTCTCTCAGTTCTATGCAAATCCAAAACTTGCTGCGATACGTTTTCTTATTCACCATAACCTATAGGAAAAAATCGATGAAGAGGTGGCAAGTGATACCATCCTGTTGAAAAAACCATTATGTTCTTCATCGTGCAACTAATTACTAATCTATAGAAGATTTTTATAAAGACTGCAATACCAAACCTATCAATTTATTTTTAAGGAGTATGTAGAACACAAGTCGGCAGTAGGCGAGTGGTTTCAGAGCCTGACCCCAATGACTAGCTAAAACTGAGTGGGATTGAGCTTTACTATTCTTTCGTGGGTTTCAGTACCATGATAGATTTAAGTTTAATAGGAATTACTAGCCACAATGCTAGTAATGAAAATTTGGAAAATGTAGGACGTAAATCTTGACAGCTGTTATAATTTTTAATTCTAAATGAAACGAGGATCGGTAGCCTGTAAATTATCAATTGCAGAGAAAGTTGTGATGTGTTTAGTTTTGAATTGTTAAAATCAAATAAAAAATTCTCTGAACGTTTGTTGGTTTCAAATGGATGTTTGGCTTAGTTGAACTCTTAAATCACACTAAGATCTTAGTCTGATCAATAACTTGATTATGATAGACTTATTTCAACATTTGAGTCTGCTGTTACTTTTCTTTGAATTTGAAACAAAATTTAACATGAAGAAACTCTTCTCCTTCAATACACAAATTCGCCTGTTCATAGTAACAACAACTGTACATATTAATTAGATTGATTTTTTTGTGATACTAGGGGAAATATCTGCCAACATAGTTCTGTACCATGCTTATATGAATATATATATATATATATATGAATAAGATGTTTATTTATTAGCTAATGTCAATTGGCCAAAATTAAACTATTTAAAATAGTTGGAATTAGCCAAAATTCGCCCAAAATGGCCTCTACTTTGGAAACTAAACTAAGACAATCTGAAGAGAAATGTTAAGTAAAAAAAAATAATACAGACGTGCTCATCCTATGCACAAATGACTGCTTGAACTCATCGTTCTATCAAGTGGAATAGAGTTTGGCAGCTTGTACCAATTCTAGGGTACAAATTCGGAGTTTGTGCGTGTTGTAGTCAGTATGTTTATTTTATTATTTAAAAAAAGCTAACGTAGGACGACAGATAGAAATAGACGAACAAATAGAAATATTCTATGAAGAAATCGACGATGCCATTAAGCAGACAAAAAGTAGAGATATTACAGTTCTATTAGGCGATTTTAACGCCAAGGTTGGGACAGGCAGGGTGCAAAACGTTGTTGGAGATTATGCCTTAGGGGAACGAAATGAAAGAGGCCACCGACTTATTCAGTTCTGTCAAGAGCATGAAATGGTGATTACCAATACTTTATACAAATTACCGCCAAGAAGATTGTATACTTGGGTATATCCTCAAGACAATAAGGAAAAAATTGTCCGTAACCAGATGGATTATCTACTAATTGACAACAGATACAAAAATAGTATAAAATCAATAAAGGCATACCCAGGCGCAGACGTGAACTCAAATCATAATCCTATAATTGCAAAAAATGGAAGTTCGGCTTAAAAAATTGCCAGCAACATCAGTTCATACTCGTATTGACTATAAGTGCCTAGAAAATGAGGCGTACAAGGAAAAAAGTGAAAAAGGATATCGATAGGAATCTGAAAAGCAGAAGAACTTCTCCAGATGATATCAACCTAAATTGGCTGTCATTCAAATCTTCTTTAGTAACACCAACAGAAAAACATTGACAAAAAAAGAAAAGAAATAAAAATAAGGGATGGATGGCAGAAGAAATCTTGGCACTTCTGGACAAACGAAGACATAACAAAAACAATAAGAACGAATACAAAAACACACAAAAAGAAATTCGCTATAAAATTCGACAGGCCAAGGAAGCTTGGTTTACAAAAAAATGCGAAGAGATCGAAAAACTAGAAAAAGATCACGACGCACATAATCTTCATAAAAAGATAAGCGAAGCAACAAGACTTACAAGAAAACAGGAAACCATGTATTTATTAGACGAAAATGGGAAAATAATAGCAGATGTTGAGAGAAAAATAAAATTGTGGAAGGAGTATATAGAAAAACTATTTCAAGGCAATCGGGTGAAAGACGAAGGGAAAATAGAAGAAAGTGGCCCTGATATAACTGTAGAAGAAATAAAATATGCCATAAAAATACGAAAACCGGAAAAGCACCTGGACCAGACAATCTCCCAAGTGAAATTCTTAAGCTGCTAGAAGAAGAACATATTAATACACTACAAGAATTATTCAGCAGTATATACACAACTGGCATTATTCCGGAAGAGTGGTTGATCTCCACATTTGCAGCCATTCCAAAAAAGAATAACGCCCGACACTGCAACGAGTATAGGACAAATTAGCCTTATGTGTCACACATTAAAAGTATTTCTTAAAATTATCCACCACAGATTATATAGAAAACTAGAGGAGCACATAGGGAACACACAATTCGGGTTTAGGAAGGGACTGGGAACGAGAGAAGCACTTATGGCATATAATATATTAATCCAGCGGTGTCTTGACATGAACCAAGACGTCTTTGTCTGCTTCATAAATTACAATAAAGCATTTGACAAAGTAAAACATGACATCCTAATGAAATTGCTGAAAAATAAGAATATAGATACAAGAGACCTCAGAATTATTGCCAATCTTTACTACAATCAAAAAGCGACAATACGTATAGAAAACCGAACATCAGAAGAAATCGAGATCAAACGAGGGGTCAGACAAGGGTGCGTCCTATCACCAGTTCTATTTAACTTCTATTCAGAACATGTAATAAACGAAGTATTAGAAAATGAAACGGCGGGCGTAGGAGTTAATGGAATTGCAATCAATAACATCAGATATGCGGATGATACCATCATAATCACAGAATCCCTCGAAGACCTGGAAAGAGTAATGAGAAGAATCGCGGTGGTTAGTGACGAAATGGGACTAAGCCTAAACACAAAGAAAACAAAATTCATGATTATCTCTAAACTACTATAACGTTAACTTAAATATTCAAGGAGAGCAGATTGAAAGAGTAAATAAATACAGATATTTAGGCACTATAGTCAACGATAAAAATGATAATACCAGCGAAATAACCTCTAGGATAGAACAAGCAAGAAATGTATTCTTAAATATGAGAAATGTCCTATGCAGCAAAGACCTCTCCCTAACACTTAAATTACGAATAGTAAAATGTTATGTTCACTCCACACTTTTATATGGAATGGAAGCATGGACATTGAACAAACATCTTATGAAAAAATTAGAAGCATTAGAGATGTGGACATAGAGAATTCTGAGAATCTCATGGGTCGAAAAAATAAGGAATACGGACGTCTTAAACAGAGTGAATAAACAAGAAACGGAAATATTGGATGAAATTAAACGGCGCAAACTTCAATATTTGGGACACGTGATGCGGGGGGAACATTATTATCTGTTGCAACTTATCATGCAGGGAAAAATCAAGGGCAAACGTAGTGTGGGAAGAAGAAGGATGTCGTGGCTGCGCAATCTTAGAGATTGGTATAACTGTAGCTCCAATCAACTCTTTAGAGCAGCAGTTTCAAAAGTGCAAATTGCTAGGATTGATTTCCAAACTCCGTAGCGGAGATGGAACATAAAGAAGAAGAAGGACGACAGACATATGTATCAGCATTATCTTGCTGAAATACTCCAAAAGCCTGCCATACAACATAAATACGTTTATACCTGGATTAGCTCAGCAATATAAGACGCACAAATAGGTTTCACCTATTCGTAGTATGTGATTATTTTTTACGACTAATGGTTTCCCATAGCGTAATCCTCTAATCAGGTGCTGAGCGTTGTTCCCAAATGATGACTTATTGATGTCATTACTCAGATGGTTGACACATATGAATGCGTCTATTGTGACCATGCAAGATGAAACAAGATTCACCAAAAAATACCACCAAATGTGACCAAAATTAATATTCGAACACAAGCGGACTTAACGGTGTTTAAGTGTTTAAAAGAAAACATATGGCGTCGTGTTATAAGTCCAAATTGCCCCAATGAACAGCAAACAATATGTAGAAAAGATTGTTCTAGTGTTACCTGAAACCATTCCTGAACAAAACCTCGTGCAGTAGTAGAACAGTTCCTAGAAGTAGCAATTTTTTCAGATATTCTCAAGTTGGAGCCAATCAGAACCCTAAGTATTGTACAGTTCTTCGATGATTGGTCCATTAGCGTTATAGCTATTAGCACTCACATTTTGCCATAATATTTGCACAAATTCACACATTCTTCCTATTTTTCTCACCTAGGCCTACATTTCTATCTAATTTAAAGAGTTGCCCATATACCACTCTGTTCCATCTGCTAGACATGATGTCTCTCTGTACTACTTTCAGGTAGACAAATACCTAATTTAAATGTTAACTCTTTGCTACAGCATACATAACTCGCCTCTACTTTTCTTCTTTTGTCAGAAGAGTAAATACCAATCTATCTGCGATTGTAATTATTTACATGTACTCTTATATCTACATCCTGTCTGATCTAGCACTTGACAGCTATATGCCTTCTAGGTGTTGCAATTTTTAACTGCCAGTGTTTCAACAATGTATTATGCTTTTCAAAAGAAATTAATGCAAAAATTATCTATGTACCAAATACGGAAGCAGGAATTAGTTTAAATATCTGTTGTAATACCAATTATAGGTTTTCTATAGAAACCATACTTTTCACAAATCTCAATTTCAATCCCTAGAGGAATTTCATAAAACAAACTTTCTTATTTTCATGAATGCCATTATTAATACTAAATTTATAATTTATAACAAATACTAATTCTAGTGTCTAGTGACTTTAAAGAGTAACTATATACAATTTGTCTATTACTAACTATTCAGTTATGGATTGTCCATATATTATTTTGTTGTGTAAAACTTATTTTAGAATCACATACTTTTTATAATTTCTTTTTGGAAAAAGAGTAACAAATGTGTCTAGCGATTACATTCTTCATAGTCCGATTTTTATGTACATGGTCTGTTCCGAAAGTATATCATACAAACAATTAAAAGTAGAACAAATAATTTATAATATGTTTCTTCAAAATAAGATAAGAAATATAAGAAACATTGTGCAGTTTCACTTTCCTTCAAATTAAATATGTAACATTTCGTCAACTGTTAAAAACATTCTCCAAAGTTCTATGTTGTAATCACTAATAGCTCCCTGTTTCGTATGTTTCCCTGTGTCCGTACTGGCTTGAATTTTGTCGACAGTTTGGAATCTCTTCCTTTCTAAGGTGATTTAAATTTTGGGAACAGCGAAGAGTCTTAGCGCGACAAATCTGGACTGTAAGATGACTGAGTAACCAGCGCGATTTGATGTTTAGACAAAAAAAATTGCCAAAGATATGATAAATAGACAGGTACATTGTGATGAAGCTGCCAATTATCAAATGTTTAGAGCTGCAGCTGTTTGTGCCAAAGAACATCAAGACAGTACGCCTTGGTAATTATTTGCCCTGAAAAAACGTACTTGTTGTGGACAACGTCTTCCAAATAAAAAATGTTCCAACTTTATACAAGATTGAACGCAGATTTGTTGCTCTAATTGCTCAGTTATTACAAACGAGGGGTTTAACGCGAAAAGGTATTTTTTGTGTCCTCGACTGACAATTTTTCACCCGCCTTCCCTCAAATTTTTGCAAGGAAGGAACATATAGATTTTTAACTGGATTGGCTCTTTTCCTTGGATCGGAACGTGGAACAAGTTAACTTACAATCGAAGCTCTGGTCAGCGGAAACAAACCAAAAGGCCGTGGCAGACGCGCTTTTTGCGTTTGACAATGGTTGCATGTGCGTTCCCAATTCGCAGACCGCGCAATTGTGCAATTGTGCAAACCAAAAAATGTCTATCCAGCTGAGCCCTTCAAATATTTAATATGCGTTGCTTATCTAAATTTTTTAAATTAAATTTATTAACTAATTGAAATCTGTATAAAAAAATACAATAAGCAAAACAGATGAATGACTAAAAGTGCCATGAATATATATGAGAGTTAGAATCTGCCAATCCTATCGCAGAGATTTCTTACAAATATCTTACAGTAATTACTATTAAACATTTATAGCTGTATAAATCTATGGCTTAATTCTACTCATTCTTTGAACGTTTATTTATTCAAATATTTTTCACTTTGCTTTACCTATAGTGTCTTTGCTTATCTAAGGGACAATGATCAAAAGCAGTGGCCCAATGACTCAGCCGTGGTCGCCTGGCTCCAGATGCATCGCAAATCGACGGTCCATTCGGCAAGGAACGAGAAGGGTCCTAACGTGCGGACATGAACGCACCGACCTCCTCATGTAAATTAAGAGCTCAGACCACGTCACATTTCTTTGTTTATTTTCTGTTCAAATAGATAAATACACCAGTCACACATGTCATATGCTTAATCAATAATGTCGCCAATTAACTCAGCCAATGAAGTCATCCTCATTTGCTCTTGAGCATTACAGTTCATTTTCATCTGTTGCCAGGTTACATCAAGATTATGAATTTGTTTTCATTATATCAACATTGACTTAATATTTTCGGTTCAAACCCTCCCTGTATTAGTATAGATATTTAATTAAGAATTTTTTTTATGTTTTGAATGACAAAAATATATATAAATTTAAAAAAATAGCATTATCATATTTGCTAATTATGTAGGACGTTTATATTTCATAAACTTTGCAAACGGTCTAAAAAGCTACTTGTAAGACTAAAATAACTTGTAAAACTGTTATGCAAATTACAAACAATGTTCAACTCTTGACTATACAAGGTTTGTCCCGAAAATATTGAGCCAATGTTAATATCATTACTTGTATCATATAGTTTGAGACTATGTGTTAGTAGAGAAGCAGAACAGGAAGCTCATTAAACACGTGAGAGTTAAAAGAGGAGCGGAAATATACAGTGATCACTTTCTACTGGAAGCAAAAATTAAAAATTTGAGGACTGAAAACTTAGAAGATCAAGGAGAAAGCAACCGAAGCCAAGAAATATTAAGAACGTACAAATTGAGGAACAAAGAGGTGGCACGACAATATGCACAAATGGTAGACAGACTAATAGAAGAGGAAAAGACATACAGAACAGAAGACAATAGAACAATCATGGCAGAAACTTAAAGAAATACTTACACAAACAGTGATAAAAATATGTGGAACTAGTAAACAAAGAAATGACCAACACAAAAGGACGAGCTGGTGGACCGAAGAAATAAAAACGCAGGTACAAATAAAGAAAAAAGTATGAAGAGAATACTTGGCAAACAGAACAGAAAACAAATACAATATATACAAAGAACAAAGAATAAAAGTGAAGAATATGGTAATGGAAGCCAAGGAGAAAGCATGGCAAGAATTCGGAAGGAAGATGAAAGAAGAGAGTAGACAAAACTAAAAACTCTTTTACAAAGTACTAAAAACATTAAGAAAATGGGAAACTAAAAGAATAACAAAAGTGAAAAACAAGCAGGGAGAACTAACGAAGATCATTAAAGAAACTAAAGAGTACTTTGAGGAGTTACTAGAAGCAGGACCAGAAGAAGACAATACAAATATAAAAGGTGAAGAAGAAAGTACCAGAAATGAACAGATCGAAGATAAAGATATGATCACTAAGGAGATGGGAGAGGCCATAAAAAAGTTGAAGAATGGGAAAGCCCCGGGTTACGATAAGGTTACATCGGAAATGGTTAAAGAAATGGGACATAACAGTCCTTAGTACCCCACTCAAAGTCTACGAGCGGATATTGGAATTAAAACTTAGAAGAATAACAGAACAGACACTGGAAGCGGCACATAGCGGATTTTGCAAAGGAAAAGGCACACAAGTTCATATATTTACCATCAAAGAAATAAGTGCAGAAAGATTACAATACAATAAAAAGACATTCTTAGCATTCCTTGATCTTAAAAAAGCGTTTGACAAAGTCCCTAGAAAAGAAGTATGGAAAAGCTTAAAGAAAAAAGGGGTAGAGTCGAAGCTGTGCAGAGTAATCAAAAGCTTAATAGACAACACTAGAAATATAGTCATAAGTAATAACAACAGTTCCACGAAATTTAAAACGAGGAAAATCTGAGACAGGGAGGAGTGATGAGCCCAACACTGTTTAATCTCTTCACGGATGAAATAATAAAGAAATGCCAACTAGAATCCAAGAGAATGCTAGTAGGATATAGAAAACATACGGAATAAAATACTGGCAGAAAACAAGATGGAAATAAATACGAATAAAACAAAAATATAGTAATAAGCAAAGAAAGGCAAAACACAGAGATAAAAATTAATGACATACAAATAGAACAAATGCAGAAATTTAACTATCTGGAAGTGACTGTAGACAAACAAGGCAAACAAGAAGTAGAAATAACAAAAAGAATGGAGAAAACAAACAAACTATTCCAAATGATGAACAAGTCGTTTATAAGTAAGAGGGAAGTGTCGCGAGAAACAAAAGTGAGAGTGTTCAAAACAATATTCAGACCAATATATGGAGCTGAATCATGGGTAATGTCGAAAAGGATGAAGAAAAAAGTGGAAGCAATCGAAATGAAATTTTTGAGGAGAATAAGAGGAGTGACACTTAGAGATAGGGTAAGGAGTACGCAAATTAGAGAAGAGCTGAAAATAAAACCAGTGACAGAATTTATAGAAAACTCAGCTGGTGGGGACATGCAGAGAATGGATGAAAAGAAGAAGCTGAAACAAATATGGAGGTCAAAGACTATTGGGAGAAGAAATAGGGGTAGGCCACAAGAGAAGTGGGATAAGACAATAGAGAAGATACTGGAAAAAAGAGGCAAAACATGGACAGAAGCAAAAGTGTTAGCCCAAGAGAGAAAAGAGTGGCGGAAATTTGTGTATCATGAACAACGCGAGTGAGGTAACTGATAGAGACAGATGAAAACACACAAGTGAGTGATTAAGATGAGAATTCTGATTATTTAAATATTAGTAAATATTCTGACAAAGCAGTTAGTTAAGTAAACACTGTAACACCCTACACCAATTGGTAGAATGGTTCTTGATTAAATAAATAAAATGTAGCTTAATATTTTCGGAATAATGCCTTGCCAATAACTCAATTAAAATATTGCAGCAAACAAGTGAATTAAAGAGCGGTAAATGCTCTAAGCCAGCCCTTTTATTTCTACCAAGATTTTCCTGAAGTGATCTTTACATAGACACTTTCAGACAAACTAGAAGTAATCTTATGGCCATATACATGATATACTGTATAACTTAAATAATACTTAATTCATATCTGAAGGAATGTATGTGATATTTCTTGCCGTTCAAACATTAGATTCAGAAACATTACATTCAGCAGAGACAAACTACATATAAATAAAAGTGCTCTTAACTAATTGTGAGTGTAAATTTAAATGAGAAAGTTTTTGAAATGGACATTGTAATTGAGTGAGGGGCTTTTTTTATTTCTATGCAACGTGTTTGGAATATATAGTATTATTAATAGAATTCCAAACAACTAATTATTTTTTAAACTTACAATTAAATTTAATATTCGTTTAAAACTAAAACTTTAACACATTAACAATTACGTATTTACATTATAGCATATCATTTTTTAAGATATGTCTAACAAACTAATAAGTGAAATTAAAGTGAAAACAACAAGAAATTGAATAATGCAACTTGCAATTAGTGGTAGGTAGAGTCGAAGAACTGTGGAATTATTTATAGCTTCATTATAGCGACTGCAGGTGAGATAGATAAGTGGTAAAAATTCCAAAATAGGTAATTCTGTCGCAATCAATAGGTGAACGAACTTCTAATCACCGGCACCAGTATTGACTTTTCACAAATACAAACAGGCACAAAATTTAGGTGAATAGTATGACGTGGGTTGCTTCGTTAAAAATTCAAAGAGCAGTTCTTATTAGAGGGTTCAAGATTGTTACGTGCTACTTTCACCAGACCATTTGTTATGGCTAGAAGCTCCAAGGCTACACTCTGTAGACGTTTTGAATTCACTCTCACTGAATTCACATTTTATTTTACAGATTTGTCATAATTGCCATGGAGGCAATGGACCAACTGCTTGTAGCCTGCCATGCACAAACCTTGAATTTGTTTGTTGAAAGCTTTTTGAAGATGGTTCAAAAGTTACTCGAGTCCACGGAACCTCAGCTGCAAATTCTTGCTACTCAGTCTGTAAGTTATAGATAAATTATTCCTATTTACAGTTTTAAAATTAAAGTTAACTTATAGTTTGTTCGATTCGCAAACATTGAAGAAGACACTCCTTCTTATCATAGGAGATACGACTTCTTTGTTAGCAAATTTTCTGCAATGTGCCACAGTAATGAGCATGGGGAAGTAAGAGATAAAATTCGTCTGGCTGGAATACGAGGCTTGCAAGCTGTAGTTCGGAAGACCGTTTCCGATGACTTAGTTGAGAACATTTGGGAACCTGTGCACATGGACAAAATTGTTCCAAGCTTATTATTTAATATGCAGGTGGGTGATTATTTACATATGAATGTTCTTGATATAGTTTTTGAATACTTTGCCAGGAATCTGGCTTTCATATGCAAGAAACAGGAAGTGTGGAAGAAGCTCCTGAAGACCAGGTTGATCCACCACTTTTGGCAGAAACATGCATGAGAGAATTAGTAGGACGTGCTTCCTTTGGACACATTCGTGCTGTTTTGCGACCAGTATTAAGGTAATTAAAAAAATAATTTCAACACTTAACGGAGATAGAATTTTTAACGATAGTCTGTTTTATTGTAAAGAAATATTTAAAAAAACAAAAGTGTAATTTTTTTGTATTTTGATAATTTGCAACAAGTACATTGATGAAAAAATTGATATCCTGGAGTTTAAAAAATTAAGCATTATATATATATATATATATATATATATCTTTGTAACTTATATTTACGTCGTAAAGTTAAATATTAATACTTATCACACAATTTTGAGTTTATCCCCTCCAACAAATGTCGGACTGTAATCTATTTAACAATATTTATTACATTCGCTCATTATTTTTAAACTAATATGATACTTTTTACCTTCCCATATTAACATTTATATATATTATTTATATTTATTATATATTATTTATCTCCTTTTTTTTTTATTTCACTTCAGCATAGCTGTAAGGATAAAACGTTTTTATTTTAAAATTCAAATTGGTGCTCTTGCTGCAAGGATCAATTAAGGTTGACTGAGACTGTTGGTAGTACAGTGAGCGGCTCTTACAAATGAAGCCAAACATAATCACTTGTCAGGAAAGTTTCTTAATAAATACCAGACCAATTTATACAAATGAAATATAAAACTAACTCTTAGTCAATGTCAAGTGATATCATTTAAAGGGAGTCTGTAAAACGCACATCTCTGCAACCAGTAAGAGTGAAAATTTTTCTGTAATTGAAATTGCATTTAAAAAAAACAATTCAAAATAATTAAATTTTACCATCACTCCTTAAAAATAAAAACTAATTTCTGGTCAGTACCGCATTTATGCATCAGCCTCTGATAGCAGACAGTGTACTTGCTTTGCTGCAGATTATTTTTTAAATTGCATAATGAACTATTTTTTAATACATTCAGTACCACATGTGCGACACTTCAATGTACATGGCCTAGAAGAAATGGAAAGTTCCATTACCAACAAATGTTTAAATTATTTTTTTAATTGCATAATGTTTTACTGCACTTGGTGCCATATATACACCATTACATGAAACTGGGCCATTTTTTAGGAAATTGAAAATTTAAATAAGCATAAAGTATGTTCCCTACATGTATTCAGATGACACATTCCTGGTTTAGAAAGAACTGGGAATCTGTATATGTCTGTAGGATGTTTTTTTTATTTACTTTAATCTTAAAATAATAAAAAAAGTTACATTATATCATGCTTCTACTTTTATGCCATTAAAAGTTACAATTGTAAATATATAATGAATTGTGGTTAAGAAACATTTAACTTGATAAATATGTAAGTTTGTACTTGAATAAAATCATAGAGAAATTTAACAAATAAATATTTTTCTTTTACAGACATTTTGACTTACATAAACTATGGGTTCCAAATCAATTTGCCATTCATGTCTTTAGAATAATAATGTTTTCGATACAAGTAAGTACCACAATGGTTATGCAATGTTTTCAAATCCATTTATCATCTAATAACTTCTAGGCTCAGTATTCTTATACAGTTGTTGAAACGCTCATGGCTCATCTGGACGACAACTCTAAATCGAGCCCAACCATACGTACCAGTATTGCCGATGTGCTTTCGAAAATCATTGCTATTGCAGCTGGTGAAAGCGTTGGTATGATAATTTCTACATATAAAGTAACAGCATTTGTGTTGATTTCTTGCTTATCTAACTCCTTTCAGGTCCCTCTGTATTGGAGATAATTAATTCTTTGCTGAGCCACTTGCGTGACTCAGTGCGGCATGGCCTCAGCCAAACAGATGAAAAACAGTATCAAGAAGCTTTAATTAATGCTTTAGGAGAGTTTGCCAACCACTTACCTGATTATCAGAAGATAGAGATAATGATGTTTATAATGAGTAAAATCCCATTTCCTCTTGTGGATAATAATACCCCAGCTGACAATTTGCTGCAGAGCATTTTGCTGAAAAGTTTACTAAAGGTAGGTACAGTGCCCAAATTAAGTATAAAAAATAAAATAGTTCTATTGCAGGTTGGCACAAAATACCAAACGATTCACTTAAACTCTACATTTCCTGTATCATTTTTGGAGCCTCTCTTGCGCATGTCTTTAGCACCTGACCCTGATATGAGACTTCTAGTACAAAGAATTTTGCATACATTGATTGATCGCCACAATAATCTTGAAAAGTTGTCTAAACCTACGTAAGTATTATAAATAGAGCAAAAAGTTAGCTGCTCAGACCTTATTTACTGCAATTGTTTATATAAAGGGTCTTCCAATAGGGACTTCCAACTTTGACAGTTGATAGCGGCCATATTGTTGAAGCTACATCTGTCGAATTGGTTGTCATTTATTCAGTCTGTTTTACGAAATCACTATGGATGGATATAGCGTTCAACAACACGTGCAAATGATAAAAGTGTTTTATCAAAATGGGTGTTGTGTTCGGGCAACGTTCCGCGTGCTTCGCCCATTCTACCGAGAGAACTATTTGGAGTGTGGTGGATAAATTTGAGTCCACTGGTTGAGTAAACAATCAACCAACACCCATACGACAACGAAACGCAAGATCTGCCAAAAACATCGCCACTGTCCGTGAGAGTGTGGTGCAGGAGAATTTGAGGCAGTCGATTTCGCGTCGCTCACAAGAACTCGGCTTTTCGTAGACCACAACTTAGCGAATTTTGCGTCGTGACTGGGGCCTGTACCCGTACAAAATTGAACTGACCCAGGAGCTGAAGGTAAACGACCATAGACAACGACGTGTGTTCACTGAATGGGTCCTGGAGCAGTTGGACCCTAATTTTCATCGAAAAATCATCTTCAGCGATGAGGCCCATTTCTGGATGAATGGGTACGTCAACGTCTAATGCATCCCGAAAAAGTCACTGTTTGGTGTGGATTTTGGCCTGGCGGCGCCATCTGTCCATATTTCTTCGAGAACAACGTTGGCTAGGCCAATGGCGTCAATGGCGAGCGCTATAGGTCGATGATTACCAACTTCTTTTGGCCTGAATTGGATGATATGGACACCAACAACATGTGGTTTCAACAGGACGCCGCTACTTGCCACACAGCTCATGCCACATTGGACATTCTGCATGAGCGATTTGAGGGCATGGTCATCTCACGTGGAGGTCATGTGAACTGGCCACCGAGATTGTACAATTTGACCCCGTTAGACTTTTTCTTGTGGGGTTTTCTTAAGTCGCAGGTCTATGCGAATAAGCCAAAAACCACAGCAACCCTCAAAGCCAACATAACCCATGCCATCGGTCAAATTCAGCCTGATTTATGCGCCAGAGTCTTGGAAAATTGGACATTTCGGATGCGCACCACTCAGTGAAACCGCAACGAACATTTGCACGATGTTATATTCCATACATAATGGCATCGTTAAGCCTTTCAAGCGAATAAAAAATTTCGATGATATCTCACACACACTTTGTTTTATTTAAATTTAAAGGTAGGAAGCGCTTAATGAAAGACCCTTTATATTGACATGCATTAACGTTTATTTTTGCTACATGTGGACTGCACAAAAACTACAATTATTAATATGCATATATAAAACTGATTGATCAAACTAAATAACCAATATTAACAGTTGAAAATTGCACTCGCTTTTCTTTTACCTCAAAACGCTTAAGAAACATTAACGATATATACAAGTTGCCACTGAAATAGTGTCCCAAATATTAAATTGACATTTGCAATTACGTTTATCATTATTAAGATAGTAGATTACACTACAGGATGAAAATTACAAACAAAAATTGAAATATATTACTTAAATGTTTACAGGGAAGTAATACAATTTAATAATTTATAATGTACTCTGTTAATGAAAACATGAGTATTTTTTTAAATAATAGTTTGTTGATTTCAAAATTATCAATAATTTACAAATTTTGTCAAATAAACATCAGTCATTTTTTAGATTCATTTTTATAAAAGTATGTCCAAAGAGTAAACCAAAGACCCACTAGTACACTACAAACTAAATATTTTTTCAACCACACTTATTGGCTCTCTTACAGTGTACGACTTTAGTCCCAATTCTTATGTGCAGTGTAATATCAACCAAACAATGAAGAACTGACTCAGTAGAACAACAATATATAACATTTCTTGTGATTCTTGCAGCTACTCATTGATAGTTGTCAATAAAACACTACCCCTTGACAATTTTTTCAAGCTTTGTACAAAACAGATAACTTATAAATAGTCTCTTTTTCAATTAATATTTTTTTACTAAACTTTGATCTTGTTGAGCAGACCACTTACAAGTATATGCAAGGCTTTATTTTTGTGGTTCCAAATTTTCATATTCCTTCAAATAAGACTGCATTTTTCATATCCCATTTCAATGTTAAACATACATTTCTCTATTATAATTAGCTTATGTTGAAACACAAACCCCCAACAAGTTAGTCTAATGTTCCCTTAGTTGATTTTAATTCTGCTGTACATAGTCCATAAATATGCCTCCCTCCTCTTGCATACTCTCACCTAAACTTGTTTGTATATCATTACAGATGTCTTTCTTTATTAAGGTAAACATCTATTTTCAAGGTGCCCTATTTTCTATATATTAAAACTGTCTTTAACACCCTCTTCTATAACTTAAAATCAGCAAACAGTAACATGCTTAAAAGCTCTAATATACCATCATGAAGTACATGTATTTCAAATGTAAAATTGAAAGCATCTGGACTGTAGTACACGTTTATATTTTTCTTTATAAAAACTAATTAATAATAGAGTAATCACAACTATGCTGTTAGTAAATATTAAATACAATAATTGACAATTCTGGTTCATTAGTTTCATGTTATTTAAATCTCATTAACTTAACAATAAATGCTTTGATTACATTGATTCTTAAATACATCCGTTTGAAAAACGTTTAATCATGATACACTAGCTGCCATTATTGCAGTACATTCTAGTGCTGCCATATTATCATTTAATGAGAAAAAGGAAAGGAACAGATCATGTTTGGTAGAAGAATGAAATTTATGATGATAAAAAAGAAACAATAAATATCATTAATTATAAATTATTGAATGAAAATCCATCGTCTACAAATTACTTGCAAAAATAATGATTCATTTTAAAAATTATTGTTTATCATATATAAACATTCGTGTTGCTGATGCAACATTGTTAAAGATGTATATTGTGCATCCACATTATAAAAAATCTGGTGTGAACATCACACGACTTTCCTTATCCTATTATTATATATTATACCAGGTCCATCGTCTCGGCCCTGCGCTGCTCTCGTCCCGGAACTTGTTATTTTAAAAAAGGACGAGATGGGAGTCCAATACTCGAAATCTGATTAAAATAAACAGTACAAGACAATAATTGACTCGTACTTAAAATTTTGCACGTCACTGAAGGTAACCGTGAGAGCTCGGTCGCACAGCCTTCCCCATTATAGCCCCCCCGTCCTCCCGCAGTCGGCCTGGAAGCTCTCCGAGCGCGCTGTGATTGGTCATTAATTGGGCATTAATTGGTAATTAATTTTTAATCGGCTATAACTTATGTATTTGACCTCGGATCAAAAAAATTCATTGTAATTTTTTGTTCGTCTCGGTCTGATCTATCCGGTAATATAAATTTCCCGAAACATTTTATGAACACCCGGTATATTAAAAATCCTGAGCTTCAATTTTTTTTCGAGTTCCTATTTTACCAACTTTTATTTTAAATTCATGTTTATCTTGTGATAACAAATCATTTTTATTCTCATGAATTTTTTGTATCTTCAACCGTTTAGATTCGCGACCGCTTTGCGACCTTGCGACCAAACGACTCGGCCGATTTTTACCAAAAGCTTCGCACTGTGTCCCATACCTATGTGTAACTCGCATACCAAATTTCAAGTCTCTAGCTCTTACAGTTCTTGAGATATCCTGTTTACTGACAGACCGACAGACACACACACACACACACACGAACCAATGGCTCAAACCAACTTTTTTGGTGTCCTGAGACTATATTTCGTCCAGAAATGTGAAAAACTGGGTAGGTCAAATTTCCGCTGATTACATTACTTTCCTTATTATAGGATAAGGAAAGTAAAAATTAAAAGAATCTCAATAAATTGAAGACGTACAATGTCAAACCACAAGGTAGCCATGAGTGTTTAATGGCTAGGCATAATTAAGAAAATAGTTTTGAATTAACTAGCTTAATATTATAGTATTTCTTGGGAGTGATCAAAAATCACTAGAAATTACAAGAAATACACATGTATGACTGAAATTTGGGACGAATTTTATTTTATCCAATTTCTGTAGGTAGAAATGCATGTAATTTGTGATGGTGAATTGCTTGCTTAAGACTTTAGCTACCATGCCCACAACTGCTCAACCTTGTATAATTCTACTAATATCTTACCTATGAACAAAATTACTGGCTCCATCACATCTTCATATATCTGTATGACTATCTTACACCTAAATGTCCAATAGGTCTTTCCAGTCTTTTCCTTAAAATACAGTTTTATGTTATCTACTCAGTGTTATAATGTATCGGAAGCCATGTCTCCTCAGAAGTTTTATAAACTTATGTTGCCCAACATATTGATAAATCAGCACTAAACAACAACTTCCCAATTTTTTATTCCCATCTGTCAATCTTCATTAATATCCTCCATCCACTTTCTTCTAAATCTTTTTTTCTTGTTTGATCCTTCCAGTTCTTATTTGAGGATTTTCTGAGCTAACCTACAATATTTTATTCTAAGGACTTGTCCTAACTAGCCTAATCATTTTTATTTAATTATATTTCAAAAATTCTAGTTTTTCTGTGTAAAGACTCATTTCAGTTCCAAAAGATTCAGTTGACTTGACTTAAGTTTTATAGAGCTTCATTTTCACTGTTTGTGATATCTTAAAAATATTTGATATATTATCATTACCCACACTTCTTATGTCTTATCATAATTCCTCTCTGTATCACAACACAACACCCCCTTTTACTGGTGATTTTCAATCCATAAGTAAATAACCCTTTTTATTAGTTTGAACTTCTGCAATTTTTTATAATTTTTTAATTTGTATTCACCTGCTTTCTTGGACTTATTTACTTTAATTTATGTTGTGTTAGATATCAAAATTACATTATCTGCATAACTAAACATTGTTGTGATCCTCTTGTGTTGTTTCTTTTTTAATTTTATTTTTCTCATGTTTTATATGATATTATACAGTGGTATTGACATATGAACTTCTCGTTTTAATCTTCTACACAGAATTTCTCTGCATGTTATTCTAAATTGCTCATCACTCGATATACCTTTTGTTGTATAATTTCATTATAAGCACGTGTAAAATCTACAAACATGTGACTTCTTTTTATGAATTTTTTCTTGTGTCTGTTGCATCAAGAAGATGTAATCTATTACTGACACATTTTTCTAGAAATCACAAAGGTAATTTCTTATTAGTACTTCGACATTTTGTTTTATTGTTATATTGTTTTTTAATACCTTAGACACTATATTTAATAGTTAAAATTGAAAGCATTTTTTGATGAATCTGACATAATTACATCGCTTCGTTTTGCCGGCATTCTTTTTCCTTCCATATCTTTTTCATTAATTAATTAATTTTTTAATTCCACTTTTTTGTAACTTAACTTAATTTTCATTTTTTTCAATATTTATATTGTTTTTGTACTATCGAATTATTGTTTCTACTTTTTTTTATAAGATAACTTACCTCACTGCTTCTCTAAACTTGTAGTATTATTGTAACACCATTATGTTTTACTTCTTCGTTACATCAACCACTTGTCACAACACCCTGCATATTTTTAACCATCCCAAAAGCTGAATTTGAGGTCACATGAACTTAACAGTTTTTCTTTTGTTTGTTGATCAAAACTTTAGGAACCAATTTAGCTCAAACTTTCTGCATCTATAATTTTCTCGAGAGCATTTTATGCACTATGCTATCAATATAACATTCAAACATCAAGATATCAAAACTGCATTCACCTTAAACATTTTGTTTATTATAGCTGATCTTTAATGTCCTTTCTTCTTTCTCTGAACGCTTTGTGCCACCTAAACACTTACACTATTGCTAAACCATCCTTCCTGTAGGCTTTTAAACAGCTGTCCACTGCATAAGTGCTCCACACTCTGTAAAGGCTTAGAGGGAAATGAGTTGGGTTGTATCATTTACCTGACATCCCCACCAACTATCAGGTCTGAAGACTCCATTCCCTAACTCTTTTACTTGGACCAAGAAAGTCGGTCTAATTACTTTTCAGACATACTTTGTGTGTATGTCAGGGCGCGTACGCATAGTCTACATACATACATCCATCTGAATTTTATCAGTGCTCTTATAAATCTTTTCTTAATTATAAATCGTGTTTCTAGATTATTATCCTTACCTCTACTTCACTCATAAAAATTTTATATAATTTCCCATTTGTTGTCTGTCGTCTTTTAATATTTTATTGAATAAATTTTCAAAATTTATGCTGCTGTGTGATACACCTGTTCATATAGTTAACCCTTGAAACACAATCATGAAATTAAGTTTTTGTTAATTTCCTATTACAAAAAAATAAAATATCAATTTTAGTATGCGTTTCTACAAGATATATAAAGTTAAAAAAACTGAAATTTAGTAAAATTCAATTTTAGGGTGAATGTAAATGAATTGGAGCTTACCTTAGAGAAGTCTTCCCGCCCTGATCTGATATTCATCAACAAACATGGACCTGTGATTTATGATGCTCTCTACACAGTCTTCAGATGGACACAAATAGCGTTGAAAATATCGAAGCCATTTACACGACCTTGGCGTTGTTATGTGTTGAACTGGCTAGTAATGAAACTCTTATTGATTTGCTGCAGCTTGTGTTGGGGTACATGCAACATCATAACACTGTTAATATTTACTTCAACATTCTGAATTGCAGGATACAAAACTTGGCTTTAAGCAGCACTGATTTGTCAAACGCCCAGAAATTCAATTTACATGCTCTCGTTGCAAGTCTCCTTACACTGATTCCTATCGTTATCAATATAAAACCGCTAGCAGATTATGCAGCAAAAATTGTGAGAAATAGAAAACATGAGGCACCGCAGCTGCTGCCTGATTTGTTAGTTCATTACCCGGCAAATAGTGAGTCAGCGAATAAATTACCACATCTTTTAGTAGACCAGGTTATATCTTGCACAATGACAATTTTTTTAAACTTAACTCTATTGATTAATTTTGCAGATAGCAGTTTGTGATTATGTTAAAGCTGGTGGTTTGGACCCATCTCGCTTAGCACAAACTTCGCCTTATGGAGCTGGAGGACCTGGAGTTGTTGCAGGTAGTCATCGGCACAGTTGGGTTGAAAGCGGAGCTAGAGGCAGCATTGTTGAGCTACCAGGTGGGCAAGATGTCGATAGCGTTTCAAGTTCACCAGGTGTTCAAAGAGTATGTATTATATTTCTTTATCATCTTACATATTAATTTAAAAATGCAGAAAATATATAGCAATCATTTATTGCATTTCTATGCAGATAAAAAAACAGCCACCACGTACGAGCGAATGGCATTGCGAAGTAAACAGGCATAAAAGCTGGGATGCGATTTTTAAATTTCCCCTCCCTAACACCCCTTCCATTGGAAGCCTTGCTTTTACTCATCCCACATACCTAAAGAGAGTAACCAAACACTATCCCCATTTGATACAACTATTTGCTAATGGTTACTTCAACTAATCACTTTTTTGTTGTAGAAACTACCTGAAGAGGAGCTTACATTTGAAAGCATGAAGAAAGTGTTGACAGAGCCAGCTGAAGCACGCAAAGAGGCTGAAGCGGAAAGAAGAGAGCAACTGAGTCACACTTTCCGAACAGCCACTTTTTCAGAGCTTCTACATCGAACACAACCGAAAGTAAGTTCTTATAATATATATGTGGAAAAATAATCTTATATTTGCATTTTCTAGCATGACATTCTGCAAAATAAACTCAACGAGATATTCAAGTCACTTTCCACAACAGAAGCCAATCGAAGCCCTATAGACAGAGAGAAGAAATCTAATATTCCGGTCTATGAGCAAAACTTTCCTGAATTATTTGTATATTAATGTTTTAATGGTGTACCTGCATGGTGTTTTAAAGTTAGCTTTAATATTTTAGAAAACTCCCGACTAAGTACTGGATTCAGCTGTTGTTTTAACATATATAGGTTTTTTATTTACCTAAAGTTGCTAATAAGTGGATGAATATTTATTGGCCGTTGTTATGAAATGTATTTATGGTAAACAGAATATATGGTTGTTATGTGGTTTTATGAATTGATGTTTTAAAGAGACTAAACTTATGATTACAATTATTGTAAGAAATTTATAAGTGAATGGAATGAAGAAAGTTACAATCTTTAATGTGGTATTAGAAAATTCAGCCAGCAACGGTTGGTTATTGTAAAGAATGGAAATGTTATGAACTTTCTGTAACAATCGTTACTACTGATGCCTTCTTAACAACTTTTATGTGGCACTTTGTTACACCATTTCCCATCAACAGTATGTATATATGATTATTATTTATTTGTATTATATTTTTTCAACTCCCTTTTCTTGCTTTTACTCATAGTTTCTTAAGCATTCTTTTTACTTTTTTCTGAAACCTGTGGGCTTCTTCAGTTGATATACCTCTTTACTTTCTAACTTGTTGGAGATGTAATTATGGCCATCTGACTACCATGGCTCTATAGTTCAGCTATATCGAAGAAAATAAACTTAGTGAATGATATAGCCACCCCAATTCCTTTATGGTCAAAATTGAAACGAATTTTGAGATTTTGGAAATGGCAATAGATAGCGAGATGCGGTTTTCAGTGCTAGTTAGATCAAATAAATTCTTCTAAAATAGCATTATCAGTTCGACCGCAGAAAAGTAGGAGGGCACCAGAAACACGTTTCTAGTGAGCAAGCCTTTCAAGTTATCAACAATCGGTTGAAATTATTCTCACAAACTACAAAACTCACATTTTACTGGAAATAAACTACCACTTGTTTTGATTTATACTTTAGTTGGGAAAATAATTTCAAATGCAAAAATGGATATATTGATCTAGACTTATATTTTGGTGTTCCTAAATAAGTTTATTCTTCTTGTTCTTTCTCGTTTCCTTCATGCCCTTTCAGGCGTCAGTTTCAAAACGCCAAAATAACAATATACGTAATAAAAATTTGCATAGTGCATTTAATTGCATGAAAAAGCAATTCAGTCTTAAAAGATAAATGTTTAAGAATTCACATTACATTGTTCTATTTTCTAATGGTTTATAACTAAAACTAAGTTTAGTAAACTTGAATCTAAACTACTAAAAAAAACTTGCTCAATCACTTGTGCCTAAATGTCTTTATTGAAGAAATTGAATAAAATATTGTTATTGAATCCTTTATATATACCACTTTTTTAAATATGGTATTAATTATCTGAACCAGAAGTGTCTAACTGAAGCTCTCTTGATTCTAGGTTTCCTGGAAATCTTAGTATCAATTGAGCCAGTAAAAATTATATAAGCAGAAATGCCATTAGAACCGACGCATCACTTAACCATTTTTCATGAATCAACTAAGATTTAATACATGGCTTTATAATAAATTTAAAGCATTTAAAACATATAAAGAATAATATTATTTTGGAATTTGACATATCAAGAGAAACGCCTCTGTATTCCAGCGACCTCACTTTCTTAATTCCGTATCTCATGGTTTTTGTGATGTTTCTCTACGGCTTACAGCATCTTGTCTAGTGTTTCCCCTTTTTTTCAACGAACTTAAATAGTTTGTTACTGAATTCTATGTCTGTCTGTCGGTCCGTCACAAAATTAGAGATTTTTTAAAATTTGAAAATGGATTCTTATAGGAAATTTTACGCTGATTTCGAATTCGAAATTAAAAAATTTCTATCTGGAATAGTTCACAAGTTCCGAGATATTCGACTTTGAATATCGGGAAAATTTTCGACATTACGATTTTAAATATGATTCTTATAGTAAATTTTACGCTGAATTCTAAAAAATTCTATGTCGAATAATTTTCGAAATATTCGATTTCGAATTTTAAGTTCGTTCTGGGATTGCTTACAGAGCAATCTCTTTGCCGGCCCCATGTTTTTCTTCT
Organism: Sinelater perroti; assembly: GCA_036346155.1. Classification (NCBI taxonomy): domain Eukaryota; kingdom Metazoa; phylum Arthropoda; class Insecta; order Coleoptera; family Elateridae; genus Sinelater; species Sinelater perroti. The sequence continues at coordinate 1,953,974 of JARFIY010000303.1, read as the reverse complement.
ACATATTCTTTTGGCTGCTGCTCTCTTTTTCTAGCAAGTTCTCTTACTTTCCACCTTTGCGTTATATATCCGATAATAATTGTCAAGTGATATTTGGATATCTTGCTTTTAGTCCTGCTCAGCTCTTATAAAATTTACTTTTTTCTTCTATGTCTTTCTCCTTGGTTGGTGCTTGGCCATTTAGTAGAGTTATTTTACAATAGTCACCTCTTAGTCTTAGTAGGTTCTATCGGAGACCAGTTTAAAGTCGATGACTCTTTTTGCCCACCTTTTTTTTTACTATAAAGCCTATTCTAAAATATCTGTTTTCCTCTCCTCCATTATTAAAGAATGTATATTCGCCTAGATTATTAATTTCTATACCCTTTTGTTTCTCGTAATGCTAATACTTGTATACTATAATTTTTCATAATTTTATTAAATTCCTCACTGTACCTTACTCATAGCAACTTTTCACATTCCAAGTACCGATCTTAATCTTTTGTTTTTTCTGTCCTTTTTCTCATAATCCTTTTCGTCATATGTTTATCCTACCGCCTATTAACTGTTTTTGTTAGTTTTTTGGCTTGTAAGTACTTGCTATTACTTCCAGTCTTTCTGTATTCATATTCTACTTCAACCAACTATTATTCTTAAAGATTTTTGGTACCCTACTTTGGCTGTTCCTCCTTTTTCTCTTTCTCTTTCTCTTTCTGAGTCCCTTAAATCCTTTCGTATTTTTGCTTCAGCTTGCATTAGATCGTTGTCTATAAAATATTGTTCCCTTTAGTTATTCTTTGTTTTTTATAATTGCTTCCTTCTCTTCCCAGCTATCTACTTTAACTATTGTTTATAATTTTTCTTGTTTAACCTTTAATTTCTGCACCTCTTTTATTTTTACATTCACTTCCAAATTTTCACATAAAAATTTAGCAACTTAAGGTACTCCATCTCTGTTCTTGAATTTACATCTTTTGATTACTATGTTCTTTTTCTGTTGTTGCCTTTCCATGTTTTCTATTTTCCTCTCTAGATCATTTATTTTTCTTTTTATCATTGCATTATCTTCTTTTAAAATATTATTTTTCCTGTATTCTTTTGATCTTTTCTTATTGTCTTAATATCTTTCATTATCTTTTCCAGCGTGCTCTCCTTTTTATCTTTCACTGGTGTTTTCCTGCATTTTTGCTTTTTCTTGAAACTATTATCGTCTTCCTCCTCATCCAATCTTTTCTTTTTGTTGTCTTCTGTGGCAAAGGCATCTTGACCTTTCTGGTTTACTTAAGGTTGGCCCTCGTTCTCCTTTAATTTTCCTTAACGTATTGTCACTACTGCTATTTATCAATTCCGCATCCATGTTTAATGTGCTGCTTATGTTTATTTCAAAATAAATTTGCGCTTATGTTCTTTACCGCTCTATTCAATTAATCATTTAAATTTCACGTATTTTGTAAGAGTTATGATTATTGATCAAATTTGATGTCTATGCTTCCTGCGTACAATAATTTGTTCCTTGGCTTGCCTAACCAAACGCCTTGAACAGCGTAAAACATTACCACTCAGGTCAACCTTTCGGAAATGATAAACTTATGTGTTTATATATTTATTTGATTACTTTCAATGTAGTATTTAGAAATTAATAATTAATTTAGCTTACTTATTGTATCTTTTCCGGTTTTACTTCTTGTTTTGTATGTTGTCCAATCAAATATATCTTCTTGTAGTTGCTCTCTGACCTAATACTTTTGCTCGTAGATTCCCGAAATTTGTGTTTATTTACAGAGCAGTTGACACGCACTCCTACTCGTACTCACTACACTATCCATCTCCCGAAAATTACAAAAACCTATGAATAATATGGATTCTATAAATAAAAACAAAACAGAAAATCTATTAATTAGAAATAATAAAACTGCAGATGGATTTATTGCTCACACAAGCTGGTGTGAGACGTGAAAGTGTGCAGTGGCGCTAAACTATTCGTTTTTAGGGGCTTTATCACACCAAACTTTCACGGGCTAACAGCAAATCGAAAGTCAAGAAGTGGCTGCAGTAAGATAGCAGAGTACAAAAAGTTCAGCGAATCGTATAGTAATCATTTTCGGTTTTTTAAGGAGCGGTTTGAAGATCGTAATAAACAAGGGCAAGCCCTCAAGAGAAGCGAGAGGTCCTAGGTCGCCCGCGTTAACGGCGGTTATCATAAGGTCGGGGCATCAGCCTGAGCTGAGATTAGATACTTTTAGTATTAATAATAGGCCAAAATAACAAAACAACATAAACAGAAGTTAATAATTAAATAAGTCAGAGGGGCGTGACAAGGCCAACAGCGTCGGTGAAATAGCGGCTCTATAAAAGAAAAAGACACAAAAAAAAATCATCCTGAAGAGGAAGCCGAATCATTTAAGGGGAGTAGAAAAATATGGAGTTCACGAAAAATAAAAATTACACCCTCTGGGAAGAAAGGGGAGGAGGAGAAGCCAATCATGGAAAAGCTGTAAAAACTAATAATTGGGCTATCTTCCCAGATCCAGGAAACAAAGATAGACACCAGTAGCACAAATAAGGCCATGAAAAGCATCAATGACCAGCTGGAAAAATACGGAGAAGAAATAAGAGCCATAAAAGAAGAGGCCTTGAAGAAAAAGTCGAATGGGAGAAGAAAAAATCAGAACTCAAAAGCGAAATTGGAAAATTAAAGAAGAAAGAAACCCAAGAAAGGAGCGAAAGGAGGAATAATATCATTATCAGGGGTGCAGATTTTGGCGAAGTAAACACCAAACAAGAAGTAAAGAAATTTATAAAGAAAGAAATAGGAATATCCACTGACGTAGTGAAAGCATATTCGGTAGAAAACCGAGAAAAGAAGATGACGGTAGTAAAACTGGAGAACAAAAAAATGAGGTACTTAAACAAAAAAGAAGACTCTGACAACAAGAAATTTACATAGATTGTGACCTAACTCAAGAAGAACAGAAGATTCAGGCAGCTATAAGAAAGGTTGCCAGAGACGAGAAGGACAAAGTAAAGAAGACTAAAGTGGGGTACAGGAAAATAGGAATTAACAATACTACATACGAATGGTCCGAAAAATAAGGAGGAAGCCTGATAAAGAAAGAAGTTCGGGCTCCAAAAAACTAGTAAGGACTAAAGCTGAAGAAAAAACGGCAACGGAACAGGCTAAGAATATGGATACAAAATGGATTTGCAACATACGACCAAAGCAAAAGAACAGGGAATGGAAATTAGGTACATGGAATGTTAGAGGAAGGAACTAGAATTGATTGAAGAATTTAATAAAGCACAACTGTCACTGTTAGCACTGACAGAAACGAAAAAGAAAGGAAAAGGGTATGTTCAAATGGAAGGGGGCTATGCAATGTATTACAGCGATGTAGAAGAACATAAATGGGGAAGAGCAGGGGTAGCATGTATCATTAAAAAGGCCTGCAAATATATTTCAGATATGGCTCGGCCAGACCAACAAAATGTAGGATGCAAGATGACCCAAACAAATATTGAAAGAGAATGCACCAGAAAAATTAATAGTTGGACGCCCAAGAAGCTGGATAAAAGATCTATAAAAAAAGAACAGTGAAAAAAACACTGAAAGTTATATAATTAAAATAACATAATATGCAATGTTGAACTTATTGTTGGTGTGCTATTTCTAAACAATTTCTAAAAATTCCAGTCGGAAATTTTCAAATTTGGTGCGACGTTGCAACTGCGCGTAGAGAAGTGGCCGGAAGCTCGCGTCGCCGCCATATTTGTCGTGTTTCAGTGTGTGGTGTACAGGTTTTTATTTTGTTTTGTACATAGGTTTATTTTAAGGTATTCCATTCATAAGAGCTTTAATGCAATACGCTCTCGGCCCGATAGCGTAACCGCCACTCATTTTCAGCAGACCCAACCAAACCCACCTAGCAACATGGGCGTGCAGGTAGACAGCATGAGCCCCGGTGACGGTACGTGAATTTCTTTTCGTTTGTGAAATCCAGCAGCTCAGAGAATGTGCAATTGTGCTCCAGGGAACGCGCCTGGTTAGGTTAATTGTGTTTTGATCGAGCGGTCAATTATCGACTCTTTCAATGCGGCATTGTGACCTTGACGGTAGGGAGATTGCCGCTGAATGTAATCGAGGGCATTTGCAGGGCAAACCTTCCCTAAGACGGGCCAGACGGTCGTTGTTCACTACACGGGTACCCTGGAGAACGGCACCAAATTCGACTCGTCCCGCGATCGCGGGGTTCCTTTCAAATTTCGCATCGGCAAAGGGGAAGTGATTAAAGGTTGGGACGAGGGAGTTGCACAGGTAAACGGCTTTTGAAGTTAAACCTAACAGATGTTAAGAATGCAAAGGTTTATTTGGCCCACGTTTAATTAGATGTAAATGGGTATTGCCAGCTTGTATTTTGCTAAATTGGCAACTTAAGTTGTGATAAAACTTATTTAATGTTAAAAATTTTTTGTTGCTGTGGAGGAAGGAACCGGTGGGGATAAGAAAATGTGTTTTCTTGGTAAAAATGGATAGTCAAATTCTTTTGCACTACAATATTTCTGCCTTTATTTTTAAAAATTATTTTTGTTTTAATTAGTATTTGATCAGAACACCAACGTGGACAACAGAATGTTACATCTTGACTCTTATAATTTAAACATTTTAGAAATTCGTTTAATGTTGATTCAAAGAGAATTTTTACTGGTTTGCTCGTGCTCGAGTTATAGATGATAAGATTGAAATTCAAATTTTGTTTTGTTTACTTGGTACACCTAGGCAAACTTGGTGTTAGTTTGAAGGTTTTGTCAAAATATGACATTTAACGTTTTCCACCAAAACGTGTTTGCAATATGGTGGGCAGCATCAAATGTCGTCTTTTTTAGTTAGAATCTTTAAGAAAGTCTTTTGTTTTAATTGTAAAGAGAACGTTTCCTTTGTTCTTCTCTTTAAACATTATATCATGATATCAACATTGCGATATTCAATGAGTGAGCGATTTACACATTTCTCACCCATATACAGTTGCAGCTATTGTCTAAAACAATGGGAAAACAGTGTTTGCATCATCATGGGGTAGTACCTTATCGTTAAGGTTTAGAGTTGGGGTACATCAATTGAAATAATCGCCAATTATATACATTGACACTTAAATCACATTTCACTAGAAACGTAAATAAAATAAAAATCTAATTAAACCATTAAAAAGCCGTTATTAGCTAAGGTAGCAGAAATTTTGTTTCTCTATTGAGAATAGAAGTGGCTTAAATTTTATTAAGAACTTGTAATTTGTTGAATGCTGTTTAGGGAGGGGGTCAGAATATCAGAATATTGCTGGTTGTTGTTAAAGGTGGTGATGTCAGTTGTGCCTTCAATGCTGTTTCACTACACGAAATGAGATATCTTAAGTTACCATGTTTACAGAGTTTTGCAAATGGTTCTCTCTTCTTCACTATGTAGGATATGAAAGACATAATCTTATTTTTGATATTAAATTACCCATTTGGCTTTTCATGTTGTAGAATAAAGAAATGGGCGTGGTCAACGTATTCAAAATATAGTGAAACTAGGATGAAAAATACATTTTTAATTGCTTACAGGAACCATTTTCGAATTATTTTTTTTTTCCTAACATAACTCATAGCGAGTTTAAATATATAGTTACAAACCAAATTTGTTTGCTTAAGTATAAGTGTTGTAAGTGATGGTGTAAAATTAAAAAATTGGAATATATTGTACAATTCCACTTTTTTAAAAGAAATCCATAAGAGGTAGGTGTCCTTCCTATGAAATCCAGTAAACAAAACCCCATATTCAAACTTTGAAGAGCCTGGGTCTCCGCTGTAATTTGGCAACATTCAATGGTTATAATTGATAGCTCGTTTAAAAAAGTATTTCAAGTACAAGAAAAATGTATTCTGGCCCAGATTGGAATTCGTTGCACACATGCATATATTTTTTTTTTCAAAAATATTGCACATATGTAACCACATGCCAAATGGTTTTTGCAAAAAAAATGCATTGTATGCAACGGATTCCCGTCTGGGCCAGAACGGTATTTTGTTGTATTTAAAATGTTCTTTCGAATGAGCTATTAATTGTAAACATTGGATGCTCGGTTACCAAGTTACAAGGTTTTAGCCTTTCACATATATAACAATTACATGCTAAATGGTTCTTGCAAAAATTGCAATTGTATGCAACGGATTCCCGTCTGAGCCAGAATACATTTTTCTTGTACCTGAAATGCTTTTTTAAACGAGCTATCAATTATAACCATTGGATGCATGGTGGCCAAGTTACAGCGGAGGCCCAGGCCCTTCAAAGTTTGAATAAGGTCATTTAAGTGTAACAGAATAAACAACAAACAGGCACCATATTTTCAAGGTTCAAAAACAACTGTTTTGCTAGAAATCATTAGCAAAGTTCATGTTTTGGTCGATAGGTGAATGAAACTGCGCGTGTTAACAAACGTGGCCTCCGATAATTCACAATTTCATTTTACATGATAAATAATACTAGTTCCCCGTAATAGGCCTTGAAGGCCTATGGGGTCGTTACAGGATAGGTCTGCTACAATCTAGCAGCCTACGGTACACACAAGGGTAGCTACGTACCGACCGCCTATTATTACCCCAGAGTTTGACCTCCAGGTACTCATTTATTGCAGCCTGAGTCGAGCTGGGCCGTAAAAATGCCAGTGATTGAATTGGCGAGAGCGGGATTCGAACCTGCAACTCTTGGTTTCGTAGTCTAGCGACCTATGCACTAAACCACCACGGCTTACGTGATAAATAGCAAATAAAAAAAACCCATACAGAAGAAATACACGTTTGTTTTCTGTAGGTTAAAGAAAATATGTGAACATTAACTAACCATTCGCCAGAATTTAAGAATTCAACGAAATTTTACAGCGTTTTGCGACCCTGGATGAAAAAAATCAAAGGCGTCCGCGGGAAAGCTGATGGCATCAGTTTTTATGGACACAAAGGAATTCTTATCGTTGAGTACCTTCAGAATTAGAAAACTATTACTGACTAATTCTACATGGCACTTCTGGAGAGAATAAAGGCAACAATTGCGGAAAAGCGTACTGAAATTATTTAAAAAGAAATGTTCATTCTAGTCGTGTCGCCAAGTAAAAATTGACTGAAATAAAGTTTAGAATTATTTTGCATCCATGTTAATCGCCCAATCTAGTATACCAATCTTGGTAGCAGATTAACATTTGTTCCTAAAAGCGTATACGAGTATTTTGGGGGACTTGAAATCACATTCACAAAGCTGGAGTGCACACGATACGTTATCAAATACAAATATTGATATGGTTTTATTCTTAATTTTTAAAAGTATTGACCCTGTTAAGTTGCTATATTGAAGTGGATTATTGTTTATACTGAATTGGAATAAAAATCTAAGCAGAAACCCAGTAGTATCTAGAAAGAGCTTGTGTTCTTGTAGACTTTGGAAATAGTTTAGCTACCAACTTCTAGTTCTATTGCTGAACCTTGATTACCTGTAATTGTTTCCATCTCGCTTTTACATTGCAGAACCATTCAATGCGATATCATTCTTATTTTGTACTTTGCAGTGATAATCTCTTGAATTTGTTTTGTTTGATTTATTTTTGCAAGATTCTCAAAAAGCTGTAATTGTCCAATCATATTTTTCATTTATAGCAACTTGTTTACGTTATACTTTGTTATATTTTATAAGTATCCAGCTTCTTTCATTTGTTCAGTATAAAGGTGTGCAATAGGACTCAAATCATTAATAACCTTTTCTTATACAGGGTCCGCCATCTAACTTTTTTTTTGAACTAGCGATTATTTGATGAATGGCAACACTTAGCTCATGACATTTTTGACAGAAAATTAGTTTTTTCCTCCCGCTGAACAAAAATGGTTGTGTATACGCTTGAAGAATGTTGGGAAATATTGCGACATTATTTTGAAAATTATGGTAATGTTGCAGAATGTGTGCGAAAATTACGTACGGAAATGGGAAGAAAAGAGGCACCGTCAGCTCCGTATGTGCTTTATCTTGTTAAAAAAGTGAGAGAAACTTGCATGCTTATTGACAAACCAACGCGTATAAACCAAGCGTACACCCGAAAATACCGCTGTTGTTGCCGAGAGTGTGCGTGAATCGCCAGGAACATCAGTTCACCGTCGTTCTCAACAATTGGACATTCGGAGACATCATTGAGGCGAATTTTGCGTAAAGACCTTGGTATGACGCCGTACAAAGTCCAATTGGTTCAGCAATTGAAGCCAACTGACCATCCAATGCGTTTTCGCTTCGCTTCATGGGCTTGGGATAGACTTGAAGAAAATGCCGATTTTGGGCGAAAAATCATCTTTTCAGATGAAGCTCATTTCCATCTCGGCGGGTATGTCAACAAGCAAAATTGTCGCATTTGGGGCACAGAAAACCCGCACGCAATCGAAGAAAAGCCGATGCACCCACAACGAGTGACTGTTTGGTGCGGATTTTGGTCCAGAGGCATCATTGGGCCATTTTTCTTCGAAAATGAGCAAGGAGCGGCTGTTGCAGTCAATGATGAGCGTTATCTGGCCATGTTGAACGAATTTTTGTTCACAGAAATTGAAGAGGAATATATTGGCGACATTTGGTTTCAAGAGGACGGCGCTCCGTGCCACACAGCCAACGTTACAATCGATCTTTTGCGCACTGTCTTTGAAAATCGCATTATCAGTCGAAAGTCTGATGTCGTTTGGCCGCCTCGAAGCTGCAATTTGACACCGTTGGACTATTATTTGTGGGGAGCCGTCAAAGATAAGTGTTACGCCTACAAACCAGAGACAATTGAGGCTTTGAAGGACAACATTCGTGCAGCCATAGCTGAAATAGAGCTGCATACAATCGAAAATGTACTCAAAAATTGGACCGATCGTATAGGCTACTGCATGGCTAGCCATGGCTGCCATATGAATGAAGTTATATTTCATTATTAACCGGAATGATTGTACTTTCAAATAAAAAAAAAATTGGAAAAATATTCAAAGTTTTTTAACTATAGCATTTAAAAAAAAAAGTTATATGGCGGGCCCTATAGTAGGACAAGAATCTCCATTTCAGTTTTCTATTGTGTGTGTAGTATATTTATTTTTTCAAGATACGATAAATTTATTATCTGAAGATTTGTTATTTCAAAAGTGTTACTAATCTCAGCTTCCATCACATCATCAAACGGCAAGAGTTATTGCAAAAATTCTTTCAAATATGGTTTCAATATAATTTAAGTGTGCAGAAGACTGTATGTGATTATTGACCATTTCTGGTCAAAACATTTTAGTACAACATAAAAGGATTTGTCTAGATCGTGTGTTACTCTTTTGTTCATTAGCCAGTTAGAATCGCTTTGCTTTTTATTTTGTTTTAGTTTTTCGACTTCTTGGTGGACGGTAATGAGATGTGTAGGAGCAAGCAGATGAATTTCATTGCCCAAGTGCTAAACGGGAAAAAATGTAAAAGAGATAGCAAGACATAAAATGTTGGATGATGTATGTTGCAAATTCAATATCACAGCCACACACAAAAAAATTGTTCTGATTTGGGGGTCTGACCATGTTTACTATATGTTTTTGGGGTCGCTGAATCCGAATCCAGGGTCGATTTAACCCCATCAGATCAGGATTCCGCCATAACCTCAAAAAAAATATAATTTAAGATATTAAACGCATATAACTCTACAACTGAAATTTTTTTTGCACCATTCATATTACTGATAAAGACATTATCCCTAAACATTTTCCGAATTGGAGGACCATCAAACACTCCTTCTTTAATTTTGGCATCAGAAACTGCAGGAATACTGTTTGTAGGTACTCGAAACATTTACCCGTCTTATCAAGAGCTTTGACAAACTGTTTCATTAGATCTAGCTTTATATGAAAAGGAGGGATTAGGATCTTCGAGGGATTCATGCATGACATAGTTGGCCAATCTCTTACCTTGTAATATTGTTGTTTGTCTCTGCTATCACATAAACATAAGTAGCAGGGGTACTTTGTAAAGCCGGGCTGTTGCCCAGTATCATGGGTGTGATCTTTAAATCTCCACAGATCTGCCCTCTGTGGAGCTTGTAACCAATTTTCTTCAAAAGTACGTGTATGTTCATATTTTTATAGTCTAGTGAGCTATTGGTATAAGAGCATAGACGTTGGTATTATGGAGTAACACTGCCTTATTACTTGTGTATTGAGTAATGCAGTTAGGTGGGTTATTGGGTTCAGTGGTTAAATGGGTTATTGTGTTATGAGACTTAAGAGCTTGGATTTTCATAATTTAACTTCATTCTTAGAGTTATGTGCGTTTAATATTTTGAATTATGGGTTTTTTGAGGTTATGGCAGAATCCTGATTTGAAGGGGTTAAATGGATCCTGGATTCAGATTCAGAGACCCCAAAACAGATAGTAAACATGGTCAGACCCACAGATCAGAACAAAATTTTTTTTGTGTATTTTTTATTTAGAAACTTTACGAATGAACTTTTCGTGTTTTAATTATATTTGATCTTCAATTTATTGCTTGATCTAAATCGAGGGATCATGTTAGGAAATTGGGAATCACCAGAGATTTTTAAAATAAAATAAAAACGTCTTAAGGCATTTATTTCCGTCTTTTGCAGCAGATATAAACATATATTAAACAATAATAATTCAAAAACATCACTATTTTTCTCCCTTGCAGAACATAAACAATAAAAAATAGATTATAACCAAAAAAATAATACAACAGAAACTTCCTCCAGAAGTTATATTCAATTCACATATAATGATACTTTCATGTTCGAAGCGATCTCTCACTTTGTTTGGCAGTCAGAGATGAGAAACTTAACTCGCATAAATATAATGTTGCAAGTGGAACCAAACTTGATAGCTTCGTTTGCTAGTTCGAGATATTCTTGCATCCTTTTGGTGCTGGGTGCTGGGAAAAAATTATATCCATTTAACTTGATATCTCAATAAGTTTTTCTTTCATGTTTTTTTGGGGATATCATGTTGAAAGGAATTGTCTAAAAACGCATTCAATATCTATCTGTAATTGTTATAACTTGTTTAGGCGCCTTCTTGATATAGATTGAAAGAAGGAGAACTTAGATCCTAAAATAAATTGGAAATGTGCGGATTCATAACCTCTAATGAATGTAGTCTTCCCGTCTGTTGCTCCACTTTGCCTGGTCTAGAAGAATTACCAGTTGATTTGAGACCATTCATTGTACGGGTTCCAAAGGAAAGGGAGAGTCCACCCCTGGTTTATTTCTTCTTTTTTTTCTGATTTCCTTTCTAGTTTCTTCCCTGGTCACTGATGGAAGAGGATGAGACCAAGTCATTGATAGGCGAGTCCGCTTTATATATTAATTATTAAACTATTTGGGTCAAGTTGGGTAGATTCCTATTCATTTTCAAAAACGATAAATATAATTTTATAGCTTAAATTTTATGGATATTCAGCTAAATCTTTCGAACTTTTTCACTTTGCAAATACATCAAAACTTCTAATTTCAACTGCAAAACTCTTCAAGACCCTCTAAAACATGTTATTTCTGTGTGATACAAAATATTTACATATAAAGAATCTGTCTTCACAATTTTTTCTACGAATACAAAATGTAGTATTTGGCATTATTTTTTCTAATTTAATGATAATTGGCATTGGTGTAATGCATTTCACCCAGTTAATATTACACTTATTAGTACTTTCATGAAAGTGTGCAGTAAACATTTTCCAGACGTGTTGGCCTTTAATGACATAAAAAATAAAACATCATTTGTAATATTATATCTTATAAATGCTAGGAATTGGGCATGGTTAGAAATATTCGTAGTAAGAAGTATGTGCACATTTTAATATTTTCAACAATTTGTGTTTGAATACTGCCATGTCACTTATTCTTCTTTGGATAGTATTATTGGAGATTGATATTGTTTTTAACTTTACAACCTTTTTTCACCAACCTTTATTTGAACCATTTCAATGACTACTAGTAAAATCAGAAATTATATGTGGCGGTTTGCTATGCGAAATGCAATTCGATAACTTGCTAGTATTGCTTTCGTTTTGGCGCTTTCAGTTGTATATGCTACGAATAATTTTAATTTATCATATTTAACAAAATAATAGATATAATTCCTATCTCACCTTGAAATATTTGATATTCCATTCAATATATTCATTCATTATAATATCTATAAAGCCAAATTTAAATATGCCATTTAGCACTCGTCAAAGGAAGGTTCCAGAAACGCCAAGAAATTGTGTTACTTGGTAAAAGGTAATACGAACAACAGAGAATCAAATTGAGGTCCTTGGTAACAAATATTCTCAATCATTTTTACCATGCAATCGATGTTTTATTGAAAATGAAATTGAATACCATCGCCAACAAAATTTTTTCAAAGGGAGGGGGTGGTAAAAATGTTTGAAAACAACTGATCTAGATAAACAAACTTAATTATTTTAAAAACAAAGTAGAAAAAAGATGGTGCGGATTATCAATAATGACTAAAGGGAATTTAAGTGTTAATTAGAAAATTTAACAACGATAACATAAGTCAAAATAAAAAGGTAGATCTTGACAGGAATGTGCCATAGATAAATTTTCGAAATCCTAACGGTCAGTAACGGTTACGGTTGGTCAAATATACTCAAAATAAATAGGGTTCTTCCTTAAGTCCTAAAAAATAGGTAGCAATGTAAAGGTTATAGTGTAACAAGATAACTGCTGATCTTCCATCAATTCCAAGTTTGTCCTTGAAGTGTCCAGTGTTGTCTGAAAAATTTCACTTACGTATAAAAATTCAAGTAGGTTTAATCCCCGATGATACACTTGATAGAAGATTTCCTCAAATTCACAAATCAAGGAATCAAATTAATCATCAAACATATTTATTTTTAAAAGTTAATTTCAAAGTGTTGAATGGGTCGATGCGATAACCTATAAATAGGTTCCGTCAAGAGGCAAAGAAATTGGAGAGTTGTTTAAATTTTCTAAAGGTAAAAATAGAAGTGGTAAAGATACGATAGTGCAACGAGATAAAAATCAACGGGAAAGCAGAGTAATACAGAGTGGAAAATTAGAAATTAAAATCCAGACAGTGATAATGTAAAAGCGAAAGTCGTGTACAATAACATTGCTTGAAATAGAAACGATCCCAACATCAGCGCATTCCGCCTAAATTACAAACTTGCCAGATTGGCGCATGTTTATAAGTAAAGGTCGGAAAGCAGTGCCGTGGAGTGCAAAGGGAAAAGGCAGATGAGTAAGAAAGAAATAAGTAGAAATATGACAGAAAGGGGCTAAAAGTGGTATCAGTATAAAAAACCTAATGAAACGGAAAAGATAAGGAGAGGACCCGGAGGAATTTGAGAAGAGGAAGCAAGAACAGATAAAAACCCCACCAAACCAGCAAACTAAAGAAGGGGCCAAAAAGAAGGAGCATGCGGATGGAGTTGAAAACGAAGAGATGGAAGCAATCCTGAAAAATTAGACGAAATAAAGGAGATAAAGGAAGACATCGATCTAAAAATAACCGATACGAAGACAGATGTTACCAAAGTGAAGGAAGAATTAAAGAAGGTAAAAGCTGAGCGGGGGAAAAGGCTAAAACTTGGCAAAAGGAAAAAGAAGAGATGGAGAATAGGATCAGTAACTTGGAGAATAATCTAGAGACAAGAGAAAGAAAAGAGAAGAAATAACGTATTAATTCAAGGCATAAATTTCGATAAGGACTACATCTGGGGAACTAAAAGTTAAAACAAAAGGTTGTCGATTACTTTCAAAACTAGAGTTACTACAGCGGAAACTCACAGCCAATATTTACATAGATAGCGATTTTACAATGGAAGAGAGAAAGGTACAACTCGCAATAAGAAAAGAACAATGGTAAGAAAACAAGAGTAGGATATCGTAAGCTAGAGGTAAATGGAATCAAATACGAATGGTCGCAGGAAGGACGAAGCCGGATAAGAATAGACATACCAAAAAACTAACGGCAACAATCAGGCAAGCAGACACACAGACAAGGACGACGAGTGTAGAAAACAAGAAAAAACATATGAATATTATCAGAATAGAAATGTGGAATATCGGGAGTATACAAGAATCAGGAACCAAAAGGCTGAAAAATTAAGTAATAGTCTTTCAGGAGATTACAGATAGGATATGCACAATAAGAATAAGGGACAGATACAAGAAAATAAGCATACTAAACATGCATGCCCCAATCGAAGTAAAAGATTACCACACTAAAGACAAATTTTATGATTAGATAAGACAAATTATAGAATGAATCCCAAGATACGATATCAAAATACCAATAGGCGACCTAACGCGCAAGTGGGAAAAGAGGAAATATATAGAGTGTAAGTAACGGGGGGAAAGCTGGTACAATTTGCAATGGAAATAAACATGATAATAAGCACTGCTTTTGACCAAAAGGATATTCACAAAATGACATGGATATCATCTGATGGCAGAACAAGAAACCGGATAGAGCACATGGTAACTAAGACGCATGCAAGATTCAGTAAATGATAGAGGTTACAAAAGAGCGGACGCAAATTCGGACCATGCACTAGTAATAACAAAGTTACGGCAACAAAGCCCTAACGAAACGAAAGAAAAGACAGAAAAATGGAAAAATTTAAGGGGAATGAATTACAAAACACCATAGTGAACGCAAAATTTAAACAAGGTTTAACAAAAGCATTGGAAAGTAACCCGCAAGCAAATACTATTCAGGAAGAATGGAATAGATGTGAGAAAATCATAAGCGAAGAAGCTAAAAAATGTCCAGGGAGGAAAAAGGAAAAAAGTGGTTTGACGAGGAATGCGGAAATGTCCTAAAACAGAGAAACGAAGCACGGATGCTAAAAAATGGCACTCTAGAAAACAGAAACATACGATATAGCGAGAAGGAAAACAAAGCAAATTTGCCAGAAAAAGAAGAGGGAATATATGGAGAAACGCTACAAGAAACAGCAGGTAAACAAAGAGTTACGGAATTTTTACCAGGAAGCAAAGAAAAACAAACAAGGTTTATACAGGGAAAACATATTATATTATGTGAAGGACAATTAATTAGAGAGAGTGAAGGGAAACTAGATAGATGGACTTAGTACTTAGAAGAGCTACTGGAGGAAGAAGAAGATCCCTCGCCGCAAACCAGTTGAAGAACCACTGGAAGAAGAAATTGTCGATGTAATATGGAACTTAAAAAACAACAAAAGTCTAGAGGAAAATAGAATACCAGCAGTTTCTAAAGGAAGGGGGGACAACCATACTGAATAGGATTGCTCAACTAGTAAGAAAAGTATGGCAAGAAGAGATGCCCAACCAATGGAAAACGGCGGTGATGTATAAGAAAGACGATAGGGCTGTTCGTGATAATTATGGTAGGATAGCACTCTTAGATGTGGTCTACAAGGTAGTAGTAACAATAATTGGGAATATATTTTATAAAATACAAGAAGAGGAACTAGGTGAATGTCAAGGTGGCTTCAGAACAGGACACTTAACAATAGACCAGATTTTTGTGATGAAGCAAATATTACATAACATATATGAACAAAATCTTATCGATTTCAAGAAAGCATATGACTCCATAATAAGAAAGAAACCATATGGAAAAACTAAGAATGCCTGGAAATTTTACGAAGCTGAAAAAAATGGCTTTACAAAACACTATAAAAAAAGTAACGATTATCCAAAAAATTTGAAGTGAAGAGGGGATTGAGACAGGGTGGGGGAGGGGGGCTTTGTCGATGACCCTATTCAATCTGATCCTAGAAATAATAATTAGAGAAAGTGCAATCCAAAGAATCGGACTAATATATAACAATTTCCTTATCCTATTATTTGGGTAATTCTGGAAAAAATCCTGAACTTCAATTTTTTTTCGAGTTCCTATTTTACCAACTTTTACTTGAAATTTATGTTTATCTCGTGATAGCAAATCATTTGTATTTCATGAAATTTTTGTATCTTCAACCGTTTAGATTCGCGGCCGATTTTGCGACCTTACGACCAAACGGCACGGCCGATTTTTACCAAAAGTTTCGCACTGCGTCCCCTACCTAGATGTAACTTGCATACCAAATTTCAAGTCTCTAGCTCTTACGGTTCTCGAGATATCCTGTTTACTGACAGACAGCCACGCACGCACGCACGCCACACACACACACACACACACACACACACACACACGAACCAATGGCCCAAAACAACTTTTTTGGTGTCCTGAGTCTCTAATTCGCCCAGAAATGTGAAAAACTGGGTAGGTCAAATTTCCGCCGATTACATTACTTTCCTTATTATAGGATAAGAGGAAAGTAAAAAATAGAAGAAAGTAATGGCTTGTTTTTTCCCTAAATATTAGGATCTATCATAACTGTCCTCATTAAAAATAAACACAAGGTTAGTCAGAATAGCGTACAACAATGCGCAGAGCATTGTACCAAAGGCTCGTTATGGCGTTCTAGAAGTAAGATTGTTCTGTACCATAACACTTCAAATCATACTGCACATACATCAAGCAAGAAGCTTCCAGCTTTCCACCTTTTCACTTTTAAGTACTGTCTCAACATTTTCTGGTTACTTTTATTTCAATTAAAAAATAAAATGCGTGGCGCACGATTTATAACTTTTGAACATACTGTGAAAAGCTCAAAAAACTGCTCCCTCTAAATATACAAATTACAATGGGTCCACAGAACCCATCAGTAACATTTCTTCACATAAATGCTTGAAATGCTCCATGACAACTGGACATGAAAAGAACATTGTTGGTACAGACACCAATGCACTTAGTTCGTTTTAAAATACCTTAGACAAAAAGCTGCAATGGTATCTTGTGATTGATAGTGTTATTGAACAAAGAAATTTTTGTAGGCAATTTTCTAGCTGATTATATTTATCATATCTATAGCAACACGTATACGCATTTATATGCGCTACTTTGTAAGACACCAGCATGTTTAAAAAAATACTTTTGTTGTAATCCTTTAAATACTCACTATATTGTAAACCAAAATCCAAATAATTAATATAATATTTGGAATACTTTAGCTCTTTAAACTTTTTCTGTTGGTTTAATTATTGCTGTTCAATAAAAATGGATCCAATTTTCTAAATGTAACAAGAAATATTTCAACAAAATGTTGACTTGGTAATATTTTAATTTATTTATTTAATAATTTTTGCTGTCAACTTTCTTGCTTATTATGTGTTACTGCAAAGTAATTTTACGAATGCCCACTATATATGATGATAATCATCCTTGCGCTCTGATATCTGTGAAGTCATTCACATACAGGGGAAGTAGCTCTGGGCTACTTTTCACTGAACAAATTATAAAAAATAGCAACAGTTAGACAGTAATCTAAAACATATTACACAATCGTTTCTTTTTCAGCTAAGCGTGGGCCAGCGGGCAAGGCTGACGTGTTCACCTGATTACGCCTACGGTTCCCGTGGCCATCCTGGCGTCATCCCACCGAATGCTATTCTTATCTTTGATGTTGAACTTCTCAAAGTGGAATAAGCTTATTGTTTGTACCTCATTTGCACAGTCTTCACTCGTTAGTGTATCCATTTCAGTCACTGTGTTACTGCATTTATGTTACATGTTAATCTGCCATCTTGTGTAAACAGTTGCATTTGTTCTAAGACTGAGGACTGTGTAATTCATTCTTTAGTTAGTTATTGTAATAGTTTTTCTGTATCCAAATTAACAGTTAACTGAGTTCTCAAGTACTATCCCAGTAGTATGTGTTAAATTGTAATTACTGCCAAGTAGCTTTGCAAGCAAACGAGTACTGGAGCAATCTGGGTTAATCTGTAGAGCTGTCCATGGCTAGATTTGTGGTTCATGAATTTCAAAAGATAGTTCTAGTCTGGAAGTAAAACATCACAACTAAGTGTGTTCTTCTGAATTAGATAATACTTTTCAGAGTAAGCCAATTGTAATATTCAATATTATTAGTATTGTAAACTAGCTAATCTTTTTTATTATTATTTCACTAATAATAATGTTGCAAGACAAAAATTTCCATAGTACTTTGAATAAATGTACCTACTCATGGACAAGTATTTTATTTATTGTAGTGCACTGATAAAATATCCTTTCTAACGTAATTTTCATGTTTTTGAATAATTGTAATGCATAATAAAA
Organism: Sinelater perroti; assembly: GCA_036346155.1. Taxonomy (NCBI): domain Eukaryota; kingdom Metazoa; phylum Arthropoda; class Insecta; order Coleoptera; family Elateridae; genus Sinelater; species Sinelater perroti. The sequence continues at coordinate 1,935,799 of JARFIY010000303.1, read as the reverse complement.
AATAATTTAAGATATTTAAACTAAAAATGCTAATTTATAATTGAGTAAGCTTAATAGTGCTTCTGGTATGATGTGTTTTAAATATATACCTCTATGCTCATATATTTGAGAAAATCTGTTAAAATTCATAATGATCATATGTAATTCTGAATATACACTTAGTATCATAAAAATTGCTCCATTATTTAAGAGACAAAGATGTTATATAGCACAATAATTTAGTTTGGTTGCAGTTGACTACATAGAAGTAGTACAAGGAGGGGGTGCTGTGTAATAACAATCTGGTAATGTGAGCATCCATGAACAACTGTTTGCACTATAATTCAATATACTAATGAAATGAACATTGCTGAGTGCTCTAGCATGCCTTAATGACTCGGGAGTTTGAGAAAGGATAAGATAATTAGACCACAGGAAGCAAAGTAACTATTCTATTAAATTGGCCACCACCTGGACCATTATATTTGTACTGTTTTAAGAGCAAGAAATGAGGAAACGAGCATGGACAAAGCTTTGATCAAGAATAGTAATCACTACAAGACAAACTTATGTCATTGTCTAAAAGGTGTGAAACTAATTAAAGGTGCCTCCATGATGCACAGTCATGCAACAACAGTAGTGATTTCTATTTCCTTCTACATTAGTGCAAGACTTCTTGCAATCTCGATATCCCTTACATTGTCTTTCATTGAGACTCCCAACAATGGTGACTTTGAAGTTTTATCATGAGTTAGTGACGCAGACAACATGAAATGAATGTTTAAGCATTGCCTTTAATGATGATTTTAAGTTTCTTGAGTACAATGACATAAATCTCAGCTTTATGGTTGAGTAACCATCGGAACAACTGCATAATAGCCTGGAGAGCAATCTAAGAGGACATATCCATCCACATATAGCATAGGTTACCCAGGATGTTCTCTGTGCTGTTATCACTCTTCTTTAGTCTGCTTATTTTCCAGACTTGTCACCTATAGAATATGTATGAAGCCAACATGGATGGCAGCTTCAACCATTAAAAGATCTGTAACAGTTGCAACAATTATAAGATGATCTGGCACAGGACAGCATTAAACGATTCATTTTACAGGCTATGCAATAATAAAAGATACTTAATCTCCACAATTTTGCCTGAAAACGGGCCAATTGTTTCGACATTGCAATAAGTTATTTGTTCCTATTGCTTGCAGCAAATTTCATTTATTGTGATGGCACTTTCTATGGCAATGAGTATATATACATATAGTGTATATACATGCACATGTATGCATCGGTGTGGGTATTTTGTAAATGTTCATTCAAGTTAAAGACAAGTTTCAACTTTCCTAGTCTTTTTCTCAAAAATGATACATACATTAAGGTGCAACATAGTACTACTTTACATACATTTTAAGGTTGTTTTTGTTTAAAAAAACTATCACCTTTCACTAACCTCCTGAACCCTAATCTGTGAATTATGGGAACAAGTCTATAATGAATGGGATACAATCCATTAAGACACCATTTGACAATTGTTTAGGTCGATTCCAAATATAATGGAGGTGGTCGGAAAACTGAGTAAATTTAAAACATTTATTTTTCTTATACTACTAAATAAATATGCAAAGTTTCAGTTGTTAATTTGCATTTTTCTTGGTTACTACAATCGTAGAAATGTATGAAAGGAGAAAACAAAGAAAGAAAAATAAATGAAGGTACCTTCAGAAGAGAAGCTCAACAAAATATAAAACAAAAAAAGGTGACAGGACCGGATAATATATGTGGTAAATTGATAATAGAGGAAACAAAGTTAAACGAAGGATTTACAAGATCACGAAGTAATGAAACTGTGCTAGAAGAATGAAGAGTCGAAATTATAATACCAGCACTAAAGTTAAAGATATGACGCCACATGAAAATATTAAAAAAATAACGCGAATATCAATTACAAATTACTAACAGCACTGATATTATCAAGCTTTAAAAACCACTGAAAAAGATGCTAGAACGGATTCAAAAAAGGAAGATCGGCATGAACCCAATTTATATAATAAAACAAATAGTGATAGTATTTATGGATTTTAAACAGACATTTAACACGTTAAAATGCAGTACAGTTATAAGAGATTTAGCTATAGCAATGACGGGAAAGTTCATAAGCGGTAATATTTACACATGACATTAGCAAAAGAAATTGATGTAAATATGAGAATTCAGGAGACGGGATTATCGGCGACACTATCATAGCAATGGAAGGAATAATATAGGATTGACATAAAAGGAAGAATAATATAAGTTTGTTTAAGTGATAGCTTACTAAGATGATGTTGCTCTGATAGCAAGAAACAAAGAAAGCTTAGAGATAAAAGAACATATAAGCCATGAAGGGAATCGGAAATAAATTAAGTATATGAAAATTACCAGGAAAGAAAAAATAAATAACACCAGTCATAGAAATAAACAATTATAGAATGGAAGAACTACAGTTTTAAATATTTAGGAGTAATAAACAAGGAAAATAATAGAAAAGAAGAGATACATCAAAAGGTACAATGTGGATATAAGACTTACTATATATATAAAATGATTATGTAAGCAAAAAACCAAAATTAAGATTTTATAAAATTAATAAAATCAGTGACAACGCAAGCAGAAAATATGTCTTACAAGAGGGGCTGAAGAGTTCTTGAGTTTACTATGTCTTGATCTAAAATGCCAAAAAATATCGCATAGGCCACCTAGTTGTCCTTCCAGTCATACTGTAAGAGTGACGAAGCTTGTCAAAAGTATCAGTGTCTCCTTTATTCAAATTGTAATGCTTAACGATATCAGATTTTCCATCTGTTACCTTATTTATATGCATGAGACAAAGACAATGATAACCACTTTATAACTTTTCTTTTTTTGGAGCGAAAGAAAGAAGAGTTAAATCCTTAGTGTGAGCAAACTTGGTAGCAGGTCGCTCTTTAGGTTCAACTATAAATTCAGCAGGAATCTCTCTTTTGTTTTTTCTCAATGTGCCAGTTACTTTTATATTACAGGGTTCCTTCAATATTCATAATAACAAAGGTATTGAAGTATACCAATTGTCACAGGTAACTGAACAATTGCTGTTGTAAATGGGTTCAGTAACTAAACGAAAGTAATACTCTGGAACTGCTTCATCGCGTTGAGTTATTTCAGTATTTTTACCTAAATACGGAACTGCATTTATCATATATGCAATTTCGGCATCATTTAGACTAATAATTTTAAGTCCATATTTGTTAGGCTTATCTTTCATGTACACTCTAAAAGCACAACGTCCTTGAAAACTCAATAACTGCTCATCAACGGTACATCGGCTACTTGGCCTATAGTTATTCTTGCAATTTTCAACAAAAATATTCCATAAAGAACGAATAGGAGCGAGTGGATCATTTTTGTCTCGTATCACTATCATCAAAATGTAAACATTTTGTCAAAAAAGTGAATCGACTTCTTGAAAACATACACCTGTAGAACGTAATACCATTCTTTTTATCCCACAGCCGATTATCGTTAACTTTACTTGATTTCCAGAGTCCAGTGTAATAAAGCAATCCGATATACGTGTTCATTTCTATCTTGTCTGTATGATAATGATATAATTCTTCTCTACTTTTTGTTACAAGAGTCGGGCATACTTGCTCGATTTTTTTACCAGAATATCAATCATCTTATCATCAAACAGACAACTCCAAAACTCTTCAATCGTATTTGCATGTACAGCGTTACCAGGTGGGCCAGGTACCATGTCAGGTGTAATATCAGATTGACGATCTAAAAAAAATTAATAGTCGATAAATTTCTATTTAAATTTAGTGCCTGTTTACAGAAGGCGCCATGAATCACGTAGTAAAGCAAGAATCATATAAAACTTGTTGTAAAGAGGGGGAGGGGGGAGAGATAGAAAATAGAGGTTATGACACCGACGGCGTGCGTACCTGATCTTCGAGTAGAGAATGTTGTCTCCCACAGGAATCCATTTTTTCCTTTTAGCTTGGTAGTAGGTCGTCCTCGAGCACGAGACTGATGTAGGCGTTCACTCAGACTTGCATCTTCCATTTCAATATCATTGTCGATTTCTTCGGCTGCTGAAGAATCTGAAAAACCGTCACTGTCGCTTGAGTTAATGGCAGCATCACGTTGTTCGGCCATTTCCTCGTAAGACTTTATTTTGCAATAATTCGTCGAATCTAACATGCGAATGAAAACGTTACACACTATTGAAAAAAAAAATTAGACATAATACAATACAGTATATTTACCTTGAACTTGGATTTGCACTTTAAAATCAATCAAAAAAAAAATTCACGTTCTCAAACACTTGACACACTGAGGTACAGGCGTAACCAGTCAAGTTCGGTCGACTGTCGCACAGAGACTAACGGTCTAAAAATTTTGCTCACAGCTGGAAGAGGAAGTAGTAGCCTCGAATTAATGCCAGATGGCGCCACAAACCCGATTTTCTTCAATTTAGGTACTTAAAATTAACAGAAAAAGCATGGGGTTGATTGTACCCCAGTGTGTCAAACAAAGGTTAGTTATGCATGGGTGACTGAGGATTGTGCTGTGCTTATCGAATGAATCAAAAAACGAACTAGAGTTCGATTGAATAAAAAAAAAATCGTTCATTGTCCGATTTGGCTGAAAATAGAACTCATCCTTTGTTTAGGTCTGACGTACTTGTGTACCAAATTTGGTGTCCATCACAGCTTTAGTTCTTGAGTTATCGTGATGACAGACGCATACACAGACGGAATTGTAATCTCATTAACTACCTAAGTGTTAGCATGCTTTTGGTAAGTTAATAATGCAACTTTTTCTTTTGCAAAATCATAAACCTTATAAATTAAAGGTGGTATGACTACATCAGCTGGGCGGTTGTAAACATCAAGAACAACAATTAATCATATTTAAACAAGACAGTCAGTTTTGAAGAAAAAAAAAACTAAATGTTTAGTCAAAGAAAAAAGGGAACTGTGGTTCTAAACCAACTTATTGTAATAAAAAGATTGGGCAGAATTAGGAATGTTGAAATAACATATATTTATGTGGATAGATTTGAATATCTAGGTATAATAATTAGTAAAGATGGAAAGATAGACAATGAAATAAACAACAGAATAACAAAGATGAACCACATACTGCCAAGTAAAAAGGAAAAGAGAAGTGGGACTAAATTAAAAATATATAAATAAGTATATCTACCAGTACTGGAATACGGATCTGAAAGCTGGGTAGTTAACGAGAAAAGTAAAAGTAAAATGCAGGCAGTAGAAGTGCGTTATCTCAAGAAGATAGCAGATAAAACTAGACTTGATAGGATTAGAAATACGAGAATAAGAGAATCGGCAGAAGTAACACCACTAGACAAATCACTAGTACAAAAAGAATTAAACTGGTTTAGACACATATTCCGCATGAATGACATGAAACTGGCAAAGCAAGGTATGAAGACAAGACTGGAGGAAAAGAAAGGAAGAGGATGACCACAGATGCAATGGCTGGACTACATATACAAAATCGAAAGGAAGAGAGGAAAATCAGAACAAGAACTAAAAAGACTGGCTACCAACCAACCAGAATATAAGAGATGGCTGCAAAACCCAACTCCGTAAGGCAAAATGGGAAAGAATAAAGAAAGAAATAAGATATAGTACCGTATCATTAGTATATGAAGTTGAAATTCTGAAAACAGCTTTATGGCATTTATTCAAAGATAAAAAAATAATACATCACTTTACTTCCCTTAAATTTTTGCTAATGCAAGTAAACAAGCTGCGGCATCTTACCTAACAAAATAGAACCATGTCAAAGTAGTAGTAATGCTAATATACTTAAAGTTATATTACCTGCTGTTGAGTGAGCAAATTTTGAACCACATTGAGCAAACCTTAAGTAAAGAATATCACCCTTTGCTAGCATCGTGAAACAAAAATCATCACAAAGGTAGTCCAGTTAGTAACCTAATTGAAATTAATAAAGCAATTTATACAACTATGCTGACCGAAAAGCCATTTCCTACTACTAAACAAAAATGACCGGATGGACGAAAGAATATCATTCAATTTTTAAATATCCCCAATAAATATCTTGCTTGTGAGTATCAAAATGGATTAAACATCCCTTTTTGCTAGTGACCTAATAGTCCTAATCTAAAAATTCTAGTTTTGAAATATTTTAATTCAATACACTCCTTACAACACCATCACAGGTCTAAAACTATTAATCAGCTCATGAAAGTCATAGAACAAATAGAAATTAAGATCAGATTTTATCTGAATCTCATTTTGTTTCTATACACTTCATTTAAAATGACTGCATCAAGGACCCGGTGAAATAAAATTGTATGACCTTGAAGGCACAAGCTTTGTGAAACAGATCAGAAAAAATAATTCAATCTTATCTTTCTGCAAAAGTACAGCATGTTGCACCATTCTGATAATAAGAACCACAATTTTATTCCCTGTCTAATTTATTCAAAAATGCCTGAAGATTTTAATTTAGACAGCACTCATCATAGATGTAACAAAAGTGTGTCTGATTATGCGCTGCTAAGATAAAGTACAGAACATGCTGCACTTATGTACTATTTTTTGAGAATCTATGTATGAAGAGAAATATCAATTTTAAACAAAGGACACATCTTAAGAATAATACAACAGCAGTTAGAGAGATGAAGAGAACACTGAAGAATTCATGAATGTGACATGCCAACGACCAAAACCAACAAATATTACTCAAATGGATATAAACGTAATATTGCTACGCTAAGAATTATTGTTAAACAAACAATGGAAATTAATACAGCTTTGCACTTGCTATTCATAGATTTTGAAAAAGCGTTTGACTTCATTAACAGAGATTCCATATGGACAACATTAAAAAATAAGACTATCAGGCAAAATAGTAAGTTGATAGTTCCAGATTATACAAGGAAAAGCTATCCGCACTATTTAATATAAACGCAGGGATAAGAACTAAATTATTAAGTTTAAATGAAATAGCAGGAAAGGAGAAGGAGAAACTGCAGAAGAGGTAAGCAATTTTTCATATCTAGGCAGTATAATTACCAAAGGAGGAGGAACCCAAGAAAACAGAAGAAGGAAACATGCGAAGCCCGAAGGAATTTGCCAGCTTGCCCACATCCTTGGCGTGCAAATAATGTGAACATAGATACTAAAATGAAAGTGTTTAAATCAATGATAAAACCAGTACCTTTAGTAGGCTATACATTAAAAAAGAATACTAATGAAACCCTGAAAATGGCTCTGAAATGGAATCCACAAGGTCAAAGTAGTGTGTGTAGATCATATACAACCTGACAAAAGGCAATAATACAAGAAAATGGAAAAACAATATCACAGTTAAAACCCATTGTAGAGAAACACAAACTGTGGAAAAACTTTATTTTAACGCCAGACCGCTCGAGGGAATAATAATACTTCGGCTCTGTACCAAGTGTAGACGTCAGGGTTCTGGCTACCAACTTTAGGAATATGGAACGCTATGTTCACTTACATTTAGACACCCAACAACGCTTTCAGCACGTATTATGGTCATCCTCCATGTACGCAAGTACAGAGTTCATATGAATATGTACTTTTAAGAGATTTATTAGTAGGCGCTCTGCCGATACAATTACCACATTTTTTTGTTTTTATTACCATAAATGTAGAAATGTTAAAATTCGTTTCATACGTTTGTAATTTATTTTCTGAAAAATTTAGTCGTTTATAATTGCAGTGCTTATAAATAATTTGCAAATGCTAATTAGATATCTTACAATTTATCAATGAAATAGAAATCGCATTTCGGCCAATTAAATTAAGAATTCTCAGAGTAGGAGCTTTTTAAGGCTTTTTAAAGAGACATAACCTTAATATCCTAACCTACGCAAGAAAACAAATGTATAACGTCATCAAAGAGCTTGCACCAGAGACGTAAGCTTGAACCCTTGCGGAAGGTTGACGTAATAATAAAAAAACGAGAAATATGGGCCAATTTAATTCGATATGTAGTTTTAGTCACACAAATCTCAATACAAAATTTACATACAATCTGAACTGTGTACATGGATGTATAACATTTAGAATGATAAATAAAATAATATAACCTATGTACGCCCATGGAAAAAATGACGTCACGTGGACAAGCAGTAAATATTTTAACGTGGATTATGAAGAAAATTAGATACAAATATTTTAATACTACACGTGTGTAGAATGAGACGTATTATATTATAAACTATAATTATAAACTAATTTATTAAAAAGACATTAATGCCATTCAATATTCATATGGATTTTTATGTTAAAATGTAATTTCAGACGTTATTTAATATAATCATAAGCTACATAATTTTTCATTATAGCAATACAATAACAGCTTACATTACATTTAAAAAATATCAAAATAAATTGTGTTTTTGAAGTATTATTTGCCACCAACATAATGGTAGCCATTTAATATTTTCGATTTATTATAGGCATATCCTTGTCTAACGTGTATACAATGTCTGCTGCTTACCTATAAATTTAGTGAAGATACCCTCAAAACATTGGTTTTTGGTTTAAATGTTTTAAATTGCAATTATAATTTAATAATTTAGTTAACACATGGTTAAACTGCAATTTTGATAATGCTGAACTAATATTATTATAACTCATATTTAATTTAACTAGGAACGGGGCGTTTTAAAATTTTGCTAATACAAGATGAAAATTTCCGAGGCTGTCACATATATCGAGTTTAATTTTTTACGTCCCCGATGCCAAGAAAAACTGGGTCAAAACCTAAATTTAGAAACTTGGCGCGCAAACACGTCATGACATCATTTGTTTTACCAACCATCCTGTGCTTGCATTGCATTTGGTCGTGCACGTTTATATTGCATTTGTTTTTCTTGTATTCACTGTACACACGCTTGCATTATATGACTATGTATGCCAACGATCGTAAGTGGTGTTTTGTGCCGAATTGCCCCAATACATCTACAAACTCGCCCAATAAGAAGTTTGTAACTGTACCAGACAGGTACCCTCGGAAAAAGAGGTGGTTTGCGGCTGTCAGGCGCGACATGCCAAAGTCAAAATCGAAGTTCTTCTGCTGTGAGGATCACTTTAACGTAAGTGTAATACGCTTTTGTACTGGAGCGCCCATTGCTTGACATATTTATATTTTGTTGTAGTTTGAGGAAGACGTCGAGAACTACGTTAAATTTAAATTAATGGGAGGTAATATACGAATGAAGCAAGACGTAGTTCCCCATATTTTTATGTCCCAAAAAGATAGAAAAAGTGCTGCAAGTGACCCCAAAAGATTAGAACTAATGAAACAGCATCGGAAGTGGTTAGTAGAAAAAATCATTGCAGAAAGTATGACTCCAAGTCAATTGAACCAGACAAGCGCTAGTTTTATCAAAGAGAAATCTAACGATCTGTCTATAGAGATTGGGGAAATTCCTTTATTCATGTGTATAGAAGCTGAAGCATCAGCACTTGATCAGCCTATTAAAGTTGCTCTCATTGTTAATGATCAAAAACACAGAAAAAGAGCTACAAGTGTTTCCGAAAGGTCAACATCTGTGGAACAAAAAAGAAAATGTTTGGGAAAAGAACTCTTGGGAAGTATAACATCAAGCCAATTTGGTCAATCAAGCACCAGTTTTATCAAAGAGGAACCTAATGATCTGCCTGTGGAAATTGAAGAAAATCCTTTGCTCATGTGTATAAAGTCGGAAGAATTGGCATTTGATCAGTCTGTCAAGGTTGCGCTTATCATTGATGATCGAGAAAATGGAAGAGCTGCAAATGTTTCTGAAAATTTAGCATTAGTGGAACAGGGAAAAACATTTTTAAGAGAAAATGCAAGATCAAACCAATTAGATCAATCAAGTACCAGTTTTATCAAAAAGGAACCTGATGAGCTATCCAGCGAAATTGAAGAAATTCCTTTATCCACCTACATAAAGACAGAAGTGTCAACACCTGACCAGCCCATGAAGAGCCCTTCCCTTTTTGATAGCCAAGCGTGTGTTATTGAAGAAGTAGCATCTGTGAAGCAGGAAACAAAGACTGTTGCTAAAAGTACATCAAACCAATTTGACCAATTAAGCACTTGTTTTATCAAGGAGGAGCTGGATGATCAAGGAACTCCTTTGCACAAGTGTATAAAATCAGAAACAATTGATCATTCAATTGAGGTTGCTCTCAATGGTAACAATCAAGAAGACAGAAAAAGAACTGCAAATGTTTCAGAAAGATTAGCACCAATGGAACGGAGGAGAAAATGTTTGGGATTAGAAATTGTTACAGAAAATGTATCATCAAATATTTTAGATCAGTCAAACACCATTTTTATCAAAGAGGAACCTAATGACTTATCCACAGATACTGAAGAAATTCCTTTAGCCATGCACATAAAGGCAGAAACACCGACACTCGACCAGTCCAGACGAGAAAATAGAAAAAGACCTGTTTGTGTTGCAGAAAAATCAGCACTTGTGAAGCGGGAAAAAAAGGTCTTTGCCGAAAGTGTAATATCAAATCAATTTGATCAACCTACCACCAGCTTTTTTAAAGAGAAGCCTGACGATCCATTTATAGAAATTGAAGAAACTCCTTTATTCATATGCATAAAGCCAAAAGTGCCAAAAGTCTGCCGCTCTATTGGGATACAAGTGAAACCATATATAAGGAGCAAATATATTACGTGCAATATAGATTCTAAGATGCAACGTGCAGTTTTATGACTATTAAACATTGATTTACTATAAATATAGGTACTTCTTTACTCAAAATTGTTCCAAACAAAAAAGGAGATTATATTTTTACAGTTGAACGGTAGCAGTGAAAGTAAGGGTTTGGAATCAAGTTCATTAGTATAAAACGCTATGAACAACGTTAATTAAGAGTAATGGCCCTTGTAAATTATTTGCTATTTTGTTGTACCTGATTATCCTTTGTATAAGTAAAATTTTAATTGCAAAATTAATCTCTGTAAATATTAATTAAATGAAATTATTCGGTAACATGCTTGGCATGTCACTTACAAATATTTCTAAATTAGTTGCAATATTCTTTTAAAAATAGAACCTCATTTTAAAATACTACACTTCAGGGGAGAAAAAAATTGATTTATTGCTTTTAGATCAAGAAATTGTCCATTCTTAACAAAACCTTTATAAATTGAATTTCTATTAATGTTACTGAAACTGATATATTGTTATTGTTGTCAAGTGATCTGTAGATTTTTATTTGTTTAAATTTGACAGGGGTAGTATATTATTTGCGTGTCTTGTCATTTATCTATTTATTGTTTGTTAGGAATTTTATAAACAATAGTGAGTTTGAAACCTTATTTTATATTTCCATTTTTATTACATCGAGTCTAATATTAAGCACCCTGATCACATGTCTTCCCATATTTCTGATACTGATGCTGTAATTCAAGATGGAAAAAGTCAAGGGTATGTGCCAAACTGTAATGACAAAGCCTGTTTCTGATCAGAAACCATTGTTTCATGAAAAATAATTGTTTTCGTGTTTCAAATTATTCAAGTTGTTCACCAACCTTTCTCATAAAATAAATTTATACATATTTGATTTGATCACATGGTGTTGGATATGAGGCCAGGTCTTATGGTGGAAGACCATTTTGCAGCGATCAAATATTGTTTAATGCTGAGGTGGGGTGATAAAAAGAATCATTTTGATGTTATAGAGTTACATATCATAAGTAACATATGAAAACACGTTATCTTTAAACTGCATGTTTGTATATCAGACTATAAAATTATTTAATGAGACTGGATGTGTTGAGGATCATCAAAGATCTGGAAGACCATGTTCAATTCAGACTGTCAAAACTGTAAGTGTTGAATAAACAAAATATTCTTTGTAAGTTAAAAATTGTCTCGGAAAATGCAAATTTAAAATACATTTAACATTTCACATTATCTGTTATGATGGAGTGGCCAATATCCATTTTAGTGAAAAAGGTCACTTGATTTTCTTAAGTAAGCCTTGTATCTTTTGGCAGCTTACAGAGCAAAGTTAACCCAGACTTGACATGTTTTATTTTTAAAGACAATTGGTCTCGAGTAATCCAGACCCTAATTGTTTGGATTACAAGTGACGTGTGGTTTGCTTACGAATATATTCTGGTACTGGTTATATGAAGCAAATCCTAATGGCCGAATACAACAATTTTTCCATAGATATAGTACGCACCATCATGTATGATTGGTCCAAACGTTGCAGAGCTGGTATTTATATTTAGTTATTGATATTCGTTTAATAAATCTGGAAAATATTTTGTGGAGACATCTAATTGTTTTATTTTGGTCTTCTAATCGGTTTGTAAAAATATTTATGGAAATAGTAGTTATAATAATGTAATGTATTAATTTTATTTATAATATAAACTACAAGAGCCGTAAAACCAAAACTCTAAAAACAAAACACCACTAAATTTGCTGCAAATTGGGTATTTTAGCAGTAATTTAAACGTTGATGACTAACTAAATCAACTTATCCGAACTATTCTTTCACCAGGAATAGCTTGTCTTTGAAAATCAGAATTATGTATGCTGCTGAAGAGTATGTAACAACAAGGTTTCATCACTTATTTTTTTATATTTATGTGGACTAGACCTTTTACATTAGATAATATTTTATTGTCTGCTAAATGGTAGTGGCATGAATTTATGATAATTTGTAATCAGATGAACTGTACATATAATTATTGGTGTCGTGTATGAAAGTTGGGTAGTATTTAGACCTCCTACTTGAATTAATTCATGATAGCAACTGCTGCAACGGAAAGGTATCCATGCACCCAACTGCAGATGTTTCTCCATAGCAACTGCTGCAGCTGAGATGAATTGCAGCAAAGGTGCTGTTAACAATATCTTGGCTGATCTATATCCCTGCCAGACGCTAAATCATCTTGTACGTAGGATATCTGAAGGGCACTCCACAGAAAAATAAAGGTATTGTTTTACTTTGATGCAGGGCGTAACATACAAATCTTATCAAAATCCTTTACAGGTTATACAAAATATATTGAGCAGCTATGCATAGTATTTAATATACTTGTAAAAAGGTAATAAAAACAAAAAGAAAAATTGGGATTATTCCAGACAGTAATAAGCTATAGTGCAGGCGCAATTCTTGAAAACTGCATATTAGATATTTTATTACTATATGCAAATCCTTTAAAAAATCTATTGTGGGGTCTTTTTAACCTTTCTATGTAGACACTATAAAATGGAGACCAAATCTTGAAGCTATAATTAAAGCATGGAATTGAATAAGCAAAAAAAGTGTAAGGTGTAAAAATCTCAAGACGTTATCTTAAGGTTCTGAGAGCCTTGGAGCAAATATTAATATGCTTCGATGCAATTAAAGACAATACGTAGATCACGAAGAGAACCCTAATTGAATTGGTATATTGCTAATGGGATAGTTATCTTCCTAAGGAAGAATATTATGGTGGAAGGTAATAAGGTAGCATTTCAAGGAAATTATAGTTAATAAATATCTAATGCACCATTTACCACATAAAATGTACATTATTTTATAAGGTGAAATCAGTTCATAAAATAGATTTAAAGAACCCTTGGAAACACCTGACAGACTGGATTGTTGGACCAAGGAATTTCCAAACGTTAGATGAGGTAGAGCATTTCCTTAAGAAATTATGTTGCTTTAGAATAATTAAAGGCCTAAATACTGCAGTAAGTCTAATCGGCATGCATGTTCACCCTAAAGTAGTTTTTCGTATGATAGACGTACGATACCTTCGAATAAGTCCTAAATGTATGGTATGGCGTAAACAGTAATTTTTAAAATTACATTTTAAGCCACAACAGCTGGATAGTTAGAATCAACAAAGTTCAGTTGGTATGTGCTAAAGTATTATAAGTGAATACTCCATTTGTCGCTGGAATTTTCACGTACAGTGTTTTAGTTACGTAAATCGATTACATCGATATTCTTTACTCCAAATCTGATGGGTCGTTGAGGTGAAGAAAATTATTAAATCGTATATTATGAAATGAAATTTATTTTGACAATTGAATTTAATGAGGCTTTAACAGTTATAAATTATCTGTTTAGTACTGTAAGTCCAACTTGAGAAATACTATGATTTTAAGGATCATATTCAACTTGCAGCCATTTGTTTAAACCATGCTTTAAGAAATTGAAGAATACTTTTGTGTTTGGTACTACCACCTATTATATCTGTGTTCATTTACCCATTTAGGCTAGTATTTATTTAAACAATTAATACGTAGTTAAACTTCTGAACTTGCGTATTTTTGAATTTTAATCAGTAACTAATGTTAACATTAGCATTTAATTTTTGCTAGATATTTGATTGACTTTATTAATAGAGTGGTTGTAATTTGTAAAGGTCTGTGGGGGAGCTACAGCTCAGCTACTCTGCGCGACCATGAATTTAGTTACGACGGGCAGTGTCGTAACGTGTAAACTAGTGACGTACCATATCGGTTCGAAATTATGAATAAAACTGAGCAAACATGAAAATCTGTTGATTCTGCAAGTAATTTGATGTTGCTTAGTCAGTTCGTGATTTTTATCTACCTCTCAAATTGTTTTGAGGTCCACTTTTGTGCTTCATGTACTGATAAACGAGACATCTGAATTCTAAATAAAATGTCCAAAATTTCGTTATTGCGTATAAGATTTGTTTTAACTTAAAGTAAATTCTGTTTTGGCATATTCTGTTTTAATATTGCAATTAAAATAACTAAATAAACAAAAATGTGATTCGAAATTTCAATTTTTAAATATTGCACTTTAGAAACAGAATATTCAGAATATTTAATGCTCCGCTGTAAAAAGGACAAACAAATCTTCCAAAAATAATTTGCCTTTTTTGTGAAAAAAAGGAGGGTTAGCATTTTGAAACATGTTGCCCTCCAAAATAGGCATTGGTTGGTCGGTCATTCTTCCGTCTAACTATGGTCATTCCTTCTGGATATTAGCAGTGTCAAGAAGAGCTTTTAAATATCGGTTTTGCAAAAAGATCTGACATCCTGTAGGTTCTTATTTTCCACATTTCCAGGTTTCGGCACTAAAATTATATATTTCGATTGGCTTAATTGTTTTGCAAACAAATTTATTAATTTTAATTCATTAATAGGTCCGTACTACTGTATGGAGCCGAAACGTAGACTATCGGATTGGCATGTAAAAAGAAACTAGAATCCTACTAACAGTGGTGTTATAGAAGATCCTTAAAGATCAGCTATCTCAATAGAATAATAAACGAGGAAGTACTGAGAAGAATCGGACAAGAGAAGAATTTTATCTATGATACAAATTCTTGACTACCTAAAACTAAAACCCTATTGCTGGTGCTTTAAAATTGTGTAGTAACTGAAACTTAAGTGTTATCAATATATAAAATCGTCTAATAAAGCTTCAGGCTCAGTACTGTAAACATTGATTGGGGTTTGCTTTTTATTATTAGCTGGAAAATAAAGGAGAGTGATTGATCCACTACGAAAGACAGATAAATATAAAGAATAACACGCGTCAAAAACCTTTAATAAATTAGGAGGGGATGGTAAAACTAAAAAGGAATTAACAAGAAGAATATAGTAATTAGATATTAGAAGGAGGCTAGTGGAACTATACATGAAAATATATGAAAAATTTAAATGACTTGAAAGAGAAACATAATGTTAAAACAGTACAAGAAATATTAAAAAACAGCGAAGAATAAAAGAAAAAAGGAAGATTAAGGTAGTATGCAACAAATTAATAGTAAAAAAGACTATGGAGTGTATATATAGAATATAAATTGTCAAAAAATAAATTGGGAATACAAAGCAGTAAATACTTAGTCCAGGTAAGAAATGACAAACAGAAAAAATAGGCAGATCAAGGATAAGAGCACAGCAAAGTAAAAAATTTAAAAATTGGAAAACTTGCCAGGGAGAAAATTTAAAGACCAAATTAAGAAGAAAAATTAACTGTAAAAAGTTCAGTTATTCAGCATCTTATATTGCTCATAGCTCCACGTGTGCTTCTGGAAAAATCAACTAGATTATGCTAACCCTAATTCACATTGCTTATAGAATCTTTTAACGCTGCTTTGTATACTTTGTAAAGTACCTGTAGATGACGCTATCATGCCCTACTTGGCAGTTACCATAACAATTTCCAGAACTGGTTGTTATGCGTTGCTGTGTGTGTAGAATTAGTTGTGTGGGAAGAAATATATTTCTTCGGGGCACTAAAGAATTTAATCATAGAGATATGGTAGTGATATAATAAACCACGTAAAAAGAAATCTGTACAGTAAATATCAAAAATTATATACTTAAAAAGTGGCAGAATCATAACAGGATACTATTAAATGTAGTAGTAAAGTAGATAGAATATTTAATAATTGTGTAGCATAACACATACTAAGAAGCCAGTTCAGAAATATAAGAAATAATATTACAACTTAAAATTAGTTAATATGTAACCCAAATGAAAAGATATGGGAGGAAAATTACAAAGCGGTAGTATGTAGGTATCTAGAGCAAGCATGAGTTCTTTCTGCAATGAAAACAGAAAAATGTTAGTACAACTTGCAATTAAATGCCATCTATAAAATCTAGAAGTATCTAGTCTGTTGTAAAAGAGATTACAAGAGAGAAAAGAAAGGGGAATGTTATAAGATAATAAAAAAATTTGAAGAAAATTGTAACAGCAAAGGAAAATAAAATTTCTGTAAATGAATAAAGAAAATAATTGAAAAAGCTGTTTGGCGAACACTATCTATAAGGATAAAGATGAAAGGCTAATAGAAAAGATAAAACACTGGAATTATAAAGAGGATATTTTAGGAAGAACACTATAGAAATAAACCATGAAAATTCTAGGTATTTTCTTGCAACTGAAGCTGATAATATAGTTGTTTAAATCCAAATGGTACATATGTATTAAAGTGAATGGAGGACCAAGTGCATCAATGCAAACAGACAAATGAATTAGACGTGTTATCATAGCCTTTCTTGTTTGGTGATTATGGTAGTGGTTGTGTTATAAGCGTTGCACTGTATTCTATAATTATTTAAATATATAAAAAAATATTTCATATTAAACAGCAAAGAAATAAAGATAATGTGAGTTCATTTCAAATGTCTATTCAGCCAGATGTCATTGTCTTTCATGCTTTGAACATGCAAAATTCCAAATAACTTTTACCTCCCCACTCTCTCTTCAAATATGGCTAAACTGAAGTTTTTTTTTCATATTAGATCCTATTATAGTCTTATCACGTGAGATTACAAAGTTTGCTGTTAGCAGAACCTTGCTTTTTTTGTACAAAATAATACCAACATAGTTGATGTTGATACAGTTAATATAAAATATAAACTTACGCCAAATAGGTTACTTATTAGTGAGCATAGAGAAAAGAAAATCTTATATCATTTTGGTGTTTTTAAGGCGTATTGTAAAGTAACTGCATGTGGTGTGTTTGAAAAGTTAGGTAAATGGTATCAGAAAACATAAACCAGAAGATATAAACAAATTAGCTTTATTGACTTCCAAAATAATCGCTATTTTTCAGAATGTATTTTTGACAACGTTTATAAAGCTTCTGGACACCATCAGCAAAGGCCTTTTTAAGAATCAATTATAGAAATGTTGTCATATGTTCTTGGATTGTAAACCAGAAACAATCATAAGGTTAGTCATCGTTTCTTAGCAGTTTTTCCCGTTATGAAAGCTTTTGAACCAGTTGTAAACACATTTTTTGCTTATAGCTTTTATCCCATAATACTTGCAAAAATGTTTTCCCAAATTTATAGCAGCATTTGATATTCACTCGTTACTCCATTGCACTGTGACTACCTCTCACACCATATATTTTGCATCATTCATTAAATGTTTTAGACACACTACATACATATGTATTTTCAATATTTCAGTTATACAAGGTGATTCAAATATAACCAGGATTGATTTATTCAAAAAAAATGGCCAAACACTTACTTGCACATGTCAGTCTTTAACGTACTTCTCTCCAGAGTCAACGTATTTTTTACTACCTTCTAGAAGCATCCTGATGTCCTTTTCAAATGACTTTTGGTTGACGAAAAGGTAGGCTCAACTTGAACTTGAGGACAAACCGGCGGATATGGCAGAAAGTTCCTTTTCAATTTCTAGAGAGTTGTTTTGGCTGTAAGGGGACATGCATTGTCTTGAAGGAAGGCTACCCACTTTCCATCTGTCTTCCACTTGGAACGAATCTTTTCCTTCACGTCTGTTGCCAGGAGGTCTTAGTAACAAGCTGCATTTACTGTTCTGGCATCCCTCAGAAAGTCTACACGGATAACCCTTTGCCAGTCCTAGAAGAACGTTGGCATCACTCTTCCTGCTGAACGCCCTCTTCTCGCTCTCTTGGGTTCGGACAACCCATTCGTGTAATGACTGCTGGGACTCTGGAATGAAGTAGTGCATCCATGTTTCATCAGTGGTCACTATAGACTTCAAAAATGCATCGAATTCGTCTTCAAACTGTTGTAGAAGACGGTTGGCAGCTTGCATACGCACCATTTTGTTCACGTTAAAGTGCATGGTACCCAGCGTGCATTCACCTTGCGATAGTGTAGGTGGTTTTTCACAATGTTTTCTACACTACCAACGCTGATGGACAGCATTGCTCCAAGTTTTTTAATAGTACTGCGCCTATTCTCATGTTCGCGGCCGACGATCATGCAATTCATTCTCCGCGCGCTCTCTGTCCTTTTTGAAGCATTTGCACCACTCAAACACTGTGAGAGTCACTCTTCCCCATACTGTTGTTGGAGTCTGTGGTGAATTTCAGCGGACGGAACGTTTTCTCCAACGAGGAATTTGATCACAATGCGTTATTCGACGCTCCGCGGTACCTTCTATACACTCTCAGCAACTCTAACTAGACCGAACAGGTTTTAATCCTAGCAGGAAGGAGGGTGGAGGTTGTGGCTTCACTCTGTCAAGGTCGCCAGCCGCTGTTCAGTGCGACTTGTTTAGGGACAAATCAGTCCTGGTCATATTTGAACCACCTTGTACAATATAAGTAAGGCTTTAAAGCATAGAATTCGACTGGTCTGGATACCTAAATATGATAGTTAAAACTAATTTTGGTATCCTTTATATTGGATTTGTGGTCTGGTTAAATCACCATGAATTTATCAACCAAAATTATCTTCAACAGAAACATAAATTTGAACATAAATATTTTATTTTAGGTTGCACTCGTTTATATTAGTTTAGTACAGCACAGTATTTAACCTGTCTCACTACATGTGACATGATAATGTATTCAACATTTTACTGCATTTGACATTTGCAATGTTCCGGGCTGACTGTAATTATTATCATCTGCTTGTAGTGCAAGACTCAACTTTGTTTTATAGCACTACCTTCTCACATACCATGTAACATTTGTAACTTTGCGACGTTATATTTAATCTTTATGTAACAATAGTGGTAAGGCATTAACCACCTGCAAACAGATTATTAAGGCTTTCATATGTTCCCTCTCTCTACCCGGCAGTATTTGATAATTTATATGTGCAAATACTTCACTTTAATAAATATTTATAAACTAAAGACACAACTACACATGATTTTGATTAAAATACTCACAACTCTATGTATAATACAGTTTTATTTGTTAAAATAAAATACTCTCACCCATATGTCCTACAAAAAATACAATAAATAATACATTATACGTATAGTTTTCTTTAGACATATATATATTCATAAAGATGTCATAAAGTAAATGGAATCAAAACATATTTATTCTATATTCCATTCAATATGTTAAATTTATCCAGATTTTACATAGCGATAAAATAAGCCGACAGTGATATGGGATATAATTTTTCATTTCATTTTGTGCGTCAGCCCTTAATTTTAAAATCACATTCATGCGAGATAAGTTTTACGGTTACTTATAGAAGAGGTAGTTAAAAAACTGGTCAAACGTGGTAACAACTACAAATCTGTGGTAAAGGTGGTGTTGAAAAAAGTTGGGAGTACTCTCAAGTGGTTCCTGTTTAAGTACTATTTTTATGACTATTGTACATGTGTTGAAAATATATTGCCCTGATGCTCTAAGTACTAAGTTTACTGTTTATTCAACATGCTTTTCTGGATCCTTCGATTTGTGCCGCTCCTTGCAGTAAGGTATCCTGTCCAACAGTGCATGCAATATACTTCCAGGCATTCGCTGATGTTTTGCTATGAGTTCTGTAAGCACCATAGCGACCTGAAAAAATGATAAGTTGTAAATTGAATATCAGATTCTGAAATTGTTCTCAATATAATTTAGGTTAACATTCATAATATCAACACTAAAATTACAAGGGTGAAATTCTAATATTCGCAACAATTAATTGCCAATGGATATAAATCAGATACATATTTTAAAATTAAATTGCCTTTTAATATAATAAGCAGTATTGTGGTAGAGTACCAGTAATGTGAAAATAATGGGATACCTTTAGTAGTGTCTGTTGTGCTAATAGTTAAAATGGGGTAACCTGCTCCCCAAAAAGATCTGCAACAATTCTGAAGTACTAATCCTGTCTCTCAGGTTAACTTACAAATTATATAATGTTGATTCTTCTCTAATAGTACCAAAGAGAAAGTTCATTTGTTCTGAGCTAATATAGACATGTAATTAATGTGCGGTTTCATGTGTCCATAGCAGCACTAAAGTTCAAATCCTTGAATTTTGACAAAGCCTAAAATAAAACTACAAGATTTCATAGCAGGAAATTGGAAAATAATAAACTATGAAATCACTAACAAATCAATTACATGGTCTATTAAACTTAGAAAAACGTTAAAACATAATAGGAAATTAAAGGTAAAAATATTCGAAAAGAAAATTCATCTTCATATCTCAAATCTTCTCAAGTAATAACAATATTCTTATAGTTCCCATATTAATAAAGAAGAAAAGGTAGATATAGAACTGACGAATATTTGACTATAATATAAATTTTAATAATCGGTTAAAAACAGTACTAGAACCAATGCTACAGGAAAGTCAGGCTGGAAGAAGTACGCAAGACTAGATATTCAGTATAAGACAGATTGCTGAAAGAGTACTTAGGGGAAATGGAGAGGTGTACATATGTGCAATTGACTTAGAAAAAGCGTTTGACACAGTACCAAGAAAACGGATCTGGGATGCTCTAAGGAATAGTGGGGTCCCCAAAGAACTAGTGGAAGCAATCAGAAGCCTATATAGCAATACCAAAAATTCTGTATGGACTGTAATGGAAATACCAAGGAATTTATCACTTTCAAAGGAGTGAGATAAGGGGAAATACTAAGCCCACTCCTATTCATAACAGTGATGGATGAAATCGTCTGGAAAGCCAAAAATGTTGTTAAAGGATTTAGAGTGGGGACTAGACATCTGAAACCAGTAATAGTGAGAGAGTTTCTATATGCGGACGACCTGATGTTAGTAGCAAACAGTCAAAGAGAGTTACAAAAAACAATTAATAGGTGAAAATCTTTATTCGACGAGTATGAAATGAAAATCAATGTGCAGAAAACCGAATTTATGGTAATAGCGAGAGGAGGGCAAAAACTTAATATTAATATTAATTTGGACAGTCATGAGTTTCAACCCAGTGAACAATATAAAATACCTTGGATCAATTATAGATTCTAGTGGGAACATAGAAACAGACATTAATAATCGAATTAAAAACATGACACGTTTATACAACGTTTTAAAATCGGTCTTCATAAATAAAAGAGAAGTCAGTAAAAAGTCAAAACTGAAAATCTACAATAAGGTTTTAGTGCCCATGTTAATATATGGTAATGAGTCGTGGGTATTAAACAAAAAATTAAAAGGAAAAATAATGGCCGCGAAAATGAAGTTACTAAGGAAATTCAGGGGTCACAAGGCTTGACAAACTGGAAAATAGGGTCATAAGAAATAGACTAGGAGTGAAACCTGTTGCTGATAAGATCGTTGAAAGGCAACTAGGATGATTCGGGCACTTAGTTAGAATGGGAAATGACAGCTTAGTAAAAGAAATATGGGAAGCAGGATGGGATGAAAAGAACAGGAGAGGACGACCAAGAGAACCTGGAACCAAGAAATAGGTGATATATTAAGGGCAAGAAGCAGTACATGGCACAAAGCTAAAAGACGGGCAATGGGAAGAAAAGAGTGGAAAACGTTTTGCGGTAACAAAACAAACCCTGACACCTAGCGGTAAATGGGGGAGCGGGTAAGATAAGATAAATTTTAATAATCTATGAATGATATGACAAACTTATAGAATACAAAGTGTGCATACATGAAATAGAAAAGGAACTCTTAGAATTTTGCTGTAAAACGTCTTTATATTTGGCAGAATATATTTTAATCCATCCAATAAAAATATATAAAAAACTGTTAGATTAGGATCATTTATAACTTTTGTTCAAATAAATGTAGCAAAACAATGTCTATGCGTGTAGATAAAAGTCTTCTGATTATTATACTCTTAATGCTAGTGAAATAGTGGACAAAGCAAGTCTTAAAAACTGCCGTTTGTTGATTATTTTATGTGCATGATTCTGAAACATCCTAATCAATCCTGATACACAAGATTGATCGAATAGATTAACTAAATGACAGTATAAAATAACCCAAGATAAACTAACCGCTCAAATTAAAAAAATAATAATTTTAGGGAGCCTTATAATTCAAAGGTTAAAAAATACAAAAGTGGAGATGAGCACAATAAGATAAAAAGAAATTCTGGTAGAGCTGAAGCCATCACTGTGAAGTACAATTTAATAAATGAAACAAAGCATAAAATTCAACTTATTACATGAAAGATAAATAAGTGATAATACAACTTCTTACTTTGGTTTGTAGTTGTTCTGGTGTTAAGCTGGGATCGTAAGTAATAGGCTTCCCAACGTGAGTTATCATCTTTACTGGAAATCCGCCATATATGGGAGCAAACGGAAACTTCGTCATAGCATATAATTTCAAGAACATTTTGCGCCCTAAATTCACTGTTCGGAAGGCTTCTCGCACATTTTCACTAAATATTGGTATGATTGGCTGCAACAAAATATACATTGTATATAATACGTGTTTAGAAGTATAGTTTAGCCTTGGTTAAGCAAGTATATTGGAGATTACAGCAGTATCACTGACATGTTGGTTGTAAATCGCATGCAATTTGTACATTAAAGACATACCAAACTACTTATTGTAATAAAACTAGTGAATAGAAGAATGATAATTAATCTATTTTAACTCTTTTACGTTGCACTAAAATTTGCCCTACTAAAAATACATGAACACTTTTGTCAAATTGGTACTGATATTGGTTCTGGATCTTTCCCATTATTATAACAGGTGATAAGCAAAATTGTAAATTATCATTACATTTGTTACAACTCAACTGTTCACTTCAACATATTTCATCCTTTAAATGTACATCTTTGCGCATGAATCTCCTTTTTTTTAGAAACAATTCCATAGATCATTATGCGTTTACCTCTTCAATAATATCAATGTTTTTCATATTTACCACGTTCGCCGTTTAAAAGTAATTTTCTTAAATTATTTTAGGAAACAAAAACAGTCCAACAAAGCTACATCTAACTAGAGAGATAAATGGTTCTCTTCATATTAGTTGCAATGTGCTTTATAGATAGAGCAATGTAAACTATTGTAACAGAATTTCTTCATTTTTGATAATTCAGTTTTATGGTATTTCGATTGTGACGTCATATAAAAAAGTGTTTGTTGCAACGTTCTTCAACCTCCTTACCGTTGCGGAATCATTTAAAATAGCTACATATGTGGAGCATCCTGTAGCCTTCAAATACTATGAAAGATCCAGTGCCATTACCAAAGTATAGTCATTTTACTACAAGATGCTGCAGTTCTTTAATGGCAATGAACTGAATCTCTAGCGATATCTTGTAAAACCTTAGATTTGGGGAATCCTAGTTGTGAAACGCTAGAATATCTCGCACGTACATTTCTGCAGTTTGTTTTGTCATTTAATTGTTCATGTATATGTGAAAATGTGTTGGTATACTCTGGAGAAGCAAGTGTTTATTGTTTACACTTATTGGAAAACAGAATCCATAAAGTCGTGTCAATAGTAAGTTCTTGGAAGGTTTGGAGGCCAACATCTATTGTGCAAGTTCAGTATTTGGACCTTGTTAAAAGAACCTGAAACCAAAAAAGCTTTATTAGACCACAATACACAAGATCGTCCACAAATGTCTCAGAAAACGATTCAATATGTGTGAAGGTCTGACTATTGGCATCCTCCAAAAATCACTGCACTGACTTTCACAGGAATTAAGAATTATATGCAAAATTCCCATATTTATTATTATTAAGCTAATACATTTCAAAATCGAAATGTATTAATACATACATATACAAGAACTTAAGTGATCTTGTTTTCAAGGAGGATTAGCCCTTATTTTCTCATTTTTTGTCTCAGTGATTGATGTGTTTTTGCCTGATGGACTATTCTTCTCCATTCTTTTCTGTTTGCTATTTGATTCCTCCACTGTTTCAGATTTAATCTTGCAATATCGTCTTCTATTTGCTCTTTCTACCTGCACTATGGTCCTCCTTTAGGTCTGTTATATATTGGACTCCAATCTGTGATAATTCTTAAAGCTGTCTTCTTCTCACTCCTATATATGTGTCCATGCCATCTAATTCGCATCGCCTTTATGACTCTTACTATGTCATCAATTGAATGTTTCATAAACTACCTCTGTTCATTTTCAATTATTTTCTTTGGTTCTGCTATTGTTCTTATGATTTTTCTTTCTAGTATTTTAAGCGTTTCTTCGTCTTTTTCAGTCGTTATTATTTCTGTTGCGTGCGTAATTACTGGTCTTATCATTGTTTTTTTTTTTGATTAAGTTCTCACTTTTTAACATTTGTTTGTTACAGTAAAATGGCTTATTCCCTTTCATTATTTTTTATGTCATGATTTTTGTTTTTCCTGTGTACTGTTATTCCCAAATAATTAAGCTTCCACTTCTTTAAATGTGTGGCTGCCACATGTGAAATTTGTCATTATTCTATCATTTCTACTGCAACACATATGTAGTTTTTCTTTCCTTTATTTCTAGTCATTTTATTTTTCGCTTTCTCTTGATTGCTACATCATCCACACATTTTTTTATTGCGTTATTCATTGACAAAGTAAAAAGTAGTAATGACATTGCATCTCCCTATTTTACACGTTTGTTTATTTGTATTTTTCTGCAGTTCCTTGTCCCGTGTCTACAACTGCATCAGATTCTTTCAACAAAATTTTTATCATTTCTCTGACCTAACTTGAACTGCTTTTTAGATCTTTCATTAATTGCTCTCTGTTTAGTTGGTCAAACGCCTGCTTATAATCTATGATGTGCATATCTATATTATATTTGTAGCTTTTTTTCTGTTATTTGTTTCAATATGTGGATTGCATCAATCGTTGATCTTCCTTTTTTGAAACCATTCTGATAGTCACATATAGTGTTTTTGTATCGTTCTTTTATTATGGCCGCTAGCCCCTGTGATTCCTGCAATCTGACATACCAGCTTTCTTTGTTATTGGAATTATGATGCCCGTTTTCCGTTCTTCTGGTATAATCTCCTCTCTCCATATTCTTAGGATTATTCAAAAATTTGTTTGTGCAGTTTGTGCCCCCACCTTCTTTTATTAATTCCACTGTTATCTTGTCAATTCCTGCAACCTTTTTTTCTTTAATTGTTTAATTGCATTCTTCACTTGTTTGTATGTTAGTCCCTCTGTGCTCTCCACTTCTTCGTCTTCTTCTTCTTCTGTCTCTATAATACTCTCCTCTTCCTCTTCCTTATATAATTCTTCAAAATGTATCTTTCAGGATTCTTCTTTGATCCTGATAATTGCTTTTTTGTTTGTTGTTTACTTTTTCTCATATATGTGTATAATGCTTTAGTATTATTGTTTCTGCGTTCTTTTTTAATTTCTTCTAGTTTTGTGGTGTCTCTTTTTTCTATATAGGCGTTCATGTCTTCTTCTTTTTGTATCTTTAGCCATCTCGTTCTCATTTTATTTTTTTTTACTTCTATTGCTCTTATACATTCATGGTCAAACCATTGTTTATTCTGTTGTCTTAACCTATATCCTATTGCTTCCTCTGCTGCTTTACTTATGCTATATTTGATATTTTTCCAGTCTTCTTCTATGCACACATTTTCTTTCTTGCAATCTTTTTCTTATTTTTAATTTGTATTTATTATTTCGTCTTGTTCCAACTTTTCTATAACCCATTCTCTTTTCACTGTTTTTGTTTTGTGTTCTAAGCTCTATAAGTTGATTTTGCATCTATAGTGTGAGTTAATGTTCTCTTCTATATGTGCCTTTTATCATTGTGGTGTCTCTTCTATTTACTAAAACATGGTCTATTTGGTTGCCTGTGCTTGAACCTGGAATCATCCATGTAATTTTATAATTCTTTTTGTGCATAAACTTCGTACTTATTAGGCACATATCTGTAAATGCTGCAAAATAATACAACTTTCTTCATTATTGTTTGTCTCCTCATATATTGTGTATATGCCTATTACTTCTCTGTAGCGTATCTCTTTCCCAACTTGCGCATTAAAATCATCACTATGTCTTCCTTAGGCATTGTTTCATTTTCTTTAGGTCCTTATAGAACCATTTCTTTTAGTCATCTTTTTCCTTTTCTGCTATGATTATATTATTGATACGTTCTTTGGTTTAATTTCTAGTCTTAGATACGATATTCTCCCTTTTCTTTCGTTCTTCAACTAGTTTCAAAGATTTATCTGTCATCCAGTGTTTTTGCTGCTCATTTAAATTGGATTTATCGATTATGGAACATTTATCAACCATCTTTTTTTTTCTGGTACCTCAATTTTTCAGAAATTGTGAAATATACTTTGAGATGTTTTAAGGTAATATAATTGAGAAACAAAAAATGCGCCAAAGTAATTTCCAGCTTAATTTAAAAACTATTTTGTGTTCATTTGACTTAATCGGTTTGTTTTAAATTGAACATATGCATTAACAAATTATGGAAGAATATCAAGGAAGATTGTGTTTGCCTCTTATATAGTAGCAGAACACCAATGTTAGGGCAACTTTTTAAGCAATGATTTAACTTACAATCAAACGCATTAAGGGTGATAATCGTATTGCGCAAGCTGAAAATTGGCGCTTTAAAGGTATCTTTTCAATTCAATTTCTATTCAACTATCAAAGACAGCTTAAACAGCTTGGCATTAGTTACTCAGTTTGGGTCGTATTTAACCATCAAGACTGAAGTGAAGAAGTTTGTAACTTTATTGGAGGGTTATAGAATGATGTATAAAAATGTCTGATCTAAAAAATTTTTAACTGTGGATCGTTTTGAACTTGGCAGTGATCCACAAGAAAACATAATCGGATTTCAGTATTGCAAATTAGGATTGGAGTTGGAGTAATGTTTTCTTTACATATAAGAGCTGCTTTCAATTGTATTGCAATATGATACAAGAAAACCTATTGTTGTCTATAAATACTAATGCTCAACAAAAATAGTATAGAGTGATATCGGCATGAGAGGCAATACTTTTTTTCGGTTGGGATTTGAGTGAAATTGGGAAAATGCCAAGAAACATTTTCTAGTAAACATGAAATTTTTATAACTTGATAACTGTTGTTTAACAGAATAACGTAAGCCCGCATGTCGCTAAAATTATGTAAAATTGGTTACTTGACCATAAAATTTCTTTATTTATTACTACATTTCCTTGTATCCTTTTATTTTCTGTATATTTGGGTTTTTAAAATCCCACTAATTCATCTGTTCTCTATCAAATTATACATTATAAAATACTCACAACTTTGGCATCTAGTGCAACCTTTGCGAATCCCAGCCTCTTCTTCCACATCAAATTGTACTGTTGGCTAAACTGCGACTCGTAAACGCCCCCTGGAGAGATGGCCAGGAGGTTGCCCTCTTTCAAGATGCTGGCGCACGACTGAACTGTTCCCGGCACAACCTTCATGCATTCTGAAATTATAGAGAACCCTGGAACGGGAAATGCCATTAAACGAAAATGACAGCCTGTGCCTTCCAATTACCATATCCTAACCTGGTATTTTAAACAAGAAATAGTCCGCAACAGTATGAACTACTCGGTTTTTACACAACAGCACTTTTGATAGAAAGTAGTACAAATCTACTGGTATGGCTCCGTGATAGTAAATGATCAATGATGGTTCTTCTTCGGGAATATTTTCTAAACCCTGCACTTCGTACCCTAAAAGGCAAAACAGACATAGCGGTTGTTTAAAATTTTATTCGTATCCTTGCCGTGCCAAATCCAGCCGTGTGCGTCCCAGATGGCTGCTGCTGTTTTTCTCGCGGTATCCCACCTTGCTCCCGTTCCGTATGTTCGTCTTAAAGTACGCCAGTGAAGTTTATAGATGTATAAAATTAACGCGGTGAAGTACAATAGTATCACTATCATCAACGGAAGAAGGAAAGTCACCAGGAGGGGTGTCAGCAACCACGAAAGCCATAGTGTGAAGTCTATGTCGATGTAGCCAACTAGAAATTCATAATTCATATATTAAGTTAACATTGCTTAGTAGACATAAGTTTTTAATAGTTAAATGTACGTAATACGCTTTATTCGGGCAGAACATTTCAAACCGATTCTATTCGTGATTTTGCATAAACAATCTAATGTTACAAATCTGAAACCATTTCGGAATGAATTTAAGATGTTTACGTAATGGATTTAATTTTATAGTTCACTGTAACTAAAAGCGTGTGTTACAAAGTGGTAATACATACATGTCATTATTCAAGAACATCGTCCACACTAAATAAGAAGCTTGATAATTAAAAAACCGTATAAACCAGTCATTAGCCACTGTTTCATTAAAAACATGTTAACGATAATGATAATTGCCGTTTTATAACGCAGGTGCAACGGTACCATGACCTGACTTAAATTAATAACGAGTAAAAATCCCATTTTTTCCAGTTATTTATGTGACATCCGTTTTTAAAGTTCACAATAAGACGTCTTAATATATTATAATGACTTGCATAAAGCCCGAGGTAATCAATAAAATCTGTTGGTCCATTAAAACTGTTCAAAACATCTAAAAAGTGGCTGATAGAAATCCTACTTGACACAAGAACCAATTTTAATGAATATCATAAATGATCATCAGTAGTAAGCTCAATACAAATTTTTCTGAAAAACTTTTTTATTTTTTAGTTACAAGATCTAGCATAATAGGGCTTTAAAAAGTAAATTATTTTTTATCTCGTTTATTGAAAAATCTCTTATTTTAACCCAATAACAATAAAATAAGACTAGATGAAATGCTGGATCTTTTACACGATACATTGGGCTTTTAGCGGTAATATTTCGTATCGTATTATATTTATTTGATATAGTTCTGATGTAGTGTGTGCATATTGTGTGTAAAAGTTATGTACAAACTGCTTCCAAATTAGTATAAATGCGTTGGCGTGTGCAAAAAATGATCTTAACTTCACGAAAAACATATTTTTTCGCAATAAATGTTAAATTTACAGATTCCCCTAAAAACCAAGACAAAGGAAATTAAAGAGTTTAAAGAGTAAGATAAAAGTGATAATGGCACGACGTTATATGCTGTGAATCCGTATCAGAAGTTACATTATTAATAAAGATTCACTCCCGGATCTGTGAATGTCACGGGAATGATGTATTACAACGACATGTCCTATATTCTCCAAACACCTATCCTTACAACTTGTATGTTTTCACATTGAGATGTTGCTAAAAAGATTGGAAGGTTTTGGTTACTATGATTTAGTAAATCAATATTAAAGTAAATCCTTCAACAATACTACCAAGATCAGTTACATCAATATGGTGACTATTACTTCACAGACTACAAATTTGTAATCTCACACATTTCGTTAACTCAGTATATAGAGGTAATAATTCAACACATAATTTAAGTCTCAATCTAATAAACTAATAAAATGTAAAGAACACTCAGATTAACTCATGATCTACTACAACCAACGATTTCAAAAAAGTTATTTTGTTGGATAGAATAGCATGTGGTCATTTATACTGAAAATACAGTTGACCTACTAAAATGATACATTAAGATATTCATTTTTTGAACCGGAGCTTATTTTGGCTAACACGGATCTTTCTATCTACTTCCACATCTGTTCACAGGGTGGGTGAAAAGTAAACAGCCATTAAAATTAAAGTGCATATTTAATGAAACAAAGTGTATATGTACTTTATTACAAAGGAGAATAAAAGAAAATATTTAAATTTTAACGTAGGCATCGGTGGCGTAAACCAGTTTCCTCAAACGGCCGGGGATGGATTACACAGTCTTCTGAAGGAAGTAATTTGGGATAGTAATGAGAACCTTTTAAATTAGCCTCCAAGTCCTGCAATGTGCGAGGCATTGTCCTATACACCTCCTCCCCCTCCTTTGAGTAGCTCCGCACGTAAAAATCACATGGAGTGAGTTCTGGATTTATTGGAAGCCATTCATGAAGTTTACGTCATCTTAACCAACATTCTCGAAATTGCTGGTCTAACTGTGTACGCACAGGAAGAGCAAAATGGGGTGGTGTACGATCCTGCATGAAAGTAATGTTATCCCAGCCAAATACTGTACATTCATATGGGCCGATGAGTCTTGTCGGCGTCATGTCGCAAGGCACAGTGACTTTTAATCAAATTTGTATCCTCTCAATCGTCATTTTATTTGGTGCTCATCTCTAAACCCGTGTCCCATCTCTACGGTAACCTTTGCTGTAAGCCGCCCGACCCTCGTCGCAACAACGAGTTTTTACCGCCGCCCGGCACATTCCGATTTGGGCCCTCGTGAGCGACAGAGCAAGCCAGCCTACGAGGTGCTCTAGTGCGCTGTGCTTGCACGCTGTCGTTTCATATTGTACGTTCCGTCCCGTCCGTGGTGCCCCAAGATTGAATATTCCGAGTTGAACCATCGTGAGCGACGGAGCAGAGCCAGCCGACGATTGAAGCCGTTGGTAAGCTGTTGTTGCCTATTGTACATTCCGCCCCGTCCGTGGCGCCCCAGGATTGAAGCCGCCAACGAAGAGCACGCCGAAATCTGCCGTCCATGTTACCAGAGACCATTACCTGCGTCTAGAGAGCGCACAACTAACCTGCCGCCCACCATATTTGCAGTTATTCAAGTATAGTTGTATTGTTTGTTTTTTCTCAGTTTCGTTGTTTGCTTAATTGTTACTTTAGGATTCATTTTAATTTTGCCCAATATATAGTTTACACAGCTCCGCTTAGTTTTATTTCCTGTTTTGCTTATCGAGTCACCTTACTGCGCTTAATTATCAAACAGCTTTGTATGATACTTTTTTATTATCTCCGGATGTAGCATTGCAATCAGGCATCTTTGTTTACATTGCATGTACTACCTCTCGTGGACGATTCCTGTACTATCGATGCGGGAAATGTAAAATCTTATTCACTATCGTCTATTTAGAGATTGTTTTCATCATGACTTCAATGATACTAGAAGTTCTTTAGTTAATTCTTTTAAGTTATCCTATACGATCGATTTGATACTAAGACCCACAATTGTCTAAAATATTACATTAGATGGTCGCCACGTCGTATAGGCTTCAAATTTCTCCTTAGTGGTATAGAAATGTTATTCTCTCCATGGATAAGTGGTGTCAGAAAAGGATTGTTTGTAAAGACGTTGATCAGTCTCCAGAAATAATTGACGGCTAAAAATGTCCAGGCTCTTAAGGTTATTATATTAAGGTGAAAAGATAGAAGAAATGAGCACACTGTTGCACAAATGTTCCTCTACCATGGCTTTTTTTACTTTCTTAGTTTTTTCCAACACGGATAGTTAGTAGAGAAGTAGGTGATGCCTTTATCAAGTCTTCACCAAAATAGATGTTAAAAATTGATTACAAGGACCGTCTTAAGTGAAAGTAAATAATTAGCACAGATTCTTCCCGCACGTAACAAGCTCGGGGGATGGTACAGCTACAGAATCGAGCGTGCTTGACAGTGTTAACAATATTCATTTATTTTTTTAATAAAAATTATTCTGCCGTAATAAAAACCTACATTACACTATTTTCCTTACTAATTTAGGTTATATCCAAAAAAACGTAAGAGTTATTTCGTGGATTAGCAGTACTTTTTGCATCAATGTTCTAAAACCTTCTCTGAAAGTAGTAGTTAAGTGTGGTAGGTAATACTATAAATGTAAATATATAAATAAAATCTATAAATGTTTTGCTTTTGCAAATTTCAACTATTTCTCTCTATATCTTATGGAAAACTGTAGTCAGTACTGCTTGATGGAATGAGGGAAATGATGCTTTTAGAATTTTTTCCAACTATGCAATCTTTGTTTTGCATTTTAACTCTTACCTGAATACTAAGCATGTTAACTGTTCTCTAAATAGCATCAACTATTTTGAAAATTTTGCACATGGATGTGATTATCCAATTTCATTTATCAGAAATAATATATTGAATCTTTACATAAATATATCACAATTTCATCACCTCATATTGTCATAAATTAGTTGAAAGTATGACTGAAGTTTGACACTTGCAATTGTAGTTGTGGTAAGATAATTGATATAATGTCTACTATATTCTTTAATTTGGCTAATTTATCATTGTAAGCAATGTTGACAAAATCAGAATAAGTATAATATATTGACATTGAACTATGGTGTAGTTTTCTGACTATAAGGGTAACGACGCACCAGTTAGGAAATTGGGGGACGATATTATTATGGGTAGTAGATACAAGGAAATTAAGGAGGGCATTCAACAAGAAAACAAAGCTGTACGATTGTATTTCAGCACACCTTTCTTGTGCTCCACACATGAATTTGATTCTTCAAAATATTTCTTAACATTATTTAAATGTTTATAATAAGAATACGAAAAAAAAAGGAAAATTCAATCCGAAATTGTACCTAAAAGGTAAAAAATCGCCAAGGAATAGCATGTCGAATGACGGAAATAACACAGAAAGTTAATATATAATATCAAGAATGTGAGTCTCCGGCCGACGCCAGTGAAAAACGGCAGCCATCCATGTTTTAGAAACCAATAGTGTGTTATGTACACAAAATTATAATTCACTAGTAAAAAGGCCTGTCCCAAGAATGGGCCACATACATCGAAATTGTGCCGCATGCGCCTACTAACGGAAAGAATTGGCCACGTAGTGCAAACTGTTTAATTACTTCATGATAATTTATGTTTTGACCTATAACAGGTCAACCGTAGTCTAAATCGAAAATCTAAAACCTTTATGAGAGGTTTGGAAACAAACCGGTTCGAATGATGTATATATCTTTGAAATCGGTTCATCACTGTATGAGGAATTCCAATGTTAGTTACACACATAGTTACATTTTTGCAGTTTTATATAGTAGAAGGTTCAGTCATTGTCTTTATGGTGCTTGTAGTATAAATGATACAAGCAAATACTTGGGAAAACGCCTGTAGTTATAAAAACTAAAATCAGAGCGCCACGTTACAAATAAATAATACGTTTTAATTAGAGTAAACTAAAGTTAACAATCCATACAACCATAGCGTAACAAATTTCCGAATGCTTTCTGTAGTGTCCGCCCTGCCGCCATGGTCGAGCGACGAACATATTGCTTTCCAGGAATGCAGCCGCGTACGTGTAAGTACTCGAACAATGAGAAATTTCCAGATATTTTCTGGAAGTTTCGAATAGATCTGGTTCTCAAATGCTTAAGAATAACGTAGCAAAGTAGTCAGAGGAAGTCAAGTGCCGGAAGCGAAACGTTCTGAGCTAGTGCATAAATAGTGTTACAGATAAATACAATGTAATTTTACATTATTAATTCCTTGTGTTGTGTACATAAATATTATTAAGTAATTTTTATTTCTTGTAAGTAAAATAAATGAGTAGTTAAGTAAATTTACGCGTGTTATTCACAACTGTTGAGAGCAAACATTTTTGCTCTCGTACATATCAAAGTACAATGAAAAACGCACCTTATTGATCTTATTAGAGGATTTAGATACCAAAAATTCTGCTGAAATAGTAGCGAAACTAAACATTCCTCGACATCTTCGATAGAAGATGCCACTGGGCATAATAAAATCTTATAACTCAGATTGATAATTGTTGTCAAAGTCATTATGACGGATCGTATGTCGTCATGCCGAAGCAAAATGACTTTTCTGCTTTTCTTGCCGTTATAGAGCTTTTTTGATCCAGCACGTCACTAACACTCCTTAGCGCATCTGCTGCAAGAAATCTTTCTTCTTGATTCTGAAAAGCAAGGGCAGCAATATCATAGCATCTACTCTTGTCCTCAGCTGTGGGAACCCGAAAGGCCTTCCTTATGAATACTCTCCAGTTTATATAGACGCTTAGAAATGCCTTAACATGATACTTTTAAGTTCTTTTGCGAGCTCTGACTGTATACAACAGCTCTCGTCCAAAAGTTGTTCCCGTTATTTGACTTTTAGTTATGCAAGATGTTAGGTATCACGTAGGTTAAAATTTCCACTCTTGAACCACTGGACAAACTTCTTGCGAATACTGCAGAAAATAATATTCTCCCCTTAAGTCATACAATTCATTTCTTGGACTTCAGTTGCTTTTTTTAAGTTTAAATGCGAAAATAAAATAGTATTGTAAATATTGCTTGTCGAATGACAATGCTTTTATCACCGATTTTTTGGTTATGTTGGCAGAATAGACACTTCTTGCAGTGACTTGTAAAGCCAACAGATGGCGCTCAACTATGACTATATAGCGAGTACTCAATGTTTGGCCTAGTCGGAAATTCTCTCTGGAAATTAATTGTAACCCTTTCCTTCTCCAATATCCTCTATTCATGGAGAGACTTAGTTCATGCCACCATTAAGTGAGACTTTTCCAATCTAAAGTGTCAGAGACTGTTTCAATTATGCAGATCCCTACATTGAAGACCTGCTATGATAGATATATTAAGAAAACATAAAGGTAGTGTTCTATAAAGTCTTCCTCTTGTTAAAGCAACGAAGCTATGTTTCAGTTTCATTTGTATAATTATAATCACCAATACTACTATCTAAATCTGGGAAATAAACAAAATCTTATTGCTGTCGTAACGTTACATAATTGTGAAATAAAAAAATATCATCTTTAAGACTACAACCTTTAGGCGTATGTTTATATACTGACTATCACGTCAAGCATCGCCAAAGATCTAGAATTTCAATTCGGACTGTTCAGATAATCAAAGCTGTAACTTTTCAAACTGAACTCAAGAAATTGGTGTCTGAGCTCGAACTCTTAAAGTGAGAGCCTCAAAGCAAATCAAATCGTTCAACAGTACAAGAGAAATGTGGAAAGAGTTCACAATGACATCTGAAATTGCTTACGAGGGTCAGACACCAATTTCTTTAGTTAGAAACACGATAAAATATGCTTTGGCTAAAATCATGACTTATTTTTGGCATCAATTTCGCCCAGTTCTTGGTATTTGCTAATTTTGTCAAAATAAAAAATTGGAAAGTACCGCATAAGCCCACAAATTTGCAATATCTTGCCGAAAAAAAAACATGTTGATACTTCACAGTAAACCTAACCGAGTCTACCTGATCAGTTAAATTGAAGATTTTGTGACTAACTCTGATAGGAATGCGTTAATTTTGCCAAAGTGCATCGCACGAACCACCGAAGATAGAAAACCTAAAGTTTTGCACAAAACTGGCTTAACACTTCACAATAATGACTCATTGCTTCATTTTTAGACATTTATGTTTTTGGTCGACTTCTACGGCAATGTCCTACAAATGAAAATTTTCAAAAGTGGCTAGTACGGCATATCGTGATTAATCGTGTGACAGACTTTTGAGTTTGTTGCATAGTAGAATGGTTTTGGCGGAAATCGAATTGATGCGCAGGTATCCATGCTTTACTGTTGGGATCAGCAGCTATTCTTTGTAGTAGAAGTCTTTCCAAGAGTTTTGAAATAATTGGCAACATGCTTATTGGACGATAAGATGATCTCTTTAAATCTTTGCCAGGCTTTGGAATTAATATAATTTTAGCAATTTTTAGTTGCTTTTGCCAATAATTCAGTATAAGAATATCATTAAATATTTTTGTACGGCTAATCGTTTTTTTGCCTTTACCATCTATACCAGAAGCTTTGCGTAATTTTAAAATTTTATTTCCGTTGTAATTCTCTCGAAATGAAAATTTCAATTCCAGAAACATTAGTTGGAATATTCAATGTCTCTCTATTTCATCAGGGATGTCGTCGTTGGGGTGAAACTTCCCAAATAATTTAGCTTCTTCCTCGTAATTTCTAGCCCATTGTGGGTTGGCATCTGCTTGATCTTTGGGTTTTCATGAGTTTTTTACTGGCTTCCAGTTTGAGTTACCATATCTATTCAGGTTAGTGACAGTCGTGAAAGGATTGGTCTTATGCTTTTTTGATTTTGTTAAGCTGGTTACTTAGACGATTTAAAATATTTTTATCTGCAGGTGCTCTCCTTTTCACAGCTAAGAGTTCTTAAATCTCCATGGGAACGTTGTATGGTGAATTCTGGATATTTGGTTGGGGCGTAGCTTGCTAAACAGCTTCTTTGGGAGCACAGAGCAATGTAGTTAGTACTTTGTCAATTTTGTCTGTGTTTCTTTTAAGGCTAACCTTTAGGTTTAGGTTTTATTGAATGTGGTTTCTGTATACTTTCCGGTTAGTTCTTCTGTTATGTAATTTAATAACTTGCTTTTATGGATAATGCAGGAGCTGATAGTCGCTATAATTGGGGAGTGATCTGAGGAAATTTCATAACTTGGGATGATATCCGGATAGAGTGATGTGATACCATTCATTATAAAAAAAAGTCCAGTAAACCAAGAGTTTTGTGAGGATTGGTTGGGCAGTAAGTGGGAGTGCCAGTGGAGAGAAAGGAATAATTCTGTTCACACAGGAGGTGTGCTAGCTCTCTGCCTTTTGTAGTGGTTATGCGAGATCCCCATTGGGTGTTCTTATTATTGAAGTCTCCTTCTACGATTAATTTAGTCTCTAATGTCTGGAGCAAGTCTTAAAAATGCTCTTTTTTGATGTTGTGGCAAGGTGGCCAATAAACCGCTGCAACTGTTAACTCATAAGGGAGCATTTTAACTTTTATAGCTGTGGTTTGTATGTGAGCTGTCTCGTATTTAGGTATAGCAAAATGGCTAATAGATGTTTTAATTATTATGGCTGTGTCAGCATGGGCAGTATTATATGGATGATTGGTGAAGCAAGTTGAACAGTTAGATAGGTTAAAGCATGATCTGTCTGTGAAATGAGTCTCTTCTATTAGCAATGTATCCACAGAGTTATTATAAGGAAATATTTCTACTTCCTCTTTTGCTGCATTAATTGCTGGAACATAGATTTAAATTATTCTAATGGAAGAAATGTTCATTGCGTGTTTTGTGTACATTCGAGTTTAAATTGCGTTCATTTGTTTTGGTACTTCTTTCTGCATTCGCATAGGTAACACTTTGCTGTTCAAATGATATATGAATTTGATTTGGCGACATGATGGCTACTGAAGTATTTTGCTGGCTGTTTAATCTGTTGTTCGTGTTGTTAGGCTTTTTCAGCAATCTGTGATAAAATTCGCACCCTCTGTAGTGTGAGCTCCACCACACAATGCACATTTAGCTTGAGTATCCTTACTTTTTTTGCAGTTGACATGCTATGTGGTCCTTCACATCTTACGCAGACAACTAGTTAGTTGCAATAAGTTTTCGTGTGTCCATATTCTTGACACTACATAATACCATTAACATTTTTGGGCGATTCTATTGTAATTAGTTAGTTCTGAATTTTAGTTACTTTATAAATGTCTTTATTACTCTTTTGTGTACTTTTTTACTTTACCGTTCGCATTTCAGATGTTTCTGACTTTGTGTCCAAGGTTGCTAAGTTTATATACAATTTCTTTTGTGTCTGTATGCTCTGTCTTGTTTAAGTTAATATGTATGATGTATTATATCGTTTTTTCGCATGTAATGCATTCATTTTCTGTAAGTGTTGGGAGACTATAGTTGATTTATATACTATATATATATATACTATTGATCAATTTCTGCTATATGTCTGAGTTTGTTGATCATTTCTTGATAGTTTCAACACCCCATAGTCAAAGATTGGGGATGTTTTGGGTTTTTATTGTCAACTTGTTTGTCGATATTTCAGCCTCTTCTTCTGTTAGTTTATTATTCAAAGTAATATTGTGGCCGATGGAAAGATTTATTTTCCTTTTTTGGCCATTCGTCATTTTTCCATGGGTTTTTGTTAGCATCTCTTCGGGGGTTCCATCATCACTTGTAGAAGACATACATATGATAGTAGTAATAAATAGTATTATTATTTATGCTAGTAGCATGTTTAGTTTCTAAAATTAGATTACAGTTATTTTTAATACAAGTGGGTTCTTCTTATTTTATGATTTGCGAATATTTTTGATAGCATCTGTCACTTGTTTGTCGCAGCGCACTTGATAACAGAGCACTTTAAGGCACTTATTTACACTATGAATTCAAGCAGAATGTGCAATACGATTTGAAAATATTACGTCTATTGGATTCATAAAATAGCAATTTCCAAAACACCACTTACAGTTGCAAACAATATTCTAGTGTCACTCGATTTGTAAGTTTAAATTAGCATACAAACGTTAGAAATTAATTATACATTTACAATCTTGCCGCAATACCATTTTGAAATGCCACAATAGGCATGCAGACCTCTAAAGTGCAAATGTATTTATGTAAATTTGAACGCTGTTCTCAAAAATTACTGTTTAAACTATTAGCCGCTATAAAATTGTTGTTTAATAACGTGAAGTACTGTTTTTAATTTTTTATATTTCGAGATTATGGGGAAAATGCGGTGATGCTCTCAAAGAGTGCACAGCAAATTGCATACTACTACTCAAATTTAGTGGTGTTGTATTATTTACCTTAGATTCGTTTGCACACGTGTTTAATGATGTATTAGAAACGCTGTGCGATTGTTAATATGGCTGGATAAAGTAAAGTGTTGTTGCTATATTAATTTTTGTGTGTAATTGGAAAATTCACAAGCAAGCAAGGAGCTGCAAATGTTTCTATGAGTTTTTTTGTGACAAGTAATCGAGAGTTATGTACCAAATCGTTTATGTATAAGAACCGCCACCTTACATAGAAAAATGTAATGTGTAACGATTGTTCCAAAAATGTGCCCCCTCCCCCATCCTAAAAATCATAATCAGAAACATCTTGGCGTTATACTTCTAACTTCGTGGCATGATAGTTATCTAATTTTAAAACAAAGAACATCCTTGCAATATAAATGAATCTGAAGTGGCACCGATTTGACATTGCAAACAAAATAGGAATATATTTTAGGTCTTTTAAAGTAATTGGCGTTACAATTATTTTCTCACCACTAATCTCTTATTAGGAGGAAGTAAGTACACATTTCATTAGATATATTCGCATTAAATGTCTATGCAATTTTGTCATCGTTCCAAAAGTTTCCGTAAAGCTGGTGCAAACCACTTCTTGGGTGTGGTAACTATTTCTGGACAGTCGACTAAAGCTCATCGTTGGATAGCTTAGCGCTCACTAACTTTTTCACTGCACTAAATAGAGCGTAATCGCTTGACACAAGATCCGGCAAAAATTAGATGTGGACGCAGCAACGGTGTGGCGTCTGACACGTGGTCGCGCATTATCATGTTGAAGCAACGCGCTGCGTCTCCACTTCCATGGCGGCGTTGTTGAAGTGCCTTGTAGTACTTCTCACTGGCATCGTCCGTACGAGGGAGCAGTTAATTCATCAGTTGAATCTCCCCCTAATTTCAAAGAACAATCGCTATTTGTTTTGGAATAAACGATTCCAATGAGAGCTTTCAATGTATTGCTATTCCCTAGACGGGCATTTTTCCTGTGTCTCGTTTGAAAACCGTTATTCGTCTGCTGTGACCAAATACTCAAAGTCTCCAGATCCATACTGTACAGCTGCAGTAACTGTTGGCATACATCCATGCGTTTCTGCTTCTACTTGAAAAACCGTTCTGCACAGACCTCTGTCATTTTTAAGTCCTCACGAATAATGGTATGCAAGTTCCGTGAAATAATAATGTTGCATACGCCAATGCATCGATTGTAATTTGCCTGGTTGTCATTATTAAGTCAAACACATGCTAAATAATGTGTGGAAGGCGCGCTTTTGCCGGACGCCCTTCGCTTTTGCTTTTTGCAGCACTGTTCTTGCTGCCTTTGCACTCTGATATTTAGTAAAACAGATCTAGGATTCGGTGCTGTGTTCGCACATCCGACTACTAAGCTCGTATGGATATATACCGCCATTGCTGCCCATTATTGCCTGCCTTCATAGTTTTTCAGTTTGTGCACAACTGCAATACAAACACTGCACAAATGTCTTATTACCTTTTCTTCTGTACATTCCAACAGTGCTATTTGTTAATATCAGGTAACACCGCAATATATCTTTATACACGTATTGGTTACGTATTTCAATTTACAACGCAACCGCAATTACAAGGAATGCCAATCATTTTTGAATATCCTAAATAATTGCAACCTTAAAAAGAAAAACTTAAATAGGATTGTATTATATACCGGGTGCTCGATTTTCGAGCCTCACCATGGGGATCTCCGTTATCATGAGAGTTGCAGAGTTGGTTAAATAACTTTCGAAATATCGCGAAAAATTAAAATAAACGTTATGTTCGTTTTTAATTTTAAATCAAAAACCGGTAAAATTACACGATTTTAATTCGGACATTCTTCAGACACTTTTTTATAAGGAATCTAAAAATGTCATTACGGTTTCTACCCACTCTGAAATGTCAAAGATACGATAGTCAACTTTTATTTTTTTTATGGGCGCTATATTGGATTTTTACAATTTAAAATGCAGTTTTTTTTCTAATTACAAGGATGTGTCACACTTCATGATTTTCCTTTTCAACGAGCTTAAAAAGTTCGTTACTGAATTTTATATGTCTGTCTGTCGGTTGGTTTCGAATTCGAAATTAAAACATGGGGCCGGCGAAGAGATTGCTCTGTAAGCAATCCCAGAACGAACTTAAAAAAACCTTTCGATTTCGATTTCGAATTTCGGGAAAATTCGAAATCGAATATCTTTAAAATTATTCGACATAGAATTTTTTCTTCATTTTCGAATTCAGCGTAAAATTTCCTATAAGAATCACATTTAAAATCGCAATGTCGAAATTTTCCCGAAATTCGAAGTCGAATATCTCGAAAACTATTCGACATAGAATTTTTTCATTTTCATTATTGATATCAGCGTAAAATTTTCTTTAAGAATTACTCATAAAATCGCAATGTCGAAATTTTCCCGAAATTCGAAAGTCGAATATCTCGAAAACTATTCGAGATAGAAACTTTTGATTTTGGCGATTTTGTAAATTAGCAGTTTTAATAAAGTTTCCTATATGAATTTCCATTTTCAACGATTTTAAAAGTTCGTTACTGAATTTTATGTCTGTCTGTCGGTTGGTTTCAGACATTAACATGACCGACAGACATACTGAATTCAGTAACGAACTTTTAGATTTCGATTCGTTTCGAAAATTCGAAATCGAATATCGAATAATTATTCGACATAGAATTTTTCTTCATTTCGAATTTCGGAAAATTTTCAGACATCACGATTTTAAAATCGTGATTCGAAATTATCCGAAATTCTTAAGTCGAATATCTCGAAAATGAAGTCGAAAAATTTTCGATGTCGATATCAGCGAAAATTTTCTAAGAATTACTCATAAAATCGAATGTCGAAATTTTCGAAATTCGAAATCGAAATGTCTTTTTAAGTTCGTTCTGGGATTGCTTACAGAGCAATCTCTTCGCCGGCCCCATGTTTTATTTTATAATTAATGACAAAACTTTCTGGGGAAAGGAGGCTTTGGAATTGATTTGATGCTTTGGAGACGCAATCAACAATTTTCTTTTGTTTGGCTAAAAATTTGACAGTTTCTTTTAATTTTGCATTTTAACCATATTGTAACCGAGTTATTCGTATTCAAAATGCAATTTTCAAATGACAAAAAAACAAGATATGCTGCAAATTTATTATGCTTCAAATCGGAACCCACTAATTACTTCTGAAACATATCTACAACGTTATCCGGAAAGACGGGAACCACATGCAACCTATTTCTTATTTTTGCATAGAAATTTAAGAGATTTTAGTTCATTTTAGAAACCTTGACGTAAATAAGATTCTAGGCCTATCCAACAAGAACAAGAAATTTTACTAATAATAAAGATTCTCCATAATAATTACAATAAGGTTTTATAATTAACTCTTTACTCCATAGGTCCAAAATAATCCTTCAATTTCAACAAAGGAAATTCAAGCTGAGTTAAAAATATTCGCTTCAAAAGTATGGAGGGTGCTCAAAAAGCACAAATATCATCCATACAAGAGTTGCATTAGACAAATACTTCATCCTGGTGATAATGAGCGACGCATAGCTTTTTTGCACCTTCCTTGTAAATAAGCTACGAGAAAATAGAAATTTTCTGAATTATGTAATTTTTTCCGATGAGAGTAAATTTATTAATATGGAATTGTTTAACCGCAATAATAAACATATCTGGGCTACAGAAAATTCTCATCAGTATGAAGAGCGGCGGCCCCAAATTCGTTTTTATGCAATATATGGATCGGTGTGTTGAATACCAGAATTATTGGACCATACATTTACGAGGAAAATTTGAATGCGAACAGTTATTTACATTTTATAAGAACTTTATACACCGACTATGTGGACAACAACATTTGTCTAAATCGTTTGAATTCCATATGGTTTCAACAGGATGGTGCCCCACCCCATAATTCTAGGACGGTATTGGAATATTTGTCAGAAATGTTCCTGAATAAAATAATTGCAAATAACGGAGATGTTCGTTGGCCAGCGCGGTCGCCAGATTTATTTCATCTGGATTATTTTGTGTGGGAACTATGAAGGATAGAGTTTACGAAACCATACCGGAAAACATTGAAGAACTGCGCCAAAAAATCATCGCTACTGCGAGGCAAATTAGAGGAAGATCGATTCAAAGATCTATTCATAATTTAAGAAAACGTGCGCGATTATGTTTAGATGTTACAGGAGCAGCATTTGAACATCTCTTACGTTAATTTTATTCAATACGCTTGTTCTCATTTATTTTAAGTTTGTTTCTTCCAAGAATAAATTTGTTGCATATCCTGTTTTTCGTCATTTGAAAATCGCGCTTTTAATAGAAATAACTCATCTTCAAATCAATTCCAAAGCCTCCTTTCCCCAGAAAGTTTTGTCATTAATTATAAAATAAAAAAGCGAAATCATGAAGTGTGACACATCCTTGTAATCAGAAAAAAAAACTGCATTTGAAATTGTAAAAATCCAATATGGCGCCCATAAGAAAAATAAAAGTTTACTATCGTATCTCTGACATTTCAGGGCTGGTAGCAACCATAATGACATTTTTAGATTCCTTATAAAAAAGTGTCTGAAGAATGTCTGAATTAAAACCGTGTAATTTTACCGGTTTACGATTTAAAAATTAAAAACTGATATTTTTTAATTTTTTCGCGATATTTCGAAAGCTATCAATAATAAATCAAATCTATTTCGAGATTCTTGATAAGCATAAAAATACGCAATTTTGCCCTAATTTAACCAACCCTGTAATTCTCAAGATAACGGAGATCCCCATGGTGACGCTCGAAAATCGAGCACCCGGTATTTATTTGAACGAGTCTGAGAACTTCCGATTTAATTTCGTATATGATTTCTTATAATAATCTAAAGAATTCTTTGTAATTTGTTTAAAAAATTTATACAATCTGATTGTTCGATAATCCTGTTTGACTCAATAGCATATCTTGGTACAAAGAAGGAAGGGTTATAATAATAGCACTAAATTCTTTTGTGAAATTAACCGACTTGCCTAGAAAAATATAATCTTTTACAAGGAATGAAACGTTCGCATAATTAGGCCCAAAAGATAATATTTGTTAAATCGAGTTGTTGTTTCTAAAAAAGAACAACCCTGTAAACTACGATTATACCTAACATGTAGCAAACGTTGCACAAAATGTTTTTTTCACTTA
Organism: Sinelater perroti; assembly: GCA_036346155.1. NCBI lineage: Eukaryota > Metazoa > Arthropoda > Insecta > Coleoptera > Elateridae > Sinelater > Sinelater perroti. The sequence continues at coordinate 1,891,538 of JARFIY010000303.1, read as the reverse complement.
GCTCATTTATGGTGTTGGATACACCAGATACTTATGTACAAACGTTCCTTTAAAAAATGTATTGGATTAAATAAAATGACATGATTAGGTTTAGCTATTAAGGTAACATCCTTCACGCAGTTCCTCCGTATTGTTATATCAGTAGTTTATTTCCATATAAGCTACTACAGGGTGTCTGGTGGCAGATTTATATTTTTAAATATGATTATTTCAAAAAGTAATAAACGGTGCGGGGTGAGGGTGGCGCCGTTGAAATCACCGATCGTGCGGATTTGTCAGTCACGATGTCGCAGTGGTCGAGTGAGCATCGCGGGTTCGCTGTAGAGACATTTTTTAAGAGTAATGATTCTTACGTAATTGCCCGTCGACAATTTTGTTCGAAGTTCGGTATTCGGCGAATACGTGATGGACCGAGTGTAAATTTAATTCGTTCGTGGGTGCAGAGATTTCGCGCAACTGCCTCGGCTATGAATGCCCCACGGCCAGGGCCCAGTCGATCTTCAAGGACTCCCGAAAACATTGAACTGGTTGAAAGCAGTTTACGTGAAAATCCGCGACTTTCAATACGGAAAAGAGCAGCCTTACTGGGACTTCCAAGAGCGATGATTCATGAAATTTCAAGAAAGGATCTTAAGTTCCATCCTTTTAAAATTCAAATCGTTCAAGAACTGAAAGAAAGTGACTTTGATTTACGCAAAAATTTTTGTGAAACGATGTTGGAGCGTTTTCGCACTGTAAATCCCATTTTTTGGAGCAACGAGACTCATTTTCACTTAAACGGGCACGTCAACAAGCAAAACTGCCGTTACTGGTCTCCAAGAACCCGCAACCCTCGGTTGAAACATCAAAAACCATTGCATTGCTCCAGGGTAACTGTTTGGTGTGCCTTATCCACGTATGGGATAATTGGACCATTTTTTTCCAAAATTCTCGAGGTCAGGCGACGAATGTCAATGGTGAAAATTATCGACGCATGATTACGGATTTCTTTTTGCCAAACCTGCGAGCTCATCCATCGTACTCTTCACACACGTGGTTTCAACAGGATGGGGAGACTGCACACACAGCCAGAGCTTCGATGAATTTGCTTCAGGAAAATTTCCCCCAAAAATTGATCAGTCGCTTTGGGGACATCCTATGGCCACCGAGGTCGCCCGATCTAACTCCCATGGATTTTTTTTTATGGGGCTACCTCAAAGAGAGGGTTTATAATGACAATCCCCAGTCTCTTGTGGCTTTAAAGGAAAATATTCGTCGAGAAATCAGCTCAATTGAACCAAGTTTACTGCAGCGTGTGGCGCAGAACACAAGGCTTCGTTTTGAACAGTGTGTGCAACTCGACGGAAGACATTTGGATGACATACTCTTAAAAAAATGAAATCCGCATTTCTATTCTATCGTTCAATGCTCTTAATAAAACTTTGTGTCAATGATTACGTTTTTTATTTAAGTGTGAAAATATAAATCTGCCACCAGACACCCTGTGTATGACATTTAATACATCACTTTATTGAAGAAAATCCACATGGTCAAATTTATTGTGCAAATAATACAGAATGATATTTTCATGTATCAATAGTAGCTTCTTATCTAATTTGGATGATTTTTTGTTTACCACAATATCTACCTCCACTAATAGTTTTGCGACTGCCTTGATCAAGTTAGCGGTTCTTTATTTGAGAAATATTTTGATAGGGCATTATGAGGGTTCATTAAAAAACTTTCGGAATGAGCACTACAGAGTTACTTTTACCTCAAATATTTTTATTTTATATGAATTAATTGTTGATCGCAAATCGTCCCGTCAAAAAGTTTGTTTTTGATAAGCACTCGAATTAAATAACTTTCTGTAGTTAAAATGGTAGAAGTTGGGTTTAGCGCCCATGTTTTTTTTTAAGTATATACATATATTCCTCTTAAGGATAAGAAAAATAAAGTTTATTTTCCATCAATGATGTCACAAAACATCATTTAAGAAATTGAAAATAATTATGATTTTTTTTAGATATAAAACGTTTTTCTATAATAAATTTATTAAATTAAAATAAAATATAAAAAATTAGAGAACAAGAGTGATGAATAATAAATTATTTGTATATAAAAAAAAATTGGTGAACCTAAACCAAATGAAACCTAACCTATTCTAACTCTAACCTAACCCTAACATAACCCTGTTTGTGCCCAAAATAAACCTAATTTTTGTAATCCTTACAAGTCCGGGAGTATAAACGTATACTTGTTCTTTAAAAAAACATGGCCGCTAAACCAAACTTTAGCCGTTAAAATTATGTATAAAAATGAAATTTGGTTGGTGTTTAAGTTTTTTCATTTGGATGGAAAAACCACACCGGAAATTAAATCTAGACTGTATAATGTTGGGGATTCATTGAGTTTTTGAATATCGGAAACATGGCCGAGTGCATACGCAAGAGTTAAATCAAGCAAATGAGGTGAATATGGAATTACTTCGAAATTGAATTTTGCCAACTTTTACTAAACAATGGCACTTTAATGGACCAGTGCATTGCGGGAGTGCTTTTCTCGTATTGCTGATTTCAGTTTGACCACAAGTGTTATGTAATATCGTACGAGTCTAGAATCAGCAGCCTGAAAGAATGGTGATTGTATTTCTAACCTATATTTATCTTGCAAAGCTTCAGCAGAATTTTAAACTCAAAATCATAAGGAAATGTAGTGATCAACTAAATGTGCAATCAATAAAATAGCACTGTGCTTTCAGTTTGTTTGGTTTCGCATAATGGAGCTATTGTACACTATGCAAATGTACCATGCAATAGCTTCTTCTAGTGCAAATGACTTCCAAGATAATTCACATTATCAAGCTCATTACATTTCTTATTATATTGATATAAAACTTAAATATGTAGGAATATCAAAACATGCCCAACATTGTGTCTCAAGACACGTTTCTACATACATAGAAAGTGAGATAAAGTTCCCTCTCCTCAAATTAGTTTTCAGTTTTTATACAAATACAGCTATTATAATTTGAACAAAGAAGTTTCAATATAGTTGTGAGCCACTTATAAAAATCTGACATACAAATTAAACTAAGAGTATATTGATTAAAACTTATGCAATTAGCTGGTCTACAAAATGTGTTTGCTGGGCTAGTAAAAATGCACATGAAATTATTATGGAAGAGTTAAACATTATTGGTGCGACTAAGACGACATTTGGAGTGGACGGGTTATGGGACCGTTGTTTTGCCTAAGTACAGTTGATATGACAACAGAATTAAGCCATTATAGTTTAGAGATAAAACACTTCTTAAATGAGAAAATTCATGAAAAGAGTCGTCATGGCACAATAAAGTGGGTACCTAGGACATGCGTCTTCATATCACAAAATTAAAATATTTGTTCAGTAACCATGATTTATCTAGAATAATTGATGGAATAATTGCTCCAGAACTTAGATATGAAATGTTAGTTATTTGTCACCTGTGAATTAGTGCGTGCCTAAACAATGGGAATTATCTGTCGAAAATCATTTCTTCGTTTCAAACAAACTTTGTAAGAGGTGTATATACAATAAAAGTTAATTAAACCGTTGTTTTTGTTAACATTTTTAGCCTATACATCATTAATACAAAGATTGTCTGTATATAAGTAATATGAGTTTGTAATATAGTGTTCTTATAATAAAGATCTTAGAAAAAGAGGAAAATATTTTAGAATTCGATACTACAGCTCATAACCTGAAGGATTTTTAAGTTCAATTTAATAATTCACCGAATTTATATAGGTGAAAAAATAGATGCTGAAAAAGTTTTTGAAATATGGATTCAATATGGTCCAAAATTGTGCAGCGGATCTTTCATAAGATCATATGGATGTTTTTGATCTGGGTGAATGTGATTAAAGGCAACAGCCATTTCCAGTTGGCAAAATTGTAAGACAATATAAATGGAGTGGTTTAAAAGCGTTTATTACTCATGTCTACTTGTTTAGCTTTTTTTATGGCAACTAATTAGTACCTACACAAAGATATTTTATCGTTAGATAACAAGCGTATGACTGAGTGCTCACATGCTTTTCCTAGGCATAGATTGATCATAGTGGTCTGATTCATTAAGCGGATTTTTGTATCATCATTCATGGGGATAGTTCAAAACGAAGGTTAATACAAAAAAAATTAATTGCCTCCATTGTATTGTTATTGGTATAACTGTTTTATTTAAAACAAACAAATGGCTCAAGTTTTTTGATGTGTTCTTTCATAATTTTTTAAACCATTGAAAACAATAATTAAACTCATATGAAGAACTTCATGTATTATTATAATCGTTCAAAATGTTTTCTTTTTTCTGACACACCCTATATAAAACGTTTCAGTGTACATTTTAAACGAACATAAATACTACCCCTACCTTAGAAAACTATTTACCTTAAACAATCAAATCGCCCGCTTTGGCATTTTTTCAAAAATAATTACTATGTTGGCATCACTCTGCGAAGCGCATTTGACAGTATTGATTTCAGAAATTATGTTAACTTCATCATATGACGCAAACGACGTGTGTATGCGACACTCACCAACGAATTCCTGCAGGGAACCTTTTACTTGCTCGAAATAAGTCCACATGCTAGTGCATCTCTCGGGCTGCCGCAGTTGCTCACGCTCGGTCCGGCCTCACTTCTCGCATTTCACTCGCCGTTCAGCACACCGGCCCCGGGAGGCGAATTTGCTGCTTACTGCAGCGAACGGTAATTTCGGTTATCAAATCCAATTTCCCACGAAATCGACATACGCGAGGACAACCTGTTCGTTGCCCCGACTGTCATTCTCTTCATCGCCTCGCAGCAATGTGTGGCCCGATGCCTACCTCGAGAAATGATAATTTCGTGGCAGAGTAATGCGTTAATAATTTGAATTCCAGTAATCTAATAGGGCTTCCAGGCATGTTTTTATAGCGTGATTTGTGTCACCTGGGGATTTTCGTTGGTAGTTTCGCGTTTAACGGTGCTAATTGCGGCATTGCCAAGTGTACTGATATTTCGTCATATTCGCCATTTTTATTTGGAAGCTTTTTTGATAGCAATTCTTTCTCCTTTATTTTAGTACATTAATGATTTTCTTTATTTATTACTATTTGCTTTGTCTTATATGTTTATTATTTTTATTTTTATATTCTCGTTTTTTTCCTCACTGTCTTAATAGGTTGGTGCAAAAATAATGTAAGCTTTGAATTCCAACACTGTAGCTTGTCTAAATCGAAACTTTATCAATTTAATTAAAAATTATTACAATCTACACTTTTTTGCCAACGAGAAAACAGGATGTTTATTACAGTAACATAAAACTTTGAGCTTCTGTAATAGTCGAAATTTCGTAACTTGTTTAGGACAGCTTCTTGGTTTTAGAAGCGTTTCTTCCGAAAGAAATTATTAGAATGTTTGAAGAAGTGATGATCAGTTATCAGGGCCTTTTTTAAACGTTTGCATGTTTGGGACGTTATCAAAAAATTACAAAAAAGTTGATTGTTCAAACAAAACATTTATTATTTTTTCAATGTTCGTTACATACTTCGTTCCAATACAATGTTTACATAAATTCACATATCAATGAGGGAAAATAAAAACAATTTTATTTTATGTAAAAACTTTTATTTAAAAAACAATTTTTTCCTGCTTTAGAATTAGCAAACTTCTGGGCTATGTCACCAAAAGAAGAACTTGGTAGAAACCCACTCTCAATAATTAAAGATGCAAAGCCCATCATTTCTTCTCGTTTTAACATCGATCTCGAAATCTCTTAAGAGTTGAAAAGGGTTGTTTTCCAGTAGAGTTAGTAACTGCCATATTTAGAAAATTTTTTAGAACAATGGCAGTATTGGGGAAAATAGACTCTGCGTCCCATGAGTTCCTTTAATAATGCTAGGAGTCTTTATGGTTCTAATTGTGTCCTTGATTTGGTATTCTCATCTTCTTTAACATCACTGTTATTAATTATTAAAAATGTTGCTAGATGCACACATTTCTCGGGAAATGTTTTATTTAACTCAGAAGCATATTTTTCCAATGGCTGAATTTTTCTGTGCCTTTTCTGTCATTTTCTATTTGACTGATTTCCCATAGATTGAAAATCCTTATGTATATCTGTATATATTGTTCTTGTTCGTACTAAGTTGAGCTTTAGAGAATCAATTCTCTTTTTTGTAATATTTGTTTTGTAGACGTCAGTTTCACACAACAGTTTTTGCTTTATTTTCTATCTTTAAAACCCATCTTTGTTTCAAAAAGTGTTTATAAACATTTCTGAAGTACTGTATAGAGTAGTGTACCTTTATTGTGTCTGAACTATCTTCCTTTACTAGAACATTGTTCTAGAAACATATTATTCATGCCATTTCAAGTTTCTTACGTTTTTCCAAAATTACATTTGCTCAATACTGTGCGTCCTTAATCTAATTAGTACGAAGCGTAACATGTATCAGAACATCAAGAACCTACTGGTGCGATTTGTATAATGCACTCCATCGGGTTGTCGATAAAATTTTTAAGCACTAATAAATTCGCGCCATTGTTGTTCGCTGCATGACTTCTCCGACTCGACTGCCGCGAATGCCCATTTGATCCGCCTTATATTTAAACACGTCGTTTTGGAGCGGATCAGGTTTTGAAATTTGAACTGAGGGGCGCCACTAGAAATGGCGCTAACAGTGATCGATCATTCTGGAAATTTTTTTGTGGTATGTTATTACTGTTACAATATAAATTTAAAAATTTATTGTACGTTGATGAATGATGAACATCCGATTTCGAAGTTTCTTTGATTGAGCTCACTTTTCGTTTACTCAACTCATAACTTTGGGCCCCCCAAATCCTGGGGTCCTAAACTGCAGCTTACACAGCTGATGGATTAATAAAGCTCGGTGAATTGAAGAGAGCTCATGTGAGTGTACTGGTTAAGGTGGAGTTTCATAGCTTAAATTTGTTGAGCTTCTATAATGTTAGTTGCGCATTATGAGACATGGCGTTATTATGCAAGAGAATTGGACCAATTCCGGACGAATGTGTTGCAGTTTCCGGTGCATTTTATCGAATTCTTTTCAATATCTTTCTGGTGCTATAGTTTTACCTGGTTTCAGAACATTGTAGTAAATTATGCTAATAGTAGACCACCATATCTTTCCTTTGATGAAATTTCAGCTTGTCAATTGCTTGGTGCTTTTGTTGTTTTCGCCCATTGAGCAGAATGCTTTTTTTGTCGCAGAATTTATTCCTTATCACGTGATCCAGAAATGCGTCGTTTGTGTTAAGTAAAAGAAGTAAGAAGCAGATATCATAATGGCGATTTCTTTGATTATTGTTCAGTTCGTGGGGGTTGTACTAGTGAAGCTTATTCGCCGTTCCGATTTTCTCCAAGTGGCAAATAATCGCGCAATGATAACCTTTTCGTGTAGTTTTGATTGTTTCAAGCTTCCATGATCACCTTTAGCTTGTCAACCTCAATAGGACAGTCACGACTTTCCTAGTCATCAAGATCGAAATTACTACGTCTAGATTTATGAAACGAACAATGAATTGTACATTTGTTTACATTTTTCGTACTACAAAATTGGTTTACATTTTAAGCGGTTTGTATATTTGGGAAAAAACTCGTTGAATATTCTTGATTCTTAGGCCTAAAACACAAAAAAAAATTATTTATGTTCAAAATAAACTATATATTTAAAAAGAATGTATGAATAGCTGTAGAATGATATATAATATTTATTATGATGATATTTCTTTTAACAAATCAATGAGTAAAATTCAACAACGAAAAATCTGCATTATTTTGGGACCAATGTGTAGGATAATTTTGTGTTATTCACATTTGAAGATCTTTTCTTTTTACATGTGTCACTAAATTATGAATGGATATTTAAATTCAGGTTTAATAAGTTTTCACTTTATTTCTCTAGTTTTTCATCACTAGTTTATTACTTTTTTACTTTTGCAATACTTCTTTTCTTATATTTGTTTTTTAAATTGCCTTTTTAATAAATTATTTGTTCGTTTTAATTTGTTTAATATTAATTTATTTGCATTTTATATACTTTATTGTTTACTCAGATCTAGCATATCTGCAATCTAAAGTTAATTATTTATTTTTTGCTAGTTTGTATGCTGGGTTGCCTGCTATATGTTTTTTTATTAAGATATATATATATATATATATTTTAATTCTGGCTAGAATTCGTTTTCATTATCACTCGCGTTTTCTTGAAGTGTTTCATGATACTTTATTAATTTTGGTTTTATCCTTTTTATTTCATCGTACACCCGTTTTGCTTTGGTTCATTTTTTCATTTTCAAAAGTAACAAAAATTTTAATTGATTTATAAATTAGTAAACCCTTTCCGTTTCACATGGTTAATGAAATATAAATGTTAAAAATAATGTGCAAGGTATCTACCAAAATAAACTGTTTAAAGCTCCGTGTTTGTAAGTGAATAATATATGCCTTGGAGCAGTTCAGTTACGACACCATCAGGGTTTGATTAACCCGCAAAATCAGAGAAACTTTGAATATGTTATAACAATTAAACTTTGAAATCGTACAGAAATAACGTATTGGAAAGAAATTATTTAAGAACTTTCCAGAATGGTCGATCACCTTCCACATAAAGTTTAGTTTTGAATTAAATCGTCTTTTAATTCACATTTTATTCATCATAAAGGTTGAACAATGAGTGGTAAAGATAGTCGAGTTTTGTTAAAAAAAACAAGTGGAGCAAAATTCAGATAACCTCCTAAAGAGCGTTTTTTACAGCAGGATGCTGTAATCAAAAACATACCAAAACTAGACACGTTTTGTCACGTAGTGTGCAGCAATCACAATTGTCACCATTGAGTTCGGTGACTTCAAGCCCAAATTGTAGTGCATCAAATGTAGGAGCCTTCGAGCTTGGAAAGTATCCTCAAAGAGGTAGACTCAATTATATGATGACCCGGAATTCTGGTGCGTAAATGATGAATTTTGTGAGTTGGTGGCCTACAATAGCAATCAACAAAACGATGACTTTGATTTTAAAAATCTGATAGTCAATGTCACCCAAAAGATTTTGTACCAATTAGTTGTTATATAAAAGTTGATAAGTTCAAAAAAACTATATATTTAAAAGAATGTATGAATAGATTTAGAATGATCTTCTTTAACCCTAATTGCGCCCAGTATTGGGCATAGGTCTCCTCAAATTCTTCCATGTAGCGCGATTCTGTGCGACTCTCATCCATGGGTCCTCTCTCTTAATGTCGTCTTGCCATCTCATTATTGGCCTGCCACGCTGTCTCTTGCCTGTCCATGGTCTCCATTGAGGATTTTAACGTTCCACCTACTGTCTTTGATCCGAGCTGTATGTCCTGCATATTCCCAAATTTCGTCACTCTTTTCACTACATCCGCGACCCCAGTTCTATCTCTTATCCATTTATTTCTTTTTGTCTCGTATTGTAATTCCAATCATTGCTCTCTCCATTGCTCGCTGAGTGACTTCCAGTTTTGTTTTTACTTGTTTCGTTAATGTCCATGTTTGAGCGCCGTATGTCATTATGGGAAGTATACATTGGTCATATACCTTAGTTCGCAAGCGTTGGGGTATTTTGTTGTTTTTTTAAATATAAGCTAGCTTTCCAAAAGCTGCCCACGCCAGACGTCTTCTTCTATCTATCTCGTGTTCTCTGTTTTCCTTCCTTAATGTTACAGTTTGTCCTAGATATATATACTCGTTGACATTTTCTAGGATAGTTCCATTTATGTTTATTTGTGGGTTCTCAAGACACATTGTCTTCGTCTTATTCAAATTTACTTTTAGACCTATTTTCTTAGACGTTTTTTCTAATTCGTTTATCATAATTTGTAGGTCGTCTTTGTTGTCTGCAAATAGAACTACGTCGTCGGCAAATCTTAAATGATTCATTCTTTCCCCATTTACATTAATACCCTATTTGACCAGTCCAGATTTTTAAATATTCCTTCAAGTGCCAAATTAAATAATTTTGGAGACATTGTGTCTCCTTGTCTAATACCTCTATCAATTGAGAATTTATTACTATATGCATGTAATTTAATTGTTGCTGTAGCGTGTTTGTATATATTACTTATCAGTGCTGTATATCGGGAATCTATTCTAGCACAATTAAGTTCCTTCATTATTGTCCAGTGTTCAACGCAGTCAAACGCCTTCTCATAATCAATAAAAGCCATGAACAAAGGCAGGTTATATTCGATGGATTTCTCGATTAGAATTTTAACAGTAAGCAAATGGTCACAGGTACCATATCCCTTTCTGAAAGCTGCTTGCTCTACTGTCTGATAATCATCTAATTTTGTGATAATCTGTTAGTCAAGATCTTTGTTAACAATTTATACATTTGAGAAAGTAGGTTGATAGGGCGGTAATTTTGTAATAGTAATGCGTCCCCTTTTTTAAAAAAAATTACTATCACGGCGTTATCCCAGTTATCTGGTATTCTCTCTTGTTGTAGGCACATGTTAAATAGGATTTTTAGCTTGGGATTACTATTTCTTTGGCTTCTTTGATCATTTCTATTATTATATTATCATCTCCCGGCGCTTTATTGTTTTTATCGTCTGCAGGGCATGCAAAATTTCGTCTTCACTGATCTCCGGCATATCCTCAGATCCTACATTTACTATTTTAGAATTCTCTTTGGCCCCTCAGGTTGTTTAATGTCGACCCATATAGTGTTTTATAGTATTTCTCCGTAGTTTTAGGATCTCGTCTGTGTTTCTTATTTCTGTTCCGGCGGAGTCTTTCACTACAATGATTTCTCGTTTCAAATCTTCTTTCAGGCACTTCATGCTTTTGTTGTCCTCTATTACTTGCTCTATTTGTTCTTCATAGAATTTTTCTAAATCTTTTCTTATCATACGCCTCGCTTCTTTTCTCACTTCTCGATATTCATCAGTTGCATATTTTCCTTCTTTATATAACTCTCTTCTTTCTTCTATTTTTGTTTTGTTTGTTGAGTAATTTTATTTATCTTTTGGCATGTCGTCTTTGTGATTTTTCCGACGCTTCTGTTAATGCTAGTGTCAGATCACGAGATATTTGGTTTAGATTGTTGTCATTATATTCCTTTAATAGCAATGATTGTCGTATGTAATTTTGATAGGTTCCCTGTTTTGTTTGAGTGTCTGGGCATTTATCGTTCTTTTATATCTATATTTATATCTGTTAAACTTTTGAACAGTAACCTTTGCCCTTACGAGCCGATGGTCGCTTCCCGTGTTAAATGAATTTAAGACTGTGACATCGTTTATGCTTAACTTTTTGGATGAGAGTATATAGTCAATTTCATTCTTGGTCTGCCCATTTGGGCTTATCCACGTCCACTTGCGCTGGGCTTTTTTACTGAAAAAGGTGTTCATGGCGTACAATTTTTGATCTGCCAAGAAAGCTGCTAGCATATTTCCTCTTGGGTTTCTTTCGCCCAATCCATATTTTCCGATGTATTCTTCCTCTTCTTTTATATGTCCTATAATCGCATTGAAGTCGCCCATGACTATATCAAGATTAGACATTCCCTCTTTCCTCGCATTTATAATGTCCTCGTATAATATTTCAACATCCTCGTCAGTATATGCCGAAGTAGGTGCATAAACTTGTATTATTTTTATGCGGTAGTTCTTTGATGTTTCTATGATCATATACGCTACTCGTTCAGATATTCCTTTGAAGCTAATAATATTTGGTATTATTGATTTCTTAACAAGGAAACCTACTCCTCTTTGACTGTCGCTTTCATGGCCACTATACATTAGTGCATTTCCTGATGGTAGAGAGATATAGCTTTCTCCTTTTCTCCTTACTTCTGCAAGTCCCAATACGTCCCAATTAATTTTACTTGCTTCGTTTTCCAGATCGTATAGTTGTGAATCATCTAGTAGGGATCTGCAGTTATAGGTGGCTACCAGGAGTGAACATTTCTTCTTATGTATCAGTGTCTTGTCCCCCCCAGAATCCTTGGGACAAACTGAAAGATCAGTGTGGGATTCTGAGCTTTGAGCTCTACCCACCTGGGGTAATTTTGTTTTGGATACTGACATTACCATAGTTAAAGAGAATGAGGGGTATTTGGCATTAAAACGCCACGCTTGCCATTGCGTGTTGGCGAGTTTGGTAAGGGATGGGGTAGGTAGGGAAAATGGGTAGGTGTAAAGGGTAGGAAATGATTTTCCCCCAGAAGTGGAGGTAGGGGCAAATCATTGCTCGCATAAGGCAGGGTCGCGTCCCTGTAATAGGTCTGTTCCATACCGGGATCGCATAGGAGTACCTATCTGCTACCCAATTAGAATGATATATAATATTTATTATGATGATATTTCTTTTAACAAATCAATGAGTAAAATTCAACAACGAAAAATGTGCATTATTTTGGGACCAATGTGTAGTATAATTTTGTGTAATTCACATTTGAAGATCTTTTCTTTTTACATGTGTCACTAAATTATGAATGGATATTTAAATTCAGGTTTAATAAATTTTCACTTTATTTCTCTAGTTTTTCATCACTAGTTTATTACTTTTTTACTTTTGCAATACTTCTTTTCTTATATTTGTTTTTTAAATTGCCTTTTTAATAAATTGTTTGTTTGTTTTAATTTGTTTAATATTAATTTATTTCCATTTTATATACTTTACTGTTTACTTAGATCTAGCATATCTGCAATCTAAAGTTATATTATTTATTTTTTGCTAGTTTGTATGCTGGGTTGCCTGCTATATGTTTTTTTATTAAGATATATATATTTTTTAATTCTGGCTGGAATTCGTTTTCATTATCACCCACGTTTTCTTGGAGTGTTTCATGATACTTTATTAATTTTGGTTTTATCCTTTTTATTTCATCTTACACCCGTTTTACTTCGGTTTATTTTTTTATTTTCAAAAGTAACAAAAATTTTACTTGATTTATAAATTAGTAAACCCTTTCCGTTTCACATGGTTAATGAAAATAAATGTTAAAAATACTGTGCGAGGTATCTACCAAAATAAACTGTTTAAAGCTCCGTGTTTGTAAATGAATAGTATATGCCTTGGAGCAGTTCAGTTACGACACCATCAGGGTTTGATTAACCCGCTAAATCAGAGAAACTTTGAATATGTTATAACAATTAAACTTTGAAATCGTACAGAAATAACGTATTGGAAAGAAATTATTTAAGAACTTTCCAGAATGGTCGATCACCTTCCACATAAAGTTTAGTTTTGAATTAAATCGTCTTTTAATTGACATTTTATTCATCATAAAGGTTGAACCATGAGTGGTAAAGATAGTCGAGTTTTGTTAAAAAAACAAGTGGAGCAAAATTCAGATAACCTCATAACGAGCGTTTTTTACAGCAGGATGCTGTAATCAAAAACATGCCAAAACTAGACACGTTTTGTCACGTAGTGTGCAGCAATTACAATTGTCACCATTGAGTTCGGTGACTTCAAGCTCAAATTGTAGTGCATCAAATGTAGGAGCCTTCGAGCTTACCGAGCTTGGAAAGTATCCTCAAAGAGATAGACTCAATTATATAATGACCCGGAATTCTGGTGCGTAAATGATGAATTTTGCGAGTTGGTGGCCTACAATAGCAATCAACAAAACGATGACTTTGATTTTTAAAAATCTGATAGTCAATGTCACCCAAAAAGATTTTGTACCAATTAGTTGTTATATAAAAAGTTGATAAATGGAGAACGCATTAAGCGAAACTGGTTGCTATTCAAAATACAAGGGACGGTGTTTTGTACGCTGTGCAAACTCTGTGGAGAGCGTTCCTAGCAACTAAGGGGTTATTAGTAGTAGTCGAGTTTGTCAAAAAATGGATTGTAAAATAGCAGAACGGCACAAACAAGAAGTTTTATATTTGCGAAATGTTCTTTTAAAAGTTATTAAAGTTGTGGAGATTTTAGCTTTTCGTGGACTGTCAGTTTATGGTAATAATGAAATATTAGAAATGGAAACTTACATCATCTAGTTGGTTCTCGGGTTATTAGGCCGTGGTCGGAGTTTGAAAACTCTTGACGTTTTGCCCACAACTCCGGCGGACACCTTCAGAAGAAGATCTAACAAAATGTTTATACTTCACTCGCACGAGTATAAAAGTGAAAACGTATGGGACAGTAACTTAATTTTTAGAAGATCAAGCATCATACAAATCGTACCAGGAGGTTGTCGATGCTCTATACACATTACCGATGACAGTCATCAGATTAAGGACGCATAGTATGGAGCAAATGTAATATTCGAAAAACTTAAGAGTTTTGATATGGCGTTAATGTTATGTTTCTGGAACCATATTTTTGCAAAGTTTCGAGAACTACGTAAAAGCATTCAAGGAGAAAGTACAGACACGACAAAGTTCGTACAGTACTTATAAGCTAAATGAGAGATTACTGCAGAGGGCAAATCAGCTGTGGTTTCTATTATTGCTTTTGATTTAAATAAAGCATTTTCTGAGGAATGTGTACATTTATATAAATGTTTTGTCTAAATAATCAACTTATTTGTAATTTTTTGATAACGGTCTAAATATGCAAAAAATTGAAGGACGGCCCTGAGTACCATGTTTGTGTTACACTCATCATTCAGAGTGAATAAACGTGAAATAATTTTGGTCTTCTGTGATTTTTGATTATGTTACGAGCACTGATTTGTGCTAGCATTAGGATACTGCCTCCCTCGTCACAATGAGTCAACAAATATCTTATTTAATTGTCATTGTTTGTTAATCTTAGATAACATTTTTACTTTCCTTATCCTATAATAAGGAAAGTAATGTAATCGGCGGAAATTTGACCTACCCAGTTTTTCACATTTCTGGACGAAATATAGCCTCGGACACCAAAAAAGTTGGTTTTAGCCATTGGTTCGTGTGTGTGTGTGTGTGTGTGTGTGTGTGTGTGTGTGTGTGTGTGTTGTTGTGTAAAAGGATATCTCGAGAACCGTAAGAGCTAGAGACTTGAAATTTGGTATGAGTTACTTGTAGTGGGGAGATGAAGCTTTTGGTAAAATGTATTTGGTGAAGGTCCCAAAATCGGTATAAGCGGTGCGAATCTAAACGGTTGAAATATATATATAATTTATGAGAATATAAATGATTTATTATATAGATAAACATATATTTAATATATAATTATATATATAAGAACTCGAAATAATTGAAACTATATATATATATATAGTATTATTAATTTATATATATATATATATATATAAAAAATTAAAATGAAATTTTGATCCGAGGTCAAATAAATAAGTTATAGCCGATTAAAATTAATTAAACGACCAATCATAGGTGTAGAGTAGGCGATTTTGGGAAGGAGGTGATGTTGCTAGAGTGGAGCACGCAGGCTGTGTGACGAGCTATGATTACCTTCAGTGACTTAGCAAAATTGTAAGTAGAGTCAATTATTGTCTTGTACTGTTTATTTTAATAGTTGAGTGTTGGACTGCGCCTCGTCCTTTTAAAATAACAAGAGTCATGTGTGATATATATATATATATATATATATATATAATAGGATAAGGAAAGTCGTGTGATGTTCACACCAGATTTTAAATTATAATCTGGTCAAATGTGTTTGAGTTGTCTCATTTTAAAACATATGGTAGCGTCCTACTAAAGAATTAGACAGGGTGTCTAACGATAACTTTGTTCGACATACGTAGTAGGAACGTTTTGTCATATGAGCGCTATTTGTTTTGTTGTCATTAAGTTGAAAATTTCCACTTGGCCAGAAAATGGAATTAACTTGTGAATATTTTCGTAGTGAATTATCTCAACAACAGTGCGTCGATTATCTAATTTCGACTTCTAGTGATGAATCTCATACAGAGCCACTGTATATCGTTGGTTCAATGAATTTAATCGTAGTCGTAGTTCGCAGGCCGATAAATTTAAAGGTCATTCAAAATCGCTTATAGTGGCAGCAAAAATCGATACCGTGCGAAAACTGATAGAGCAAGATCGTCATGTAACTTATTGTAAACTTCAGGCATCCTTAGGCATTAGTACAACTAGCATATATTCGATATTGCATGAACATTTAATCGTGAAACATCTGTGTGCTCGTTGGATTCCGCGTAAGTAAACGATCACTCAAAAAGTAAGGTTCGTGTCGATTGGTCGAAAGAAATGTTCAAGAAATACAATCCCGGTGTTTCAAAAACCGTTTACAACATCGTCACAGGTGACGAATTCTGGATTTATGTGTCTGAGCCCGAAAGTAAACAGCAGTCTGCTGTATGGGTCTTCCAAGATGAGCCAAACCTAATAAAAGTCGTTCGCGTAAGTAAATGGTCGTCTGCTTTTTTGGAAAAACTGGACATGCCGCAACCGTGATTTTAGAAGATCGTAAAACGTAAAACGTTGGTATCCAACTATTTGTTTACCATAAGTCTTCAGATGACAATGCGAGCTCACACACATCGACGCAAACAACTGGCTTTTTGGGTGCTCAAAATGTCGATTAATAGGTTATCCGTCGTACAGTCCTGATTTGGCCCATAACGATTCTTTTTTGTTCTTACACGTGAAGCATAAACTGCGTGAACAACAATTTTCGACGCAGGTAGAGGCGGTTGATGCGTTCAAAACCCATGCTTCGGAGATACTTGTGTTGCTATAGAAATTGGTTCTAGCGTAGGGTAAACGGTATAGTTATTGGCTAGCGGATAGTTATTGGCCAATATTTATATAGACTCCCATAATAAGAGTATCTTTAACCATACATTTGTCGACATGTAATGAAAATATTCTTTCAGTTTTCTATTTCGACGTTAGTTACTGTCTTTGTCACTAGATTGCGATATAATCACAAACAAAGTTGACAGATGGCTGTTCAATCTTGCATGGGATTTGAAGATTTTGCTAGGAACCCTTAATCACGTGAAGTTTTGGATTTATTTCGGGCTTTTGGGTAAGTTACAAATTATGTCTAATAAGTTTGTTTATATTTTAAATCATGTTTAAGTAATATGCAATCATTTTGCATGGGTGGCCAATAACTACAAATACAAAAAGTCAAATTGGCCACCATGGCCAATAACTGTGTTATACAAAAAAAAGATTTGCTTTCTCTCTTTGTTCCACATGTTCCATTACACGGCGATCAGCTTATGTGCCGAAGAAACATTTAATATTTTGTAAGTACACAGTTATTGGCCGGTGGCCAATAACTATATTTTAAATGTGGCCATTTACTAAATTTTTAATATTGTTATAAAGCTTATGTTTTGTGCAGATTGACAATGCTAAAAGTACCTCAATATAGCCTACCAAGGCTGAAAAAAGCCTGGCGAGAAATACAAAATGGTTCAGTCTCGTTACGAAGTATTGCAAAGAAGCATGGCATACCACGTGCCAAATTGCAATTTAAATTAGAAAATCCTGATTCTAAATTTTCATTTGGCCTTTCTCCAATTTTGACGATCAATGAAGAAAATATTATGGTTAGGTGGATCATAGAAAAAGGATTTTTGCGAAGAAAAAAGACAATGTAATTGACAGTGTTCAGCAATTTTTAGAGGATAACCCCCGGCCAAATCCATTTACTGATAATAGACCTGAAAAAAGTTGGATAGGAGCCTTTCTAAAAAGACACCCTGAAGTGGCGACTCGAAGTACAGAAGCTGTTACATCAGCTAGCACTTGGGTTTCCGAAAACGATATTCGGATATGGTTTGACGATATTATATCCACATTAAAGAAAAAAATTTGGAAACTGCATTAGAAAATCCATCGCGAATTTTTAATGGTGATGAAACCAGGTTTCAAATATGCCCACAAATCGGTAAAGTTTTGTCCCAAAAGGGTTGTAAAAATGTTTACGCAGTTAATCATGGGCCATCTAAAGAAAATATTACGGTAATGCTTACCTTTTCTGTCGATGGAAAAATTTGTAGTCCAATGGTGTGGTTTTTCCTTACCAACGCATTTCGGAAAAAATTTCAATGATAGTTTCGAAAGATTGGGAAATTGGCCGGAGTGAAAATGGGTGGATGACTGCCCAAACATTTTACGAGTATATTGCTAATGTCTTTCATCCATATTTGATCAAACAAAGAATTCAACTATCTGTGGTATTCGTTGATGGCCACAAATCACACCTCATTTGAGTGTGTTGTGCGGAATATTGGGTATTGAAGTGATCTCATTATATCCAAATGCAACACGTATCCTGCAACCGCAGATGTTGCCGTTTTTTATCCTGTTAAAATGGACTGGAAGAATGCGGTTAGAGAATGGCACGTTGAACACCCAGGTGAAGCCATAACAAAATTGACCTTTACACCAATATCAGAAAAAGTTGTGAATTCATCTGTCACACCAGAAACCTTACATAATGGTTTTAAAGCATGTGGGCTATACTATTCAATTTTAATGGTATTGATTACAGTAAATGTCTTGGTGAAAGGAAAAAAGATACCAAGCAAAAAGCAGATGATAATAATATTACAATGGATTATTCAACTTTTCTGAATATAATAGGAAAAAAAAAGAAGACACATTTAAACAAATATAAAATGCTGCTGCTGATGCGGACGGAAATTTCTTTGTTCTTTGTAGATTATAGAAATATTTCAATGATAGCGTTCCCGATGAAAGTTTTCAATATAGGTTTCCTGAAATTTCTGCGCCGGAGGTATGTACAATAATAATTTGTTGACGGTATTATGCAAACGAGAACAGAGATATTAATGGAAGAACCACAACCAAGTACATCAGCAACGCAGACTCACCGAATACATTTAGCGGACTATTTAGTATGTCCAGAACCTCCAAAACGCAAAAGCAACCGCCAGACGAAGAAACTTCCATTCGCAATAACTTCACAAAAATATAAAGAAATCTTAGAGGCAAAGAATGCGGCAAAACTTTCTGCAGAACAAAAAAAAGAAAGAAAAACGTGTAGAACCTAAGACAAAAAATTAAATTTTAGCCAAATGCTCCATTTTCAGTCGCCAAAAAGCTGATCTTTTTTTGCGACAATTGCAAGAATGTTTATCATTTTAAATGTATTCCAAAGAATCATAAAAAGCACATTCCAGATTTCGAAGATAATGAATGACCCATTTTTGTTCGATAAATGTTATAAAATAAAGGGACATGACAGTCTAGACGACTTGGAAAACATCGGACTAGATCTTACAGCTGAAGATGTAAATACCGAGGAAGACATCGAGACTAGAATCTTACAGCTGAAGATGTAAGATACGTTCTTTAGCAAGAGATGTAGACAATAGCAAGACATCCACAAGAAGATGAATGATGATGTTGAAGAACTTTATCAGTTTTATATGTAGAAATAGAAGATACGTACAAAGAAGATGATTGATGTCTGAATATCTCTATCAGTTGAATAAATATTTTTGGATAAACGTTTGCCATTATTCATTCATATTAAGATACTCTACTAATATCTCTATATGAATAAATATTTTGGAAAACGTTTGCCATTATTCATTCTATTGAGATACCTTCCAATTACTGCCAAAATACTTGGCCAATAACTATAATATACTTGTCCAATTACTGCCAAAAGTGGGACATATATTATTAACACTGTATTCAAGAACATATTGACATATCTAATTCTGATGATAACACTAGTATTCAAGAATCGGATATTGATGAAGGTCTTATTATTCTGATGAGTTTAAAAAGCAACAAAATTCGGAACCGATGAAATTTAGAACTCAGTTTACTCTTAAGTGGTCAATAACTGTATAGTTTACCCTATGCAACAGTATATTGCCCATCGGGGAGAATATTAAAAAAATTTGTTTTCTTTAGTTTTTTGTATTAGATATCGTGAAGCTACGTACAAGTAAAACCATACCTTAACCAAAGCTTAAAATAATTGTTATTCAAACTTATGTGTTACATTGTTTTGCAAACTTTTTAACAGTAAATTTCATTGAGAAATTAAACTATTGTGTTGTATTTAACAAATGGCTAATTTTATGCAACATAGAACTATCGAAGACTATAGATGCAATCTCTTATGGGTTTATCATTATAAAATAAAATATTAAAGAAATTCGAAAATATTAAAAACAACATTATGCGGAATTTTAAAACATCCTAGTCATTTCGTCAACTGTTATGTTGTAGAATTTCGTAAGTGGAGTGTTTGAACCTGGAAGAAAACCCGATGAAACAATTATTTTTTTGATTATTTTGGCAAGCAAAGTTATTGACGTAGAGCATTTCTTTGGCTAAATTTGTGCATCCATATAAAATAACCTTATGGACTATTGCCTCGCTAAAATGAATTTATTTGTAGTTCTTTGAGTAGTCAGTTGTGAATGTCCCAAACAGCTTCTAAAATAAATTTTCTTCTCGTGCAAAAAAGATATTTTATCAGAAGTTTTTATTTTGTGCGTACATTTTCTAGCCCATTTTTGGTCCTAGGGAGCATTGAAACGTCACCCCCCTCCGCCGCCCTCTTATCCCGCCTATTAAATTGAATCCTTATACGAATGCGATAATTCTGAAAAGATTTCTCTAAAATTTTCTTTCTTTAAAACTCATAGTTTTATACATTGGCTGAATCATTCAATTTGAATCAAGCTCGTCTGATATTAGTAAGACTGATTAATTAATAATGATTTCTTTACGTGACTCAACCTAATAGTTGTTGATATAATTAAAGGGCAAATAAGTTTAACACAAAGTTCTAAGGTTCATTAGAAAGTCACTGAAAATCAAATTACTCGCCTGACAATAAGCATAGTCGTTTGCATGAGTAAGCGCGAATGACCTACGTCATAGCCAGATAATTGCTCACTATGTTTACAAGCCCACAATTACAATAGCTAATTAAGGAAATTCGCAACGTTGTAGTCGATAGCGATATTATTGTTTTATTGTTGGTTGCATTTTAAAGTGGCAAAAATTGTCCAATTACAAAAATCAACCATAGAATTTACAATACGTTCTTATTATAAATTTCTCTATACAATTTAATTTTATTTTCTTATTAATTTAATAATAAAATTGTAAGCCGCGTAAACACTTTTATGAACGCATTGTTAGAAATTAGAACCTTATTACGATAAATTTAGGATTTAAAAAGAAAATAAAACAAGATTAACAATAATAAAAATATGTCTAATATTAATATTAATGAGAATAAAAATTAATTTGGTTACCAAAATTCAAGAATAGGGAAAAGTATTAATCAAGCATAAGAAAAACATACGAGATAATGATTTTATAAGAAACTTATAAAAAAAAATTTAGCAAAAAACATAAAACAGTTGATGCTAACGATGTAAAAGTTTAAGAAAGAATAAAGTAACCGGTTCACTTCTGGATTCTGAATATAAAGTCGAGGGTAACAAAGTCACGCGCACTTAGGCGTCAATTGGGCCCATTGTACGACCTCCTCCGCCGCCTTTCCCAATCTTTTGGATAAACTTGAGGATGTCCGTTAGAGGGGTAGTACTGATACTGGCCATGTTATGCCAGAACTCCCCCAACATGAATCCTCTAATTGGAGTAAGCGTAGGTCATTCGCAAATAACGTGTTCTACCGTCTCGTCCTCTAAATTGCAGCCTTGGCAAGATGGATTCGCTACAAGGCCCATTCTGGACATATGCTTTTTCAGATTGCAGTGTACTGATAATATTCCTACTACAAATCACGGCACACAGAAAGATTCTGAAGAGCTTCCTAAATTTATAGATGGGTAAAGGAGAATCCAAAAAGAAAATCCGTTGTACGGTCCCCTTAGAAGCCGATGATGTCTTTTTCCTACTCTTTTGTCGTTTCAAAGTGTCTTTGACTGCAGTCTTAGAATTGACCTTAGTATCACCTCTCTCACACAGAGATTTAGTGAAGGAAGACTCAGGCATGCTTCTGGAGCTGCCATTGGAATGGAACGCATTTCTCCAGTGATACTCATACACGACAGTCTTTGAACGTGTAAGATTTTGGTTGCTGCAGTGACCTGTCTAGTTCTAGGCTACCAGACCAGTGTACCATAACATAGCATAGGTCTAATTATAACAGTGTACAGCCATATGGCAGCTTTTGCAGGACTCCATAGTTTGCACATTGCAGGACGACAAAAAGCTGTGCACGCTTTTTTCGGTTTGAACCTTTATGTACCATTTCCAATTCATCTTTTTGTCAAGTATAACTCCTAGATATTTGACTTAATCTGAAAAAGTAAGAGATGTTTGGAACAGTCTAGGCACCCTTTGGACTTCGACCTTCCTTTTTTCGTAAATGGTAATTATTTCTGCCTTGGAGGGGTTGATAGATAACGAGAATTCTATACACCACTCTTCAGTCATTCTAAGCGCTGTTTGCATCAAGTTGCAAAGCACTTGTTCGTACTTGGCGGTGAGCAAAATTTACCATTGAGTCGCCCAAGAAGGCTGTCTACTACTAGATTCCATAATAGGGATGACAGTAAGCTTCTAATGGTCTTATTTTCCACGGTGATTTATACAGCTCTGTGATATAAACGCTGTAGAATCTACTCTCTTAGAGCGTCATTTACTCCTCGTTGCAGAAGGGCTGTATCAATACTATTAAAGGTCGCATTGTAAAAGGCGCTCTCTATGTCAATAAATACGGCCAGGGTGAATGTTTTGTTGCTCAGCGATCTTTCTATCCGCCCTACTATTAAGTGTAGTGCAGATCCTGTAGACCTCCCTGGGACGTATGCATGCTGATTAGCATGTAGTGGACTAGTTGCTAGTGAACTTTCTCTTATTTCTTTGTCACAGTCTTTTTAGTGTCTTTAGAAGGAAGTATGCAAGGCTGATCGGACAATAAGATTTGGTCTGAGAAATCTCTTTACGGCCTGGTTTTAGAATAAAGACTACTTTTACTTTCCTCCAATTCTTTGAGATGTACCTTAAAGCAATAAATCCTCTAAGGATTTGCATAAGATATGGTAGCAATATATCTAATTGTAAGCTCTATTGCAAAATAGTTGGATATATGCTATCCAACGCTGGCAATTTGAAGGGTTGAAAAGAGTTAATTGCCCAGATTACTTTTTCTTTATTTTCACATGTTTGGCTACTTCCCAATTCTCCTCGTTAGAAGTGTAAAGGGGAGTTTTACCTCTCATGGGAAGATTTTCGACTTGGTAGTCAGGGAACTTCCGCTATTTCTTCAATGTTGGTGGTATAAGTACCATCCTCACGTTTTAGACTTGCTGGCTGTTTCTGCGGTTTTTTAACAGAATTTTATTAAGACAAACCGAGTCTTTTGTAGTCTCTACTGTGAAGTGTTTACCAATAGGGACGCAGGAAAGTATATGTCAATTTGACACAGGCGCCATGTTTTTTCTATCAATCTAGCACCATTTTTTTAGTTTAAAACTTGCCTTTTTTATATATATATTTCATTGAAGACCCCGTTAAAGTGATTAAAGAACACTTAAAAAATGATGAAAAAATAAAAAACACCTATTGAGCTCTCGGCGATTATTTTGATCGTCATAACTGTTCAAATGAGACCACAATCGGTCGATTGGTGTGAAAATTTGAAGTCGCTGGTTCTATTGATGATATGCCAAAGAGAGGACGACCTAAAAGTGTTTGCACACCAGAAAATAAAGTATGAAACAGGACCCAAAATTCTCAATAAGTCGTCGATTCCAAGAATTGGGCATTTCGGAGACCAGTTTACCTCGTATTATGTACAAGATCCAATTGACTCAAGAACTCAAGCCAATTGACTGTTTGAAACGACGTGTGTATTCTGATTAGCTCTTTTTTAATTGAAAATCATTTTCAGCGATGAAGCGCCCCAATGTATCTCCAAAAAATGACTGTTTGGTGTGCTTTGTGGTCAAAAGGTGTTATTGCACCATTATTTTTTTTTGAAAATGAGGCTGGAAATGCGATTACTGTGCATTCTGAACGATATCGCGGCATGATTAATGACTATCTTTTCCCAAAATTTAACCAAAGTGACAAACGATGTTTATTTTCAAGACGGCGCAACATTCCACACAATACGTGCGAATATCGAGTTATTGTCGAAGTTCGGTGAACGTTTAATTTTTTGAAATGGAAATGTCAATTGACCTGCTCGTTCGTGCGATTTGTCACCTTTAGACTATTTTTGTGGTAATATCTGAAAAATAAAACTACGTCAATAAGTCAGCCACCATCCAAGACTCTATGTGACTCTATGTGAAAATGTCATCGAAAATTTCGACCATCGTATCGACATCTGTAAAGCCAAGTCGTGGTGAACATTTGAGTGATATAATTTTTCATATATAAATGGTATACATGAATGTTTAAAATAAAATGCCTTACTTGATTATACAATCATTACTGTAGTTTCAATAAGCGTTTACTTTTCTGCGCCTGAATTGGCGCTCTTTATTACAAAAAGACTTCCATGACTGTCTCTGCCTCAGTCTTATTTCTTTTTTATATTACTTTTGGTGATGTTTATACATGTCCCAATCGACTGTCGATCTCGTTTCCTTTGTTTTGAACAAGTTACCCACTTTAGATTTATTTCAGCTTCACAAGCTCGTTGCACCACCAAGGAGTGGTACTGAGAGTTGAAGCTGTCCTCAAAGGGCATGCCTGCTGAAAAGACTCTACGATAGAGTTATGCAGAAGGTTGGTACCAGTCTTAGTCGAGCCTCCAGATATTCTGCATATAGCAGTCTGTCGATTGACCTCGGGTTTTTGCATTATCGTATTTCAACCTCAATGTCTTTTAAGGTAAATTTTATCATTCTGTGATCTGATAAGGTTGCTGTATTCAACACCTGCCAGTCCACTATCTACTTGAAAATACTTGAGGTAGCCAGTGTAATATCAATTACAGTATGACAACAAATTGTGACAAAAGTTGATTCACATCCTCGATTCAGTATTTCTGTATGCTTACTTGAAAGGTATTCTAGTGATGCCTCTCGGATTAATGTTTTCACTTCCCCATAGCAGGTGATGTGCGTTTGAGTCACATCTAATAATTAGATGTATGTCGTTCTGCTCACAGTAGCTGAAAACTTTTACCAGCTTAGCAGTGGGGGTGATCCTGCCGGGTCTTCTAAGAGATAGGCTAAAATTAAAACAACATCAGTTTTTGTCTCAAAGTTACACCCCATCTGAACGGCGGTAATGTCACGACCACTTAGGTGTGGTAACAAGAGAGCTTGAATATGGCGTGGAACAGAAATACAAGACCTAGGCTTATTCTATGTTGTTTCTACAAAAATGCCACCTTTTAGATTGGTCAATACAACTCAAGGTTTCTGAACTGGTCCAGTGCACGGAACAATGTCCAAATGTAAAACTAAAAAAAATACAACAAAAAATTAAAAACAATAGAAAGGATTCTTTGGTAAAGATTTAAATCTATGTTGATAAATATAACCATAACTATTATATATCTATTGGTAAGCGCTTAAAGGTTCCAGTTTGACTGTATTTCATTAATAACAGAAATAAAGTACCAGTGGTGGCGTTTTGAACGTTCGTAAATTTTCAACAGCTGATTTGCTTTAGTCTGGTAACAACGGTCACTTGAGCTAGTAGCGTCATGTTGTTTTGCAGCATGTTGAAAATCTAGTAACGAGCCCTGATTACATTTTTCTCTAAAAAGGTCTTAGTCCCAGTGCTATTAGACAATGTTTGTATTATGTGTACAGTGAGTCTTCGCTTTCATATTCCACTGTAAAGGCATTGGAAAACAAATTTCGTTTGGACCGAGAAAGCATGAAAGAAGAACTACAGCAGGTCAGCGAGTTGAACAAAACGTTCATCCAGCGTAAGGTACTGCAAGGTAGACGTTTGAAAGTAAAAGAATTATCAGCGGTTCAAAAACAGCAACGTATGGCCTGCTGTGAACAATTTTTAAAACCTATCTTGTAACAATAGAGAAAAGTTTTTGATCTATTGTTATGAGGGATGAAACCATGATCATGTACTATGATCCCCTAAAAAAAGAGAGTCGATGGAATGTCTCAGATTGGACTAAAAAACGACCAAGAAAGAAAAAGAGGGCTCAATCGATGAAAAAATCATAGCACTTATCTTACTACTGCTAAGTAATTTTAAGGAAAGTGAGACAGTGGTAAACGGAAGCTTACTGCATAAATTGCACGGAATTATCAAAGAAAAGAGGAGTGACATGCTGGGTTAAATGTGGCTTTGGGGAGCTTATCCACCCACCTTACAGCTCAGACCTAGCGCACAGCGACTATTATTTATTTTCATAACTGGTAAAAAAGATATTCGAGGTAGAAAATTTAACGATAAAAAGCTTTAGGAGGCTGTTTTGGAGCATTTTGCAGATATTTTTCCAATGTTATTGAATTGCTAACTTCGAAATTTAATAAATGTATTAAAATGCATAAAGATGATATTGAAAAATAACCCTATTGTGTTGTTCATATAACACTTAGAAAATAATTGGATCGGAAGCTTTTGGCGCTTAGCTTGTAATGTAAGCTATATTACAAATATCACGAAATATTCATGATATTTATTACGAGGATGGATCAAATTATTGTATAAACCGATTTTTGTTTTGGCTTTTCATTCAACATATTTTTCTCTTTTTATACATTATTCTTAACAGATTAGATATTTTTAATTCATGTCGTAGCTAGATGTCTATCATAAAAATTAAGTGGTCTCAGTATGTGAAAATTAGACATTGAGACGCTTGCGCGATAAAAAGAGTATTAAAGGCTAGAACAATTTACCCAATTTTCGTTGCGTTTGTGTGCTGGTATGGGGCTGATCTTGTCATAACCATAAAGCAGAAATATGTCTCGGATAAAAAAATCTTTTTTTAGATCGATACACTATTCGCATCCTCTTTAAAAAGTTGCAGTAATAGGCAGCATTAACGGTTCTGCGACCGCATGGGAAATCAATAAAAAAAGTTGCGAAGTACAAATGCAAAAAATTATTTCCAGAACTTTTTTGCTCTCAACGAGTTTTGCTTTTATTGAATACTCCTCAACCTATCTTTATCATCCCTTAGTGACTCTCTTGAACTTTGGTGAGTAGTAGTTGTTTATTCTTTCCGCAACAGCTTTGAAATCCAATAAACAACACTTTGTTGCTGTTGTACTTTATTTATGACAGACTTGATTTTAAGTTTTTGTTAAATTGTAGTTATTCTTATGTGATGAGAAATTTCAACAAGGTCACGAAAATTTACAATATTTTCTTAAGCAATGTTTGTTCTGGGACAGTGTCGATAGCTCGCATTTTATAATAGACAACTTTTTATAATAGACAACTTTGCTTTCGCCGTTTTCCAATAGATGGCTTTAGGCTGTCAGTGGTGGTGGAAATAAACAGATGTAAACATCATACAATAAGTTTGGGCATTTATCAATATAATCCCATCGAAACATTAGTCGATTTGTATCCGTATTGTAAAGTTATTCTCGATAGTCAGTTTACGAGCCAAATTCTCGTAATTTGCGGGAGGTTTTAATTTTCTGCTTCAATATGAAGAAAACTGCAGCTCAGACTCATTGAATGCTCTCATATACTTATGGCGAGACCGCTATTAGTGGAAGAACGTATCGTGAGTGCTTTTAATGCTTTAAGAACCGGTGATTTTGACATCGAAGATGCAGAATTGGAGGCATTACTTTATGAAGACTCGTGTCAAACACAAAGTGTCAAAGAACAATTGGCAAGATCATTAGGAGTTACTCAACAAGCCATTTCAAAACGCCTCAAAGTCATAGGAATGATTCAAAAACAAGGAAGCCGAGAGATGTTGAACAGCATGGATTTATTACGATAACCCCAAGCATGGGGACTTCCCGGCCATGCTTCCGCGTCGACGACCAAACCTAATATTCATATCTCCAAGATCATGCTTTGTATTTTGTGGGACCAGCTCGGCGTAGTGCGTTATGAGCTACTAAAACCGTCTGAAACAATCACAGGTGATCTGTGTCGAAAGTAATTAATGCATTTAAGTCAACAATTGAAAGACAAGCGGCCGCAATACAACGAGAGACACGATAAAGTGATTTTGCAGCATGATAATGCTCGACCCCGTGTCAAAAAGTCGGT
Source organism: Sinelater perroti (assembly GCA_036346155.1). Taxonomy (NCBI): domain Eukaryota; kingdom Metazoa; phylum Arthropoda; class Insecta; order Coleoptera; family Elateridae; genus Sinelater; species Sinelater perroti. The sequence continues at coordinate 1,863,462 of JARFIY010000303.1, read as the reverse complement.
CAAAACATACTTGGAAACGTTGAAATGGGAAGTTCTACCCTACTCGCCGTATTCTCCAGATGTTGCTCCCTTTGACTATCATCTGTTTCGATCAATGGCACACGGTCTGGTTGACCATCACTTACGTTCTTATGAAGAAACCAAAAATTGGATCGACACGTGAATCGCCTCAAAAAATGAGCAGTTTTTTCGTACGCTTCCCGAATAATGAGAGAAACTAGTGGTCAGCGATGGACAATATTTTGATTCGTAAATGTATAACCAGTTTTTTACAATGAAGCCTAGAATGTCGGAAAAAACGGCGGAAGCAAAGTTGTACACCTATTACATCTGGTTCTGTGTTAAAATTTTATTTACGTCCTTGATAAAGCTGATTTTTAGATCTGCGCTACATAAAATTCTTTTGGCAAAAAAATTGATGACTATGTGCAATGAAACATAAAACTTCTTTCTCATTTATAGTGAAAGCATCAGGGTGGGTGGTTTTGCAATACAGCTTACCATCAGTTATTGATCAGTTTTAATAATAGGAGATTTTAATGCAAAATTATAAAATATCACCCAAGAAAGAGACCAAGCAATGAGTAAACACAGAATTCAAATAGCATTCATAAAACTTTGTTTATTATATAATATTAAGATTTCACGAAACTGATTCAATCACAAAAATTCAGAAAACGTCATATACTGCTCTCAAAAGTGAAATTACAAATAAGCATTTTACAAAATACTATACAACAGTTACAGTGCAAGGGTGGAGCATGCAGTAAGGTTTTTTTTAAGTAAAAGTGAAATAACAGATCCGTTAATCTAATAGTTCATTTTTGATACTAACAAAAAATACAAAGACAAGAAAATGCCATTTAAACTTGCAGATTGTATACGTTTTATCATAATAAATAAAAAAATCTGGTGTGAACATCACACGACTTTCTTTATCCTATTATTATATATTATACCGGGTCCGTCGTCTCGGCCCTGCGCTGCTCTCGTCCCGGAACTTGTTATTTTAAAAAAGGATGAGACGCGAGTCCAACACTCGAAAGCTGATTAAAATAAACAGTACAAGATAATAATTGACTCATACTTAAAATTTTGCTACGTCACTGAAGGTAACCGTGCGAGCTCGGCCTCATGGCCTTCGCCATTATCGCCTGCGGGCTCCCTCCTAGCGGCCAAGCGCTCCCGCCCGTCCTCCCGCAGTCGGCCCGGTAGCTCTCCGAGCGCGCTGTGATTGGTCCGTTTAATTAATTTTTAATCGGCTATAACTTATTTATTTGACCTCGGATCAAAAAATTTCATTGTAATTTCTTGTTCGCCTCGGTCTGATCTATCCGGGAATATAAATTTCCCGAAACATTTTATGAACACCCGGTATATTAAAAATCCTGAACTTCAATTTTTTTTCGAGTTCCTATTTTACCAACTTTTATTTTAAATTCATGTTTGTCTCGTGATAAAAAATCATTTTTATTCTCATAAATTTTTTACATCTTCAACCGTTTAGATTCGCGACCGCTTTGCTACAAGTAACTTGCATACCAAATTTCAAGTCTAGCTCTCGAGATATCTTGTTCACTGACAGACCGAAACACACACACACACACACACACACACACACACACACAACCACACACACCACACACACACAACACACACACACACATTATCACACACACACACAACACACACACACACACACACACACACAATATTAAACAACATACACACCACACAGAACCAATGGCCCAAACCAACTTTTGGTGTCCTGAGGAACTGATATTATGTCCAGAAATGTGAAATGTAAATTTCTTATTATAGGATAAGGAAAGTAAAAAGTAGAAAACTTGTAAACAAAACAAAAATAGGTTTAGAAATACATGCGAAAACCAAAAAGTCAAATGATACAGTAGAAACATACTTATCAGAAAGTGAAATAAAAGGAAGTAGAATTGAACCGGATTGGACGTACATTTGGAAAATCAGATGATATAGAAAAATAAGTACTAAATTATACTACAGTTATGGTACTGTTTGACTCATAATAAATAACAAGATCAGGGGGCGAAACGGTAATATATACAAATGTTGAAACTCATAAACAACTTGGAAACTCAAACTTAGACCAACCAATCAACTATGAAGGTCTCAGCACTATATATTATCGTTCATGAGATACGTTACTTTAAAATAAAAAAAGAGGGAAAACCCCCCTTAGGGGTGTTTCAATGGGCCGGGTTTATGAGACATTCCTATTCTACTTTTTAATGAGGAGTTCAAAAAAGGTGGTCAGAAGTTTCGACCTAATTGTACAATTGATCACTATACTCAATTGTATATATTACCTCTAACTATAGAAAGTGAATGAAGAAAACTGGTAAATGTAATGGGTGGAAAGTTTATGAGAGGTTTGCATAAGCAGTTATTTTTATTATCTAAATGATTTAACTTTCAAAACCATATTTATGCCACAATAAACGGAGCAGAAAATTTTAGTTGTAATGATGCCTTTACCTGGATCAAATAGAATATTCAGTCACATTGCATTGTTATTACTACAAACACTAAATTCTTCTTGTGAAAGCCTTCACTTAATTTCTCAGAAAAATATAAAAGTTTCAAAACTCCAAACGTTGTCCTATGAACTCTAAAACGTCTAATTTGTTATTTCAATTTTTTTCTTGGGAAAGCATTTGCGTGTATTTAGCATCACAAGAATATAAATAGAATTTAGAATGTTTTGTACTGAATGATTTAGTGACTATAAAAATGGCCACAAAAACAGAATACTTTGTAAATTCATAACTGGAAAGTTTTACTAATCAGAGAATAAACAGAAAGTAGTAAAGGCTACATAAAAATTGTAATAAGCATTTTAAATAGTTGTTTGATCATAAATCTTCTTCTTCTTCTTAATGTGTTGTCTTCTTTTGAAAGTTGGCGATCATCATGATATTTTCACTTTGTTAACTGCTGCATAATGAGTTGTAATAGCTGGTATCTCTTTCCCCTTGTTACATGACCATGATACTGAAGTTAACTTATCTCTATTTCGTTGGTTAGTTCAACTTTTTTGATAGTCTTTTAGGACTTAATTGTTGGTAATTCTGTCAGCGTATGATATTCCGGGTATCCTTCTGTATGAGCATAAATAAAGAAATAGAAAAGCAAATCATAAAAAGCACGACAGATGATAAACGGACATTGCAGAAATAATTTAAAATTAAATTCTAGCGAAGAAATTATAGGATAGAAAGAAAATGCGATTTTAAATCAAGAATTGATAGAACAAAGACCCAAGTACAAAAAAAGAAACAGATAATTTACAAATTTTGACAGACTTTTTAAAGCGCGGGATATAATGGATGAACCAGCTACAGAAAAGGAACAAATAATGGTGGTAAATACACCACAAGGTGACTGAAACCAACAATAGCCAGTGGATTAAAGGCCTCAATATTGTAACGGCCAATTTCAGAGAGTCGGATCGTTTTAAAAAGATTACGGGTAGCCCCGGCAATGAAGCAGCACGTAGAGGTCCAGAAAGTTCTAGGCGTGTCGCGAAACAAAATAATTTATTCAACGTGTTGAAGCGAAGCCGCGAGGCTTCTAGAAGTAAGCGGGTTGCATTGAAACGTACGAGGAACGGTCAAAAAAGCAGTTGCGGTTAGATAAATGGTCCGTTAAAATACCGGCAAACGGAAATAAATAATTAGTATGTTACGTAATTAATTGATTATTAGCTATACAGATAAATAGTATCTATATAATGTTAAATAATTGTTAAGCGAGAACAATAAAACATATAAATTTAGTTCGTTGCAACTGATGTTAGAAATGGGACTCGTAACGACTCGAAAAACTGTTTAAATAAATTACCGTGCCAAAGCAAGTCAATTTATATGCATTGAAAGTGACGGAGCTAAAAAGCGTGAATTGGAGACGATAAGGAAGAAAATCACCTGGCGGTAAAAAACTGAATGTAGACACGTATCTATTGAAAACTGCGGATACTGATGTGTTGCAGAATTTGAGAAAAGAATTAAGCGAATTAGGAGAACATTCTAGAAAGGAAAGAAACGGATCTTTATAGGTATTACATCTCTTTGAAAAATCACCAACTGAAAATATGGTTGATTTATACATAATTATAATCATTAATGCGACCATCTTGATTACGAATCTTGTCAGTCAAAAGGGTAATCTTAAGAATCTGTCAATATTTTTAGTTTTAAATCAAATTTAACAAATTTAAGGTTATATTTAAACTTAAAGATGCAATATAGTTAACATATTTTAAATGATGTTTTATTTAAAAAATAATACAATGTATTTGAAAAGTAGTTAGCAATAAATATAAGTATATACATGGAATATAAATGGGTAATCATAGATATTAATCCTCATTCACATGTCGATTTGTGAATGAACGGAGTCATCGAAAAATCGCTTGATCTTGATTTTGGTATTCAAAACACCAAAAGATTGCTATTATGCGAGAACAGCATCCAGTTGTTCTAAGCCCACTTTGACATTGACAACAATATTTAATTATTGTCTTAAAGAATGTAAAAATAATACAAATCATTTGATGAAAACCTCGACTTTAATTTAGCCAGGGGTGACAATACAACCCCAGTTAATCTACATCGATTTTGTTGGCATGCAATAGGGTACCCATCGGGCGTCAATTAACGTGGAGTGGCCCGATGTAAGCTGATTTATGTTTCGACTTTCAACAAAAAGTTTTTCGCAGGAGATGCCAACCCATCCGATGGTATACACAACGCGATTAATTAATAAAAATGAATTGGCAAATTCACAGGCGGGTCGGGCGTACAATTTTATCACTATCAAAGGTCAAAGTTTTTGATTTTGAGGTCTCTTGGCAGCCAATACCACGGAAAAGTGGCCAAACCGATATTTATGTGTTACTGTAAAATTCTTTTAGTTGCTGATTTTTCAGAACAAATTAACATAGAAGCTAGTTTTTCTCTTGGGGGAAAGAATTAAAAAAAACTTACAAGAAAAATCTAAAAATATGAAGAAAGGATTACAAAAATTGAAAGTACACTTGGAAAAACAGACCAGGAACTTAGGAAAAAAGTTTGAAGTTGAAGTGAATATACAAGAAGCAAAAACATATTCAGAAGAAGAATCCAAAGCGTGAAGGAGAATTTTGAGAAATAAAGATGTTTTTGAAGCTTCGGAAAATAAATAAAAAGAAAAACAAAACATATCTCAGAAGATTCGAAAAGATTTAAATGTAAACGAGAAAGAACATCCCAGAAACTTAAAAAGACAAGTGAACGCTTGTTGGAAGTTTTAGAAAGGAGTTGAAAGAGAATACTGAAGAGTGTTCAAGAAGTTTGTGTTTGATGATCGATAGTCGCTACAGCGAGAGCGAGAGCTTGCTCTTAATCGGGGGTGGTACTGGAATTAAAACGCTAAGGAGCTAGACGATAACGTGGAAAAATTAGCGCACTGAACCTAACGATAAAGGCTTATTGAACACAATCGGATCCTTTGAAATTAAAAAATGGTTGTCTCTTGGAACCTTAGAGAACATCGATGACCTTGAATTCAACTTGCGGATATTAGTACCAACGTCATCTGTATGATGAAGCGTTAAAGGACACTTTGGGATTAAAAAGTCATCGGGGATTCCAGAAGTGTAAATGATGTGCGTCGAGAACTAGTCCCTTTAGAAGAAGAAAAGCATCCATAAGACAACTCAACATACATATAAAACCCACGGGAAAAGACAGTCGAAAAGAAAATATACAATTCAAATATTAATGGTTATTATTTTAACTTAATATTTAGGCCAGCGATCCAATCCAATGCGGTATTTATTATCTGGATGAAGTCAACTGGATTACCTGGATATGCCATCATGGTTTAATTCTACAAACGGTTGATAGTTTGGCGATATTTTCCATACTTTTATATAAAGTTTTAATCTTTCCATTATTTACTAGGAAGTTTCATACAAGTTGGTCTAGAGCTATATACTATTGTGATTTTTTATAAATCTTGTAAATTTGAATTTATTTGAAAAAAGTTGAATTGCCAGCAATGACGTTGGGCGTCTGGGTTTGTTTCTGTAAGGCAGTGTAAATAGGTCTTTGTGTATTGTTGTATTGCGATTGGTTAGTTTTTTTTTCTGATGAGAGAACTGTAGGTAAATTTTTGGAGGCGCATGAAGGCAAAATTCAGACAAGCAGCAACTTGGAGCACTCTCAATACAGCCTTAATAATTGTAAGGTATCATTGACCCTCGCGCCATTGGAGCAAGTAATATTGCTTAGTTTTGAAAGCCTGTAAGGAGTAGGCGAAAGTTAATGCAATCACAATCCTGCTTGTGTGTGTGCGTGCGTGCGTGCGTGTGTCACACGATATCTACGAAACTATTTGACCGATCCACTTCATATTTAGTCAATAGATACTTTACGGATCTTCTACTGTATTAATTTTTATATGGTGATTACAAACTCACATGCATTAACTTGCTTTGTTTTCGAAAGTTGCCTTTTCGAATTTTACATTTGTCTCATTACCACTTGTAATGATTTAAAAGTGTAAAAATTGGATCTATTACTGAAGAATGACTGCTATAAAACCGTATTCTCATTGAAATCTGTAATACCTTCTTGAGTTTTTGGAACGAGCATTGAATGCTTATCCTATAATAAGGAAAGTAATGTAATCGGTGGAAATTTGACCTACCCAGTTTTTCACATTTCTGGACGAAATATAGCCTCAGGACACCAAAAAAGTTGGTTTGGGTCATTGGTTCGTGCGTGTGTGTGTGCGCGCGTGTGTGAGCGTGCGTGCGTGCGTGTGTCTGTTGGTCTGTCAGTAAACAGCATATCTCAAGACCGTAAGAGCTGGAGACTTGAAATTTGGTATGCAAGTTACTTGTAGGTAGCGGACGCAGTGCGAAGCTTTTGGTAAAAATCGGCCGAGTCGTTTGATCGCAAGGTCGCAAAATTGATCGGTTGCGGTCGCGAATCTAAACGGTTGAAGATACAAAAAATTTATGAGAATAAAAATGATTTGTTATCATGAGATAAACATGAATTTAAAATAAAAGTTAATAAAATAAGAATTCAAAAAAAAATGAAGCTCAGGATTTTTAGTATACCGGGTGTTCATAAAATGTTTCGGGAAATTTATATTACCGGCTAGATCAAACCGAGACGAACAAAAAATTACAATGAAATTTTTTGATCCGAGGTCAAATAAATAAGTTATAGTCAATTGAAAATTAATTAAACGGACCAATCATAGCGCGCTCGGGCCGACTGCGGGAAGACGGGGGGGGAAGCGCTTGGCCGCTAGGAGGGAGCACGCAGGCGATAATGGCGAAGGCCGTGCGGCCGAGCTCGCACGGTTACCTTCAGTGACGTAGCAAAGTTTTAAGTACGAGTCAATTATTGTTTTGTACTGTTTATTTTAATCAGCTTTCTAGTGTTGGACTCGCAGAAATTCCTCCCAATATTTCTATTGTTTGTAGTGTTAAATGTACGCAAAACATGTGGACTGTTCTACACGACTGCCTGGCGTCTAGATCAGGCTTCGCCGACGAAGCCTGCGGGGTTCTCTGGTATATAATAATAGGATAAGGAAAGTCGTGTGATGTTCACACCAGATTTTTTTTAATTTTACTTCCTGTTTATATTTAGTTGACACTTTTTTATAAATGAATTTTTTTTTTGAAAAAGGTTGGTTTTTGACTTCCCATTATTTATAATTAATCCGTGTAATAATTTTGAAATATTCTGTATATTATATTGGTAACACATGAATGTAAAATTTAGGTTGGTATAATTGTAGCCATCCTATAGTTGGTAGTGCAGTTGTCGCTCCATAACATTGTCGGGCTGCGTTGTGTACGCTTCCGTGCGAATTTACGGTTACGTTAATGAAGAATTTGCACGGCGAAACTGACTGAATAGTACTTAGTGAGCTACTGTAAGTTTTCGCCTTTCTAACTGCTTGCTGGTGAGCTTTTATTAGATACTGACTAATGGGGTTTGGTTAGAATGGAGTCTGTTGTGTTGCTTAGCTTTGTCGATCACATTTCCGTGCTATTGTGGTTTTGCGGTTAACTGGAAGCGTAGTTTTCCACTATGTGCTTGTACTTTGGGAAAATTTTCCACTCTCGAATGCGGCTTAGCAACTAACAGGGCTGGGCTTTTGTTTTTGCCGAAATCCAAATCGCTATAGCCTTACAATGTTTTTTGCATTACATAATGGTATCAGATAAGCGCCGATTTTTATTTTGTGAAACACTCCCGGCACTAAAGACGAAGCGAAATGAAGTAATCAGCTTATGTGCAGATTCTTTTCTATCAAATTAATGTTTGGCGAGCTATTTACTAAGTACTCGATCCTGTAGAAACCATCAGTTGAACTTTATTTATTCAACCGATTAACATGGTCAAGTAAAGTGATATGGGGAATGATCACTGTAGAAAGGCAGTAATTTAATTGGGGTTGAGCGATGCATGTGGCTAACGCAGTCTGTTCAGTTTGTGTAGCCCGACATGGCTGCGTTAAACCTAAATGGGCTTTAAGTTCTATTAAGGGTTAGGTAAATTTGGCATGTGTAGCAGGTGGTAGAGGTGTCATGGTGAACACCCGCCGCATGGAGTCGAGTGGCTCAGCTCCTGACAGCGGCCCACGCCACCGTACACGGGTATGTCCAAGTTTATGTCTTGCATACAGCATGTCTACTTGTTGTGTTCGATGCGTTTCTTACTTGACGGCTGTCGGAAAGCTCGCCCGTTTATACCAAGTCATCCCATAGATAATGCAGATAGGGAGTTGCTTTTATGAACGTGCAGCAAAAGTATTAGGAATGAAAGTAATTTATTGCATAACGTTGAATTCAATCTATTTCTAAATTTTTACACCTGGTCTATTCAAGAACAAATTTTGCACTCGATGCACAAATGCAGTTTGGCAAAGTGAATAAAGCAAAGGAGAGTGTAAGGATTAATGTTTTGTCAAATTTTGGTGTGAAAGATCTTGTTGATTGTACAGAGCGAATGTTAATTGGTATTTTATTATATATACTTTGGTAGTTCAAGAAACTTTTTGAACCTAACCCATTAGAAATGCTCGAACAGCATGGCAGAAAACTGTGCTGTTTGATTTAAAATTGAAATGCCAAAATCATTTAATTTAAGAACGCATGTACATGAACTGTCACTATCAAATAATGAGATTGTGCTTCTTTGTAATGGACTGTATGAATCAATTTTAGTTTGATGTTTTGTATTGTTTGAACTTGTTTTTTGTCAGAAAGCTGAGTTATACATTAACTTCAAATTGAATGCTACATTATTTTATATGTTTATTGAGGTTTGTGCGAAGAAAATAGCACATTGGTCATTATGCTAAAATGTGCTTTATAAATCGCCCACTATAAAGGTTCAATTTAATTGAAAACCTGAATAGATTCTATTTTGCTTTCAGTTGGTTTTGTAAACATTAATGCTCGAGTTAATACCCACCACTTTTTTATTCTTCTGTTCTATTTGTTTTTTGCTTCCTATAGTTAATTGTTAATTTTTAAAAAATTGTGTTTGTCACAAATTATTTTTGTGAACGCAATTTGTGTACTTCAAATGAAAACTATAAGAAACACGAAAAAGTATGGAAATAAAAATTTAGAATTGCAGGTTGCTATGGTTTGGCACTAAAGAATGTTGAGCCGCACTGAGCATGATAATATCGAGTTGTTCTTGAATAGAGTTATATGTTATAATTTTTACGCAGCTTTTGAAGGGAATTGATAGGAGTATGTCGTTGTGCAACTTTTTGCATTCCAGAAAGGACAGACGTGTTGTTGAACAATCCTGATGTATTTGGTCATTGGCGGTGTATAAAAGGTCAATATAATGTTAGTCTGCATTAGGATACTGGCATTTCCAAATTTCTCAGACCTTTTCCTGGCTATATTGACTTCCACTAGTTATCGGTCCAACCCTACTGTATTTCATACCAGGCTAGGTGAGCTCTTGTACAGCTTGGCGTCATTGGAGGGCGTTTTGTAAGCCTGAAGGTATATAAACCGTGTTTCCTTAATTGCCGAATGACTTTCTGAAAATTTGCTACAAGATTTCTGCTGACGTTCCATATTACACGGTATTACTCAATCATCTATTAGCACTTAATTCTAAGAAGTGAACTTGTGCAGCCGTTGTATTCTGTGGGCGTTTGCTTTGTATTGTAAGGTAATATTTACAATATCTTACAACTTTCGCCACAGTCGTAACACTTAGAAGAATTTGAGCATATGGGTGGCATCAAGTTTAAGTTGACTGATGATTCGAGATCATAGAACGCTATCAATATGGATGCAAAAAGCCATAATCCACTTGTAGATGTATTTCCAGCAACATCGTGTATGGCTTGCGCGTTTTCTAGCCTCGGCCAGGTATGGCTACTTACCTAATCTTTCCAAGCACATTAATGTCACCGCATGTTTCATGGAGGCGTCAAGCGCGACAGGTTTCAGGCGGGATATGACTGATAATTGCGAGTGTGAACATAAGTTCACTCAATTATTAAGAATGGGAAATAACGAATTTATGTAAGGGTAGTGCTTTATAACAACTCATTAAGTGACGCCGACCCAAAAATCAAGTGTAATCAACCATTATCTAAATATTATGTACAAAAATTAGACTAGGGTTAAATTGGTAGAACATTATTAAAAACAATGAATACCAAAGTGTTAATCCTTTCGATACGGATTTTTATTTAATTCGAAACATGGTGCAATCGGTTTTTATTAAAAGTTTGAAGATCCAATATGCTTATCAGACACGATGATATAATTTTGTTGAAAACTATGAAAATATAAAAATTAATTATTAGTATCTGTTGTATTCCCATCAAACTTTAATGCTAGGATTTTATGTTCCAATAGTTCTCAAAATTAATAAAATTTAAAAAAAGATTATCTTTATGAATTTATTAAATAAATATAAAATATTATTGCATATTGATGTGGCATTGTAACTTATGATAGGGCGGGTGTAAAGCAGCTATTATAAAGACCAATTCTAGAAGTAGATCATATAGTGGTAGTTCTTTTCCCTATACCATTTTTGTACATCTTGCACGCCTTTTCTTTGCTTTTGAATAATTGGCCTAGGATCTTCTATGTTGATAAAAGAATATTATTTTTTAATGGTTTTCTAGATATTGTCCTTTTCTCCGTCAAATTCATAAAAACCTGCTAAATGGTCCACACCGTCCATGTATATTTATTATAAAATTATATCATTTATGAGCACTTTACTGTATAATTTTCACCACTCCTTTGTATTATTTCAGCTTGAGTTATTTCAGTTTCATGACAGTTGCTCAAAACTAAAACTTGTTTAGTATCTTGCTATTTACAGAAAGTAACTTCATTATTTGTACATAGAAATTCAGTTTCATTACGATTTAGTTTTCAATTCTGCTTTGGCATGCTTTTTCTCTATTCCAATGGCTGGTAATGGTAAAAACTTCATCAATGATTCTGACGTGAAAATCGATCAAAGCATAATACGTATTTTGTATAATAATATTGAAGATGTGAGATTTTCGCACTATTCTTTCTCCTAATCTTTCTTCAACATGTTTTTTTCCTTTCCACTGGAAACATCTAAGTCGTAGGCGTAACCTCTCGAGGAATCACTTCTGATTCGCAATTTAATGCCGCGTTTCACGGGCTTTATTGGTTGATTAGTACTGTTTTGAAAATGAAGAGTTTTCGAATTTTGTCAGAGTCGTCAATTGACTGGTAACTTGAATCCATTCTAGCACGTTGGAATGTACGTTTGAAAAGACATTCAGTGACTTCTTTGAGATAATAAATTTACTTCAATTTTTTGGTTTCTCGTGAAGATTGAAGTACAATTTTGATATATGAAACTTAAAATGGTATCGCGATACTATGGGCTATTTGAATCTAATTTAAACTTTTTTGAAAATTTGTTAAATTACATTCATACATAGAAAATAGAAAATAAGAAATTTTTATAGTAGGTGTATAAATAAGTTCTCAGCTTTAGATTTCACAGGACGCAAATCACCGTTTACATGTAACGTATTAGTTCGCCCTCTTGCGGTTTTAAAGCAATGACATTTGGTCTTTCGAAACATCATGCGATTTGGCGTTTGATGCACATAACCTCAATAATCAGCTGTGTTCACGATGGCAATCACAAAAGAGCATATTCGATTTTCTATCCACTTCGCGTTTCATCTTAAGAAAAACGCTGCTGAAGCCACCGAAATGATTTGTGTTGCTGTAAGTCATGCAACGTGCAAAAAGTGGTACCAAAGATTTCGCGGAGGAGAGTTTAGTCATGAAGATCAACCACGCGCTGGACGCCCTCAAACATTTGACTCGGATGAGCTGCAGACATTGCTGGATCAAAACAATGCGCAAACTGATAAAGAGCTTGCAGAACAGCTTGGTGTCACTCAGCCAGCCATTTCCATACGTTTGCATGCAATGGGTAAGATACAAAAGAAAGGCATAAATTGTCCGGAGACAACAAAAATCGACGGCGTCACACCGCACTCCATTTGCTTCCAAGGAACTGAAAAAAGGATTTTCTGCATAAAATTATTACGGGCGATGAAAAATGGATCTTGTACGACAATCCCAAGCGCAAAAAATCATGGGTAGACCCTGGCAAACATGCGGACGTATATCCCAGACATGGCCCCTTCCGATTATCATTTATTCTGGTCGTTGCAGCATCACTTGGCTGATACGCACTTCAAAACAGAAGAAGAAGCCCGAAAATACATCGACAACTTTATCGTCTCGAAGCCGGTTAGCTTCTATCACCAGGGAATTCGCAAGCTACCCGTAAGATGGCAAAAGGTCATCGATGCCAACGGAGAATACTTTAATACTTAAGCTTTTTTTGTTTGTTTTTAAATAAAACTTTAATTTTGCAGAAAAAAGCTGAGAACTTATTTATGCACGTATATGTATGAATTCCAATTTAACAAATTTTCAAAAAAAAATGTTTAAATTGGATTCAAATATCGCGCGCTATTATCGACCATAAAGTCGTTTTCGCCAAAGTAAAATTAACACTTTTTATTTGTTCAAATCGTTGCCATTTTTTTTTTAAATGAGCTAGGAATACCCATTTTTAGCTTTCTATAGGTTCATGTATCTAGTTTTCAAAAATTCAAAGTTTTCCCCGAAAGACCCAAAATTGTACCCAGGAGAGGCCCAAACACGTTTACATTAATATCTCGGCCGGATCTCATCCAAAGGTCTGCTTGGGCTCAAAATTTTCGTTATAAAAAATTCCACTGGTTCTGATAATTTCTTTTTTTTTACATGTATCTTAACCTAAAAATTATTCATTTTTTTCAAGGTTAGAAAATTTCAACATGGCGTAAAATTGCCAAATTGCCAAAATACTTGAGTTTAGAAACCAAAGTGGAAAATATCAAAATCTGTCGAATGCTTTTGGTTTTGGGTAAAAAAATTCAAAATTCGGCTTGTAATTGCAATTTTACGGTTTTTTGAAAATTGCCGATTACAGCGCTCCCTTATGAGATATCTCAAACATTCAAAAATGACATAAAAATAGATAGAAAATACTACTGTTTTTGAAATTTACAATCTTTTAAACTTAATACTCAGGTCACAATAATTTTTTTAATTTAAAAAAAACCGTCAAAAATGGGCCTACAGCTAGCTGGCCCAAGATATTTTTTTCTAGCGCGTTTTAATAATATCTACAATTTTTATAATGGGGTACTTACTTCATATAAGCCATAGTTTTCCTGTAAAACCCGAAAAACCGAAAAAGCGGCTTTTTGGGCCTTAAAAATGCCCATAGTTTGAGCGCAGCGGTCCAAGATAAATTTGACTATCAGATTCGTCATCAGCGCCCCAAAAAACATAGGAATCCACTTTAAAATACCACTTCCCCCCAAAAATACCATTTTTGTTCATTTTTCACGACACAGCGACTGAACTATCTGCAGAATTAGGTGTAACACAGATGTATTTTAGACCAGATGACTTGGTAGTTCGTTATTTTATCTTACGGCAAGCCTATACTGTCAATTTAGCGACAATGGTATGAACTTTAGTGTAGAATCTTTCTTCAATAAATTGGGACTACGAATTTCTTCACGAGACCCTAAAATACAGAGGAGTTAGCCTAATAGTATGTGATGGCATCGTCAATACTGTCATATTAATTGAAATTTTGAATTATGAATTTTTACCTGCCTTCCATGTTAAGGAAAATGTTTTTATGGAGGGTTGGCTTACTTTGTCATAGGCTTTTGTTATTGCTGGGGCAGTTTCTAAAGAACCCGGTTGTAAACCTGTGGTGCATTATCCATCAAAACGTGATCAAAAGACTACAAAAGAAAATACACCAGAAAACGGTAGTCCATTTAATCAATATCATACCCCGGTGTGTGGACTGTAAATGAGATTCAGTAAAGTATTGATTGCAGTTTTTAATTTAATATTTGAATAAGCGTTTAGACATTCTAGTGTATTATTTGCTACACATTAATTAAAACATGTCCTCCTCCCCTAGTTTTAGTCGTATGTATATATTTATGAACAGGGTGTTAAGTAATGAGTCGAATAATTAGTTTGTACGTAATTTTATTGACAGAAATGTATAATCATTTTTTCTTAAAGCGGCTCCAAAAAGTAATAGATTGTTGAGTTTCGAAGTGTTTGCCCTTCGTTACCACAATCTGTTGTATTTCATTTTTTAAAATCCTCTAACTTAACTTAGAGTAATTTGAATTATAGTGGAAAAACCGCTTTAGCGATAACGTATTTGTGAGTTCGTTCACAATTTTAGAGTGCGATTCTAGTGTTTTCACTTTTTTTTTAGAATGTCGGGAGTAAAAGAAGTCCAGAGCATGACTTTAGTGGCTTTAGAGCTGTTGACCACATTCTCACTGTTTTGGGAGTATAATAAGAATGCGTTATTGAGTTGAATACAAAGTTCTCGCCTGCGCATGATTTAAAATGTATAAAGGTTGCTATTGAATTTTTCGAATAAAATACCGGGTGTTGGATTTTCGAGCCTCACCATGGGGATCTCAGTTATCTTGAGAGTTACAGGGTTGGTTAAATTAGGGCAAAGTTGCGTATTTTTATGCTGATCAAGAATCTCGGAAATAGATTTGATTTATTATTGATAATTTTCAAAATATCGTGAAAAAATTAAAAAAAATGTTATTTTCGTTTTTAATTTTAAATCAAAAACCGGTAAAATTACACTGGTTTAATTCAGACATTCTTCAGACACTTTTATAAGGAATCTAAAAATGTCGTTACGGTTGCTACCAGCCCTGAAATGTCAAAGATACGATAGTCAACTTTTATTTTTCTTATGACCGCCATATTGGATTTTTACAATTTCAAATGCAGTTTTTTTTTCTGATTACAAGGATGTATCACACTTCATGATTTCGCTTTTTTATTTTAAAATTAATGGCAAAACTTTCTGGAGAGAGAAGGCTTTGGAATTGATTTGATGCTTTGGAGACGCAATCAACAATTTTCTTTTGTTTGGCTAAAAATTTGACAGTTTCTTTTGATTTGGGAGATTTTGATGGGGAGAAAAAATATTAGGCGACAGATAATTCTTATTCAACAGCAATTACAGTCCCGTATGGATTAGTTTTGACCATTTTTAAACCAAAGAATGAGGACTACAAAACACCAGTCGGTGGATAATACATCCATTTTCAGCGAAAATTGAAGATATCAAGAAGAAAAATCTTAAATATACTAAGAGCTAAATTTTATTCGATGTCATAAAAAGTTGGTATCTCCCGAGTAAAAAGACCATTAAAATTTTGATTCGATTTTCACCTACGCTCTTCTGAAAAAAAATCTCACCTACACTTGAGAGCAAAACAATCGACTGACTCACTAGCTGCACGCGCATTTTCGTCTCCCGCCTTAGTCTGAGGAAAATGAAAAGAAAAACATTAACGTGCAAAGAGTATCTTTATTATTGAGATTTAAAAAACTATTGTCACTGCATTAATCGGATGACGCGTTCAGAAAAATATGCATCGCGATCGCGCTTTTACGAATCTTGACAATTAAAACGCATGTGCGCGACGACTGTGATTGACTTACAGTACGCTTGCAATCCGATAATTTATCTGTCATTTATCCGAAGTTGACGTAAGCGCTCGAGTGATTCGTAAGAAAATGAATGTCACAGCCGCCAAAGCAGTCTAGGCAGTTACATTGTTGAGAAAGGGCCGTGGCAAATCGACTAAATGTGAGGCAATCAGCTGTATCGAGTGTGGCGTCGGTACCGGAAAATCGTGGCTATGTCCGCCGGCAAGGAGGCGGCCGTAGGCGCGAGGCAACGGAGAGAGACGATGATTTCTCGTTTTAATATCCTTCAGAAATCGACACATGACTGGCGTTGACCTCAAGCGAGAGCTAAGTGCGGTCAGAGGTATGGTCGTCAGCGCTTGCACAGTGAGAAGACTGAAGGCAGCCAATCTGACCTCAAAAGAAGGCATCTGCGGATCCCAAGCTGACTGCAGTCCAAAAGCAAAGGCGACCGGAATTTACTCACGAACATCTCGGTTGGGACCTCGGCCTTTGGAGTCGGATATTATTCACCGACGATTCTAGGATGTGCCTACATGGCAACTACAAGAGACGTCGGGTCTATAGAAGTTCAAGGGAACGATTTGCTCATCGCTGTATTCAAGAAACTGTCGAAACTGTGGCTCTTGCATGTTCTGGGCGGGCATTTTCATAGACGGAAAAACTGAGTTCATTTTCGTGCCTAGTGGACGACGCGGACAATATTTAACAGTAGACCGCTACATCAGGGACATTCTGGAGAAACATGTTATTCCGTTTGCAGGATTTGTTGGCGAGGATTTCGTGCTAATGCACGACAGTGCGCTATGCCACATCGCTCGAGCGACTACTACCTACCTGGCTGACGTCGGTATACCGAAAATGGACTGGCCTTCGTGTAGCTCAGACTTGAATCCAAATAAGCATGTTTGGGAGAGCGACGTTGATTGAAGAGTGGGAAGCAATCCCCCAAGATAGCATAGGAAAAGCCATCCGGTTCAAGCGTAATCGCTTGGATAGTGCAATTAGGAGTAGAACTACCAATATTGAAAAATCATTGAATTAATTTCAACCGAGGATTTTATTTTTTTTTCTTTCATAATCACCTTTTCCCTTTCAATTCGTTTGTGTTGCACATATTCTTATACCTATAACTTTGTCAGAACAGGTCCGATTCCAATCGAAGTAGTATCATTTGAAACCATCGTTTTTAAACTTTCAAGCAGTATACTAAACTTTACTTTGAATGCTACCGGAGTGAATACACATTCTCAAGTGTATTATGAAACTCAAACTGTAGAACTTTAAAATGCAAACAGCTTTTCGCTTGTAGCGACGTCGCTGCAGTCACGACTTCACTTAAACAAATGGTAACGTATCACATTGAAAATTTTGTTATAATTAAAGAATTTTAATTTTTTTAATATTATTTTATATTAAAAAAGTAAAGTTTTGTGGACTTTATTTTGCATCTTAGAAAAAACTGTGTTATTGATTTATCAATAATGTGAGTTTGAGATTGTGAGATTCCAAATGTCAGAGTATAGAGAGTTTAAGGAAGTGTAAGAAAACAGACTAGTAATCGTATGTGATAAGAAATATATTTTAATGTCCGAAAGAAAAAGCGAAATTTTATATTTAATCTACCCTCACCAAGTGACCTAACGGCTAATGATTTTATGTGTTTTTTCAAAAGTTAAACCTCCAATGAAAGAATGAATACTTGATATGTATCTTAAAGCGAGTAGGAACCAGGATGTATTCTCAGAATGGAGTTTTTGAAGTATGTGTTTAGCAGTGCTGGTTAAATCAATATGTGCCTTTGGATAACATGTGATTATTTTGAAGATTATAATATAAAAACCACTGCTACAGTATTACATCTTGTATTTGTCTCTTTGCCGATTTCAGTAAGGGCCAATTTTTGCACAATTAGCTAAGTTAGATAGCTGTTCTATACTGAACTAGATGCCAAGATTCTTTCGAAATGAATTTCCTAATTTTCAATGAACTGCAGTTTATTCTTCGTCTATAATATTTGGATGGTGTTAGAAAATCGTGTTGGCAGTAAAGCCTTAGATGGGAGTTTTTCGTTAAATAAAGAAAACGATTATTTATGGGATGACTTGAATCGACGAATAGTTTAATATTTATGTTTTATTTAAAATGAGAATTCTAACATTCATTAATATTTTTAACCAGTAAAAAATAAGCCAAGGACACGGTATAAAAGGTATGCATTGTTATTAAGGAATAACATAATTTCATGTTGATGACATTTAGCTGTAGCAAAAGTTTGCAACAAAAGTGTTTTTAAGGCTTTAATTTCTTCCTTTCGATTCATCTAAGGAGTTTTTGACGCATTATGAATCTTATTGTATTGACCCTAATTGTCAAATTGCATTTTGTTTAAAAGTATAGTTATTTGTATTAAATTGTTTTACAGAATGATAAAATCTTGTTAAAGTTTTGTTATTAATTTCTTGATTTCGCAATTTTGGTGGACGTTTCTAATGTTGCGGCAGACATTTATACGCCACAGCGATCCGTTTCAGAATTTCTTATTTTGGTTTCAGAAGATTATTTGATAACAGGTAATTTGGGCATCACACTTTCGAGTAATTTCTTTTGATCATCGTCCCCAATGGTTCGCTCTTTATTTGTGAAAATAAGGCAAATGTTAATATGATATATCATATTTTAAAATCCTGCTATCGAATAGGGAGTAACTTTAGGTTCGGTGAAATTCTGTTGGATCAGCATAGGTTAAAAACTGTTGCGCTACGTTGAGATATCTAGAAACCGCACCTTAGACCTCAGTTAACATAAAAAAAGCATATCAGTTTTAAGATTATGGGAAGAAACGAAGCTCCCGATATAAATTGTTTAATACAAATGCTTATTCTAGCCGCCCGAAACTGCATTATTTTATTTTGATATTACAAGAAGTATTCAATTTTTCGTTTTACGGTTTACCTATTGTATCAAAGTCAGTTGGGGAGTATTAATTAGGATAATGTTTTTAATTATAACTGTGAACAACACTTAAGTAAAGATATTACTGCAGGGCAAGTTGCAACTATTTTATTAAAATTATTTTTCTGGTCTTATATCCATTATGTATATTTGTCGTTTTATATTTTTCATAGATTTTAGGCTTTACTTTTTCGGATCCAAAAATTATGTTAATGTTTTGCTGGATATTTTCGACATGAGTTTTTTACCGCCATATTATTCGAATAAAAATATTTCTGCACATTTTTGTAGTGTTATATACCAGTTTGTGCTTTTTAATGTCCTTACATGTAAATTAATTTAGTTTATAGTATAATCTTTTTCATTAGACTGTTTATAGATAGATAGTCGATACATGCTTTTGAACGTTTTATGGAATATTATATTTATTTTGTGTTGTAGTTTGTTGTATCCTCATTTACTTAGCATTTCCATAAATATTGTTTCAAAATTAAACCCACCCTTGTCTTATATAGCATTGAAATGTGTATGGCATAACGGGGCATTTGCTGGTGGATGTTTTAAAGAAACTTGGAAGAGAAAGAGGTTGTTGGCTTAATACTCGCATGATGGATAGAACAATTTTGACAGTGGCGGAATCTTTCAACAAACAAAATGACAGGGTATATTCTAGATCGTTCAAAGAAGCATCTTAGCTAGCGCCAAGAGGCTATCATCAAGCACCTGTAATGGTTTGGTGGGGGGAGTGTGTTACGATGGAGTAATTGATATTAATTTTTGTGAAAAGGCAGTCAAAACTTCAGCCGCTGTGTATCAACAAAATGTTTTTGAAGGTGTAGTTGACTGCAGTCAATACTTTCTTTTCTAATAGATGTAGTGTGTGTTACTGTAGAAAATCGCCCGGACGTCTTTATTTTTTTTATTCTGAAAATATCCAAGAATCGTTAATCGTTTTATTTTGTCGTTCCAATTAGTTTGTAACACTACGACCATTCTATGCGTGGACTGGTATTTTTTATATTGTAATTTTATAATTAATAGTATAGTCTTTAATTTATTTAGTAGTTTGTCCTTGGGTTTGGATACTTGCATGAATTATAAATGAACTGTATCAATAAATCATACTCCTTTCGACGCTTATGGTTTTTATGAACAAGATAAAATTGCATAGGGTTAAATTTGACGTCTGTGAAAGATGGAATACAACTAATATGTATTGTAACGAATTTACGAACCAGAAATCCAGCCGCCGCTTGCACACGTGCGAATACTCGAACACTAGGCGTTTCGAGACGTTTTCGGGTCCGTTCTGGTAAACTACAAATAGGCATAAATATCGCGGCCGCGAAGAATTGAAGTGGCGAAGCGAATTCAAACGCGGGTGCATCATAAACGGTGTTACAGATAAATGCAGTATAATTTTACATTATTAATTGTATGTGTTGTCTACATAAACAGTATTAAGTAATTGACTGTAAGTAAAATAAATAAGTAGTTTTAAGTAAATTTGCACGTGTTATTCACCAACGTAAAAAAAGTAAAAACGTTATAGTATCGAATAAAGCCGAGTGTGTTGAGGTGTTCTAGTGTAGCCATAAATTTTTGTTTCTTCACATTTTCTTTATCCCAAAGAAATATTGGTTTCATTTTGACTGAATTTGAAATGTTTCTTGGGCCACAGTGGAGTTCTGTGTTTCCACTAATTTTATTGTTATGTAAATAGTTATTTTTGAAATGGGGGTTAACTTACATTAAGGATGAAATTTTAAAAGTCGAGGCCTCGTGAGATGAAAGACGGGCTACTTCTTATGGGCACACTAAAAATGTCAATTTTCTTTCATGGTACTATTGAAAAGCTTAATTTCGACTCTTCCACTTGGGGCAAACCCGCCCGCCCGCTAGAATAAACATTATTTTGAGAAAGAGTACCATTTTAGGTGTAGACGACAGCAGTTTTTTTTGAGTCATTATGTGGATAGAGGATAGATATTGTTAATCATTAAAATAATTGAAACATTAGGAACGACTCAATAAGGGAATAAATGCTGTATGAAAAATGATAGACGAATATTTAACATCTACCTTACTTATAGAGATCAGGTCCGGATTATGCAAATTTATGTAAGAATAATTAATTTATGAATATTAAGCAATACATCAGAGACAAAATTTAGTGTACATTATCGGTTTTATAAGTCACGAAATGTATTTTCAGGCTAAATTATTGTGTAGTTTCTTTTGGAAGCTCGTGTAGATGTTCCTTTTATCTTAAACATTGACATTTTGCTAACTCTCCCATGCTCCTGCGCCTCTGATGAGAGCAGGTTATCCGCCATATGGCGTGTATAAAAGGGGTAGCCCCTCACACCATGAGGTTTTGAGTTCCATTATTTTGTGCATAATGTAAGTTTACTCTCATTTTAGAAATATTCCCTTTTAATTGTACTGCAAATGTGTGCAAAATGTACTGCAATTAATATAGTAAAAGTCCTGTGCTCTAAATACACGAGTTCTTATAAATACTAGATCCACAAGTGTAATTCAATTTATATTGTAATACATGGGTATTGTTAACATTTTAGTAGATGTCTATATAAAGTGAATATTTTTTTATAGTTTTATTTTTGCTATAGCTTAATTTATTTAGCCAAATGATCGAGTTTAACGAGATTTGAATTTGTCACTCCTCACGATTCGTGGTCTAGAACCATATTTTTGATGATGCTGTTAATTATATATATAAAAAAAATTATGAGTGCTGCTGCTGCTGTCACACAGGTCAAAGGTCAAATCGTTCGTGCCTTTCCGTGCCGACCCGAGCGCCTCCGAAGGACAAATTTCGGTCCGACGGCAGGCGCGACCGAGGTAATATATTTCCGGAACCGCAAGCGATGGAAAATTTTCGTTTGAGAGCGGGTAATAAAGCACTTATACATAAAAAAAATTATGAGTGCTGTCACACAGGTTAAAGTTCAACTCTAACTGGGTATACGTAAATGGGTTGTCATGGCAACGGCGTACGCCAATTATGTCAAACAGAGCTTTTTAATCGTGTTTTTATTTATTTTTAAAAACTACTATGCGAAGGGCCTCAAGCATGTCGGAGTTGGACAAGCTCTGCGGGGGGCCGCTGCCAGACCTCGTTTTCTTTTAAATATTTTTATAACATAGAATAATAGGGCTGTAATGGCTCAGTGGTCAAAATCATCGTTCCTTTGTCTTGAGCCCTCGCAGGCGAGTTCGAGTCTCCTTGGCTCATGAGTGTATGTGATGTCCTAGCTTTAAGTGTGCATATTAGTAGGCACAATAAGCCATTGTGGCTGTAGTGCCGGTAAGTGCGCCATAATAATAATAATAAAGAATAATATAGAAGTGTTTTTGGGTTGAATGAAACATACAAATTATATGGTGAACTTTACCAATTTGTTTTTTTTTTAATTTTTGGTTGATGCATACGAACTTCTTACAAATAGCTTAATTAAGCCGAAAGCAAAATATTTAAATAATATAAATCGTGAGCACTCTAATCAGGCAGTTTTAAATAAATAGGGCCCTGGAAACAAGACATTAATATCAGTAAGCAGCTTTTTTGTAATCATAATTTAGTGATAGGAGCACAACGGTAGTAAAACTATTTTCAATTTAATGGATAAAACAGATTTCGACATTTTTTGAAGTTACATAAATGATTTTTGTTCTATTTTAGTAGTTTTGAAGTTTTATCCTTTTATATGACCTGGTGAGTTAACCTTTTATTTGAATTTTAGCTACACTTCGTAGAAATACTACCTGTTGCTGAAGTCTTCATGTCAAGACTTCTAAAAAAATTTCTCGGCAGTTTATCGTTTTATGTCCCCTAGACCTCAAAATCGTCCTTTGCTCAATACTTTAGATCAAATTTGACAGGTATGTTCCTTTGATATACATCAAAATTGAGGGAATCAGTTAAGAGGGTGGGGAAATATGACTACTATCTATCTCTTGGGAGGGGTGGGGGGTCTTGTTGCAAGGGATTTTTTATGTAGGCGAAGATAATGCTGAATACTTTAAAGTTTGCTCTTATGAATGATCCACATGTCGACTAAAATGGTTTCAAAAGTGTTCTTGGTCTATTTATTGGTCCACCTCTATTAAAAAATATATAATCATCTACCTTATTAGATTTAATTTCCTATATTTTAGTTTCTCGAATATTAAACAAATCCGCTTTGTATTAACTTCCAGTTCATGTCACTAGTTTCAAAGCACCTTCTTTATTTAGTCCTTGTACATTTGCTAAACCTATCAGTATCATATTATTGTTTTTTCTTAAATTTCCGTTTCTTTATCTTTTTCCAAAACCATGTTTCTATTCATAATTCCCATTTCTCTTTGTTAAATCGTCATTAATTTTAATGTTATCCACTTGTGTATTTTTCTGTTTGCTTTTCTTTTTCATTGCATTGGTCTTATCTACCATTTTATTTACTTCGATTAACCATATTTTTGTCCAATTTTATAAGTATTTTCAATCTGTACATCAACTTAAATTTTTCCATTGTGCCTTTTATTTCCAATCCCAAATCTGTGATTACTATATTGCTTTTCCGCCTTCTTTTATCCATTTCTTTGTTTAATTTCCTTTTTTAATTCCCCATTTTATAAGTGTCTTATATTTTCCATCTGCGACCTTCCAATTTCTTGATTAAATATTTGTTGATCTTTTTAATTTCCTTGACTTCAATCATCATATTTTGTAATATTACCATAATTCTTTCCATGATCTTAGTGGGTGTTCTAAAGGTACTTTTGAAAAATTCATCGTTTCCTCACCATCAGTTGAATGTTCTTCTAAACCTTACCCTGAAATTTTCCACTCATTATTTATAGTTGTTTATTTACTGCTTCGTAATCTTCTTATTTGATTTTTACGTAATTATTCCTTTTACCTAGAAGTAGTTTATAGGCATTTCTTGGTGGATGATTTAGTTCCACTTTGAACTTTATTTGTGCGGCTAAAACATCAATCTTCAAAATTCCTGGCTCTTGCGATTCTCTACTATATCTTTATTGCCGTTGCGCTATTACTTATGTACATCTATTCATGGTTTGTTACCGAGATTGCCTAATTTCCAATATAAGCTTTAATTAATCATTTCAATTTCTCTTTCTTTATTTAATTCACTTCTAGTACCTTACTACTCAATTTTATTTAAAGACTTAAAATTATTTTGTCCTATTACTTCCAAAAATTTGCATAAAAATTTTGTGAAATGGAGCGTTGTTTATGGTTGTCGTGCCGTCACTCGATTCCGTTATAGAATATTAGCCTTCTCTTTTTTATAGCGTACTCCAAAATATCACAACAACAATGATTTAAATACTTCAGATAGTTTTCTCTAAGTTGCGTTTTCATGTAACATGATCTTCATCTCCATTTTAACTATACTTACATTATTACCGCCATCTTGGAACTGTCATGAAAGTAGTCGAAGGTCTTTCCAGATTCCACGTTCTGCATCAAGCCGAAAAGTAGTGTAGTAGACTTGGGTACTCGCTCTTATATAATTTGCTAAAATAACTCCTAACACCACATTATAAATTATCATAGGGATTAGTAAATTTCTTAACAATTGGTGGAAGCGCATTTACACGTTCCGTCTTTTAAAATAGAATAGCGATACTAATGCGCACGGATCAAATGAAGGAGACAAGGCACAATACCAGGCGAATTTCTAAAACTACGTACGTCAAAGCTGGAGTGTTGCTACATGATCCTTATTATCGAAGTTATACGTTTGTGACCTTGTAAATTTGGAATTTTGTTTTAAAGCTTGAAAAGGTTCAAAAGATTACCATGAATAGCTTATATTAAATTATGATTTTCTTAATTTTGTTTTTACAATTAAATATGAGTATCGATCGATAATTTATTGCAACTAGCAACGGTAACTTATTGAAAGTCATGTCGACTTATTTTAATAGTTAAACTGTTTCTTTGCCAAACTATTGTTATAATAAGTCTTATTCTTAGTTAATTTTTCACTAAATAGCGATTTTACTAAAAACGAAACTATCAAAATTTTTTAAAGTTGTGAAGAAGAAACTAGAACACTTAATGCATATACTACCTAGTCTGCAATTGCCCGGCTTACATGTTGGAGTTAAGTGCCGAGTAGGAAACCATGCATCAAAACTCCACAATATGATGACCGGTAATGCTAGATGGCCTTAAATCATGTATAAACAAATTTTGCATTTTATCATTGTTATTGAGATGTTTCCGTGTTTATTTTATGTCGAATAAAGTTACGGCGTTGCTATAATTACCACATTCACGAGATTTTGACGACAGATGAGATCGAAGCGGCCACTGATTACAATTGACTAGTTTGAGGTGACCTAAAATTTCTCAACACCTCATGTTATTTTGTCAGATTCCGTATACATGGAGATGATTTTAATAATAAATCAAACGTGTTTCAAACACGTCAAATGTTTGTCGAAAAATTTACCTGAATGCTTTGCTTCATGTAAGTTATAAATGAAATGGCAGTAATACTTGAATTTATAGTAAAAATATTGTAAAAAGCCCATGCGAGACAAGTTATTTTTGCTATTTTCGCTATGCGTGGCATGACATCGTAGTTTCGACTTTGCATACCTGTAATACCTCGTATGAATATTTAGGATCTGTCTGCATTTAAACCAAAGAAAATATTAATGACTGTTTTATGGTTATATTGATTTGGCAGAAATTATTTTATGTTTATGTTTTTAACATCGTGTGCATAGTATGTGTGTATGCGTGTTATATAGTCAATACGTTATAATTGCATAATTGTTTTACTTTATAGTTTTAATCTTAAGTTTTTAAACAATAATTATCGCACTACAACGTTGTTTTCAAAATGATTTGTAAGTAGAGTACTGCCCTCCCCCCAGACGAAACGGAAACTTCTTGTGTTAGCGATACCGTGACGGAAGAAGAGGACGACTCCTGGAACTCGCAGAGCAAACCCAAGCGTCACCACCGCTCAAAGGCCAATGCGAAGTTACCACCTCGAGTGCGCGAGCTGCGGAGTAGATTTGTGTGCAACTCTGAGCGGAAATTTTCTCGTAAGTGCGCGGCTTATGTTTGAAAGCGGCGTTGACGGTGCCTGTTGCAGCCCATTGCCTGAGAAAACGGGAGGTCAGGACTACTCGCATCTCCTTGGATGAACGACACTCACTCTCGGTTTATTCATCTCATAATATGCACAATGACTCTGATGCGTACAACGGACATGATAGTGAAGAAGAAATGTATTCCTCCAGGTAACGTAAATGTTGTAAATGTAATTTATTTTACTGCAGCTGCTAGTTATAATTACTACAAAGGTTGCTTGAAAGTAGTGCCCTCAGGCTAAGGCTCTGACTCATGGAGGTTTTCCGTTGAAATAAAAAATAGGAAATCGTTTAAATTCCAACATTTTGTTGCAGTCTGTCGTTGGATATGTCTACATAAGAGCCGGCCCAATAAAAGTTAATGCATCCATTTCCTTGAATATTGGTTTTAAGTAGTTTTTCGTTAATTTATTTTTTAATGGAGTTTGTTGGCACAGAGCTTTTCTGTAAATCTAACGACTTTGAAGGTGTTATTTTATTACCTTTCCTGTTTTAACTATATCCATTTCTGTTGAATTTATTTTGAAATTATATATTATCATTAATTGGTCGAGTTTATTAATAAATCTAAACGAGTTAGCCGTGAAGAGATATAAACTCAATGATTTTATATAAATAAGTTGTAAGAATTGAAAAAAAAACTGTACGTTACAAATTTCAATTTATCAAAGCTATACCAAATCATTACTAAATTCTATGTATATTAAGCCTAAGCAATGTTTATAGTTTAAAATTAACGGTCATTAAATAGTAAGTCATTTCATTGCAACTGATTAAAAAATGCTTAGCTATTTAATGCCAAAATCGGTTTCTTGTTAATTAAAACTTCTTTTTTTCTTTGAAAGTCGCCAATCTAAAAATGGTTGTTTTCTAATGAGTGAATTGTTTCTTAACTTTATTTGAAGTAGCAATTTTTGGATTTGTTTTTTTTTTGTCACATTCAAGATGAATGTCTTCAGAACATTTACTTATCTACCCCAGTGCTCCCTTTTGGTGTCAAATGTAGTTTAGTAGTGGAGTTGTTTGTCATATCTTTTTTCATGCTATTCCATTGTAGACTAGTGCTCTTGGTCTGTCTCATCATTTGTCTCTTTCTTTTAGTGCTTTCTTGACTGACTCCTCATTCTCTATTCTTAAATCTGTTTCCTACAGTTCTAGTTTTTTCTGTATTTATGACCTAACTGACATGATTTCTTTATATTCTTATTTCTGTATCTACTCGATCTCGTTTTCCTTTCAATCTCCTTTAGGAATCTCATTTAGGTGCGCCGTAATTTGTGATTTATGTATTTTTTTTCAGTACAATTTTTAAAACAAAAATAATTTAGTAGTTTTTTCAATTCTTACGTTTATTTCTTTAATTTTACCCTTCTCACCTATTATTGTCTCCAAGTATTTGTAGAACTTTATTAACTTTCTACAGCGGAGCTTATAGTAGAAAGTTCATGAGATTATCATCCTGTCTGTCTGTTTGTGTGTCTGGAGACAAGATAACTTCCGTTCTATCCTATGGATTCACTTCAAACTTGGCATACACACGTCTTAGGTCAGTATCTTTCATGAGTTTGATTTTCAGCCAAATCGGTTAACGGCAACCGGAAGTGACCGTTACGATTTCGCACCGCTGTAGAAAGTTTCCTTTACGGTATTACACCGTTCTTGTTTCCTTTAAAATTATTTCTTCTAGTTCAATTTTGTATTGATTACTTTCTGTATTAACATTATTATCGTGCCACATAGACCTTTTAGTCTTGAAGAGTTATTCTACCACATTCCCCTTTTACATTTTTCTAAACATCATTACTTTTTATTTGGGAAAAGGCTTTTTTTTTTTTATAAATGTGAATGTGTTATTAGAAACTAGATATTAAAATTGAATTTTTTAAATCTATTCCAAAATAACTATATTAAATTTAAAATACATTCTGTTGGCAAAATTGTTATTGTTATGATTAATTAAAAATATCATCCTTATCATAAACGCTAATGCCATATTTAGATGTCAGATTATTTTTGTTATACACGTTTTCCATTTCTCCCTGTCCTTGGCACATTCATTTTATTTTAACGTTTTGTTTGAGTGATGTATTTCTTTTTTTTTAAATTTGGTTAATTTCCATAATTTTCTTTGTAAGTCCACACCAATCCAGTTGTTTCCTTTCTCTTGATATTGATGCTCGTAAAGTTGTTATGATGTTTTCATTTTTATATGATAGTCTTCTTGGCATTTTGATTTTATGTTTCACTTAAGTAGAACATTATTGGAGTTGTATATCATTAGCTTATTTCTGTTTTTTCAGATTGCTTTATTTAGTGCATAATACACTTTATTTGCCTTTCTTGTTATGTTAGCAATTTCCAAATCAAATTTACTATAATTTAAGAATTTGCGTCTTAGGTATTCTATTGTTGATACCTCAAATATTGCACTAATACCGCAAAATGGTGGATACTGTGTTTGACATTCGCTATCTTTAAAAGACCCTATGAATGTGGGTATAACATTTAACAAAGTGTAAAGTAGCACACATTCTAAGCGTTTTTATTATATTACAAAACTTAAGACACTTTTGAATTTTTCAAATTTATTGCAAACTTATAAATTTTCATAATGATCGCTTCCTTAAATGAATTCTTAGGTAATGAAAAATGGATTTTCTTTTGTAATCTAGAATGTCAGGTGAAATCTCAAAACCCATTTCCAAATGTGACAGATTTGAATACATATTGATTTTACGCGTTTGATTGAACTTAGGTCTTACATATTTTAAATTTGTTCTGAAAAGTTCTGGTATGCCCCTCCGTATATAGCCTTGATAATACGGAAACATGAAGCAATTGAACTCTTGTTCTACTTTGCCCATAACCCTGATGTTTTACCATCAGATTGCTGCTTATTTCAATCAGTGGGCATTAAGTTCTATACTTTATTGATTGTATATTATAGTCTTAAAGTGAAAATTTTCTATGCAAATAGGGCACGTAGATCACGGAGCCTCCGACACTCCAGGCCAGCGGCTTTATCGCAACTAGAGAAGCGTACTGCACTTTCTCTGAGACCTCTTGGTTTGAAGTCATATGCTGATCCCCATTCTCCATTAACCTACAACAGTGACGATAGCGATGCTGAAAAAGATGGTAAATTTTCAGTATTTTAAAATTTGTGCATTCAATCATCTTTCTGGTTTTCTTTCCAGTTGTACGTAAGAGTAAAAGAAAGAGAACTGCCCGTTACTCAACTCTTTCTTGGTTAACGGACAGTCAGATGCCAAAGGTTGGATATCCAAATTTGGTGGTGGACGATTATTCTGAAGAGGATAGTCGTGATGCCCAGGTTTGTCAGAATTCTTGTTTTCTCTGCGAAAATAGCGCGGTAAGAATAATTATTATAGTTTTTAATATATTAGTTTCAAATTTAGCTTTGGGTTATAATCAAGTTTTTGTTACAGGATGAAAAATGCCTTGCTTCAAAATCACACCGGAATAATATGTATGAAACTAGACGAACCACGCGTTTGACGCATGAGGTCAATGGAATTGATAATCGGAGAGAAGTGAAGAAGAATCCCAAATATTTATTTGATTACGAAACGACCACAATTCCAATTGCAAGAAATCGGAGGGTACGTAATGATGACTCGGTTGCAGAAAACAGAGCGATTGAAGAAAGAAACCGATCAAGGCGAGAGTCAAATGATAATAAAGAAAACAAAGAAAATAACGTTTTGAATGACAGATCTAACGGAAAACTGAAGATAAAAAAGGAGAAAGTTGATGATGCTAAGAAAACTGAAGATGCAGTTGATGAAGTGGAACACACTGATCAAAACAACTCGCAGTTGGAAACGAGCAAGAAAGATGAAAACAAACCAAAAATTGGTAAGTGTTTTTTTTTATATTTTTATATTTACTGACAGATTAACTTTAGTGCAGTTATTTTTACAGCATTACATGTTGATTTCTCTTTTTTATTTTGATATCCATACTTATGACTGTAAGTTTAAGTTTCATCATATTATTTTTTTAAATTGAAATAGTCTAAGCTAACTATGCATGTTTTTGTTTATTTCATGAAAGACGTATGTTTTTCTTTAAGATTGGTGCAACACTTTAGTTTTTATTTTTTTATTTGCTCTATTGCTTGTAATTTCTTTATTAAAATTGGATAAAAAAGGGTGGTATTTATATTTTAGAAAACAAATTTTAATTATTAATATGTTAATGATATGATATTATTTTAACTAAACTATCCAAGATTATACTAGAATAGTATTTGATCAAAAGTAACTGAACACCTACGTTAAACTATTATGAGGTTCAAGTTGAAGTAATTGATTTTAATATAAAGTAGGTCTATCTAATTTTAACCAATTCCTTCATATTTTACTGTTGACACTATACATTTGTGCCTAGAGAAAATTAATTAGAATTTCCCATGAGTTATGTTCCTTCTGGATCAAGTTTTTTATTTGATTGTCACCGGGATTTGTAGATGTCAATTTAAGAGAAAGCTATAGGTATTCAGATATTTTTGATTACATACTGTTTTAAATGGTTAATATTGCTTACCACATCCATTATTGCAACTTTGTTAATGGATTACTAATTTTGATACCTTAATAAAATGGGTAGTAAGATGATAATACATAAAATCGCGATATTACCATTATATTTATTTAAGTATGTAACTGTATTTAAGATATAAAATAATTTCTGAAGAAGTATTTTATGACACAAGGTTTTTGTATTAAAATATTTTATATTCATGTATTATTGCAGCTTCAATTCTAAGTGAATATAATCATTTAGTTGTATTATAATGGGGCAGTTGCTTATATCTAATGGTTATAAAATCAATGTTAGGCTTTCAAAATGATAACTTTAAGATTTTAATTCTTTAACTTGTTTTGTTTTGTCTTTTGAATTGTTTTGGAAAACTTGTGTTAGGATTCAATTTTTGGTTGTTACATTTTTATACATAAAGCATCTTATATATAAATGTTTGTAGTTATTGTGAGCTTTGAACCCAAATTGATTTTGAAGAATTAAAGATTTACTCTTCAAGCTGCGCAGTTGACTTTGTCATATGGTTAGAGTAAAAACAAACAATATGCAATAATATAATAACAATATAATGATTTGATGTTTTAAATCTAAACGCTTTAAACCCTAATTAATTTTAAAAATTTTCATATATTCAAAAATACTCTTTAAATTGCATTAGTTGATTTATAATTTCATGAATAAAGGGTAAAAATATACTCAAACATAACATACGGCTTTTTTTAACTATGAAGTTATTGCAATTGGACCTCTTGAATGCAAATTGAAAATTTCTCTTATATTTAAAATCTGTTTACATAAGGGCACCATTTTTTGTCGCTGGTGACTGTGTGATAAAGAAAACGTTGTTTATGGCCTTGTGTTGATAGATGCCGGACGAGCAGCTTTGGTAGCTTTAGAATGTTGATTAAACGCGAAGAGAAGGAGGTGTCGGAAATGGTTGTTTTTGAAAGCGTGAAAATAAAAATAAATAAATGATATGAAAAATGAAAATACTATTTTTTCCAGCCGGGCCGAGCGCCCCGACGGCGCGGCATCAATTTGTCGCTTTATATCTCAAAAACAACGAAAAACAGTATTCTGAAAATTTCTATACCGATGTAAAAAATCCTGCTCCTTCGATTCATGCTATTTAAAAAATATTAAAATTGCCCTTCTTTGAGAAAAAACACATCTTGTGTTTTTTCAAGGTTAAGTTGACATTTTTTCGAAAAGCCGATTACACCATCGGAAAGCTGAGGAAAAAATACATCGATCCTATGTACTCATTATTTTTTTCAAGTTGCATTACAATACCGCTAGGAGAGTTGACGTGAAACGCCCCATATATAAATTGCCAAAAAATTTAATTTGATTTGTCCAATTTTAAATCCAAAAACACCGCACGAAATTATGCAAATTGAAATGACCATGTTATATAAACAAAATGAGAAAATTTTAACTACATGTAAGTTAATAAAGATACACTAATACATTAAATTTGAACTGTTTAAATGATGATATTGGTGAATTTAGTCGTCTTTAAGTAATTTCTAACAGGCGTAGGAAAATCATTTTGTTAAATAAAGCAAAATGTATGAGTAAGAGTAGACAAAATTATAAAATTGTATCGTCGGTATTAAACAATTTAGGTAATAGCCCACAGGATAAAATGAGTGGCGAGTTACTTATGTGTGACCATATAAGTTAAAAGAAAAAAGTTCTAATTAAATCCAAATTTTGCTTAGCACACTTGATTTGTACTGATACACGCGTGCGCACGCACGCACGCATGCCAGTGCCATACAGAAGCTGTTGCTTTGCTACTGTTATATTACTACACTGATGTATGATTTTTTGTGATGGGAGATGAAAAGTGATGATTTAATACTAAGCGCAAATGATTATGGACAACAATTCCAGCAAAAATGAGAACTGCATCTGTACGTCATGCCCTATTTGATGAGATTCATTGGGCGTTATTCACTTCGAACTCCTATCGTAAGCCCACCACTGTTAGAGCTGAGATGTATTTGGAAAAACCCACTGTCAGTAATATTAAGTTTGGTTGTTATATGCCACTGTACTTCTATAGGCTGCTTGAACTGCTTGTTTGGTAAATTACCATCTTTTCAGAGCATTAAACAACGCTGTACAAGGACAAAAGTTTAATGAGCTCCATCAGTAGATAGACAATTTCTTATCATCGAAGCCTGTAATGTTCTATAAGGTTGGAATTGATAAGTTACTTAAATATTGGTAGAAAGTTACTGAGTTTATTTCATTTAAACTTGTTTTTATTAAAAAAATTAAAAAATAGAAAATGTATATTGGATTCAGTCACAGTTTAAAATCTCGAGGAATGGTTTACTATAAATACGTAAGAGATAAAAAATTTCAGTTTGATAGAAAGAAGGGATGTGACCAAGAAATAGGGCGTGAAATGAAAAACTAAAAGATGCCAAATTGATATTACTAATCATTCAAATTTAAGAGATTACCTCTACTTTTGGTGAATTTATTAGCTACTACAGTAGGCAATCCAAATAACTGTAGAATCAAAAGCAGTTTTATTCCTTAGAATAGTAGTTCTTTTCTGTTGACTAAAATGTTTGTAAACTATAGTTTAATTTACGTTTTCTGTATGGTTTTTGTTGAACACTTTTTTATCTAAATTCTTATTGTCTCAAAATTGACACTGTCTCTTCTCTTTACTATTTCAGTAGCTCTTTATGAAGGTAATTAGTTAGGGTTTTTTCCTTCTCAAGACCTCTTTGTTGAGACAGTACTTCTTCCTTTAATCTCTGATACAGGGTTCTAGAATATTAAATTTTTTTCCCATTTCCACTAACTTTAATTTTTTAATGGCAGTGTATAAGTACATCCTAAACATTTTTAGTAACACATCTCCTTCATTATACTGGTGAAAAATTCCAAAATTTTAGTGAAGTACCAATTTGGTTGAAAAATAGAAATATTACTCCATTACACACTAGTTACTTGTCTGTGTCATCCAAGTAATATAGTACATTACACTTTCAGTTGTGCCTGCTTTATTTTACATAAAGGTTATGCGATGAAATATATTGGTATTAACAGGTTATTAAGTTATTAACAATAAAGTTCAGTGATTCCACCAGACAAACTGTTGGCTCAAAATCCTTACGTTTTACAACATTTTCCGCAATTTGGCCTCTACTTACCATTTAATCTGTTTGGATTACGAAGATAAATCAACTTTTCGTTACCGGTAACAATTCTGCGAAAGAATTGAAGATTGTCAAGCAATTGTTTCCATACATTAACCTAGTGTTAGTTTTTGCGTTAAAACGTGAGGAACTTTTCCATACCTTCTGTTGACTTAGCTTAGCTTGTCCTTGTGACGATTTATTGTTCATCAGAATAGTCCAAAATTCAAATAATTGTCAGGTGCATATAGCTGGGGAAGTTTTGGCAGCTTAAAATAATGTTTTTCGATTTACTACAAAAGGCTGTTTAAATCAAGGCCACATTTGAAGATTCGTGTCACTGTTAATGAGGTTTTTAAGTAATTTTGAGTTGTGCGATTCTTACGGAATATTTGAGCAGCATCAGCAGTGCTTTATCTTATTTTTAGTAATATGACCAAAACTTTGACATTTCTACTACTTTTTTTGTTTAAATTTTAAGGAATGAAATTCAGTACAGAATAATTTATGAATTATGCTCTTTAACACCATGTACATATAACTTATCAAATAATTCAATAATTGTTTTAATTATTTGAAGTTAAAGTTAACTACCCAAAAAATGAAAAGACAATTGTACCACCCTAGCAACTGACAGTTTTGGTGACATGCAGATGTTTTAAAAATTAACAATATATTAAACGAGGGGTTGCTGCCCGCAAAAAGGTATTTTTGGCATCCCAGGTTGACAATTTTTCACCCGCCTTTCCTCAAATTTTTGCAAGGTGGGAACGTAGAACAAGCCGGTACGGTGACTACGAAATTTAAGATATGGAAACCTATCTTGAAGATAAGTAGCCAAACGTACTCTCAGAGCTCAGCCACGCCACATTTTATATATATATATATATATATACACACATATACATACATACATACATACATACGCTACCAGCATGGTCCCGTGGTTGAGGGGCGGGCTGCGATGCTGACGGACCCGGGTTCAATTCCCGGTGCTCTCGGATGCCTGGCGGGTGGCCTACTCATTCACTAAAAATAATTGAGTACCTGCGTTCATTCGAACAAGGGGTAATAATGGCGGTCGTCTTAGGCGCGGTGCTTGCCACATCGCCCCGCATCAGAGATGGTGCGCGACGACCGGGCAGAGAGAGCGAACGTGTGAGAGCCTTAATCTCTCAGTTCGCAGGCCGTGCTCCCACGCGGGGCGTAGGGCCTTACCATTATTATTATTATTATTATTTTATATATATATATATATATATATATATATATATATATGTATGTATGTATGTATGTATGTATGTGTGTATGTATGTATGTATGGATGAATGAATACTAATATAAAATATGGCGTGGCTGAGCTCTGAGAGTACATTGGTTGCCTGTCTTCAAGATCGTCATATAGGGTTGTATCCAGAAGTAGTAGGACTGGGTGTTTTCGCGCGCGCGGAGCGATGGAGGGGGGTCTGCAAGGCCGGCTGTTATGGAGGGGAGCCTTGGGAACAGGTTTCAACCTGCGGCAGTCGCCTGCGTGCGTTAGTTGAGTGTGGACCATTGTTTTAGTGATCTCCTGTTGTGACGCCTCGTCATCAGTTGCGATGAAGCGAAATTTGGAGCAGCGGTACGCCATCAAGTTTTGCTACAAACTTGGAAAATCAGCGGTCGAAACCAAGGACATGCTACGCATGCCTACAAGAAGGATACTATGAGCCGTTCCTCGATATCTGAATGGCACAATTTGTTTCGGGAGGGGAGGGGACGCCGAGCGTCCGTCAACCTCGCGAACAGACAACAATGTGCTGAAAGTTGAGCAACTTTTGAACTCTGACCGACGGTTGGGCATTAAATTAATTAGTGATGAGCTGAATCTTTCGTATGGGACAGTCCCACGCATCATCACAGAGGATTTATCGATGAGAAAAGTGCCACGGCGCGTGGATTGTGAGGGACCTCCTGGCCAAATTCGGCGTTTCCACGTTGCCTCATGTGGCACCGCCGGACTTTTTCTTGTTCCCCCGGATCAAGAGGCAGCTCAAGGGGCATCGTTTCGACTCTGGAAGCAGTCCAAGCGGCAACGACGAGGGCGCTGAACAGCATCCCGGAGGACGACTTCCAGAAGGCCTTCGCGACCTGGAAGGCTCGCTACCAGAAGTGTGTGGGTGCCCAAGAGTATTAAGTCGATGTACCAAAATGTTCAATAATTTTTTTTTAAAAAATCAGTCATACTTTTGGATACTACCCTGTATATACCAGGTGAACAAGTATGAAATGTGGATTTGAGACAACAGATGGTGCGCCAATGCAGTGTGGAGTATAAAAATTTGACATATATGTTATTTTGTTGTGCCACCAACAAGAGTCAACGTGCACAAGTGATAAGTTGAAAAAGTGTTTGCATAGTTTTGTTTTGCTGTGTTCAATATGCCGAAATTTGTGCCAAAGAAAGAGCATTCACGCACGGATAGCATTAATTTTTTGTTTTCATTTGAAGAAAAGTGTTGCTGAATTATACTGATTACTTCGAGAAGCTTATGGTGAACTTGCTCCATCGCAAGATACGTGTGAACGATGGTTTCGACGTTTCAAAATTCGTGATTTCGATGTTGCAGACAAGGAACACGGAAAACCACCAAAAAAGTACGTAGATGTGGAATTGCAAGCATTGTTGGACGAAGACAATCTACAAACACAAAAACAACTCGCAGAGCAATTGAACGTTAGTCAACAATATACACATGAGCTGAATGAGAGGCAGATGGAAAGGCGCAAAAACACATCTTAAATTTTGCTCGAATGATACAAAAGAAAGTCGTTTTTCCATCTATCGTTGCTGGGGATGAAAAGTGGATATATTTTGAGAATCCTAAGTACAAAAAATAATGGGTAAACCGAGGCACATCAACAGCAAGACTGAATTGCTTTGGCAGGAAAGGTGTGGTGCATTATGAGCTGTTAAAAGCCTAGTGAAACGGTTAATACCAATCGCTACCAACAACATTTGATCGATTTGAACCGTTCACTACTCGCAAAACGACCAGAATATCGAAAAAGGCAAGATAAAATCATTTTCCTCCATGACAATGCTCCATCACATATGGCAAAATTGGTTCGTGACGCACTCAACTGGGATATGCTACCCCATGTGGACGGCTTACTCACCAGACTTGGCTCCTTCCGATTACCACTTGTTTGCATCTATGGGCCACGAGCTTGTTGAGCAGCACTTTGGTTTGTTCGAAGATGTGAAAAAATGGATCTATGAATGATTCGCGGTAAAAGGGGTAAACTTTTACTTCCGTGGTATTTACAAATTACCTGATAGATGGGAAAAATGTGTAACTAGCAATGGAGCATATTTTGAATAAACCACTTTTTATCATTCTTCCGAATTTAACGTGTTTTTTTTTTTTGAAAAAAATTCGCATTTTATATTTGTACACCTGGTATACTAATAATGTATTACCAAATGCTTGTTAAAAGCAGGTGATACATTTTACAGATGGTAAAACACAGTGTTATTTCAAGTATATGATAAATTTATCATACTACTAATTAATAGAGTTCTATTTTTTTCACACAAGAGTTAAATCACTGATTTCGTATAACTTCCAACATGCCTAACATTTACTTTTGGGAGCTAATTAGTAGACATACTTTTATTATCTATTAATATCAAATATACTGTTTATTGATAATAGTCACCATAATGATTATTAGGTTATAGATAAATTGCATTATGTTATAATTTATTTCTTACAGTCAGCAGTACAATGTTATAGCTTATTATTACTTACACCTTCATAATATTTTCATTGTATCTTTGAAAGTATTGAAAGTACTAAGCATGTTTATATAAACTTGAAACTTTTGTTCTGTATCATATTTCTCTTTCTGATTAAATTTGTATATAATTTGGTTCTTATTTTATGTAACATTAAAAAATAAAATATAATTAATAACTTGAACATAAGAACTTCTGTATGTAACTTATTCATTTAATAAAACAGTTTCTATTATAGGTTCGTTAATTTTTTAAACTCAAAATGACAGGTTTAAACGTATGTGTGCAAGCAATTGCAGTAAAACATGTCTTTTGATTGATGGGTTGTACTAAACCAAATAGTATGTGAATATTTTTTATATGATTCATCTTTTGTATACTTTTATATGAAGATTTGAGTATAATGATTTGTCAGTGAAGCAGGTTTGCCATTTATTAATTTGTGCTAATTTGGTATTAGTAACTTATAATGTTAAGCATTAGTACTTGCCTATTATGAAAATTAGTAAGTGACAAATATTGTTTCTATTTTTAAACTTCATAAGAATGCCATTTAGGAAATGTAAAATAACTAATTGGAATTTATTTAATGCAAGCAGGTATCAAAATCGTTCAAAATTACAATTTTTATGGAAATATTTTTATTTAAATCGTTTGATTTTTATGCCTGCAGTCATATACAAGGTGTAATAATTTAATTCCCGA
Organism: Sinelater perroti; assembly: GCA_036346155.1. Taxonomy (NCBI): domain Eukaryota; kingdom Metazoa; phylum Arthropoda; class Insecta; order Coleoptera; family Elateridae; genus Sinelater; species Sinelater perroti. Next base: position 1,824,986 of record JARFIY010000303.1, on the reverse strand, counting down.
AATGCAGTTTTGAAAAATTACATGTGGAACTATACATTAGTGGCTACTTATCACTTTGAAAGCACTTTTTATGTTTTTATTCACTTAAACGTTGTTTCTATTTCGGTAAGTAGGCCTGGAACTTATTTTTTAAAATATTGTCAAGTGTGTGCTTTATGCCAAATTCAGAGCAGATTTTACTTGTTTTAATTATGGATGTACTTATAAAATTATAGGTAGTTAAGCCAGGCGAATAGAAGATATTATCTACTTAACTGGGTAATTGCTTTTTTTTTTGTTAAAAAGTTTTTTAACTGAGCTCACTGGAATTTGTCATTCCAATGTTCAATTTTCCACTTATAGTGAAAGTGTTTTTTGATTAATTTGTAATTATTTATGTCACATTTTAATGGTATTTCGACCATTGTATATTCGTGTCCAAAAATATCAAAGGACATTTGAGGGAGGTGGGCGGGGGCTGACATTCACTCTTAACAGTGTGATCAAATTCCCTGTTACTAATAGGTAGATAGAGCGTGCTCTTAGCATTTTTATAAACATTTTGTATATGTTGTGGCTTCTCGTTTCAAGGAAATGGATGTTATTTGAAGATACAGTGGTAAAAATTTATTAATACAATGCCTGCTTAAACTACTATTTGATATTAAGTGCCAGAAGATGATCGTGAATAAATTTTATGTGAGAACTAAAGAAATATGATCTGACGTTGTTACATGGAAAAGCCCATCTAGCATGATGTGGCGAATATTATGCTTGAATTTTGAGAGCCAAGTGATGTTATGTATTGTCCACCAATGAGTTCATGTTCTGCGTACTTTTGGCGGACACATCAAAATTGATATAATTAAGAAAATATCTGCTAATGATACCATTTTGGAAGTGTTAGGCATTCTGGTGTGGACTGTATTATATTGGGCTTTTACACTTTTCCATGCTTTTGATAGAAACTGTCCACATGATTATTTAATAATAGATCCGTTTCTTTAAGGGGGCAATGGACCTGTTTTCTTATTTATATATGATAATGCATAATACCCATCAAATGGATCTTGGGAATAACACAGGAGTCCGGTGTTGATAATGATCTCCGATGTAAATCCTATTGAACATATATGAAATGGACACGGGAAGTGCATTTGTTTCTTTCCTTTAGAGCTGTGTATAGCATTTTTGCTGAAGGAATGAATATCTTGATGTTCTTATCACAGTATGCTAAATTGTTAGAGGACATTATATATTAATATTTCTGTAGATTATGGTAATTTTCTTTTGTGCCAAGCCATGATTCTAAATATGCTTTTCTACGTGTCTACAGTTGAAACTGAAGGAAAGCATCATCCTTCAGTCTTAACTGTTTTCAGTCATATTTACACAAATCTACAACAATTTGGGACATATTAAGTAGCTGTATGTGTCCAAATTGCTTTGATCTTTCATTTTTGGACGCGAGAGTAGGTAACAATGTTTCCATTTCCACACAAAATTTAATGTTAATATACTGATTTAAATTTCGGTAGTTCATTTTTTCGCAAAGTGTTACCTATAACTAATAATTAATTGGCTCCATAAGCTTGACATTTATGTACTTATGTTTTAAACATTCTCATACACGAATGCTCATCAGATTTTGATACAATTATGTCAAGGGCGACATAGTGTGGCCATTTCGGGATTTAAATTATTACACCTTATATTTTTTGTATCATGTTTTTACAAAATTTATGTGTATTCATGCTTGATTTATTTATTCTCGAGTATAGAAAATGAAAATAAAAATCAGGATGACCAAGACTCAGCTGAGAGCGATGAAATAAGAAAAGTGCGAACTCGCCGCAGTAATGCTAATCGTATTGATGATAGTTATTCTCCAAAACGTACTAGAAATCGTAAAGTTTCAGGTAATTCCACTTGTCGTCATTCTCATCATCATAACTCACAAGTCAAATGCCGACAGGGCCTCATTCATTAACAGAAATTTTTTAAATGCGAATCGCTTTACGAATCTGCACACACAACTAGTTTAAGAATAGATTTGTCGGTGTGCGTTTTACATTGGCTCATAGGCGTGGTGTAGTGAGACACTTAATCAACCTTAAGTGTTGCATATGTGCGAGCCTTTAAGTTTTTGCTTTCGTTTTTTTTTTTAATTTAATACGTCTTAACAAATTTCTGTTTTTGGATATTATTGACTACTTTGAACATGAAATTTATTTTAAAATTGTGAATGTTAATGTAATTATTTTTGTTTCAGGTGTTTTTATTTTTGACGATACAGAATATAGTATTTGTTTAAAAAATAGCTTTGCGGCTAAAATAGTTAAAATGTTTAAAGGACGTACACAACATGTAATTCGTTTGTTATGCGAAATTTATTGCAATTGTAATCAAGGGAATAAACCAGTTTTACATTATCTGTAACAAGAAAATAACAAATCATGGGATGTGTTATTTTGCTTTCAGTGAAGACGATTATCTTTGCTTAATTAGGGAAGGAGAAACAATTTTGAGTATTTATATCTATTGCTAACTAGCCACATTTATACTTGACAAAACGTACAAATTGCAAAAGAGGAAAATTGACTACATGTTTATCTTTATGTTGAAAATAACTTCTTACAACCTAGACACAAGTTTCTAACCATCTTTTCGAATGTTTATATTTAAAATTTATTTAGTTTATTTTTTGAGTTTTTATGTGTAAGATGATGGTTTTGAAACACTATATGAAGGAAAGAGAATGATTCAAGTCGCGTGACTATTTTTTTTTGTTTGCAATATGAATGTTGTACCATCGGGTTGATGAAGCTAACAGTTTCGATTTTTTCATACAATAGTGCAGTAAACTGTGATAAATTTCATCACTTACATTTGTGTTAAAAACCGTAATAATGAAAATAAGTTTGGTTATGTAAAGTGATATATATGTAAAGAAATAAATATTAAAGGTGGTTAAACTTCACTACTTTAATATGCCAAAACACATATTCATGTAAGTTTTCTTATCTTTACTTTAGTTTTGTGAAATAGTTGCTTTTTATCGTGTTTTATTGACTACTGTAGTTTTATGCAAAACTTTACTAAGCCGTTTTATCTACAAGTAGGTTGTATATTAGTAGTTGTTTTGCAGCTGGTGAAATATTAATTTCATTTAATTTATTACTTTCTTGATGATTTAGTTTTAGTAGGCTGACTATTAGATATAAAGGTTTATTTTTATTCATATTTTTCTGGTGTTGATTTTCTCTCAACTAAGGAATGTAGAAATTTGAGCGACGTCTGCAAAATAAATCCTATTTACCTAACATTTTAGTGAGTGCCTATGGTGACGGTATTTTTTGTCGCTTTGCAGTTAACAAATTTTAGGATGTTGTGTATGTCCTTTAAAATAAATTTTTAATTTTTTAATTTTTTAAATTTTTTTTACTTTTGTATAATTTGAGCAAACATCAGTTGCATTATACAAATACTTCAAATTTTTTTGTATGAACAATCTAATTATAATAATTAGCTATAATTAATCCAGCTACATTCACGTACCATACTGTCTAATAAATTGAGCGTCAAAATGACATTTTGATGTGCCGATTGGTTTTCAGAGAGTTCAAGCTCGTCGGAAGTGAACCGCGTGTATTCTCTAAGGCAGCGCGCGCCGAAGCCGTCCAACAAGCCAAGTACGTATGGTTAGTTTTGCTTGCATGTTGTTTTCTGTGTACTGTGCATTTCTGTGAAAAGCAGGCATAGTTGAGGAAACTCAGTCTTTATTTTAGAATTACCCATACCAGTACTTTCAGAGTTAGATCAAGTTATACGACCAAGGAGGCATTTCACGCGTAGGAGAAAGGTGTCGCCGGAGTCGAGTTCTAGTTCTTCTACAGACTCGGAAGACCTGTGTCGCAAGCCATCTAAGTATAGATCAAATAAGTAAGTACTTGATTTTGCAGTAGCTTATAAACACACTACTTATTTCAATTTATTTTAATTAACTTGTATTATCATCACTCATTATTCGCCTGGTTCATGTAATCATTGATTTTACAATGTACAAATGCCTGGACTAAATTATGTAACTTTGATTTGACTATTGATTTAGGTGCTTTGTCAAAATAGTATCAGAAGAAGGTCGTTTGAAATATCTCTTTAAGGTGAAAAACATTATCAAAAATCTACACTATATATTTCCTACTGTGAAGCACTGATAACATAAACGTGTGACTAAGATTTTTCAATTACATTGTGTAGGTAGGTATACTTTTTTTATAGGCAGCTAATACTAGTAATTCGTTTTTTTTTGTTATTTGAAAAACTGTGAAGTTGAAATTTTACAGTATGGAGAAATTTTTAAAATGGTTCTAATTGTTTTTATGATCTAAAATGCAATATTTTAAAGAGAAAAGTTGTAGCCACGGAATTGGTGCAAAATATTTAATTTTATGTTTGATAATGGCTTATCTCAAAAGAAAATATTGCACACATATTTTGTAAAAGTTTTATTCTGGGAATATTTTGAGCTTTCACAATGGACCCAGTTGAACTGATTGTGAAATAATTGAACTTTTTTGATTTGAATTAGTTATGTGAAAATAAGAATCCAGACTAATTCCTAGCGTGCGCTTGGAAAGAGAAGATAAGTTCTTGGAGGCCAAAAAGTTGTGGTCAATTTATAGTATGCTTAGCATTGAAATAAGTCATATATTTATCTTATTTATTCTGATTAAATTTAATTGGTAATTGTTTACAACTTTAATAAGAAATATTAAAAATTAATCTTGATAATTTATATAAAATGTTACATATTTTTAAATTATTTTATAAACAAAATAATTTAATAAAAATAGAAACATGGCAATTGAATGAATATTAATAATGATAAAAATGAAATAACAAGACCTTTGTTTCATAGCTTAACATTAAAATAATACACTGAAAAAAAATAATTTTATTCCCAATGAAAATGAAATTCAATGACAAAATGAGTAAAACGTAATTGATATGTACAGATTGAACAAGAAATGAATTAATATTATTACAATGAATACAAGTGTTAATAGGATTATTGAAATTTTTTGTTTGTCTTTCATTTGATAGATAATTCCAGGCGTATTTAAAGACATTTTTGAATTCATCAGAAGAAAATTGATTATAAATTATAGTGACCACATTTTCATTATATTATTTCGATCTTTCATACTAATTTCGAGAGATTTTCAACACTTTTTGAGATGATATTCGGTATCGTTTTTTGAAAGACCTGCCCTAATCTAATCTTCTGATGCTTTGAAATCAATTTTCTGTTCAACTTTTTTGATTTCGTTGAATGCAATGAGCCCACCTCAAATCGATTGTGTGTACGGGAAAAAATCGATCACGGGCATTTCGATATTTTTCGTAAACCAATTTTGTCGATTTGCTTCAGTTGCAAATGCCAATGCTCTTTGTTCACATATTTGGCACATTTTTGAGCCATATTCATATTTGTGATGACACGCCCACAATGTTTTTAATAGATTTTGATGTTCCAACTCAATCGATGTTCTTCCAAAAGTTTTGGTGTGTTCTCAATGTTTTCATCATGCTCTGAAAAATATAATTATTTTCCACTTAAATATTTGAAATTGATTATTACTGTATCTTTTGACTGATCTCTACTACAAACAATCTGTATTTTCTGGCTCTTCAATTAAAGCGATGCCATGGTGGGCGTGAAAGGTCTTTAAATCGACCGGATTTGCACTACGTTTTTTATGACAGCATTCAATATATATATATATATATATATATATATATATATATATATATAAGTTTATAGCAAAAACGGTCGAGCCGTTTAAAAAATCACAAAAATCAATAATTTCAGTTTCTAGGCAGTTTATAAATGAAAATCATATCATTGTTTATATAGTGTAGTATTCTCTATGTATAACATTGTTCAATAGACATCATTTGTTAATTTAAATAAAGTTACAATAGGTATTAACATTGGTCAATAACTTGAATATATTGTTCGCTCTATAAATTAAATGAATCTTATATTATAATAATCAATGAAATCAAGTTATTTATTATTCATATTAACATAAAGCCAAGTATTTCAGAGATTTTACGGATCATCTTTACATGTCTTCGAAGCATTTTTCTTATCACCGATGTTTCGCTGCACAAAGTTCTGATGTGCTCTTACAAGTTCACAGAATTTGCACAGACATTTTGTTTTCTCTTGATTCTTTGTGCATGTGTTTTTCGACAAAAGCGGAAAGGTCAAGTAATCGGGTATCTGAACAGCAGATCCTTTTTACTCGATAAATAAGAATTTTGCACGCACTTTATATGACCCGCGGAAATTATCATCTTCAGGGTTATAATGGAAAATTTCCTGAACCGTCTGTTGAAGAGCTCCAGTGATCTTCCGCATATTCGTTTTCTTTTTGAAACACAAATAACACATTTTCGCTATTTTCATTATGGGTTCCGGCACGGCTTTTCACAGACATTTTATTAACAACGTTTAGTATTTGCCAAAGAACGATTCTGCAGCGTATAAGTTCAATCCGCGGTTTATTAACAATACCCGTAAAACAAACAATATTCGGAAAATAATAGAAATCACTGACTGCAGCTTCCTTCAATAGATGGCAATCTGATTGATGGAAACGGGACGCGAACCATAATCAATTTTCCGCCATCTGACGAGAAAATAGATGAAGTACTCCAAATGGAGAACTCAGATATGCAAAAGTATGGAGGGACATTATAACACAATTGCCAACATTGAAAACTTAAAACAAAATCGTATTGCTATACTAGTTAGTACATTATTATAGAACACAACCTTGGGTATATTTGTACTGTAATATATATCAAGTACCAGTTGGCTTAGTCCTCTAGCCGGCGGGCGCGACATCGTGTATCGCTCAACCCATAGGTGTGTGTGAATGTCCTAGAATAAGTGTGCATGTTAGTGGGCACAATAAGCCCTTGAGGCTGCAGTGCCTGTATTTGTGTCAAAAAAAATTTATATCAATAAGTTAATTTGACATTTTTCAATTTTAATTTAGCTGTGTAAACCTGTCATTTTAGCTTTCCTATTTTTCAATTGACACTTTAGTTCTTCTCTCAGATGCCTAATAAAATATTTTTGTGCTGAGCGGTCTATGAGACTTTCTTTTGCAAACTCTATTTTAGTCTTTTTGGCCTTGTCCTGCATTTGATAAATCACATAATATTCATGAAGTGTACTGCAAATGTCCACCATAGCGGATTTTTTTTAGGCAAATGTTTTCTTTATGGTAAGTTTCCACAGTTTTCTACAGGTTTCTTGGTACTTGTGAATGCTTTACTTATCTGTTTTATATTTAAGTCCTAGGGACTCTAAATTGTTTTGCACTATATGATTGATCTATCCTGTTTGTGTCTATGAAGAATATTTTTTCGTTTATCATTGGTGAGTTTCCGATGATTTTTACACAACAACGTTGTAAACTAGTTGTTAATGTGATAAATAAATAACTAAAAACACAATCGCTTGCTTGCCAGTAATAAAATTAGAAAACGATACAAATGCGCGATAAAAACGCGCGAAATTACACAAATGTTGAAAATAGATTTACATTTTGTATTAGGATGTACCAAATGCTGTAAAATTATGTAATAACATTTGTGCAAGGCAATATTTATTAAAAAATCTAAAAGTATTTAACACATCTATAAAAAGATTAGTAGAAATTTTAGGAACATGAAATCTTTTTGAATGCTACTGTTTATGTCTAATCTTAAAAAACAATGACATATATACAGTTAACATTTTTCTTTTATTTCCAGAAGACTACACGATGTTGTTGATAACATATTCCATATATTATTAATGTACCTTATATAGTTTTGCTAAACTGTAAACTGTCTCTAATATCCTAGAAAAAGTTCTTAATTTACACATCGTATTTGATTGTCCAAGATTCTGGCACTGTTATTTAAGGTGGCTTTGCTAAACATGGGGTGAAGAATTTCTAAATATTTTGATATAAGTTTCTCATATCTTTTGATGCATCCCCTAAATTTGTGTACTAACATATTTATATTTTATTTTTTTGGCTAGAAATATTACGTTGGTTATTTCAAAAATATTTGCAGTCATATGCAAATTTTGTTGTTGTTTTAAATACTTCTAATGTAAAACACTGAATATTAAATATTGACCTGTATTTTAGTGAATATTGTATTTGTACCAAGTCGTCAGTGGTTTTAACTGAACAGTGTTTAAAAAAGGCAGCCATTAGGCACTAAAATTTGTTAAGTTCAAAATTAATTAAAGTTGATTGTATTTCCAATTTTATGGCAGAGTAAGATTATTAATGTATTTTGTTTTGAACAGATTATAAGATCTCCATGCTCTGTTTAATTGCAAATGTTGGTCATAGCAGTAATATAATCAATTTATAAAACAAAAACGGACAACATTACTATATTTTTCTATAGAATATTTTGAAATAAAATTTTTTGTTTTTAAATGTTTTCTTTGTAATGTTACAATTTTAATTGGTGCTAGTTATTGTGAATTTCTTGTTTATTTAATTATTGCGTATACACCCAAACTGACAAATAATTAGTGTTAGAATTAGTAAAATACGTTTAACCTATATAATATTACTTTATGATATATTTTAGGTTTTAACAAATATAAATGCATTATTTTAGTTCAAAGGCCCCTCATGGAAAAAACGACCATTTAATTAAATCTGGCTCTGGATCCAACAAGCCTATACCAATTGGACCTGAAATAATTGATGACAAAGTAAGATTCAGCAGTGTTGGAGGCTTAGATGGACACGTGCAATGTCTAAAGGAAATGATTCTTCTCCCCATGATGTATCCAGAAGTGTTCAGCCAGTTTCAGGTTCAGCCACCTCGCGGTGTTCTGTTTCATGGTCCTCCTGGTATAAAGTTTACTTACTAATTTATAATAATGATATAACTGCTGTGTATTTGTAGGTACTGGAAAAACTTTGATAGCTAGAGCTTTGGCTAATGAGTGTAGCTTCGGATCTCGCAAAGTGTCATTTTTCATGCGCAAAGGGGCAGACTTGTTGAGTAAGTGGGTTGGTGAGTCTGAGAAGCAGCTGCGATTGCTCTTTGAGCAGGTATTTAATTGTATCCTGATAAAAAGTGTTTTATTATTTTTTAAATATTTTTAATTAGGCTCAAGAGTTGAAGCCTTCTATCATTTTCTTTGATGAATTGGACGGATTGGCACCAGTAAGATCTTCCAGGCAAGATCAAATACATGCCAGCATTGTTTCAACTCTTCTTGCATTGATGGATGGTTTAGATAACAGAGGTGAAGTTATAGTTATAGGAGCAACCAATCGTATAGATGCCATTGACCCAGCTTTGAGAAGGCCAGGAAGGTTTGATAGGGAGTTATTCTTTCCACTGCCAGCAAGAAAGGTCAATGATAAAAAATAGAAGTTTAAACAGATTTTATTGGTTTTGGCATGTTTTAGGAACGTGAAGAGATTTTGAATGTGCATGTATCACAGTGGTCACAGCCTCCAAGTACTGAGCTGCTTTCATATCTTGCAGAGAATGCCATAGGGTACTGTGGATCAGATTTGAGAGCTTTGTGCTCTGAAGCTGTTATACAAAGCTTCCGCAGAACTTATCCTCAAGTTTATATGGCTGATTATAGACTTTTATTGGATCCAAATAATGTTAAGGTTAAGTTTTGCCAATTTTTTTGTGCTATTTTTGAATGAATAAGTAAAATTGTGTTGCAGGTGGAAAAGGTAGATTTTCTGAGGGCAAAGTCTCTTCTGGTACCTGCATCACATCGAATTACTCAAAGATTAGGGAGAAAATTAATGACTATTTTGGAGCCTGTTTTGGGAGAGCCCCTTCAAAACACTTTAAGCGTACTGAAACAGACATTTCCTCATGGTTTAAATCCAGATTTAGCAAAGTATGTTTTTTCAAGATGTTGTTCCGTTTTGTTTTAATGTTGTATTTTTGAAGAGTAAAATTAGCAGCAGGCGTCCGACCTGCTCAATTGCTGCTTTTAGGAGATGGCCCACAACATGGTCAAACTCTACATTTAGCTCCAGCTATTTTACATAAAATGGAGCATATTAATGCACATGTGCTTGATTTAGCAATGCTGCATCGTGAAACTGCTAGATCTCCAGAGGAAGCTTGTTTGCAGGTAAGAAAAATTAATAAAAATGTTATATTTTGCAAATTTAAATTTAAGTTAAATTTGTTTTGTCTATTTGCATAGTTTCATTTAGCTATTGTAATTATGGTGAAGGTTTTGGTTTGGCATCTGTTGCACAAAATGGTCCTAAAGCAGCAGTTTATTAGGTATGATTGACCTCAATAGTAGCAATTTATGAAGCAAAGGACCTTAAAAAATTTGTGCTTCTCTCTCCATCCAATTATAAGTTTGAGATGTTTCAGAACCCAATTAAAATGGTGGGTTATAGATGATTTTTTTAATTTTAATTTTAAAATGATGTAAATACGATCTTTCCTTTTGTGAAAGAGAAACATTGTTTTATCATAATAACCAATAATTTATACCATTGGTTAGTGTCAGATTTCTACTAGTTAAAAAATATCTTTGAAATTTTTACTTAGGAATAATTTTTTATGTATGTTTTGTCCATTTTGTCTTTATTTAGTGTATTATTATTCTGTTTAGTTTAAAACTACATAAATATTGTAGTTGACTTAAAAATCTCCTGAACTTTATCTGAAGAAACGTTTTTTGTACTTTTTTCATATCTATTGTGTTATAGTATGAGAATATTCAGGTCAATCCCTCTTGCTAATTAAATAACAATTTTCTGTAATTTTTGTAAAAATGGAAATTTACCACCGATAGCAGAGTACTTGTTAACAAGTTTTACAAATACGAATAATAAATGACCTAGACTGTCTTCAATTGTTGCATGTGTTCTTTTTACACTTGTGGTGGTTTTGCTATTTGATGTTTTTATCTGTGTTATAAAGTAGTCATTTTCATGTATGGCAAAATTGACAGATAGCTAGTGGCTGGTCTAAAAACTACAAGGAATTTATCAAATTTCCAAATGACCATTATAAAATGGCCATTTTAGACTTGTTAGGAACTTGGAAAACAATAAGTAGTTAGTATCACCTAAAAGCATTAAAATAAGCCAAAAAATTCAAAACAATGGATTTAAAAATGAATATCAAAATTTATTAGACCGTTTCTTTTATTCCGAACTATTTAGAAATTTGTAATTTGCAGGTAAATTATTGATAAATACCTACAGGAAAATTATAAGTCCAAAAAAATGAAATTCCTGTTGAACATATTTCCCTTTCTAAACCTGTTAGAAACCTAAAAATAGCAGGTATGGATATGGCGAGTATTTAACATTAAATGTAAAGTTATGCTTTAAAACTTAACAAAATGAGTTCTAAAATTTTGAAAGATAAACATGTTTTAGCCAATATCACTGTCTAATTGTTTGATCAAGTAAATTTATATAAACATATTCTCTGCTTTTTTGTAAATGCCTGGATATGCAGATTAAGTACTACATGTCATTGTTTAATAATTATGATTTATGGTTCATTTATATTTAATAATGGAATTTTAAAATTCTTAATTATTTCTTATATGTGGCCTGGAAATGGTTGGTTGACAGAAAGGCTGCAGTTCTCAACTCACGTCATCCCTAGTGTTAATCCTGATGGCCTTAAGAGTTTCTCATTGACCTTAATTACTGTTTAATTTTAGGCTCATTTATAATTTATTTGGCTTCTGAATTAATAATGTTCTATGGATAGACAAAGTGATTTTATTATGTAAAAAGATTGACATTAAAAATGTTTCTGCCATTTAAATGCTGACATGTTCTAGAACTTTTTCAGATTTTTGTGTAGTAGAAGCTATTAATCTCATACTTTTTGCTTAAGATCATGAGAGTTATAGACATTAATATATACTTTCAGTAAAGTCTAGGCCAGTCATTTTTGGTTATTGTAAATTTTAAAGGCTTGAGATTCTGTATGGGCCTGTTATATGCTGAATGTTTTACAGGCCTAGCTTATTGAGCTTTTGTAATCTCCTTAGTTTTCTTTTTCCAAAATCATCAAACTTTTTAGTCAAGGTAGGTTTTATATGTCTTTAATAGTACTTTATAGTAAATAATTCCTAGAGTCAACAGTGGACAAAATAAAATCTATATGATGATAGTAAACAAGACACCTTTTAATTACCAATATTTTGTAAAGAAATAAATTGTTTTGAATTAGTCACGTTTTCATCAATATTTTGCAAAGATAGATTTGCTCTCAGAATTTTGTGTGTATCTATTCACATTGAGTGAGTCACTAGTTGTTGAACAGTGTGCAGAAATGCATGTTATATTGCCTTCTTGGCATAAATCATAATTTGTTGCATGGTATAGATGATTGTTTATATATATATATATATATATATATATATATATATATATAATAATAATAATAAAATAATAATAATAATAATAATAATAAAATAATAATAGTTCTCCTTAACAGGCCACGAAGGCCTATGGGGGTCATAACAGGATAAGTCTGCTAGTAACGTGGCTGGCGCTACGTACCGACCGCCTATTATTACTCCAGAGTTTGACCTCCAGGTACTCATTTATTGCAGTCTGAGTCGAGCTGGGCCGTAAAAATGCCAGCGATTGAATTGGCGAAAGCGGGGTTCAAACATGCAACTCTTGGTTTTATAGTCTAGCGACCTATCCACTAAACCACCACGGCTCCAGCTTGGAAATTTACAGTTATATTATAATACTTCTCACGAATATTCTTACTAAAATCAATGTACATTATCCCAAACTTAGATAATTAGTAGGGATTTTAATCCTTCTTTTGTCCGCTTTCTTAGGAAACCGCAATAAAACTATTTAGTTTAGGAAATTCTGAAATAAAACTGTTGAAAAAAAATTGTTAAATTATACAGGAAATAACAAAATCTTTCCTTTACATAAAATATGTACTATTTGGCTAAATATGCAAAATATGCAAAATTATGCATTTTGCATAAAATTCGCTCTTTACTTATATCTATTTTGAAATATATTGCATAAACTATGTAATTCCTAAAAATATTTTTTAGTTCATATTTACTTTTCTAGTTACTAATTCAAATTTCTTGACAGAAGGCAACATAGGATTGCTTAAAAAAAAACGTTAAAATAGTAAGAAATATTTATGATGGTGAACAGATTGCTTGCTTTGGAGCTAGAAGGCTTGTCTTGTATTTATATGGCCTTAAGGGCCTTTCAGATGACTATCTTCTTTTGATAACTTGTTTCCCCGTGTATTTTAGAAATGGCTAAAAATATATGATGTCCCGTTTTTATTAATCAAAACGCCATTCCCTCAGAATTTCAATAATAGTGCAATTGATTTTTTAATTCGGGAGAAACGTTTGTTTGATGAACACATTTTGTACAGTAAAAAAGATATGTCAATTAGACAAAAAAAAATTTTCATGGCAAAGTTAGTCTATATAGAACTATATAGAAAAATTCACTAAACTCATTTTTACTTTTTTTTGTCTGCACACATGCCAGGTGTTCTCAAGGTTAATTACTTGTTTGTATTATTTATAGTAAATATTCAAAACATTTTTTATTTGATGCAAGAGGAAATCTTTTTATTTCTACAGGGTGAGATTAAATTACAGAGCCAAGGATTTTTGAATTGTAACTTTATTTTTAAATAACATCTAACACAAAAAAACATAGTGGTCTTTTGCAATATGATCAACAAATGTAATTATACTGAACTTCAAAATTCTTCCCCATGGCCTTAATATACAACATTAAATGACATGGGAATGAATTGATGACTTGAAAGTCCTATGAGGTTTTTTTTTAACAGGCTTTTACCTGCAAAATTTATCAGACTCTATAGGCCATAGGGCTCAGGTTAGGCGAGTTAACTGCTATTATTTAGCGTTAATGAAATTGGAAACGTTCTCCTTATGTACCTCTTGCCCTGTGAGTAAGGGCAGATATCCAAATGTGGTCACCAAATGTGGATCCAAAATAACAATAGTTTCCAAAATATCATTGTAGTACACATTTTGATTTACTTTAACTCACCTCTGGATACAAAAAAGGAATTTTACTTTTGAACAGATTCTGCCCCATACTATAGGTAGATTATTACATCAGATAATTTTGAACTTTCCTATTATTTTGGTTATTGTGGATTTGCTGAAATGTAAAAATTTCGTCTTCTATGACAATGGTACTTTCCAGGTGACCAATAGTAACGTAATGCTTCAGTTGTTGGCGTCTATATCTATGCATGTTTGTATTTCTAATCTCTACGAACATTTAACAAACTTTTTGTTGTATTTCAAAAATAATTATATGTGTAGGAACTGCACCAAATTTGGTGTTGTAATTTTTGTACTCACAAAAGTTATTTTATTACAGGTATTTCACGAAGCAAGACGCAATGTTCCAAGTGTTATATACATTCCTAGTATAGATGAGCTTTGGTCATTAGTGACTGAAACGGTGAAAGCCATTTTTCTGTCACAATTGGCAAACATGGATCCAAATATGCCTATTTTGCTTTTAGCCACGGCTAATGTTGTATTTAATAAACTTCCCAAAGAAGTAAGTGAGTATTGTTTAGTAGAGCTTGATAATACGACAATTAAATGTGTATAGATTCAACAAGTATTTTCCCGTTACCGCCGAGAAGTGTATCAGCTAAACCCACCAAATTCTGATGATCGCAAAGCCTTTTTCAAGCCATTGCTGATTGATGCTTGCCTTAAGAATCCAAAGCCACCAAGATTGCGCCCAAGCACTCCACCGCCCCTTCCACGAGCTCCAACTCCTCCTCCAACCCCAGTATCAGAAGAAACCGCTCGAAATATATATGAACAGGAGGAGCGCACGCTGCGTGAACTTAGAATATTTCTTCGAGACATGTGTAAGAAATTAGCTAACAATAAATTGTAAGTTACTATATTGCATCAAAGTGGAATATTAAGGAAAGTACTGTTTTTATTAGATTTTTTATGTTTACTAAACCTGTGGACACAGAAGAGGTGCCTGATTATACATCCATAATCAAGCAACCAATGGATTTGGAAACTATGATGACCAAAGTTGACTTTCATCGTTACCAATGTGCTAGGGATTTTCTTAACGATATTGAGCTGATAGTGCAAAACGCTTTAGAGTATAATCCTGCTAAGTATGTGTTAACTAGGCAAATTGGTTAATTATTTGTTGAGCTGACTTTTACAGAACATCAGCTGATAAACAAATTAGGCATAGAGCGTGCTCGTTACGTGATTATGCCCACGCCTTGATTAAAAATGAAATGGATAGCGATTTTGAAGATCAATGCCAAATGATTGCAAAGAGGAGGATTGATCGTAATGTGAGCGTATCACAGTATTTACCAGCATATATACATACACCTGGTATTGCATAATTCTACGTTGTAATTACTTTGTACAATTTAATTTTTCTAGAATTAGCAGGACTTGATCCATTAACTTCAAAATCAAATGACGTAAAAGATACTGCGTCAATTGACACTGCCAAAAACGCGGACCAAGCAAATAGGAAGAATGCTTCAATTAGCTCTAGCCCAAATAGGAAAAGAAAATTCAGTAGTTGGCAACATGGCTATCTTAAGAAAAGGAAGCGCAGGGATAAACTGCCTGTGTCTACTATTGCCTCGGAGGATCAGGTATTCAGTTAAGCTCAGGCAGGTGATTTGTAATTTGCATAAATTTAATTGTAGACTGATGGCAAGGGCTCCTCTGCAGATGAGATGCCTCAGGAACCTAATTCTTTTAATACTCCCATTTCATCTCATTCATATAATAGTATAAAGATGGATACTAGTGTTAATTCTAATTTACCAGCAACTACTGCCGTCGCAGTTACTGCTCCACTTACTGTTAATTGTGATACTACCTTAGAAGAAAATAAGAATATTGAGCCTTCTAGTCCTCACCAGTATGTATTGAAATAATTGTACTTAAAAATCCTTTTACATTTTTAAATTTATTTAGTTGATTGTTAGTTTTGCATTTTTAAATGACTGGTTTGTTTATTTTAGATCACCTAATTGTAAGCGAAGATTAAGCGACTTGTTAAGTCCATCAGAATTATTAGATGACCCTTTAGAATTTGATGATATAGATAAAGCTTTAAATGAAAATGGTAAGTTAAGTTTATAAATAAATTATAACGTAAATCATGCTCTTTTAGTTCCAGAAAATCACCAAGAGAAAAAACTGGTGGACGTGAATATAGAAGAATTGGAGAAGATTTTAGAGCAGACAGTCAAATGTACAGTGAACAAATCTCTGCAATCACTTCTGGACTTGCACAACCAACTAGGGCGAATTGTTCGGCAATATTCTAGGACACACAATAGGAAAAATTTGCACAAAGTGAGTCTTACAGCATTTTATTTACTTGGCATCTAAGCGAGTTATTTGCAGGAACTGCGTCGAGAATTGGCAAGGTACAAAAACGACTCGGCATCAATGGATTGTGCGAGCGATTCGCCATCTCCGTCTCCTCAATTTTAATGTGTTCATGTTGTAACAGCACTGCCTCACTTTGGTAATTGTTTTGTATTTAAAAGATGTTTGAGTTTTTTTTTTATGTTAAGGATAATTGAATTTGTTAATACGAAATGAGTTAAGATTAATTTCATTTGTATATGTTAAGGCATAATTTTATTTAGTTACTTGTAAACAGTTGTACTGATTTTTAAAGTTGTAACATGGTGTATACTGTAACTAAGATTACTGTAAATTAAAAGTTATTAATTCTAATTGAACTTGTATGTGGATGAACTGTGATAATTTAATATTTATTAGAACGTTGCAAAGTTGTTTTATCGGGGATCTTAGTTATGTCTATTAGACTTTGCTAGTGAGCCCAGGTCTATAACAGCCATTTATTTACTCGGGGACCTCTATCCTCTTATTTCCTAGTGAAACATTTCTTTTCAAGTGGATTTTCTTGAGAATGTTCTGATGAAGTGCTATAAATAAATATGATTTTTATGTATGCACACATTAGATTTATCAATTTCAGTTTACCCAGGCACTAGTAAGTGTTTTATAGTATGGAAATACTATATAGAACAATGGTTTAAAGACTATAAAAAAGAAAACCTATGTTCATAAAAGACAATTAGTTGGTCCCTAACTCCTGCAATTATTAGAAGACAAATATACTGACATACTTGTTTAATGACATATATGATACAGCTGGTATTCTAAAAGATTGGTTAGATTCTATATTTATACCTTTACCCACGAAAATCAATTCAAAACATTGTGAAGATCATAGGATGAGTTGCATGCTAAAGGTATTTGTTCATATCCATGTGAGTATATATAGAAAGTTGTAACAGAAACTTAGCAGAACACAGTTTGACTTTCAAAACTATAGATACAAGAGAAACTATTTGATGTAGAGGTAATGATTGAGATGTAATGTCAATCAAAAGACCAACTTGTGTATCAGAGACTATGAAAAAGCTTTTGACAGAGTCCAATACGAAAATCTGATGACTATCTTACAATAAGCAAATTTGGATAAATTATACACAATTTATATTATATTCAAAGAGTGATAGTAAAAGCAGATGGTCAAACAACCTATAAAATTAAAATCAAATGGGGAGTCGGGCAAGGATATGTGCCATCACCACTCCTATTTAACACTTACTCGGAGGAAGTTTTTAAAGAAACCCTGGAGAACTTGGATGAAAGGATCCCGATGAATGACCAATTAATCAGTAATTTTAGATATGCGGATGATACCATACTTACAGCAAGTACAGAAAGTCTGCAAAGATTAGTAGACAGAGTAGTTAACAGTGCAGCATATTGTATGGAGTTACATGGTAAAACAACAAAAATAATGGTTGTTGGTAAATAAAACATGTCCATCTTACAATTATATGCTAACGGAGAACTTACCCTTACAAGGAGTAGACAAAATTAGGCTGTACATTAAATAAAAAATTGGATCTCATTTGAAATAAAAAGACGCATTGGAAAAGTAAGAGCTATGTGGAAAACAGTTCTATGTAATCCAAGGTTAAGGCCTTCAATGTTACATCTTCCGGTATTATTATATAGGGCGGAATCTAGGACTCTTAATAAGAATATTATAAAGCGTTTAGAATCTTTCAAATACTGATGCTACAGAATGAAACTCCGAATATCACAGATATATCATACACCTAATACTGCAGTATTACAACATATGGGAATGGAAAAAGAGCTAATAAGCATTATGAAAGAAAATTTAAGTACCTTGGCTACGTATGCGACATTAAAAAGTATGAACATCAGGTAAAATCGACGGAAAAAGAAAGCCAATGCTAATTGTAAGATGTACATCGTGTACGAAGAACCTTAGTCGATGGCGCGGGGGGGGGGGGGGAGGTACAAATGATGTCAACATATTTCGAGTAGCTGTAGACAAAGTTAATTGGGCCAATAAGACTGCAAACGTTTTCAGGGGATAAGGCACCTGAAGAAGAAGAAAAGTGTTTAAAAAGCAGATTGAAGACACATTAGCTTTTTCCAGTAAAGTAGAAATAATACACTTAGCACTACCAAGAACCTGCCAATACCTAATTGTTCACTTATTTGTTTGTTATTTGCCTTTTACGCTAATATTTTTGTCACAGTTGATCTTTAAATATTTTCTGTTTCCCTATATTCCTTTCAGTCTTGTTGCTTCACGTAGATTATTAGAAGAATCTGTTGATACTTCATTATTTATTTTGCAACTCCATCTCACTTGTCTAAATTTAGTTAAAATTTAGATTAGAGATAGAACATTACTTGCTTGATGACACAATTAATTACATTGCGTTTTAATGCTCACATGGATGTACGCTAGAATGCGAAACAAGTAATTTCATTCAATTTTTAGTTTCAAAAACATGATAATAGAAATTGTTTGAATAAATACTCTCTATTCTTCTCTGCGAAAAATTCTTCCGCTCAAAGTAATAAGGGACTTCAAAGTGCTAGAAGGCGTTTATAAATCATTAAATTTACATACAGTTTCAGGAAGATCAACATATTTAAAGAACATTGTTGAGTTTTTCACCAAATTTAAGACGAAGTGCACACGCTAATCATTTTTAATTTGAATACTGAGATGAAAGGCGATGAGGTCTTTATAGATACGGAATTTACTATTTTCATATAACTTTATTTTGTATTTTTGTTTTTTTTTTTGGTTATGCTCAAGTATTTTATTATAGTTGATTCTATTGAGAAAATGTGTTTTAATTAAGAAATGTGAATGTGAGTTAATTTTTCTTTTGCCATTCTACAGAGAATTTATTAATTAAGACTCTTTATCTTGCTTTTCAGATGGAATGTAATTTTTAAAATTTTATCTTGAAAATGACAGAATGGTTCAACCCATTTGTCTTTCCATAGTGCTTAATAGATGAATAATATCATTTGTTTTTTAATAGTGATAGATCGTTATAATTCAAATTCATAGTCTTTGTTTTAAGATACATAGTTACATACCAACTAATCATATGTTTTAGTAAGTGTTGTTGGTGTTGCCACTGATGTTTAAATGGAAACAATGTCTGTGTAAATCAATACAATGTGTCCTTATATAAGTCCTTTGTCCTCAAAGAAGTTGATAGAACCTTGGGAATAAAATGCAATTGCGGTATCACAATAAACCAATTATAAGGTATAAGTACAACTGATGAATTTTAAATAATATTATGAAAGCCACATTCGACTAAAATGGTGTTGTACCATGCTGTAGATGAAAATTGGTCATTTAAAAATTTATTTTGTATTAATTTTTAGCGGACTCCTGCTAGATAGCTTGTCTGTAAGGCACCTTCCAAGCTGGAGACCAGCTTTTACTTTTGTCATGTCTGTCGTATGTCACACCTTATAACTTTTGATCTGCGATAGACAGAGACATAACGTTTTCAGTATTTAACTAAGAACGATAAGTCAAGTCCAGACGCCAACAATCAGCCTGATCGGAAAATCTCGAGACCGGTTCGACCGGAAGTAGCCGCAAATTTTTGGTCCGGCCGCAAAATTTTTGCCGCTATTCAGTTTCATTTGAATATAATTCATTGTCATTCGTTTCAATAAAATTTCGTTAATCCCTATAGTTCAGTTTCATGCATAGGGGCCGCTCTGCTTTACCTGTAAAGCAAAATTTCGCTTGTTTTTCTTTGTGATTGTCATTATCTTATTGAGTTTTGTTAAAATTGCATATTTTCTTTAACAGAAGAAAAACACTCTCTCTATAACTAACAAAGTCGAATAAAAAAAACTTAAATGTTAGGTGTTCCTTATGGTAGTTGAACATGTCAGCATAGTCATAAAATCTTAAATGTTAGGAATTTGGTAATAACATTGTGAATTTTGTAGGGAAATGTGCTTTTATATTTAGAAGCGGGTTCGGATACAAATGTTATTTAAAGAAAGGTTTAGTACTTATTTTGAGAGTATTACTGTTACTGTCATTCAAAATACATAAACAAGAGCACCATAAAAGTCAATTGGTTACGACTTTCTACAGAGTAGAAAGAAAAAAGCAAAGCATTGAATTAGGATAACTACAAAGAATAGTACAACACTGGATGGTAAGGAAACGAAAAAATGGAAGAAATGTTTAAGTATGAAGTGGGGATAATGGATATAAGATAAAAAAGAAACGAGCAATAGTAGTCAGAACAGGTGTATTAACATGGCATTGAGATGAAGATGAAGAGTTAAAGGAGTAGAGTCATTTTAAATATAATAATAACCCACTGAATAAGTGAATGTTAAGGATAATGCCTATAGATTTATGATTTTCAAAAAGTAACAACCGTTTTACAAATTTGTGCTTTGACATAAGATTTAACTACAGAAAACAAAGAGTGTTTTAATGAAGAGCTATATGGTATAGTAAAATAAAAAGCAAACATGCTATGATAATAAATATATATATTGGCTATAAAACCTTAGGTAAGTATTGAGAAGAGAATATGCTGAATAACTGTGGAAGAATGGTAGGGTATTGTAGAAGAAAGCAGATGTTTTTGCAAATAGTTACTTTGATCACAAAATAATACATAAAGATATGTTTGAGACCATTGTAGAGATGCTAATAGGTGTACAACTTTGCTTCCGCCGTTTTTCCCGGCATTCGAGGCTTTATTGTAAAAAACTGGTTATACATTTTCGATTCAAAATATTGTTCATCGCTGACCACTACTCCCATCTTTCGGGCAGCGTACGAATTCCGCGTCGAAAAAACTGCTCATCTTTTGAGGCGATCCACGTATCGATCCAATTGTTGACTCCTTCATAAGAACGTAAGTGTTGGTCAGCCAGGCCGTGTGTCAGTGAGCAAAACAAGTGATGGTTAGAAGGAGTAATGTCTGGAGAATACGACAGGTGAGGTAGGACTTTCCATTTCAACGTTTCTAAGTATATTTTGACCAACTTTGCGACATGAAGTCGAGCATCACAGCATGATCTTGAAGCTGTGAATGTTCGGTTTGGCCGTCAACGTGGAAGCATGGCCGTGAAGTTTCCATGATTTTCTGTACTTGAGGTTATCATAATGAACCTATTTTTTGTCTTCACTCACAATTCGATGCAGAAATCTCTCTCGTTTTTGCCAACAAGCAGCTGTTCACAAGCAAACAAACGCCGTTCAACATCTTTCGGCTTCAATTCATGTGGCACCCAATTTCCTTGTTTTTGAATAATTCCTATGGCTTTGAGGCGTTTTGAAATGGCTTGTTGAGTGACTCTTAATGACCTTGCCAATTGTTTTTGCGTCTGACATGAGTCTTCATGAAGTAATGTCTTCAATTCTGCATTTTTGAAAACCTTCTCTTTTCCACTGCCATACCGGTTTTCGATGTCAAAATCTCCGTTCTTGAAACGTTGAAACCACCCAGGACACGTTCTTTCACTAATAGCGATCTCGCCATTAGTATTTGAGAGCATCCAATAAGCTCAGTCGCAGATTTCTTCATGTTGAAGTAGAAAATTAAAATCTCCCGCTAATGATGAGAATTTGGCTCGTAAACTGACGTTTTCAATCGAGAATAACTTTACGATATGGACACAAATCGACTAATGTTTCGATGGGGTTATGTTGACAAATGCCAAAGCTTATTGCATGACGTTTACATCTGTCTATATCCACCACCACTTACCGCCTAAAACCATCTATTGGAAAACGGCGGAAGCAAAGTTATAGATCTATTATATTAGATATAGTAATATATATCTACAGATAATTACAAAAATTTGCGCCCAATGTGAAAATATAAACACAAATGGCTATATTTTAAAGAAAAGCCTGATTAATCAATTATATAGTCTTCATTATTTTATATAACTGCTTACCAAGTTCTAACAAATTTCTGAATTTCTTCTTTGTAGAAACTGCGTGCTTATCAAGCTTAAAAGTTAAATTTATATTTGAAGTCTTAACAATTTCTTCAGTTGTTATTTTCAGTTAAAATTTAAAAAACGTTATGATCAATACTGGAAGGTTGTTCAAAGCTATCTGAACTATCTGGTTGAAATCAATACTTGGAAATTCATCAAGTCACTTTTTCCTATGGAAATCGGGCATGAATTTTTGCAGTAATTCGATACAATAAAATATTAAAATTTGTTTTACTCAATATAACAACAACAAAAATGCTAAACTCTCTACAGACTACAAGCTACCAGACACCAAGTTCTATAGACAGAAGCCCAGAAGTCCTCGGGAATACTAAAAAGTAAAACTGAGTAAATTGAAGAAGTCAGAAATAGTAGAATTATTTTAAACCAAAATAAACTAAGCTCTAAAAATGAATAATTGAAAGAAAGTGAGGAATACTAAAGACTATTCAGTTTCAAAATCACTAGCAAACAAGTCTTTTTGGTCATCTGTCGATTGGTGAAAACAGAAGTTGGTTCTCGAGGTTTTGCTCGGACGGACGGACAGACAACATGAAGTTAGTAAGTGACTCCGCTTCGCTTCGCCACTTAATAAAGACAATAAATAAGTATTCCAAAAAACTATTATCTCAGAAGTTAAAAACGCAGCCTTAAAAGCAGAGGGAATACAGATATTGGCGTATGTAGAAAAGATAGAAAAACATTAAATTAGATTAAATTAGGAAAAAAGGTCAGTGGAGATAGTATAGCTTCGAGGATGATTAAATGTGAAAGAAAAGGGTTTAAAGGTTAATTGAGGAAACTTGCCAATATTCCTGGAACGCTCACAAATTATATGGTTATAATCCGTAGTATAGCAGATATATTGAATTTTTTAAAAAGATTAAAAGAAGTGATAGAAGTGTAGAAAGCAGAAAAATAAGTCGTGCATAGGTTAGACAGACAAACACAAGGTTACATTTTTATACTACGAATAACAATTTAAAAAATATTGGAAAGGGGAAATTACTGTATTTGGCATTTATATTTATACACAGAGACTGCGGTCTATACGATACCTAAAATATGAAGAGTTTTAACAGAGCTACAAGTAATAAATAAATGCACTAAACTACAAAGCTATGAAAACATACAAAAAAAATACACAAAATATACAAGGTGAACAGTAACTATAGTTACAAATTTTAGGAGGTAATTCCTATTAATAAAAAGAAAAGAGTTTGTATAAACATATGTCTGAAAATATATCTTGTATTCTATGATAAATGGTAGTATCGTTTTTCATAACTTTTGTCCGTTGTAAGAATACCCATCTTGGTTGAGGTGTGCATTTTTAGACATTTAATGAATTTTTTCTTTTCTTTTAGTAACAGAAATTACTATCTAAAATTTGTCCCTGTAGCTAACATTCACCCTGTATGCAATGGAAAAATGGAATAAATCGATAACTATAAGAACTTGGGAATAATAATAAATAAAAAGGCAGCATCAGAACAGGGCAGCCTTAAAACAACAGGTAAAGCAAGCAAATATGCATATTAAAAAAGTCAATAATAAAAAGGAAATGTGTACACATACACATACCTGCATATACGAGGGTAGAGTGAAAAGTCAGATACTGGCCGATCACATAGTGAAGGTTAGAGTGTTGAGATGGCAAACATATTGGACGAACGCGTACGGAATATTCTATACGAACATTTAGGCATGAGAAAACTTTCAGCGCGACGGGTACCGCGTTTGCTTATGGCGAAATTGGTCGATTTGCGCTACAAACTGGTGCCGCATCCACTTTATTCTCCGGATTTGACTCCCAGCGACTTCTTTCTCTTCCCAAACATGAAGAGATGGCTGGCTGGGAATAAATTCTCATCAAACGAAATAGTCATCGGCGTAACAGATTGCTGTTTTGTAGACTTGGAGAAGTCTTACTTTTTAGAAGGCTTAAAAAAGTTAGAATATCATAGGACGAAGTGTATTGCGTTAAAAGGAGACTATGTTGAGAAATAAATCAAAATTGTATTAAAGAAAGTATTTTATCCAAAAAGTATCTGACTTTTCTCTCTACACTCATACACACCCATTTCAGCTTTATAGGTAAAATAGAGCGGACTCTATGTATAAAACTAAACTATAGGGTTTAACGAAATTTTATTGAAACGAATGGCAGTGAATTATTTTAAAATGAAAATAAATAGCGACAAACCGGTCTCGAAATTTTTCGATCAGGCTGATTTTTGGCGTCTGGACTTAGCTTATGGTCCTTAGTTGAATACTGAAAATATTATTTCTCTATATGTCAAATATAGATTAAAAATTATAAGGCGTGACAGATATCAGAAATGACAGAAATAGAAGCTGGTCCCCAGCTTGGAAGCTAAGTCAGCTAATAACTGCCGCAGAAACAAAACACTTCAGAAAATTGGTGGAAAAAATAAAAATATAGTTTTCAGAGAAGATATATGTGTAAAACTAATGACCTAGGAACTAGGAACCTGACAGCTTAAATAGTATGGACGCATTGTGAGAGTGAGCAAGAAAAAACACTTCAGCAAAGCATTGGAAACGAGACCGGAAGGAAAGAGAAATAAAAGAATACTACGAGAGGCATGGGACGAGAGTTTCGAGGAATGTATAAAGTGAAGTGGGAAAGATTTAAGAGATATGAAAAGAATAACAGCCGACTGTCACATGTTTTAAGAGAGCAAAAACTACAAAATAATACATATTATTCGTCAAAAATTTTAAACTTTTAAAAAGCAAAAATAATAGAATGTATATGTTCTAAAATAAGGTTGCCATGTAATTAAAAAATGTAACCATATTTATTTCAAAAATTTGAAATTTTGCGTGTGTTCGATAAGAAGTCTCGAACTGTATTGTAGTTGTTAGATGGTGGTAATGCCGGGTGAGGCAAAACATTGTCCCTTTTTTTAGGAGGTAAGCAAAATTTATTTTGCAAGGTAAAGCTGCGGAATTTAAAGTTTTATTTCAATATATCAGTCAAGTGGTGTCCGCCTCATTTCCGATATACTGTTAAAATCGTATCCTAAAGTTCTTCATTACCCTTTCCAGCATGTGCTGAAGGATGTGCCAGATTTTTTATCATATTGCATTTTATACGGCTTGAAGGGTTCTAGAGCGATATTTGTAAATGAGATATCACCATAGGAAAAAATCACATGGGACGCGTTCAGGTGAGCGGGCTATTTAGAGATTAGGCGTCAAAGAAACATCTTACAAGGTGATTCAAATATGACCGGGACTGATTTTTGTGCAAACAAGCTGCACTGCGCAGCAGCTGTGCGGCTCTGACAGAGTGAAGCCACAACCTCCACCCTTTCTCCTGCTCGGGTTAGAACTTGTTTAGTTCTGTTTGGGAGTTGCTAGAGTGGTGAGCAAACAGAAGCTACCGCGAAGCGTGGAAGAATATATATCTCGTCCGTTGAAACCATAGACTTCAAGAACAGACATCGTGAAAACCATCTGCAATATCGCAAGATATGCAAGATATCGCATGCTGAGTATTACGCACTTTGATGAACATGAACAAAATGGTGCGCATGCAAGCTGCCAGTCGTCTCTTACAGCAGTTTGAAAACAAAGGTATGCATTTTTAAAGTCTATGAAACGTGGGACTGGCAGGGGGTTATTTATGTAAACTTTCTGACGGAAGCCAGAACAATCAATGCTGCTTATTACGTAGAGCTTCTGTCAACAGACATGAAGAAAAAGATCTGATCCAAGCGAAAGACAGGTGGAAAGCGGGTAGCCTTCCTTCAAGACAGTGCATAAGCTATACGGCCAAAACAACAATGTTGAGTAAACCCTCTGAAAATTGAAATGGAACCTTTTGTCACATCTGCCGTGCCGTCCCGATTTGCCCCCAAGTGATTTCTACCGGGGTTCAAAATGGGGTATTGAAGCGCAATACACGGCATCAGATCCCGATTATGCTGCACAGCCTCTCATACCTATTCCCGACTTCTCACCTCCACGTGGTGAACCCTGCCAACCCGAGCAACCCTACCAGAGATCCGGTAACCAACCCGGGTGGATGATAGGGTCGGGATCAAACGAGAGCGGGAGAAATGGTCCTCCGAAAAGGGGGTTGGGCGTGGGGCTAACTACCCCAGGGACTAGCAATCCCTCTCCCCGGAAAAAATCTACAGTTACGAAACCTTCAGATAAGCCTCGGAAAGGACGGAATTACCGACGACGACTAGCGCAACGAAACATGGAATATGACTTAGGAACTTGGAATGTACTAACAATGCTCAAGCCGGGAGCCCAAAGAAATCTACTCAAAGAAATCGAGAAATACAAAATTGGTATAGCAGCCATACAAGAGACACGATGGATGGGGAACGCCATAAGAGATACTAAAACTCACACAATATTACATAGCGGTAAAGAAAAAGGGATAAGGGAAAAAGGAACGGCTTTCATAGTTGACAATAGGCTAAAATCAACCATAATAGACTTCCAACCAACTAATGAGAGGATATGCCGGCTTCGAATAGCAACCAAATTTTTCAATGTGTCAATAATAAACGTGTATGCACCCATAGAGAATGCAGATGATGAAGTAAAAGACGAATTCTACCAACTATTAGAAAGAGCATACGATGCAGCACCAAAGAACGACATAAAAATCATAATAGGAGACCTAAACGCTAAGATAGGGCGAGAGGAGGAGTATCAAGGCACAATTAGAAGACACAGCCTGCATCAAGAGTCAAATCAAAACGGAGAAAGGATAATAAACTTTGCAACCAGCAGAAATATGATCGTCAGCTCAACATATTTCCCACATAAAGACATACACAAGGGCACGTGGATCTCACCGGACGGAAATACAGTCAACCAAATTGACCATCTGCTGATCGACAAAAGAGCCGCAACCAGCATAACGGATGTGAAAACCAGACGTGGTGCTTCCTGTGGATCAGATCACTTCCTAGTGAAAATTAAATTGAGATGCAAAGTCAACAGATGCAAACGCGAGGAACAGCATCACCAAGAAAAGCTTAACGTAGAGAAGCTAAAAGATACAGACACGCTACAAAGATACAAAGAAGAACTTAAACAAAAGCTTGAACCAAATTTGGAACAACAATTAAATTTAGAAGAGAACTGGTACCGAATTAAAACTATAACTATGGAAACAGCCAAAGAGATACTAGGAACTCGAAGAGGAACAAATAAAAAGGAATGGTTTGATGGGGAATGTGAACAGGCAATCGAGGAAAGAAACGAAGCATACAAGAAATATATACACAGGCGATCACGAGAAAAAAAAGAACTATTTGATGACAAAAGACGAGCGGCGGATAAAATATGCAGAAGAAAAAAGAGGAAGTATGAAAACAATCGGATACAAAAGATGGAGGAAGACTTCAGAGAAAACGAAACGAGGAACGCATATAGATATCTAAAACAACTGAAAGAAGGCTTCAAACCCCAAACAAATTTATGTAGAGATAAGTCCGGTAAAATAATAAGCGACACAGAAAACATAAAGGAAACCTGGAAAGGGTATTTTCAAGAACTATTAAGCACAGGATCAAACGATATTCAACTAGAAACTGACATACCTGAGCCAACAGAGAGCGATGATTTCTCAGAACCACCATCCAGAGAAGAAGTGCAGTGAGCTATACAAGCGCAAAAGAATAATAAGACTCCGGGCATAGACAAGCTCTCAGCGGAGCTGCTGAAACAGGGGGGCAATACAATGATGCAATCAATATACTTGCTTATGGCAGATATATGGAAAGAAGAAAGAATGCCAGCAGAATGGAGTAAAAGCATAATTTGGCCAATATATAAAAAAGGCGACAAATTACAATGCAAGAACTACAGAGGTATTTCACTATTATGCACAACATATAAAGCATTCACGTACATACTAAGTAAAAAGCTGCAACCGATCACTGGGAATATCATAGGAGAATACCAATCTGGATTCAGGTCTGGAAGATCGACCACTGATCAACTGTTCACCGTCAAACAAATTCTAAGCAAAAGTTGGGAATATGACATCGACATATATCAAATATTCGTAGACTTCCTCCAAGCATACGATAATATCAACAGAGACAAACTATATCAGATCATGTTGGATTTTAACATGCCTGTAAAATTAATCAGACTTGTCAGAATGACAATGACAAATACCGAAGCACATATAAGAATACAAAACCAATTGACAAACCCAATAACAATAACGCAAGGATTAAAGCAGGATGCTATTTAACATAGCCTTAGAGTATGCAGTAAGAAAGATGTCAGTTAACAGAAACAATCTACTATTCAATAAGTCCACTCAATTGGCAGCATATGCGGATGACATTAACATAATGGGAAGATCAATTGCTGGAGCAAAAGAAGAGTACATAGAATTAGAAAATGGAACAAAGGAGGTTGGATTGTCCATAAACGTGGAAAAAACAAAGATGCTGAAGCAGACATGGTCAAATAGAATTCGACAAAATATAACAATAGGGGACGACAACATAGAAGTAGTGTAACATTTCACATATCTAGGTGCTACAATCACAAGTGACGGAAATGAAGATGCAGAAATTCGCAGAAGGATAACTCTAGCAAACAAAACATATTTCGCCCTGTTGCTAATTTTTAAATCCAGAAACTTACACAGACACAGAAAGATCAGAATTTACAAAACAATAATAAAACCCGCGCTATGTTATGGCAGCGAAACATGGACTCTCAATCAGAAAGCAATAGAAACGGTGAACAGGTTTGAGAGGAAAATACTGCGACAAATACTTGGACCAGTATGTGAGGATGGCGTTTGGAGAATACGCTATAACCATGAGCTATACCAACATCTTAAAGAACCAGCAATTGAGACATACGAATAAACAGATTACGATGGGCTGGACACGTCATCAGGATGGAAGAAGCAAGAATACCCAAGAGAGCCCTTGTGGGGAAAATGGAAGGGAGAAGACCTGTAGGAAGACCCAAGAAAAGATGGGAAGACAACGTTGCGGAAGATGCTGCAACCCCCTGAAAATACGGAATTGGAAAGCCTATGCAGCAGACAGAAGAAGATGGGGGGAAAAACTGAAGGAGGCCATGGCCCGATTTGGGCTGTAGCGCCATAGGAGGAGGAGGAGGATTTCTACCTATTTGGAAGGCTCAAATCAGACTTGCAAGTCATGCGGACTCCGTCAACCGGACTGTTCGGAGTGGATACACCGCCAATCAAAAGCCTTTTTTGAAAAGAGAATGGGGATGCCTCCAGAACGTTGAGCAAAATTTGTTGACTCCGGAGGGTAGTACGTTGAAGACTGATAGGTGCAAGTGTTTGACAATTTGTTTTTTTTTTGTAAAAAAATCAGTCCCGGTGATATTTGAACCACCTTGTACACAGAATTTGGGCTGTGGCTCTATCTTGTTGGAACCAAACGATTTCTAGTTGGAGTGCTTCGAGAGTTCGTGTGAAAAATTGTCGAATCATTTCCACAAATCGGTTGGTTTCCAATGACTCCAAATTTAATTATATTATCTCATGGATTGTTATCACTCTATTAATGAAAGTTTCGTTCATTAACGCATTTCGACAAGTGAAAAAAAATAATTGCGTCATGTGGCAAATTTTCAAGCGATCAATAGTCTTTAACTCATGAACTGCTGTGCATACATTGATTATTTGTAAATCTGTGGGCTAAAGTAAAAAACATGGACATTTATTATTTTATTAAAATTTTGTACTTCAGAAGTTGTTATATAACATTTAATTTAGTAAAATTAAATAAAAATATATAAATGGTTACCTGCCGACGTTTGGTTTGATAAAGAAGAGTATTTATTAGGGGGCCGTACGACGATGTGCCGTTGCGTATGCACAGAATGTTATGATAATGCTTGCTGTTGTGTTTATCAACGTTGTACTTAGTGTTTATTATCAGTGTTTGTTTAAAAATAACCTCAAAATGTCCAATTTTAGTGAAATTTTACTAAAACGTTTTTATGGTGATAATTCAAGGGACGACGATTTAGATAGCGAGTCAGAACAAGACCCCAATCTGCGAAGAACTACCAGATATTCAAGATGGATTACTTCAAACGGATGGAAATAACCACTTCTTCAAAGGATATATTAAAATGTGTAGGCGATAACTCGCTTGTACAGCAGCAGGCCTTTTCGCAAACGTTCAGTGAAGGAATAAAAAAATGTATATTTGAACGATAGTGATCTCCAATAAAATTTTACAAAATGTTTATAACTAAGAAAATTATTGAACATATAATAGAGCAGGCAAATCTTTATGTTACACAATTATTGTAAACAAAAACAGTCAATAGAAGTAGTCGGTTCAATCAATGACAAGATACCAATCTATATAAATTTCTTGGATTCCTTTTATGAATGGGGGGAGTATGAAGCGTATATATAGAAGTAGTATTGCACCACAAACAATGTCTCGTAACAGATTTACAATACTGCTAACCATGTGACATTTATAAAATAACGAAGAAGCTCAAGATGACTGACTACATAAAATAAATATTCTGAACAACAAACTTGAAGATATTTGCCAATATTATAATGTGCATTTAGAGGACATTTACTATCTTGTTAGTACATCGCAGGTATACGTCATAAATACGGAGTAAAATTGTTTAAAATTTGTGACAGTACTGGATACACTTAGTGTATATAAATTTATCCAGGGAAAGATGAAACATTCTGAAAAACATTTCCCTGTCAACTGATGTTGATTTGGACAAAAATATTTTAGTGAAAACCGTTTATTTATTATGGATAATTATCATTCGTTGGTAGAAGTGGCAGCATATTTATTAAAGAGAAATGTTTACCATATAGGGACACTGAGGTAAAACAGAAAACGCATTCTAAAGCAGGAGTTAGCAAAAAGCTCTCTAAAAATGAAATTACCGGTATGTACAATGATAAGGGAATAGTTATAGTGGAAAGATAAATCAGATGACCTCATATTATCTACAAAACATACAACAGAAATAACTTTCACTAGTAGAAAAAACAGAAAACGAGGAAATTTTAAAATCAAAAGTAGTACAAGACTACAGCAGATGCTATTTACAAAAATATTTTCAAAAGGAAATTATCTATTACTGCATTCAAAGTGTCTTTAGTGGAGAGTTTAGTCGAATTTGAAAGTGCATTCGAAAATGGTATCACACCAATGTGTTGGCTTCACGATGTCTATTGCGAATGGGCAACCCTACATTTGCTAGGTGTGATCTGATGTTCGCATCGTACAGTTTGACATTTTTGACAACTTACGTACACAGAACGACTTGTCATACGGACGCTACTTGTTCTGTTGCCATTCGGTTGAAAACTTCCTCTCGGGCATAAAATGGAATTACATGAACATTTTTATGCAATTATTTTTTACGACTTTCGACATGGGTTATATCAACAATAGTTCATCGATTAACTTGCTTCGACTTTGGTGATAAAGCTTCACACAGAGCCATTGTATATTTATTATTGGTTCAATGCATTTAACCGTGATTGTAGTTTGCTGGCGTATGAATTTAAAGAAGGTCGTCAAAAAATCGGATGTGGTGTCAGCAAACATCGATGCCAGATCGTCATGTGACTTATCGTGAAATTCGGACATCCTTAGGCATTAGTATGACTAGCATACATTTGATATTGCCTGAATATTTAACCGTGAAAAAGCTGTGTGCTCGTTAGATTCCGCATAAGTTAACGATCGCTCAAAAAAAGGTTCATGTCGATTGGTCGAAAGAAATGTTCAAGAAATATAATCGCGGTGTTTCAAACATTGTTTACATCGTCACAGGTGACCAATCTTGGATTTATGTGCCTAAGCCCGAAAGTAAACAGCAGTCCACTGTATGGGTCTTTCAAGATGAGCTAAACATAATAAAAGTCGTTTGCAATCGAAGCGCTTTAAAGTAAATGGTCGTCTGTTTTTTTTTTTTTTGGAAAACGATATAAAACGGTAAATTTTGTTGTAAACTTGTTTGCCAGAAGAGAGAAATAAGAAAAACCAATGCAACCAATGCGCGAAACCGGTATCTATCGTATAGTCCTGATTTGGCCTCAAACGATTTGTTTCCCATACGTTAAGAACAAACTACGTGGACAACGATTTTCGACGCCGGAAGAGACGGTTGATGCGTTCAAAACCCATGTTTCGAAAATACCTAGTTTGCTATGGAAAAAATGCTATAAAAATTGGTTTCAGCGTGTGCAATAGTGCATTGACTGTTAAGGAGAATACTTTGAAAAACAATAAAAAAGTTTTCAACGTTAAATATTTGTTTTTGTTAGTTTTTGCAATAGAATCGAGTACCCCAATTACTTGCGTTTAATGAAATTACTTTCTTCACCTTCGGACCACCCTTCGCTTCATAACTTTCGTTTAAAATTGAAAAGGGAGTTTTGTTCCACCCTGTAGAGACATCACTGTTTAGCACCACTTAAGTCGTGTAGGTATTAAAGTCTGTTTAAACTTTCTTGTGCAGAGTGGTGTATAATTACACATTCACCTGTAGATAAGCTTAAACTGAAGCTTTAGAATTATTTTAATTTCATTTATATACTTTTTTGTATAAGCAACGCTAAATTTTTATTTGATTTACTGAAAATTTGCGCGATGGCTTTGTCGCAAAAACCAGATGTTCCATTTGGGTGAAGCATCGCAGCTAAGATCCTAATTATAGCTCAAATGGGTGATCTTAATTAAAGCGGCCAATAAAAAGAGCACGCAAAAGAAAATGGAAGATTATTTGGATCAGCTGAATAATAATCTGATTCATGACGCAACTGACTGGGTCGAAATTCTAAGCTCAACGGTGAAGAATTAATTGTGCTTAATAAAACCGCACTAATTGATTTGACATTTTAATTGACTGCTAGAGATTTTTTCTCGATTGATTTTCTCCATAAAATAAACACCAAAAAATATGCGACCTAAGGATCGATTGGTTAAACTTTGCATTTCAACAGAGTTAAAAATATTTTTTGTAAATTAAGTAAAGTAGAGAATGCTTTTTTATTCGTGACATAGTCCAAAGGGTTATATATTTATGGATTTATTACTGGTATTTCTGTTTTTATGATTGTGTCCATTGTAAATTTATTTTAAATTTTTTCGCTATTTATCATATCCAAGTTCTTGGTTGACTTTAACTGAATGAAGACGGGTTGGCGGGGTGATTACAGTTGAGTGGACATGACTGATATGGCGGTCACATATGTTCATTAAATTAATTTCTAAATTATAAACTTGAACTTACTACATTTATTTTGTTCATTCGTACTGCAAAAAAGCAAAAATACAGAGACATTTATGTAATAAAATGTTTCCTACCAGAATTATACCCGGTTTATCCAAAAATGTTTCAAACAGCTGGGCTTAAAACACCATCAATGTTTAACTACGTAAGTCACATAAGTCAAGCACAACTAAATCTTCTCAAACGCTGGTCCGTCGAAAAAGTGGGGTAGAGGAGGTGGAATTCCTCGGGCCTGTGGGTTCTAGGGGCTCTGGAGACCCCCAATATATTTTATTTTCTATATTAACTTTATATATATATATATATATATATATATATATATATATATACGGCACAGGGTCTCATGGTGATATCCTTTGAGGGAGGATTTCACTTTTGGGAATAGGAGATAGTTTGCTGGTGCTCAGTCAGGACTGTAAGGGTAGTCGGTGACCTTTGAGCAGGTGTGGCTGGGTGCATTGTCGTAATGCACCATTCACTGTCTGTCCCTCAGGTACAAATTCGTAGTAGACTTACCCCTTGGCGCCGAAGAAAACGATGAGCATGGCTTTTACTCTGGATTTGCTTTGGACGAGGTGATCCCGCAGTGTGCCATTCAGAACTTCACTGCTTTGTTTCCGGGTCGTATTTAAATATCCAACTTTCGTCTCCCGTGATTACGTTGTTCAAAAAGCCGGGGCCTTCTTCAACGCGTTGTAGAAGGTCTTCGCAAGCCTCTGCTTTTGGTCGTCCGCCAAGACCTTTGGAGCGAATTTAGAGCAGATCTTTCGCATCGCTAAATTTTTAGTGATAATGCTGTACACTGTCATCCCATCAGTGTCAATTTTATCTGCGACCATGTGCACACTTAACCGACGGTCTGAATTCAGGACTTCACGCACACGTTGCACGTTGTCGTCGGTTGTTGAGGTCGACGGCCGTCCAGCGCGGGGCTCGTCCTGCACACTCTCTCGTCCATCTTTTAAGAGACTTGTGCACTTAAGAACTGCAGTTTGTAACATGCTTTTATCCTTGAACACTTGGCAAATCATGCCCAACGTCTCCGTACCCGATTGTCCTAGCCCAACAAAAAATTTGATGTCGTACCGCTGTATTTTGCGGTTGCACCGAGTCACTCGACAGGGGTCCACTAAAAACGCGATCTAGCCTGAACGAACGTTCGCAGGCATCTGGCGCCTGTCATATCTTGAAGATCCCTACCACCGAGCATGCGCGGTGCGAGCGTGCTCCGACGTACAGCCACGCCAGGAAAAAATTGTTTCCGATACTTTTTATATAAACCCTTTATATATGTATGTATTTGTATTATATATATGTTTTGCATGTATGTATATATTAAATGTTTCTGCTACAGATGCAACGGACTACTCATTACAGAAGATTACGAGAAGATTAAAACAACTTCAGCAAGCTATTTCCCCAATACGAAAACCTGATCGAAATTGGGCCAGAAATGAGCAAGAAAAAGCTGATACATTTGCATTACACCACACAAATGTCTTTCAACCATTCGCCTCTGAACTAACTATAGAGGAAGAAACCAAAATACAACACTTCCTGGAAACACCTGACCAATTAAGCCTACCAATAAAAAAGATCAAACTAGCGAAAATAAAAACAATAATAAAGTCTGATCTAAACCTGAAGAAGGCACCAGGTTATAACCTTACCACCGGTGAAATCCTAAAGGAACTACCAGCAAAGGATTTAAGCTAATAGCGGCCATTTTCAATGCTATCCTAAGATTGAACTATTTTCCAGCCCAGTGGAAAGTGGCCCAAATAGTGCTCATACCTAAATTAGGCAAACCTCTAGAAGAACTATCATCTTATCGTCCAATTAGTTTGTTGCCGATAGTATCTAAAGTCTTTGAAAAGCTCCTACTCAAGAGAATCAAACCAATCTTAGAGGAGAATAATCTCATACCGGAACACCAATTCGTGTTTAGGCAGGAACAGACCACTATCGAACAAGTCCACAGAATACTAAGTGAAATCAATAAGACCTATGAAGAAAGAAGTATTGTTCCGCAGCGTTTTTAGACATAACGCAGTCTGGCATGAAGGCCTATTGTACAAGATTAAGAAAAACCTTCCACACACTTACTATCAACTAATGAAATCCTACCTAACTAATAGACATTTCCAAGTGAAGTTTAGGACCTATTCTTTATGAATTTTACACAGCAGACATACCTACCAACGACCATACGATCACAGCCACGTTCGCAGACGACACTTAAATCCTTGCAACCCACGAAAACTCTGTGATAGCATCACAAAACTTACAGAACTGTCTTAATAAAGTGCAAGATTGGCTACGAATCTGGTGCATAAAAGCAAAGTCAAATCCACACAAGTTACAT
The DNA here is from genome assembly GCA_036346155.1 of Sinelater perroti. Classification (NCBI taxonomy): domain Eukaryota; kingdom Metazoa; phylum Arthropoda; class Insecta; order Coleoptera; family Elateridae; genus Sinelater; species Sinelater perroti. Next base: position 1,788,840 of record JARFIY010000303.1, on the reverse strand, counting down.
TTACACTCAGAAGGGATACATACCCTCCAGTCATCCTCAACAACACCCCAGCTTCACAAATACAAGACGTTAGATACCTTGACATACATCTTGATCGCAGACTAACGTGGAAAAAATTTATATTTAGCAAAAGGAAACGACTGGGATTGAAGTTAACAAAATTAAACTGGCTGTTAGGACGTAAATCTAAACTGTTTTTGCAAAACAATGTACTACTGTACAAGACTGTGTTAAAACTCATATGTATATATGGATTGTAACTATGGGAAACTACTAATAATTCCAATCTGGAGATATTGCAAAGATTTCAATCTAAAACTCTGAGAGTAATTGTAGACGCACCATGTTACGTAAAAAACGATGTTATACATTGAGACTTGCGAGTAAAATTAGTGAAAGAAGTAAAGTGCTTGAATGCAAAATATCTTACTCGCCTTGAAAGTCATAAAAACACTCTGGCCATAAATCTGGTAGACAACAGTAATACTACTCACAGGCTGAAAAAGTACGACCCTCTAGACCTACGAGATCGATACTGTTCTCATTGCATATCAGTCTTATGTGTATAAGTGTAATGTACCTATAAGTAATTCTTAAGGGAGCATTCCATTGGAAAAGCATCCTACATGTAAATAATAATATTTATTGTAAATTTACCAAATTTACTTATTGCTCACCAGAGCAGATTGTAAATATAAATTAAGTTAAAAAGAATTTAAATGCTCTTAGAGTGCAAGTTAAAATACGTGGTCTGCTCCGAAAGTGTCGAGGCATATATATATATATATATATATATATATATATATATTTATTATTATACATTTACTATAACTAAAAATGATACAAGATACAAGAAACATGATACGTAGACTCTCACCTTCAAAGCAAAACCTGAAGGTTTCACACACTTTTTCGGAGATGGCAAATCAAGAGTCTTCTATTGGCTAACTGTTTCTAAATTGTTTCTAAATTGTAACTGGTTGTGATCCAATTAGGATCTTTTTGAAAAATTTGGTTTAATGGCAGTAAGTCGATAGCCGCGCACGAATTTTGCCGCAACATGTTTCATGACAAGATATCCCATCAAAATTTTATGCGCTGTAGATTTTGGAATATGTAATTGATCTTCTAGCTTACGGATTATCAGTCGTTGATGCTTGCCGATTATAGATTGTATAAATTCAACATTTTTTGCTGATCTTGTTATTGGTTTTTTAAAACACGGATCGCTTATAACAGATTCTTGTCCATCTCTGAATATTTTGTATCATGTTTTATTAACTATGGAAAGCGTACAAATGCTTAAGAGGTAGTTAATGAGATTACAATCCCGTCTGTGAGTGCGTGCGTGCGTACATGCGTGTGCGCGCGCACACGTGTGTGTCTGTCGGTGGACGCGATAACTCAAAGATTACTGATCGAATTGACACCTATGGGTATGATTTTGAGATAAATTGGTAAACGGCTACCGTTAGTGACCGTTACGATTTCAAAAATTTTTTATATGTAGCACATTATTCAACTCGCCTTTGAACATTGATAAACTAACCATTTGTCTACACAGTAATACAACACATGCATCCATCGGTTAATTTATCAATTCATTAATTTTTTGTTAATTGTTATTTTGTTATTCGAAATTTTCGGTAGTTGCAAATTTTGGTTTACACCCTGCTTGTTCGTACTGCACATCGTTCTGCAAACAAATGTTTCAATTTCACATAAAGTTTGATGCAGGTTTACCGATCCAAGTTGTCCTCATTCTCGCTTGTGCATTGCAGTTTACTTTCATTTGCTGCCAGATTACATCGCGATTTTACAAAATGTTTTTATTATGTTAATATTTACTCGTTATTTTTGAGGTAACCCTCGCATTCCAAGCAGAATAGTTTAAGGTAGTATCAGTTTAAATTAGTTTGCTACATGAGTTGTAAAAGTGATTTTTATTATATTATTTAACAATTATTTTGGGAGTACGGTAAAAATCGTTTTGCCCGGGTACCGACGTTAGTTCTCGACGTCCTTGTTCAAACGTACCAAAAGCAAATCCCAATACTTCAATCTTATTTAACACAAATTCCATTTGAAAACGCACTCAACTTTAGTAATACTTATGCAACAGATTTTTTCAACCCGCACAAATTAGTCACAATAACGAAAGTGATGGCGATAAATATATGAACTTAGATTAAGAATTTAACAATAGCAAGTACCTTCTAGCAAGCAAAACATATGGTACAATCAAAGTCAACTGAAAAAATGTCTTCCGTTAGCACAACAAACAGACTCACTAAAACTTAGCGTAACCCCCAGACTGTAAATAATTCAAATGAAAAACTCGAAAACGTAGTTTCCAAACCCTCTTCACCTATATACATCTATGCAATTACAGAGTTTAGAGCTATGATAATCTGTACCAAGCCACTAATGATGAATAATTTGATTCTAAGGCGTTATCGAACAACACAATAAAAAAATATTGTATACCAAACTTGTCAGATCAACCAAGAAAAAGTTTACAGTACCGTTATATGTGACCTACACCGCTTGATCCCTAACCAAGACATCATGAGTGAGCGACATAGGTTAATAAACATCTAACAATAAAAAAATCTATGAAGTTTAATTTTTACAAAATGCAAGTGTCCGATTTGCAGCACTTCAAGTCAAGAACACAATTGCAATATACACGTCGTCAAGCTTATGGCCACTCCAACTATGGTCTACTGTGCACAGTCCTACAATTGTGTTAAATGCGAAGGACTACATGACAGTAAAACTTGAAAAAATACTCCTGCTGTCAGTGTTGGGCAAAATTTAATTGCTTCAACAATTAATAATTAAAAATTAAAAGTATATAATTGATAATTAATTAACTGTCAATTGTGTCTACCTAATACTACTTAAATTTAATCAATTAATTGTTTTTACATTCGGTGGTTTTATATGATTGGTATGCAAAAGAATAAATGCCCGCGTGAAATCAGTTGTACCAGGAATCTAATAAATAGTGGTATTATATATTTTATTATTAAGCGACTCAATTTGATAAACTATAAACGGGAATGCTTAAATAATAAATTTATAATTATCAATTATTTTTACCACAATTTAAATTGCATTTTAACAAAACTCTCTTTTCAAACATCTGATCTGAAAGCCTGTGGCTTTTCGGCAGATTAGTCATTGTGGTATATGAAAATAGTCTTTTGACTGCTGCGGACGATAGTAAAGGCGTATTTAATGAAAATGCTTTTTATTTCAAAGTATAGATTAAGCATTTCCAATTCTTGCAAAAAGTGTAACATTAGCAACTCTGCTTTTGTCAGTGGAACATCAGAAAGCTTTGTAGACGTTATTAAACTTTTGTCCGAATTCGTATTGGAGTAAAAATTGAAAAAAGCTTGTTCTGTTGTAGTTTTCGTACACCATGATATGCTTTTAGACTCTTATTTTATTTTCTGTGGGTTGACAGTTTTAAAAACCTTTAGAATGCTGTTCCGCTCAGTGTGCTCCATACAAGTCAACCACTTATCGCAGAATATTGTGACTCTGGAGTAGTTGTATTATAAAATTTTTGGAGTCTCGTTTTAACACTCTGTATATATGACTTAATTAGAGGCGTACAGTAAATAATTTTTTTTATAATTTTTTGTAATTTTCTTCGTAAAGCCAAAAGACAATGTAGTGTTATTCCATAATAGATGTTGCTCTCACTTTGCAAAATAACAAGAGCTTCTGCAAGTGGTGCAGCACAAGCCAAATATTCTTTCTTATATTCGAATTAGTTATACAAATGTTTAAAATTAAGGCTTTCATTTAATTGTAATTTTTTTTATTCGATAAAATTTGCTGAAGTGTACCGAACAAACTATACCATTTAGTTTCACCAGGTCTAATCAAAGTATGATATAGCACGTTTAGAGTGACTAGCTGTTTTTGGTCGACCTGCAGTTTATCATAGAACATTGCATTTTATTATTATGGTGTCATGTATGTCTGATAATAGCGTATTTTTTCTGGTTAAAATTCTGTTGGCATCAGTAGTTGCACATAAGCTTAGTGTATGCGCAAAATACTGTAGATGTGCAGGTAATAAATCAACTTTATCTATGTCTGATTCTTTCAAAAGAAGGTCATCTTCTCAGGGCAAAATTCAAAGTCAAGTAAATTTGTTATTGATACCGTTTCGAGAACCTCAATGTCAATGTTTGAAATGCTTTAATAAACTGACTGCCGTTGTCCGTTACTGATGCAATTGATTTTTTTATGTCAAGACCAAAACCATTAATAATTTATTTTATTATATCAGATATATGACCATAACTATGCCTGTCTCTAAACCTGTGACATGCCAATACTGCTGACCTTTTCAGTAATTATTTTTTATTATCCAGTGTGCAGTAACGTCTTTGGAACTCATTTTCTTGCCTGACCAAATATCTATTGTAGTACACACGTAGTAAAGGCTCTGTAACTGCAGCCGTATTTTAGTGTTTTCTTCTTTGAGGTAGTCTTCAATTTGACATACTAAAGTTCGACGACTTATTAGTTTAAGGTTCACATTAGATATTTCTAAGTCCAAAAAAATTGTCGAAAAATATGGGTCTTCCACAGCTCTTAATGGAATCATAGAATGTATAAAGTATTTGACTATGTTTTCGTTAACTTTTTCTTATGTAAGCTCTCTGGCTTCCTTCGTTTTCTTTATTCGAGTAGGTTTTTGTTCACCAATACAATCTACTTGGCTCACTTTCTCTTCTTTGTTTGCTTTAAATATGCTTTGTACTTTTCGGCAAATCTTGTCCATGTTTACGTTTTAGGCGACTTAAGAAGTTTGTCGTGCAGTTATTATAACCTTTCACTTTTATAATAAGAGGATGACATTTTACACAGACACCTATGATTTTACTGGATGCTGACTCTTGCGGTAAATACTTTCGTCAAGCAAGTGCAGTTGCGGTAGTGAATTTGATGATGGTGATTCAGAAATCTGAAATTCTGACAAATCCATAGTGTCAGAAATGAATTTGTCTTCTCCTGCTTCAGATATTTTTCTTGATCAAGCACCAACAAACGTGTCAAAAGTACAAAAGAACATTTTCGGTGAATCTAAAACTGGACGGAAAAGTATGCATAAATAAGATGTTGTAGCAGAAACTTACTTCTTACATTAATATTTAATGTTTTACTGACAAGAACAAAAACAAATAAGTATTGTAATGCATACTATATATATACTATTATTCTCAGAATAATATTCGTCCTGCTTTGTCGTTCAGAACGACACTGTTACTTTGGGCGGACTCATAGGAAGGTATATTTAGTTGCGAATGACAATTAAATTTCTAGCTATGATTAATTGTATTCATTGGAAATAAATTAATTGTAACATGCAATTAAATGATTTAATCGCAACTAAATTCAATTGCAATTAAATTTAGTTTTTAATTTGATTAGAAGGGCTGTATTGTTTACAAAGACTTAAAAACTAGAAATATACCAATTAACCATCAAAAAATTTAACAAAACCAGCCCATCAACTTTTACAACAACTAATCATCAGCTCTCGTATGATCTCTCAAAAAACTCTCTTAATTACTCACAAAGCGCAGCAAGAACAAATATCAACAATGACGAAATTACAAACGAACCTCCCACCTTCTTGAATAAATTTAAATATATGTTTTCTCAATTATTAAATCAAAGCAGTAATATTAGCACAATAATGGCTAACTCAACACGAATAGCAGCATGGAAGTCAAACGGACCCAAAAACCATATTTTAAAGTAATTTTACTTTTAACCTATAAGATTTATATATTACTCATTTTTGAAACCCCTTTTACATCCCATACAGTAAATAATAACTATTCTACACTATTACTTAACATATGCTAAGCACACCATCCGGCTGGAACAGCACTTTCAGGTTTGACAATAATCACCAGATCTGCTATAAACCATTACCAATTGCCATTTTATACAACTCCAAAACGCTTTAGTAAAAATTAACTTATTCCTTGCTAGTCATTGGAGCCGTTCTCTATCCACCTAGAAATAATATTAATAATAAGGAGGTTCAAACACCCCACTTGAGGGCACAACCTGCAAACTGAGAGGTTAAGGCGTCCATATGTTTTCCCTCACTGCCCGGTTGTCGTGCACCATTTATGATACGGGGCCATGTGGTAAGCAAAGTGCCTTAGACGACCTCATTATCACCTTTTTATAAAATAAACGCTTGTACTCAATTATTTATAGTGAATGGCAACCTGTCAAATATCATTATAACTGATCAATTTTAAGAATTTTTTCTCGCACTTGTTCTTCGCTTTCTAATAGCAGATAAATGGAACAATAGTATAAACTAAGTTAAATATTTACTATTCTACTGGCAGACGGATCTACGTAAAATCCCTGGCTTGCTGGACTTTGCATGCATCAAAAGTGCTTTTGACAATAGATACCGTGCAGCCCACCTACCATACTATCAGCTCTGGTGTTCCTCAAGAAAGTGTTCTGGGCTCTTTCATTTATTTTCTCTATATTAAAGACATTAACTACAGGTAGTACTTTAATTGCTACCTTCGCAGATCATACTGCAATAATGTCATCTGAAACCAACACCGATTACACATCTCCTACAAAGCTAGCTCAAATTACTTTTACTACTAAACACTTTATGTGTCCCCAGGTCACCATTTCAATAGGCTCATTCCAATAAAAATTAAGGTCAAATACACAGACCTTACTTCGATCTTGAAAAGCCCATATAAAAACCAAAAGACAGCTGTTTAATCTAAAGACAAAAAATATGCACTGGCTAATTGGGCAAAAATCTGAATTGATACTAGAAAGTAAGCCGTTGGTAAACAAAATAATTCTAACACTGGCATGGTCCTATGGGATTCAGATGGGAGGATGCAGTAAGCCATCGAATACTAAAGTTTTGCGATCCTTTCAATCGAAGACTCGCGTATTTTAACCAATATATCTTGGTACTCTAGCAATCTTTAAAGCCATTAAGAGTTATGTCGCCGAAAGTAAAAAAAACAACTTTAAATTATACCCATAATACCTGTGCTTATAAAATTGAAGAGACAATGGCCCATTTGGTCATATAACAATTATATAATAATAATAATAATAATAATAATAGTTTCCCGTAGCCTTGAAGGCCCTTTGGGGTCGTAACAGGATATATCTGTTACAATCTAGAGCCTACGGTACACAAGGCTAGTAACATGGCTAGTGCTACGTACCGACCGCTTATTACCCCAGAGTTTGACCTCCAGGTACTCATTTATTACAGACTGAGTCGAACTGGGCCGTAAAAATGCCAGCGATTGAATTGGCGAGAGCGGGATTCGAACCCGCAACTCTTGGTTTCGTAGTCTAGCGACCTATCCACTAAACCACTACGGCTCCACAATTATATCATATTATTTACTTATTACTACATGTTAAGAGTAGATTCTAAATTGGCAAATAAATTAAAAAATTACCATATCTTTATGCTGAGAAAAGTCTATACTTTGAACTTCCGGTAGACATGTGTAAGCATCGATTTCCTGACCTATGGTGGAACGAAAATTTTCAGTTACGCTTAAGCAAAAATACTAGTATTGTATATATGAAAACTTAAACTTCAATTACGTGAAAATAAATTGATGTTGGGTAAAGCAAAATTACCAAGAAAGAAGCCACAAAACAATTACACAGAGAAATTCAACATCGAATCAATGCTGCATGAAACAGTAAGAGATCCCTACGCTAAAAGACTATAGAAAACATTTGAAGCGAAAGGTATGCAGCCTGAAGATGACGTCGAAGAGAGCTGGCTGAAGATCAGAAATATTATTCAGAATGCCGTAGAGGAAGCTCTAGGGAAGAAAACGGTAAACCGGACCATAAGAAAAAACACTACGCCATGGTTTACGATGGATCTTAAACAGTTAACAAAACACGGAACGCATATTTAAAATACATGAACAATAAAACACTGGAAGAGCATAACAAATATAAAACAAATCAGAAACGAAGTGAACAACAAGATTAGAGAGCTGAAAAACAATTACTGGGCCAGTTTCACGGTGGATATGGAACATGATTTATATGGTGCCAAAAGGAAAATATGGGGAAATAAATAAATACTCGCAGACATCTGCTATAAGTTACAATACATTAGAGACTTATATATAATGAGAACAACAAGCCTTTTGAAAGAAACACGATGATTGAAGACGCGTTAACTGGAATAGAGAAATCGTTAGACAAGAGCTGGCCAGAATGCTAAAAAAATAGGAAAGCGCCTAGAACAGATGGAATAGCAAATGAACTGCTTAAATACGACGATGAAGGTCTATGTAATCAATTAACAATGTTGTTCCACAAAATAATAGATACAGGAACTGTTCCGAACGAATTGAAAAAGAGTATAACCATCCCTATATTTAAGAAAGCTGACAAAAAACGACCAGATAACTATAGAGCCATAATGGTCCTAAATTCTACAATGAAACTGTTTATTTGCATAATCGAAAACATAATCCTAAAATATATCACAATTAACGAAGAGAATTCAGAAAAAGCAGGTCAGTCACAGATGCTATATTTACATTTCGAAAAGGCCATAGAATTTTATAAATTTGACCAAAGCCTACGACCGAATTAGACTTGCAGATGTAATTAGCATTCTAAAAGAAAAATATATTTCACTTAATGTAATTAGAGTAATGCAAGAATTGAACACAAATGCGATTACAAAAGTGTTAATTAACCACAGCTTGACAAAAGAAATACCATACTCTCTAAGCCCATTCCTGTTCAGTCTTGTGATGGATAAAATTATTGATAATGTCAAAACGGCCGGGCAAGGATATAAAGCTACTAAAGGAAAAATAAAAATACGCGGACGATGCAGTAATAATATCTGGAAGCAAAGATGAATTACAAAGATTATTACAGAATTGGCATTTGGCGCTACAAAATATAACATGGAAATATCTGTACATAAAGCAAAGGTTATGGTAATATCAAAAAAACCCAATTCGCTGTAAATTGACCATAGACTACACTATAATTGAAAAAAATCATGTCATTTTAGCACCTGGAAGTAAATCTAACAGCGCATTAAGATAGGATTAGCGAAATAAGACACCAAATACATAAGGCTACAGGAATATCTGCAGCATTGAAAGACACTATATACAAAAGGAGAGTAAGATAGTTATATACAAAACCTGTGTACGACTAATAATGACATTCGCTACCGAAACCAGAGCCGATACCGCAAAAACGAAATTCTGCTAAGAACAACAATGAGGTTTCTAAGAAGAATAACTGAACACACCCTAAGAGACAAAATCCCAAACATGTAACATGTCAGATATAGTAAGATGGGCTCAGGGAAGGAAAGACATACTTGCATAGAATAGCAAGAGATGGAAATCCCCTAGAATCGTGGACTTCTACTTCCCAAGAAATTAAAGACCGAATGTAATTAGATAAATAAACAAGCCACAGGCTTCTTCTTCCAAGAAGAAGAAAAATATCGTTTATTCTAATAATTACAAAATAAAAATAAAAATTATTTTGCTTAAAGTGCGGCGTGATTATCCAAATACAGACTTAATAATTATTGTTATGTTATAAATGGTTGTTGTTAATACTTTGAAACAGACTATAATAGCAGGCCAAGTCCCAACGGAAATCGAATTCCTTCAAATCAATGGGCGATCGGATGGACGCGGCGTGCAATCTGCATCAGAATCATCTCACTCGATTTGCCTCGCATTCCGCGTGATTAATTGTAATCGCATAACAGTTTGCCGCCCTTTAATACTCGGAAATACGTCCTATAAATAACGGCGCCATTTGGTCACCAGTCTGTTTTATCAATTACCGCATTCTTGCCCCACAAAGCGAGCGGACAAGGAAACATCTATCGCTATTAAATATTAATTCATCTTGCAGCAGCCGCAGACGATGGCCGCTCAATGAAATCTTTATAAGGACGTCGATGTAAAGGACCTCCAGCTGTAATTGCAATCTGAGTTGTTTTTGATCCGCACAAATAAAACCCGCGGTCTATTACGAGGATTGTTCTGAAAGCCACATTTAGTTCTATTTCGACTCACTTCAGTAACGTTTTTCCTGCGTCCGCCTTTATAACTTGATAATTATCTATGCTCATTTCTTTGTGGTAGCGCTTCAAAATTGGAATTTTGTTTTTAGACTTTTTTGGAAACCGGTGGAGATAAGCAGATAAAACTTTCACTGTTGTGTAGCTTATGATGGACTTATGACCAAAACTTTCTGGGAAGGCAATAAGAGATGGTTACTTTCCTCAAAGAGCCAAAAGATCAGGAATTTTAAAAAATATTTATATTTAAAAAGTTTTTAGATTATAAAAAAACTGATATGCGGAAATGCTGTATAAATTTGCTTCACCAGACAGCTATAATTGTTTTGATTTGGTTTTTAACTCAAGAGCAGCAACGTGCCCTTTTTTAAGATTTAAGTTAAATGAAGCTTAATGGTTGAATAAAAAATTTACATATATTATAGACGTGCTGCTTATTGCGTACTTACTTAATCCAAATTTTTCTTGCAGTGTAAGGATGTTTGAATTGAGTAGTGATCCGTTTTGTCGATTTTGACTTCTTGTCCCTTAGTTTTCTGTTTATTTAAATTTAAATTTTTAGATACTACAGCTTTTCTGTTTTTTCAAGTTTGTCTTCTCTTTATATAAATATGTATGCATGTTATATATTTTAAATGGTTCCCGCTTTTATAGCTGTGTTAACGTGTCCTGATGTTATTCGAAGATTGTTAGTAATACAGCTGGCGGAAGCCTCGGAAAAAATAAAATCAATGTCTAAAACCAATATAATGAGTAGAGAGCGGATTTTATGCACTAAAAAATGACAAAATATTTGCATAAATATGCACTAAAATGTGATCAAAATATGCAAAAATATGCATTATTAAAAAATGTTTATTATTATCTTTTTTAATTAAAAAAAATGAGGCTGATTATAACCAGGTAATTTTCGTTTCAAAAATAGAATTGCATAAAGTTTAAGCATAAATTTATTAAACAAACTATACAATAAATTTTACAAAACATTAAAATCAAACTTAAATACATATTATTAATATTATTTACATCTACGAGCAAAACAATATATAATTAGGGGTTTCTCAATATTTTCTGGTAAGAAATTTGGACGCTTGTCAGATAATATATATTTGTATGCAGAAAAACTTCTTTCTACGTCCACAGATATATAGGGGCATTTTTTAACGCACACATGTTGGGTATCTCTATAGAAATATCATCTACAATGTTGTTAAAATTGAGAATGTTATTCAGTTTTCATAGTAATTGATAATCTACGTTTTCTTGTAAAATATCGTTAAAAAATCCCTGTATTTCCTGGAACGGCAGTTATTAATATTTAGAAATTGTTTATCAAAAGCGTAGATTCATTTAATGGCATTCCTTCTTCGTCCAGTGCTGTAATTGATTTACCTACAAATATATAATGAGCCCTAATAAATGCTAACTGATCGCGTAGTTCTAGTTTTTAATAAAAGTACTAGAACTATCTGAAAATTCGAAAATTCGAGTCTTTATCTTCTCAAAATGCTCGGAATAAAAAAGAGCTGCGTTAACACAAGAACACCATTGCGTGATTACAGGCTCAGGAGGTAACAGAACGTCGGGTAAATTTTCTCTGTATAACTGCACCCTCAATGAGGTATTTATGCTACTTATTAATGAATTTACTAGGAAAAATTCATTTCGAATTGCTTCAGCTACTATATTTAAACCATGAGCAAGGCATGTAACATGAATTAGATGTTTGTATAAAATCTTAAGTTGTTGCTCAGCTTTTGTCACGTATGTGTGTTATCAAAATATTTTTTTCTGTGAGTGCAATATTGGAAAGGAAGAATTGCAGTAAAGTTTTATTAATAAATCTAACTATTGTCAAATGAGTGGTTTTATTAAGAACATTACAAGCAATTAAATAAGACCTACTAGATACGTCTTTCAAACAACCGACTAGAAGGTTAGTAATACATATTCCGTGAATATATATATATATATATATATATATATAGGTTTCCGCGCTTAACCATGTTTAAACAACTTTGTTCACGGGATGAACCGCGTCTATTTTGGGAAAATTCTCGACGTTTCGGCATCGTCTTTGATGCCGGTTTCAAGAGGTTAGCTCTTCACTCGGGGTCTCAATCTGACTACTCCCTAAGGAGAGCTATGAGCCTTTGAATAAGACTAACCTTTTGTGTGACGTGCTTGATCTTTTATAGGGCTGGAAGTGAAAGTTTGTAGGATTAAGGGTGTTGCGTAATTGGTGGTGCGGAGTAATAAGGGATTTCCATATGACAGGTAAACGTTGGCTGTCATCTTTTGTGTTGAGGCACTGTGGGCGTATTTCTATTTCAATTGCCTCACGTACTATTCTGCTGGTGACATGGGAAATATGGGGGCAATGGTTTTAGCCCCAGAGAAATTAATTTTGTGGCCTGTTTCTTTGTGGTGTTTGGCATGTGCCGAACCATTATCGCATTTCCGTACGGCCAGAGAATGCTCGTATATTCGGCTAGATATTTGCCGAATTGTTTGTCCGAAACTCCTATCATTTCCTAGAAATACTGAAAACCTTCCCTATACGCAAAGGTGACATCATGGTCAGCTTTGATGTCGTTTCTTTGTTTACAAACATCCCAATTCCTGATACCCTACAGTTATTAAAGTCAACGTATAATATAAATGACAATATCCTTTTCCTAATAAACCATTGCCTATCCAATACTTACTTTACCTCCCAAAATAAATTTTACCGCCAAACTAATGGTGCTCCCATGGGTTCCCCACTTTCATCTGTCATTGCTAACCTTTTTATGACCGATTTTGAAACAAAATCCCTCGCTTCCTTTCACCCTAAACGTACCTGCTGGATACGATATGTCGATGACACTTTTGTTATCTGGCCTCATAGACATGATACCCTTCCAGAATTCTTTTCCCACCTCAACCAAATCCATACCAATACCAAATTTACCATGAAAACTGAATATAATAATTCCCTTCCCTACCTAGATACTCTCATAACAAAAAGTCCTTCTAATGAGAGCTTTTATTACACTGTCTACAGAAAACCTACTCACACTAACCGCTACCTAAATGCCAAATCCCATCACCACCCTGCCCAAATCCATTCGGTTGCAAAATCCCTCATGACCAGATCCATCAGACTTTTCGATACGAAAAATCGCCAAACAGAAATTAAATCCATTACCACCACCCTACTGCAAAATGGATATTCCAACAAATCTTTAACTAATATAATCAAAAATATAAATAAAAACTCCAACTCCCAATCCCAAAACCCTCCTGACCAACAAAAAGCATTCCTACCTTTCATCAGAGGCATCACCGATAAAATAAGCCGCATACTAATACGGCAAAATATCCGCACGGTCTTTACGACCAATAACCAAATATTTGGGATTATTCGCTTAGAAAAGGATCACTGCCACAATGAATGGGAGGAGTGTATAAAATACCTTGTGGAGACTTAGGTCAACTTAGGTCAAACAAATCGGCAAATATCTACCGTCATAAATACGTTTAAAATAATCAGTGGAGGTTCTAAATCCTTCTATTTAATGTGCTCAAGTGCTTCAAAAACCATAAAAAACTATTTAGTATGGAAATTCACAGGTATATTATAATATCTCTCACGAATATTCTTACTAAAACCAATGTATATAATCACAACTTCAGATAATTAGCAAGGATTTTAACCCTTGGCTCGCCTTTTTAGGAAACCACAATAAAGCTATTTCGTTTAAGGAATTTCGAATTAAACTCTTAGAAACAAAAAATATGTTAAATTATATACAGAAAATTACATAATATTTCCTTTAGCATACAATATGCACTATTAGCTACATATGCAAAATTATGCATTTTGCATAAAATCAACTCTCTAATAATGAGTGATACAAATTTCTGAACAATACTAACTTAGAAACTGTAAATGAATATACCTATTATACGTTCAGCGAATACATGTATTAATAAGTTATCATGACACACCCCTAAAACTCAGAAAGATGTGCATCCTGTCTGTGTGTCTGGAGACAAGATAACTTCCGTTCTATCCAACGGATTCACTTCAAACTTGGCATACACACATCTGAGGCCAGTACGTTTCATAGGATTGATTTTCAGTCCAATTGGTTAACGGCAACCGGAAGTAATCGTTATGATTTCGCACCGCTGTAGAAAGTTTCCTTTACGATATTACACCGTTCTTGTTACTAGATGTATTCGCTGAACGCAGTATGTCTTGGTCAACCACTCAGAATAAATAAAGACAATCAAATGGTCGAAATTTGAAGAAGAATTAGATTAGTCGGAGTAGGTTTTAGACAATTAAAAGGAATGTTAACAAACAGAAAAATAGCTCAATATCTTAGAATAGGAGTATTCGATCAAAGTGTTTTTTCGTTTTTAACGTACGGCTTTTAAACTTGGTCAATTACTAGAACAAATATGTATAAATTAGCAAAAGATTTACAAAGATCTATAGAAAGAATAATGACAGGTGTAAAAGATCAGATAAGAAAACAAATATTTGGATCAAAAGATTAATAAAAGTAAAAGATACAAGAGAAAGGGCAGCGAGATAGTAGTATACAATGCTACACAACTAGATTAAAGACAATGGAGGTTGTGGTTAGAAAAAAAGATCAAGTTGATCTAAAAAGAGTAGAAGCCTTAAACTGCAAAAGACAGACACACTACAGAGACACATGGAAAAATTTGAGAGAGGCCCATGTCCAAAATTGGATGATATAAAGGTTAAAAAAGAAGAAGGAGGGGCCGTTTTTATTGTTTTTATTTTATATTAATTTGAATGTTTTTTTAGATTGGTGATATAAATGATTATATCTATTTGTATATCTTTTCCAGTTTTATAAAATCTGCTAAATTACTTTTGCTGTTCGTGTTTTACTTGCTTAACTTTGTATTTGTTATTATGCATTTTTATGTAATATTATTGAGTTCTAAATTAAAGAATAAAGAGATACTAGTCTTAAGTTTTTGTAAATGCTTTATCCATACTTCTGCTACCTTCATACAGAAGTTTGGTGGTTGCTAACTATATATAACTTATTTTTGTTAAGCACTTATATAACGTTACATTTATATTCTATTAAATTGTCTTATTATTTGTTATTTTTAGAAAAACTCATTATGTTGGTTAAGTAGTGTTATTAGGGGATATTATGCTATTTCTCCTATGGAGTGCCCCTTTGACGAAATAGGGAGTGTCAGGTAATTATATCAACGAAGTTGTTCTCTAAAAGAAAATATAATCTCCAAAATTTTCTTTAAATTTATTTCTAATTTTTATCATTCACATTAGTCTTCTTAAGTTACTTAACTTCTTTTGTGCTGGTTTTACTAATGAAGCAGCTTACGGGGAGTTTGACTGTTGTAATTTAGGCCATTGTTTAGAGAGGATTGTCGGGATGTTCAAGGCAAAGAAAACAACTTGTATGTTATTTGTTTTTAAATTTTTTGACATGCATAAAAACACTGCCACTTGAGTCAAGAACATGTTACCGCACATTGTACTTGGACTGATTTATTGACAATTTAGAACATTCGAAACAGTTTCAGGCTTTTCTGCTTAGACAATTTTCTTCTACTACATTAGAATTCTTCAAATTTTAAGTATGTTGTAGTATTTCTCTGGTTTATTTGGAAATGCCTTTGATGAACCAAAACGAGATATGGAGCAAGTTACGGGTTGTATAGAAGACGAGGTACATGTTTGTTAATTTTAAGCAACGATAATAGAAATGTAAGCATAAGTATATTGATAGTCTATCTTATAATAGTCTAAAATGGGTTTTAGATTGTGTTCGCCTATTTCTTTTCGGTAAGCCTTATCGGATTTTGAAGCTTCTAACAGACCTCCAATTGCATATTATTTTTTCACTAGTACTGCGTTGAAGTTTTTGATTTGGCTTTAAGCTTTAATTGTTGACCATTTAGCAAGTGACCTGTGAAATATTACCTTATCATATGCTGTAAATAGTTATTATGTTAAATTTTGAACCTCATCTGCGGATTTATAAATTAGTCTTTTTTATTTTAAACAACTTAGTTTACAAACGGTTGCAATTTTCGCATACCCTTGTAAAGCACGAGATACATACTTTGTAGACGTAAAAGTCTTTTTCCTTTTGTTTGATAAATATAAGATACCTTTTTACTGAAGTAATAGTCTGTTTACTTTAAAATCCACAATATTTAAAGTCTTTATTACTGTTTAGAAAATGTGAAGATTATTAATAGATATAGAAAGTAAAATTGAAGAGGTTTTTTTTACATTTTTAAAGCCAAACTTAAGTTTGTTAATATTTATGACTTTGTCATACATATAATCAGTGTCTATATCAGCGCATATACGGGGAGTCTCAATTCCAATTTACAATTTGCACATAAGATACTTACCAGGATTTGTCAGGTGAATTAAGCTTTGCGTTTTGAAAGGGAAGCCCAGGAAATATAATTTGAGTAACCATTTTGATTAGGATTTTCTTTTTTATATTTAAAAAGAAGTTATATGTGTTGTGGACTAATTTATAATGAATTTAATGACAAATACTTTGAAATTGTAGTCGCTGTTTTTTTAAGTATATGTATGCTGTTTTTATTGTAACGCTCGACTATTGGAAATCGGGCCTCCCTAGCAAGGCACAGACAGCTATGGTTGAGGAGACATCTAGAGAGTTTCAGACGTTTTAATAATTCGACGGCGCGCTAATGAAGAATCCGGAGGACTCTGGAATTAGTGCGATATATTTGAGGTAGGAGGAATGGCCAAGAAGGCTATTGCGGTGTTCATTTAGAAAATCGAAGTTTGTCGGAGAACAGATCAGTCGGTGGAAATAAATAATTAGTGATAGTGTGCTAGTTACAATAACTAGTAGTTAGTTCATTATAGATATGAATTGTATTGAATTAAAATAAATAATAACTGGTATCAGAAGTGAAATTCATCACAACTCGTAGAATCGTTTAAATAAATTATCTTACGAATGCAAATAAAATTGTATAAACTAAAAGTGACGGAGTTAACAAATTAGAAGAGATAACATGGAAGAAAACCGTACTACCGAAAATATTGCGCTATACTCTAACTTTAGTATTGGCCAAAGAAATCCAAGCAAGCGATAACAGTCATCCCGGCAAAGATCCCAGCTATGCGACATCCCACCGCCCTATAAGTTTATTACCAGTAACCTCCAAGCTCCTGGAAAAACTTGTGCTATGAATACTTAATCCTAAATTCACGGAAACTAACTGGATCCCGGATTAGCAATTTGGCTTCCGTCGATTTCACTCAACTATACAACAGTGCCACAGCATCACACATGAAATTAATGCAGCGTTCGAGCAGCCTACTGCATAGCCATCCTGGATATACGACAAAGTTTGGCACAAAGGATATACATAAAATACAACAAATCTTACCTCCTCAATTTTACAAGCTTCTGAAATCCTACCTAACAGACAAACAATTTCAAACACGAGTTAATGATGAAGTCTCAGCAGTGTATCCAATTCAATCTGAGGTTCCACAGGGAAGTGTCCTGGGATCTTTGCTCTATAAGTTATTTACCTTTGACCTTCCAACCACCCCAACCACATACGCTGACGACACAATCGTCTTTACGAGGCATACAGACTTAAACACCGCATTCGAATACGTCTAAATCCACCTTGATCAACTT
The DNA here is from genome assembly GCA_036346155.1 of Sinelater perroti. Lineage (NCBI taxonomy): Eukaryota > Metazoa > Arthropoda > Insecta > Coleoptera > Elateridae > Sinelater > Sinelater perroti. The sequence goes on along the minus strand of JARFIY010000303.1, from coordinate 1,770,984 downwards.
GAAGAATGGCTTAAGAACTGGAAAATAAAGGTTAACGAGTCTAAATCAATCCAAGTGACTTTAATTTTACGCAAAGGGCTACGCTCCCCACTTCACTTGAACAACATTGAGATACCACAGTCTGCAACAATGAAGTACTTGGGTCTTCACCTCGACAACAAGCTCACCTGGAGAGAACATATTGTAAAAAAAAAGAAACAAACTCCTGATCTATAAGGCCATTTTCAAACCTATCTGGTTCTTTGGAATTGAACTTTGGGGCTGTGCTAACATATCACACCTCGCTATTATGCAACACTGCCAATATAAAATCCTACGATATCATTACTCAACACAGTAATACACGACAGAACTATGAAACATCTCGGCGAATTTTCTATCCATGACAATCCTCTTCTGCATGAACTTCCGCACCATGTACTTCCATTGAAGAGGTTATTAGGTTATAGGATCTTATGTATTCTGATTGCCAATTTACTTAACAATAAAAAAATTGTAACCATCATGAATACTTCTGCAGAGTTTAAAAAGTTTATAGAGTTCAAGTGGAACACTGGTATTTATACACAATATTCATTTATTATGATTAGTAGCAATTATTGTACAATGAAAAATGTTTAAAACTTTTCAAGGCTTGTACCAAGGACTTGCTAAAGTAAGTTATTGTAACACGCTGCTTTTTAATAAAGTTTCTCATGTTTAAAGAGGGGTGTAAGGGGGCCAACAACATCCTAAAGGCCCCAAATGTCAACCTCACCTGCACGAGAGGTGGTAGTCTACACCACCCGGTACACCCTGCTGGAAAACTGACGAGGCTCTGGCGACCCAGTACCGGGGGGTATAACCCGGCACCAGTTGTCCCGAGGTAACGGGGCCCTTGACGTTGGGCTAATCACCCACTTGAGGTACGATGATTCTGAGAAAAATAGGAAGCCTCGGACTAGGACGGAATAAAAGGCAACAACAGGCGACAAATAGGTTACGAATAGGAATATGGAATATTACCACACTTAATGGAAAAGAGGAAGAAATAGTAGAGGAGATGATAAAATACAAAACACAAATATTGGGAGTAGCAGAAATAAAAAAGAGAGGAAATGGTATAAGGATACTAGATAAAGGGTACACACTTCGGTATGCAGGAACCCCGGTAGGAAATAGAATAACAGAAGGAGTGGGAATCATTCTAAGCAACGACGTAGAAACAAAAGTGATCAACTGGAAGGCCATAAGCCCCAGAATAATAACAGTAGACTTAGCATTGCAAGAGAAAGTGGGGGTAGTACAAATATATGCACCTACAGAAAGTTCTAACGTGAATGAAAAAGAACAGTTCTATGAAGACCTACAAAGGACAGTAGAAAAAATGCAAAACAAGAACCGCCATCTAATAATAATGGGAGACTGGAATGCCCACATCGGAAACAACAAAGAGATGGGACACGGAACAATGGGGGAACACGGAGTAGAGGGAAAAATAAACAACAATGGAGAGCGTATGATCGATTTCTGCATCACTAATGAACTACTCATCGGAAACACTCTGTTTAAACATGAAACGATACACAAAATAACCTGCGAAGCCGAACAACTTGGACACAAAACCGTAGTGGACTATATAACCATAACCAAAAGCATGAGATATGCATTACATGATGTCAAGGTGATAAGAGGAGCAGAGTTAAGTACAAACCATAGACTAGTGATAGCAGATACAATATTTAGAAAACCAAAAATAGAACTACCGAAGAATTACGAAAAAATCAAATTAGAAAATCTAGAAAACCCACTAACAAGAGAACAATATAGAAGAATAATTACAGATAGATTAAATATCCTCGAAACACAAGAAGGACAGCTAGAGACTCCCTGGAAGCTAGAATAGAAATGGCAGAAATTCAAAGAAACCACACTTAAAACAGCCAGAGAAATATGTGGAACAAAAATGGTAAATCAAAGCAGTCTAAAGAAAAGAACAAGATGGTGGACCGAAGAAATAAAAGCGAAGATTAAGTTGAAGAAAGAAGCATGGTGCAGATATAAAAGAACAAATACAGAAACCTTTATATACAAAAAAGAAATCAACCAAAAGAGGCGGTAAAACAAGCAAAGCAGACCTCCTGGGAACAGTTCGGCACAAAGATAGAACAGAACTATGTAGAAAACCAAAAACGGTTCTGGAACATAATTAAAAGACTAAAAGGCAATCAAGCAAAACAGATAAGAAATATAAAGAACAAAGAAGGAAAACTAGAAACAACGACCGAAGGAGTTTTAAGAGCATGGAGGGACCACTACCACAATAAATTTAAGAACCAAGAAGATATTCAAGAAAAACCAGAAATGGAAAGAGTAGATCAGGAGAATGAAAACGATGATATTACAGAAGAAGAAATAAAACAAGCACTAAAAACAACACGAAATGGAAAAGCACCTGGGAAGACGAGATTACATCAGAAATGCTCAAGATAGGAGGAGAAACAATCATAAAATGGCTCCAGATAATATTTCAACAAGCGTGGAGAACAGAAAAGATCCCGGAGGACTGGGAGAAAAATATCATAGTGCCCATATATAAGAAAGGAGAAACAGTTAATTGCAACAACTATAGAGCAATATGTTTATCATCAGTGCCCGGTAAAGTGTACTCGAAAGTCATAGAAAACGATTAAGAAATGAGATTGAGGACAAAATGGAGCAGGAACAAGCAGCGTTCAGGCCCGGCAGACAAACCAGGAACTATATATTCACAATACGAAACATAATAGAAAAACAATAGACAAAACAGAGACACTTTCTTGGCTTTTATAGACCTTAGGGCTGCTTTTGATCTGGTACCAAGAAGGCACATATGGAATGCACTGGAAGAATTAGAGACAAGCCAAAAGTTAATACGAATAATAAAAAGCATCAACAAAAAGTAGTAGGCAAAGTAAGACTAAATGGACACAAGTCTGAGGAATTCTACATGAATAGAGGGTAAAGCAGGAGACAGTCTCAGTCCACTGCTATTCATCATATACATGAATAATATAATAACAAAATGCAAAAATGAAACCAGAAGAACAAGAATAGGATATCATAATCTAACACCAGTAATGCCCAAGATTTAATTTATGCAGATGACATACTCCTAATAGCCGGAAATGCACAAACACTACAAAATAACATAAACATTTGGAAAAGAAACCTGGAGGAAAAAGGAATGGAGATAAACACTAATAAGAGTAAAGTTATGCACATTACAAGAGAAGATAATATAGAACAAACTGCCATTCTGATAGAAGATAAACAACTGGAGTATGCGGATAAAATGGAATACCTTGGAACAATCATCAGTAAAGATGGAAAATAGAAGAGGAAATTAGACACAGAATAAGTAAAGCAAACAAAATATACTACCAAATAAATAACACTTTAATAGGCAAGAAAGAGCTTAAAGTTAGAACAAAATGCATTTATATAAAACCATCTATACACCTGCACTAATATACGGAGCGGAATCTTGGACATTAGTGGATAAACTCAGATCAAAAATAACAGCTTCTGAGATGAAATATCTACGGAAAGTAGTGGGCCAGACCAGGAGAGATAGAGTTAGGAACAAAAGCGTAAGGGACGAATTAGAACAGCAGCCAATAATAGAAGAAATAGAGAACAAACAATTAAAATGGTACGGCACCTTATGCGGATGAGAGCTGACTCATACCGAGGAAAATTTTGAAACCAGACCAGAAGGACAGAGGAAGAGAGGCAGGCCCCGAATCAAATGGGAGGATAATATCAAAGAGTTGGCAAGGAAAAGAGGGAAGACCATTCAGGAAGCTAGGACGTTAGCGATGCAAAGAACCAACTACAAGAAATGGATAGAGGCCCCAACGCTGTAAGGCATAAATGGGAAAAGAGAAAGAAGAAGAAGAAGATGTTTAAAAATTACCTATTTCATTGTTAAACATTGAACAATCCAATGATAGACATTAAAACTAAAAAGCTACAATTTTTTCTAAAAGTGGTGGAAGTCTCTTACAATTCAAAATAGGTTGTGTTTAATTAGAATTTGTAGTGCACCAAATTATACAATTAATATCGCATTAATAAACAGAAAACTGCGAATTAATTGACCAGCTGCGTAGGTAGTCATGTGCGCTGGTGGTCTCTTGATTGTAGTGCTCCACACGAATTAATCCATAAATAGACATGCGACAAAGGACGCCATCTCCCCCCAAATTTGTTTCGACATTCTTTTCGCTGTTCTGTGATTTATAAGAGGACGATGTTGAACTTTGTAGCGGACGTATCTCGATGGCCGCAAAAAAGGTACTGCTCTTGATTCCACTCTAGGCGGAGAGCTGGCAGGAGTAATTAATTTATTGCGTGTTGTCAATGCGTGAATACGTTTAATGGATGTAAGTGTCGGTTTGTTTATGAGAGTGCAATTTAGTATTTCTTATTTATAGGTTTGCTCGTATTTATCTGCTGTTTGATTATTTGCAAGACGGATGAGGCAAATTAGGCTTTTCAAAAATATGAATGAGACGCAGAAATGATGTATTATTTTCTGAATAACTTTTCGTTTTGTATGTGTGCTTTTCGATCGGAAGGATGAAAATAAAGTGATAAAAATATTCTTAAAGCTAAGTTGGTGTAATGCCCAATTTAATATTTAAATAAGATGACAACATTCGATGTAAAATTTGAAGGCTCCACGTATCAAAAATCCGTGCAAAGCAAATTGACTTGTAAAAGTGAACCATTTGAGATATTTATTTTAAAAGTGCTAACTCATTCGGTTACTAGAGGAGATATAAATACATCACTTTGTGAATGCAAACGTTTTCCGCTCGTAGATGACATCACATGTTTAAAAAGTTCATGATTCATTTTCAGATCTGCATATCATTGGTTAGAATAGTTTAGTATTTGGAATGTTGATCATTTTAAAATTACATAAATCGGCAATAGTGTTGCTTTTGATTAGAAGATATACATATTAATTGCTGTTTATGGAAAAAGAAGTGGACCATGCTCTGACTACCTTTATGGGTTCTAAGCAAATGGTTTACTTACATTACTGGACGAAAGCAGTGCGCCACCAGTCATTTCTTGTTGACTGAAAAAAATGTTGGGCTACTTTTGTTTGCATGATTGCAATGTCAAGTTTAAAGACTAACACGTTTTAAGGTTATGGAAATGGCAAAAACAAAAACTTTAATTTTAATAAGAACAATCACACTTCACATCTCTTTTTTGCTACTATCCTACTACGAGAGAAATCTTGTTTGCAGTGATTACTTTCAAAATGGATCTAAGGTGAATGTCACTGATTTTGGCTCTGGTAGGAGATTTATTTCCTTTCATAGTTGCAAATAACTGCTCACACCTGATGAGTACTTCAAGACGTGGAAATAATTAAATATGCGAATTTTTGAATATTTTCAAACCTGGCAAAACCTGGGCATGCCAACTTCACTGAAAATTGCCTTTAAATTTGAATTATACTAGATCTCAATTATTTGCATTTGATTCTTTTTTTTATATTACCTTTATTGCCAAATCAACAAATATTTTTGTTATACATAGCATTGACCTTACATAACGTGCTTAACTGGGACTAAATAACATAAGGAGACTTTTTATCTACCTCGGTGAACTGTTCAATAACAGTTTCAGTGATTCTCGCAATCAGCTAATATAATGTCCTGCATTAGTTGACGTTCGAGTCTTGTGTATCTTTGTTCAAAGAAGATCATAATGAATCGCACCACTACACATACTTGAGTTGGTGATATGCTTTTTTTGCACTTTTCTTAATGTGGTCTTTAATAAATATAATTCCTAGTTAATGATTCAGTTGTGTATTTCAAAAATACCAGGACGCGTTGACTGCGATCGCAACACTTTATTTTAGAACCTCTGTAGTTTTCGTATGTTGGTTTGAGATGTATTTCACTATATCGGTGATCCATGCAGAATTAAAGGCCGTAGCAGGATTTTATATAGCAAGATAGTGCATTCAATTTTTAAGGAAGATTTGCGGTTAATTAGTGGGTACAACTGTGTGAGTCTGGTATAAACTTGGATTAATTTCTGATTAATATGAAAGTCCCAACTTATCCGTGTTTCGAGGTAGATACCAAGGTATTTGACTGCTGAGTTATTTGGTTTCCATGGTATTGATTTATTATTAATGTGTAATGTATTATTAATGTGGGATTCATGAATCTTCTAAACGTGAAGATTTTGGTTTGGTATTTTCTGGGTTTATTTGAGTATTCCACTGTTGGAACCACCGAGAAAGTTTATTTATAGCCTGTTGGAACTGCTAACGCTGCTTCATCCAATAACGTTGGGTGGGTGAAGATGGTTGCATCTTGGTTTCGGGCAGGTCGAATGTGTAAATGTAGAATAGGGTTGGACCCAGAATACTGCGTTGCGGGACGCCAGCGTGGATATTCTTGGTTTATGATAGTATTGAGTTTACTTGGACAGCAAAGGTTCTATAATCTCTGTCGAAAGCCTATGAGATATCAAGAAATAAGGAAGTGGTGTGTAGTTTATTTTCCAAGCCGCGCTCAATATGCTCGCTTATTCGTTGTAATTGGTGACATGTAGAGTGTCCTTTTCTGAATCCAAACTAGAAGGCGGGAATTGTGTTGAAAGTTTCAATTGCAGTATTTAATCTAATATGAATTCTATGCAGTTTGGATAGAGTGGTTAGCAGACTTATTGGTCTGCTAATTTTAGTTTTGTCTTTGCCTAGCTTTGAGAGAATTTGGGCGTGTTTCTATGCCTGCGGAAAGTAACTTAGCTACAGGCAGGCATTATAGATTGTACTTAGAGGTCCTTGAGGGAGGTGGCTTTAATTCTACCAGGATGAGGCACATTTGTTTTGATATAAGTTATAACGTGGTTAAAGTGTGTAGAGGTGATGATGGGAGTAAAGGTCATTTCAAGATGTGAAGCGGAAGTGGAAGCTATTTCTTCGTCTAAAATGTAGCTGTCTTTCCCTGTATCAGTTGTAAGTGTAGGCAGTTTCTTCTCTTTGATTCAGGATCTTTTTACTGGTTTTCCGTAAGCCTCTGTCTCCTGGGCTAAAGTTGGCTGTGTGCTGTTTATAGATGAAAATGCCGAGTTCTTTTTTGATCCATTGAGCAAGGTTCTTTAGTCGGTTTTTAATTAATGGATTTCTAGTTTTTTGGAATTTGTGCCTAACTCGGCTTTTCTGGTTGATTATATGCCTTGGCGTACATGCTTGTCGTGCACTGTTACCGATCAATGTAGTCAGATTACTAATCGTAGTGTCAATATTCTGTTTGATTTGAATATTTGTGGGACAAGATATTTTGTTATCTAGTATTTTTTCAAATAATTCCCAGTTTTTTGCCATTTATAAGCTTGAGTATTGGTTGTTAAGTTGAGTTAAGTTTGGTTATGATTTGTTGGTATAATGGTTTGTTGAAATTCTTTTGCAAAACAAAACTAAATATGTCGGACTCATGGTCTCTTCGGTAAGGGTGATAAGTATACTCATCCGGTGCTAGGATTTGGAAAGAGTTAGCTGTTGCGAGATTTTCATCGGGGTTGGATATTCTGCAGCCCCTAAGAATGTTTAGCATTTACAACACCAATGACTAATTGTGGCTGGGCTGTATCTAATTTTGTTTTGATGTTATTAGCCACTAGCTTTTTATTTGGCTACTCGTAAACGCTAGCTATTGTTACGCTACCGTTGTTGTCAAGTGTTACTTTAATTGAAGTCATTTCAATGTTTAAGTTGGGGATGTCAGGGAGTCGCGTGTGTTTAAACCTTTTTGTGATTAGAATCGCCACCCCTCTTGACGCAATCGGGGAGATTCGGTCCTTGCTATAGATGTGGTAACCAGGAATTTTGAGGTTGATTGTTTCGTCTAGGTACGTCTCAGTAATACAAGCGACGTCAACTTTGTATCTAGCTAAAAAGGCAATGAATAAGGAGCGTTAATTTAGGAGCTCATTATCATTCCATTAGAAGATTGTTAAGCACTAAATTGGTTTTTGTTGATTATGGTCCATTGAAAAGTATGGGTAGGAGGATGTTCGTAATGAACGATTTAATTTGGTCGAGGTGAGGTGTGAGTAGTTTAAGGAGGAACTGAATAATGTTGTTGAATAGTTCTGGGCTATTGGCTGGATATCTTAGCGTCGAGATTGACTCCGCTTTTAATTTTGTCTGCATAAGCCTGTTCGCTGTTAACATACGAGTTTCGGATGTAGTTAGTTTTAGGGATAGTGGTTTAAGTTTTTGTACATTGCTATAGTAGTTTAATATGATGGGAACAACCACAATTATTTGCACTGTGGCATCCAGAGTTTGCGCATTTGGTGTGTAGATGATCGCCTGCGTATTTGACGCATGCGAATTTTTGGCTGCAGTAATTCTTAGTGTGCCCGTACTGTTGACATCTATAGTATTGGGGTATGACCTTGGATTTTCTTCAACGGTTACTTCGGAGTGAAATAATGCTTTTACTGTGAATCGTTGTCTTTTGTTATATTTATTCGTAGCGTGGATGTGTTAGGGGTCGTTGTGAATGTACCGATTACATGTTTTTGGATATAAGCTATAAAAGCATTATGATTTACCGCATTGTGCAGATAAATGGGTGGAATTTTAATTTTCGTCGTACCGGGCTGGTTTGCGTATCTTCATTGGGAGATTGTTTATCATCTAGTGAAGTTTCCAAATGTGGCTTTCGATGAGGTTTGTAGCGGTCCATGCGTACCGTTTTTGAACTTTGTTTATTGGCGGTGACAAATTGTCAGATTGGCGCTTATGACCTACTTGATAATTCATTTTAATTGCATGGGTAGTAATTGTTGAGATGTTCGGTAAAGAATATTAAAATAAATCTAAATTTACTCCGTTTATACAGAAGTAATGTAGCTAAGGTCAAGCTTATCGCACTGTTATCGGACGGCATATGGGACATTTTAGCCTATTCTATATTTATTGAAAAAGTCCTAGAAAACAAAGATTTCCAAAAATTTAAAATTTGCAAACCTTGTTTTAGATTTAGTTCTAAGGTTTAAAATTATTGCTGCGTATTTTTGATAGGTTGTTGTTTCACCTAAACTTGATTTGTTCATGTTCTTGCATGTCAAAGAGTAGGTTAAATTTTCATTTTAACTGCTTTTCCCAAAAAACTAGTTTACATTCGAATACTTCAACTTATAGGTTTCAAAAAGTCGCTTAGAAATAACTTAGAAATAACTATACGTTTAACTCGCGATATCTCCGGCAGTTGTCAGTCAATATTTTTTTTTGAAATTTTAGTCACATATTATTCGCGGGATGAACTAAGAAACGAGCCCTATGCAAAATCTTTAGGGCGTTTATTGCTCAAGTAGCGAATGTTACAATTTGCACTTACCGATTTTACGACTTTTTATGTACTATCGCAAAAGTTGTGCGATGAAGTTTTGATTTTTGGATAAGTAAATATTAGGTATTAAAATATGATATATAAGGAAGTTTTCAGATTTCTATGTCAAACAGAAAAAAATATATGCGTATTGGAAGTTTGATGTGTTCGTCCGGGGGTGCGCGCTCGGTACGCACGGATCACATCGGCGGCTGTATACAAGCGTATAAATGAGAGTATTATGCGGTAATGTTAATTAAAAATCGTATTTAAATAATATGTAATTACATTTTGTTTTTTTTTTATTTCTTACTGTATATAAAAATACCTCATCGTTTAAAACGTTGATTTTACTATTTTACGTTATAAATGGCATTTATTAAATTGTATATATTTTACGAATCATATGTACGAAATTGCAATTGGATTTTATAGAAATTAATACGACTTTTATTACAATAAAACGATTATTTTTTCTATATTGTTACACGAATCATTATAATTACAAACATCACAGCATTTTAAATTAGAAACTATGCAAGAGCAACTCACAGTTGAGCAAGAATTTTTTCCTCTACAAGAACAAAAATATTTTTGCAACATTTATAATGCAGTAGGTTCTTCATAATAATCAAATGTCAATTTTTTACCGTCTATCAATTACCTAAACTTTGCTACGTCTTCGGAAACAATCGTAGATTGATTTGCTTGCTTCCATTCGTTCAATTACCAAAGAGCTCTCAAAATGTTTTAAACATAGCTGGTTTGGATGGTGCAAGTTTATCGATGTTTGAATTTTTTTGCTAAATTATAACGTAACGAATTAATGTTAGAGCGTACGGCTTTAATTTTTTTTTGGAATCGTATAAATTTACTATAAAAAAGCTAACGGTTTTTTCGACTTTATACATAAAAAATTCATTTATTCGAGCCAAATCAACCAGTCTGTCATTCATATATATAAAACCGCATAAACAGTCTTTTCACTGATATCAAATAACGCCGAAATTATATCACTACCAGTGAAAGATGAACATATGTAATTACCTAGTTTTTTTGATATTATATTTATAGTTATGTACCTACTCAGATCAGTCTGTATGGTAATTTTTCCTGTGAAAGACCACATCTTAGGTTCATTTTCAAAATGTTGAAAATGTGCCAAACTCTCAACATTTTAAACGATGAGGTATTTTTATACACAGTAAGAATTAAAAAAAAACAAAATATGGTTACAATATTGTTTAAATACGATTTTTAATTAACCGCATAATACTCTCATACGCTTGTATACGCCCGCCGATATAATCGGCGTGTACCAAGCGCGCGCCCCCGGACGAGACGTCAGACTTCCAATACGCATATATATTTTTTTTGTTTGACATAGAGATCTAAAGCTTTGCAGAAAACTTTCTTATATATCATATTTTAATACCTAATACTTACTTATCTAAAAATCGAAACTTCATCGCACAACTTTTGTGAGAGTACATAAAAAGTCGTAAAATCGGTAGGTGCAAATTGTAACATTCGCGAATAATATGTGCCTAAAATTTCAAAAATAAATATTAAAAACTGCCGGAGATATCGCGAGTTAAACGTGAAAAATCGTAAAAAAATGTTTTCTTCATTTTTCACTAAAAAGCGATTTTATACATAGACGCCCCATTTTTATCGAAAAAATATCATCGGATTCGTGTAGTGACCTCAAAAACATAAGAATAAACATGTTTTAGCCATTAGAACCGCCATGGTCACTATAGGATCATTTTAGGCGTCTGCCCCGCTCGCCTGTTAGTCACATATGTTCGTATTGATCTGATCTTTTTTTGCAGTTTTAAATTTAAATAATATAAGTATTATGTTATATCAGTCATGAAGGATAAACTTTGCAACCATAGTGTGTTAAAAACAGGCATGTGTCCTTATTTTTAGTTATTTATATTTTTTCAAGTTCCATAATTGTTTAACAAACTTGGAGCAGGATAGCGAACGTACCTTAGTATAGTAAGACAAACCAGAATATTCCCTGTTTGATTCACTTAAGAAAGCAGAGAATTGTTGTTTATTTTAGTTTCGATATTTTATGAAATTGATGGTTTTTCATAGATGTCAATGTATTTTTCATGTCTATTACATTCGCACATAATACTGCTTGATGTATAATTCAACGCAATGATGAATTTTGAGTCCGTCACAAATTTCTCTTTTTTTGCAGTAGTACCACGAAACCATTATTTTTTCCGGAAGGAACTCTATCTGTAAGTACAAAAGTTAATTTTGACAAAGGTAGATTGTATTTTTTTGGCAGAATTTCAAAAGCATGCTTTGCTATACTAGTGTAATGCGCAGGTACTTGTTCGAATAATTCCTTAAAATATTGAAATCTATGTGGTAAACACGGCTAAACACAGTTAATTGAGCTATGCCCCTAATGTCCGTACTCCCGTGACAGACATTGGAAACCGCTTTGAAACTGAAAAATGATTTTGCTTTGATTTGAATATTTAAATTGTCAGCCAAATCAGTAAATCTTTTCGCAACTGTACCTCAAGAAAGAAAATTGCTGGAAAAGCTTTTTTAACAAAAATACCACAAATCCCACTTTTCTTGGAAATTACTATGTTCCTCGGCAACCTTTTATTTATTTTTATTATTACTTGGTTTTGATAGAGGCATTCTAAACACAAAGAATCGACATAATAAGGTTAACATAAGATAACATTTTAATAAAAATTAATTTTTTTTTGAATGTTAACTTATCAGACACCGAATAACTGGACAAATTAATAAGCGTAGATCTATTTTTCTTGTTTTTCAAAAACGAATTATTTTCTGTTACACACACCCAACAAGTCAGTATAAGACTACTGACGTGTCACTAGTACGTGGTAGTAAGTATATAATTGGCTGCTAAAATATTTGCTACTAGTACTAGTGAGGGAAAATAGAACGCCTGTGCGTAAGACACGCAAAGGAAATGCTCTCAAGCTAAAGTTTATTCGTATATAATTGTATTTCTCATAAATGTAAAAAATATACTTAAATAAAATGCAATACCAAGTTGAGCATCCTGAACTTCCAAATATGAGCGTAATTTAGAAAGAAACCGATGTTTGGTTATCAGTGACAGGCACGCATAGATACAGAGCCTTTATTTTAAACAATAGAAACCTGCAACAGAACATTAAATGTTTTTCTAAATTGCCCTTGTAATATGATGCAATCTCAGTTCGGAATAGCACAGCTTCAGTACATACACCCTGCACTTAATTAGCAGGTAAGCCAAAATGTAGTATTACAATATTCTGCACCTGTCATAGAGTAGCAACAAATTGGGAAATGGGTTACATTAAATTCAAGGAAAAAATTAAGCTAATAAAAAAAGTAAATCGTATAGTGAAATAAAAAACCCTCAATAAATCAATAGTTTTTAGGCTTTTTCAGATAATAGAGCAGATAATGATGAATTAGTAGGAGCAGAAAAGTCTAAAGCAATGTAAGATATAAACCACCATCAACATTTATTACCCACGCGTTAAACATCAACCTGTCGATATCATAATTGACTATTTTCATTGGAAAAAGTTCTTCAAAAATTATAAGCAAAAATTAAATGAAAATTATAGTAGAAAATGCATATACTTAGAATACTTAGAAATTAGTAACTAAGGTAATAAGGCTATAAGTACAGTTCCATATCTATCAGATAAGGAAAGAACGAAGTTTTTGAGTAGTAATCAAGGAGCTTCATCACTATTTAGATGTTAATGAATTAAAAACCAAAATAGAAAATCTGGGACACAAAGTTAAAAACATATATACACAAACCAATCATACAAATATACAAAATCAAACATTTGCAACACATAAAAATAACAACAGAATCCATTAGAAAAAAGAAATCCTATGTTTGTAACTTGCCAAAGATAAAGCCATACTAAGATATTCTGCACATATCAACCTAGGTGTGCGGAACATGGCGCAGTAGCGGCTATATGAATTATAAAACATGTCAGGTTTATCAGGAATTCAAGCACAGAAAATCTCACAGTCATGTGCCAGAGACGAAGGAAAATTGGCTCAAATCGTAGCAAATGGACAACAGGTTTCTTCCTACTTAAATGCACCACATATGTCAAACATTGAAAAGCTAGGGTATATAAAAACAATGCTAAAGTTCCTCACAGCCATCGTTTCCAAATTGAGGTAATGGTGCAAACACTCAAGATTGCAGAAGTAAATGTCAATGGCTTATAGAATCATTCCTTAAAATTTAGGGCGTTAATCGTTAGTCATGATTTAAATATGATTTTAATATTCGTTACTATAGAATATCTAATTGTATTATTTATGATATGCAACTCCTTTCAGACACACATAGAGAATCAGTAGTAATTATAAAATGTTTTATTAAACACTATCAAACAAATGTAATCATAAGCATATACAAGCTACAAACATGGTCATAGAAAATTGGAAAGTCATAGTGCTATATATTCTTTCAAAACAATATGAAAGCAGAACGCTATATCCAGTTTTAATATATTTGGAACGCGGTTTGCTGCTGGTAGAGACTACAATGCTAATTAGCAAAAATAGAGTACTAGAACAACCAGCCCCATAGAATTGATAAAATCGCCAACAATCTTAACTATCTCACTACAAAACGACCTACATATTGGTTTACAGACAAGAATAGTCTTTCAAATCTGCTCGATTTTTGTAACACTAAAATAAAGCAAAAAACCACTTAAAAATTACTTCGTGTCCTAAAGTTTCTATATTTTACTCGAGTTCGTTTGGATACACTGAGCAGTGTGTGTTTTTCATGACAACTTTTCTCTTGTTTTGTTTTATATTCGTGAAATTGTGTGTTTCTTTAATAATGACAGAGTCGTTTGCTTTCGTTTTGTTTTATATTTTAGACTAATCCGAGAGTTTTTAGGCTGAAGTTATTTTAGCTATCTCGTTTAATAGGTTTATTAATGGCTTTATATTCTTAATTTTTGATATAAATATAGGTGGTGGATTGGATTCTTTTGGGCTTGGTGTTTTCTCTGTCTGGTCAATTTTTACGTCTGCATTTTCTGTCTGTTATTAGTTTCAGTTGCAGCATCTAACTAGTATTGCTTATTTGTTATTTGCCTTTGATTAACTGAAGTGTCTTCCATATTTTTAAGTCGTTTCCTGTTGATTAGTTGCCAATCATTGTTTTGCAAATTTAGGTGCATTTGTTGTTCTACGTAGGTAAATTGTTTTAAAATTGGTAAAGGCTGTGTGTATGAGTATGTAAGATACGGTTGTTATGATGTATTATACATTTTCCTACTAAATAAAGGGTTGTTGTCTTGTTTTCCCCATCGAATGATAAGGGTGGGTTTAAAAGAAAGCCATGATTTCTTATATTTAATGGCAATTAGTGTAAAGGTAAAAGAATGGATAAAATAAATAATTTTTTAAGTGCTAATCTTATATGTTTATTTGTGAGTGTTATCGCTGATCTTGTGGTCAGCAATATCAAAGGGCACTTGCCGTACTCTCACTACATAAACAAGGTTACGTATACAAATTAAAAAAAAAATTTCAAAACGCTTTTTGTTCTGTTTGTTTTTGCTACCAAAAGAATTCTTTAAACGCAGTTTTCTTACTCATAACGCATTTTAATGTTTAATATTGTTTACGTTGATTTTTCGTTCCAGCGTCGATTAGTATCGTAGATCTACCACTGTGAAAGTTAGATTATCTGGTGTACACGTATTATTATTAAATTTTTGTCCAACAAAAATGTTAGACCAACAAAATTATGTGGCGCATACAGGAGAACATTTAGCGTATTCATAATCTTTCTTTTAAAAACCGACACATCATGGTACATAAAATGGTTTTCAGAATCGTGTTTTAACGTATGATGAGACTTGAGTGCATTACTACACTCCGCAACAGAGCCTTCCACTCTGGAGTGGCGTTTGAAAAATAAAGGTTATCAGTGAAAGCATAAATGCAAATATCTGCAGCGAACCTTTTATGGCAGTTTTATTTTAGAATTTTAAAGACGTTCTGTTTATTGATTTTTTTAAACAATCCACAATTGGTGGCGTTTGCCGCTACAAGTTCTTGCCAAAGCCCAAGATCAAAATAACGGGGAGTTCAGATTTGCAGTGTTACTACTGCAAAACAATGCAACATCGTACCAATACAACGCATATTTGCAAATCTCTATTAGAAAACTACTAAATGGAGAAATTATAGGAAGGAAATTTTAGAGCTATGAGCAGGTTGGGGAATTCGTGCGTAGTCAGCTTCGTACTTGCCCTTATGATACCGGCATCGAAAAACTTAATTTTCTGGAAAAAATGTGTAAATTTCAGTGGAACATAAGCAGTAAAACAATTTGTTTTGCAATTTTTCATATATTATTTAATAAATTTATTTTTAAAGAAGTCTCCTTTATATTTGAATCATTCTTGCATTTCGAAAATCGTAAAACACGAAGTATAAAATTCAATCAATTCTATCGGTTATTATGTTTAAACAGAAAAATGAATTATTCTGATTAGCCAGACACAGTATTGACCAAAATAATACAATAGAAAACTTTTAAGATACAGACATTAATTAACATTAAACCTTTCCAACTATTTTGAGTTACAAAAAAATTCTAGAAAAATTTAGATCCAATAGTTTTAGATATTTAAGCTTAACTGTACAGTAGTGCTTAAGCATCGGTACATGCATACGTAGGCGCGCTCACGCGCGCGTGTCTGTATGTTAGTTAAAAATGCGAAAAACACGCTGTAGATTGTCTTACTTTAAATACCAAGCGTAAACGTAATATGTAATTACTTTTTGTGCTAATTTATGTGCCTAGATTTCTGTATGCATTTCTCTAAAACTTGCAAAGTAGAAGTGTTTAATGTTAAACAGCATTACTTATAAAATGTTAATAATTTTTATATTGTTTGAAACTGCTTAACGATTATCATTTCTTTTAAATTAAATAAATGTGGCGTGATATTTTTTTCAAAGAATTAAACAAGGTTTACGTATGTCGCAAATTGAAATTGAACAAACCGCTAACAGATAGCAAACGTATGTTTTTTTAATCTTCAACAGAACCAAAGTACGTTTATGTCTTTGCATTATAAAAATAGAAATATTTCAGTTAATGTCACGGGTTGTTGCCTGTATCTATATAAACCTTCAATATTTTATTTTTAGAAATAGATACATGTAAGTATATAATTGCCCATCATGTGATCACTCTTTTAGTAAGGATTTTATTAAGATAATAGATAGGTAACTTACCATCCAAAATATGTACAAATTGCAATAATTATAATTTATGTATAACAGGTGACGTAAAGTTGTTGATCAAGTATTTTATAGAATTCTATACATGGCCTTGAAATTAATATTGTTACTTAAGAGATTTGTTAAAAAGTAATTGTAATGATACAAATTATTTATATTTTTTCAGTATACTTCAATGTTATATTTTGTAGATCGTGTTTATCGTTAGGTTGATTGGAATTTCTTCGTAGCTTTTTTTTTAATTTTATGACATTACTTTGTAACAGTTTGGACTCAAAATATGCAACAATTTGAATATTGTTGTTGTCCTTTGTACCTTACCGTCAAATGTTAAAATCCATAAAGGCTTGAACATTACATTATAAATAAGAAGTTTGTTTACTTAATTTTAAGCCAAGCTTTTTTTGTTTTAGTTATTTGATTTGACAATAACGTGTACATACAACAAGTACAATTTTTAGCAAAAAATCCAACTTCAAATTTCAATTTCAATATCCACATTCGTGCTATTTGTTGTTAAGGAGTTCCGTCGTGCCTTTGCAGTTCAAGTCCAGTCCAGAACGTCCTTGACCATAATTAGGTACCTGCCTTGTTTTTGGATTGCCATAAACCTACTAATATCTCAATCACTATACATTTCCTATTTTATTTTGATGAGTTTCTTTGAAGTTAAAGGTCCAATGCCAATGAAATTAAAATGGGGCTACCCTTGAGGTATCTCCTTTTCAACAAAAAAAAATCGTCTAAATCGGTTCATAAACAAAGAACATCCAGAAAGAAATATATACAGTCAAATTGAGAACCTCCTCCTCTTTTGAAGTCGGTTAAAAATAACATAAACATATAGGAAACAAATCATTGAGGGTTCTCATTCAGTAACTTAGTAGTTTTGTATTGTTAAGTTTACACAATACTCATTATTTATACAATACCCATTATACATCGTCTCGCAAAGCGGTATGGAAGGTCGGAACGTATTATTCGTTTCAGCTGGTCATCATCTTCCTCTAGGAGTGACGCGATTAGCTCGTTTCTAAGTGTAGTAAGGCGAGTATAATAACGAAGAGTATATTTCTGTATTTCGTTTGTGATTGAGGGGATGTCTAAATCACGCCAAATAACATCGTTTGGATTGAATGCGCCTTAAAATATCAATATTTAAGTTGCTTTCTGTTCCACATAGTTTAATACCGTAACTCCATATTGGCTTTATAATGACTTCATAGAGTAAAATTTTGTTATTAGTGGACAGTTAAGACTGTCGGCCTAAAAGCCAATACATCTTTTGAATTTTAAGACCCAGCTGTTTCTTTTTCGTAAAAATATGCCTCTTCCAAGTCAGTCGTGTATCTAGGTGGAGTCCTAAGTATTTCACGTGTATCTCTTCTTCGGGTGAAAGTTATTGGCACCAACTTTCTTTCATTTATTTTTATCCGCCATTTATGAAACGAAGGTTCTTGCAAATGTTTTTGTAGATGTTGACTCGCCATACAAAATTCAAGATTAAAAGAAAGTACGGTATTGTCGTCTGCAAATGTTGCTATCATAGTGGAAGCACTAGTGCGAAAATCAGAGGTAAAAAGCAGGTATAATAATGGATCCAGTACACTATCCTGAGCGTGTCTTTGGAATAAGAATGTGCAACTATCTCCATTGACAAGAAAATGCCTGTCTGTTAGGTGCGACTCGAAAATTTCGTAATAGTCCGATGATAAGGTTCTTTTGATTTTGATTAAAAACCCCGGATACCCACACTTTATCGAAGGATTGTGCGACATCTGTGAAGATGGTGGAGCAGTAGCGTTTGTCGTTAAAGTCTTTTATAATTTTGTCGACCACTCGGTGTACCTGTTCAAGGATGGCATGATTTTTTCTGGAATTCGAACTAATGATCAGGTATGAGCTTATTAAGTTGGTAGGTAATAATTTCCTTAACAGCAATTTTTCGAAAACTTTGGACAAAAGAGGCAGTAGACTAATTGGTTTGTACGAAGACAGATCAGTAGATTGTTTTCCAGATTTCAGTATTAGGATAATTTCAACTACTTTCCATTGTTATGGAAAATATTGCTGTAATTAGGCCGTAACCGGGTAACTTTCTTGATTTTAGTTCTGTGGTAAGCATAGTCTGGGTTTGTGTGAGTTTGATCTTTGAGAGTGGTGAGCACAGTTAAAACGGTACTTTCAAGTAGCGTAAAAATTCTTGTCCTACTTCGAAGGTGATTTTAGAATCATATGGTATGAAAACTGTTTCCAAATGGTTGACAAATTTTCTTCGTTACTTCTCGCCCAATATTATTTGAAAGACGCAATGTTGTTTTATATTTCTGTCGTTGATATAATCTTTTTGTTGGCCTCCAGAGGAAGTAGCCTGTAGCTTTCGTTGAAGACAAATGCAGTAGGTAGTTTTGTACTAATTGTACTAATTCATTTTTAATACCCGATATAAATTATTTCAATTTCAATGTTTTATGATTGAGTCTTTTTTTTATCGTCAGGGTGCCTGGTAGTTTGCTATTTTCTTCGCAGTCTACGTTTTTAGGGAGATTCTTTTTCTTCACTACAATAGGATAATCTATGGATGTAGCTTGCTGGATGGTGATTTAATTAAATAGTTCTAATGAGGTAAATAAATCTTCTTTTGTTTTTAGAGATACGTCAAGTGGTAGAGTTTTGTCAATTATCTTTCTGAAAAAATTCCAGTCCATGTATTTGTTACAGAGACTAGGAAACTTCGAATTTAAGATAATACGTGTTAGTAAAATTGGCGAGTGCTTGTCTCTGAGATTGAGACAAGATACAATTTAAAGTAGTTTGAATTTAATCTCTTTATGAATCAGAAGTCGAGTAGATCCGGCACTTCTTCTGGATCCAGTGGTCAGTAGGTAGGTTCGCCTGTGGAGATACCTATAGTGTAATCCATTATTGACGAGTAATTCTCTTCCTTTGGTTGTGGTTAGCCTAAATCCCCATTGCGTATGTTTCTAATTGCAATTACCACCAGAGATAAACCTGTTACCCATTACCAACTGTTCATATTGCTCTCATTTATTATTGTGAGATGGAGGGGAGTATACTACTGAGAATATCAGCGGCTCTTTCCAATCTTCTATTGTCCCTGTGGTAACCTGTAGGTGCACTAGATTATGTTTAGGTCATGGTGCTCAATAGAATTTCTAGCAATAACAACCGTTCCAGTGTGGACCGTGCCATCTGGGTGTTGTGTGGCATATATTATGTAATTTGGAATTTTTACGTATTCACGATCCGTATAGTAAGATCGGCAATTAGCATAACCTCTACACAGTGGTTTGAAATAAAAAAGACAAGTTCATCTGTTGCACTAATCCATTAGCATTTCAGACATTAAGATGTAGATCTATTATTTATTTTGAAAACGCCTGTGGTTAGTAGAGTTGACATGTTGCCCATTTGCGCCATAAAGATTTTAACGTTTATTTTTTTCCAGCTCGTTTGTTTTATTTATAGCTATGAATTGCTAGCCTTGCATTGGTTTGTAATGAAGTTGTTGTCTATTAATACCTGATACTTGGGCGTAGTTAATATTTGGTGGAATCGTTGCGTCGAAAACCGATGAGTTAGCGTAGGTTGCCTGTTTCTTAGCGCCAGATACATTTCCTGTTACAATTTGTTATAAACTAGACATTATTTGTAGTTAGCAAAGCGATTTTCGCTATAATTCATACATTTAAAATCAGGACTTTTCTTTTGAGTGGTGAGTGACTTCTATTACAGAAATTTTTAGCGTGTCCGGGTTTGTGGTATTTAACGCATTGAGGGATCTGGCGCTTTACATTGAGTGGTTTGAATTTAACTATCGAATGATTCAGTTTTCTTATATTGTAAAATATCTTTATTTTTGGCTGTTTTTAGCTCTACAAGGAAAAGTGGTAGAGCTATTTTTGTGTCTCTTTGCTTTATGTTGGCAATATATTTTTTAAGTTTTTTTAGTTTTTATTTCTGCTTTTAGTTCTTCTCGATTTGTAGATGGATGTGTATTCCTAAGAACTACTCTGAATCTTCGTTCCTGTTTTCGCTGATAGCTATGAAATTCGGAATTTCTTTTAGCCAAGGCTTTATAACAATGTAATTTTCTGATTAATGTGATGAGGTTTTTACTCCGTTTTTATTTATTATTTTTAATGTATATTTATTTATAGCAATCGATTTTAGTAGCGCACTAGTGGTTCAATGACTTTAACTCCTGACATGAATATTGGGAGTGTTTTAGGTTTCCTGGACGCTGGGTTTGCGTAATGCCCTGGATTTGAATTCGTTTGACCTGCAAGGAGCTGAAAGCGGTTTGTAGAATTCAGCTAGTATTCTGCTTGTTTAGCCGATTTGGGTTGCCTCGGAGTGATATCGCTGGTTTCCTTTGCAGCCACGTTTTCTGTTTTCCACTGTTTGCCAATCATATTCATACGTTGATTGGTTTGTTGGTAGTTAATGTACAGTTGCATTATTATGATAAACCGCATTTGATGATTGGAATTGTAGTTTGTTGTTTATTGTAAAAATGTAAAATTTGATGGTAAATTGTATGTTGGTATGTACTGATAATTCGGAATAACTTGCCGTTGATGGTTTTTATCTGTTTGCATCAGCATGAATTGTTGGGTATTTTATATAGGCATAGTATGGTTGCTATAATAAACCATAATAATATATTTTCAATAAATAATCACAACCGTTATAAAAATTGTTACATCAATTTGTTATTACGAGACGCATTTAATTTTTTTTCAGGACTCGGAATATATAGAAACATGCGGTTTATTACAAAATACGCGTACACTCTTTGTGAATGCGTGACAGAGATTGTGGTACTGCACGGAACATAGGACTCTAGTAGCAGCTGGAAGGCTGAGGACTGGTTTTGATACTTAAAATGGTGATTTCTTATTACAAGAACACCGTGTAATAATTCGTTCTTTGCATTTTCGTGCTGTGACACCGATTGAAATTCATCGCCAGTTGAGTGAGACATGTGGTGATGGTGTTATGGATGTGTCTAATGTGTGTTTGTGGGTGCGACAGTTCAAAGAAGGCGGAACGTCGTGTGACAACAATCCAAGACAATCTCGACCTCGCACCAGCCGGTCTGACCACATGATCAAGTGGAGAAACTTGTTTTGGAGGATCGCCGAATGAGTGTGGAACACATCGCCTCCAAAGTTGGCATTTCCGTAGGATCTGTGCACATAATCCTGCATGAAAATCTGAAAATGCAAAAAATGGTTGTAAAAAAAAGTGGTTGCAAATTTACTAGTTGTGCAGCTATTGCATCAGTGATTTTCCAGTGGTCAAAGAAGTCTCCTTAAGAAGCGTTCGCAACGGCCAGGGAATCATGGCGTCGGCGTTGTGAAAAATGTGTACGGCTGCAGGAAAATATTGGAGGTATTATAATTTGAATGCATCTCGTACTATCCGCCTAATTAAGGTAATACGCCTGGTCCTTTATATAATATCGGATAGCAGTTTCTAATACTTAGCGCAGGATAAAAGTTATTGTCCTACCTCCGCTGCAATTCTTGTTCCTCTTAATAGCGACTATGGCAGCGGGAACGTCAGAAGCGACGGACGTGGGGCCCCACCAACACGCCAGCAGGTTTCAAGTATCCGCTCGCAAAACTTGTTTATATCTTTCACAACACAGGCGGTGCACATTGACACAGATCAACACTCATCACACAGAACGCAAACACGCCCTCTCTCTTTAAAAGAATGAAACAAACTCAAGTGCATTTTGAAATATTCAGTCCTGCTACTCCGTATTGGAGTATAGGTCATCCAGAAACGTTTCCATGTTTTGTCTTTTCTACTTCGTTACGTTGGGTCTCTATAACTCTTTTCCATGTAGTTCCTAGTCTGTTTCAGTTCCTTATTCTCACCATATACCATTTTACAGCTTGTTTCTTAATGTCGTCGTTTTATTTTAGTATATGTCCTACCTAATTACATTTCCGTTTTTTAGTTACTTTTCCAATTTTTTTTCCCGGCTTGTTTCGTAGATTGTTATGTATTATTTCCAAATGCATACTGCTTTCTTTAATTTTTCTTAATATTTTTATCGGTTTCCCCCTTAATATTGATCAAACTTCCCCGGTAGCAAAATTCTTATACTGGCTTTATCTCCTTTCCATCTAGGTGTTCTTCTCCTGTTCTTCCATTCTTAGTTCATTTCTGGTGTTTATTAACAACCCCGAAATTTGGCCTATTTTCCCAACTTTTCTATAATGTTTTGCATGTTTTTGTATATTCCATGAAGCATGTATCTTCAGCATATTTCATGTCCTACAATTTTTTATTTTGCAGATGAGTCCAGGTTCTTTTGAATTGTTCTTCCATATATATATATATATAAAGAGCAGGCAAGACAGTATGTATCCTTGCTTCACTCCTTTCTTTTTGTCTGTTTTTTGCTTATACATCCTTAGTGAAACACCTGAAATAAATTTCTTATACATTATTTTTACTATTAGGAGTACAAATTAATTAGATCCGTTTTCAAAAAATGGCTCTGGCTGTTATGAATGTTTCATAGTAACAGATGATTGCGGTGGTTTCAGAGAGGATATACACCTGTGAATAATATACAGTTCATATTGAATTTTATGCAAAACACCTATTTTTTTATTGTGTTAAAAATGTCAAAATTTGTGGTAACTAAGCAGCATTTGGGAGAGGTTTTACTTTTTTGTTTTAATTTGGAAGAAAAGTGAAGCAGAAGCGCAGAGAATGCTTGTGAAAGTTTACGGTGACAATGCTCCAACTGATAAATCATTTCGGGAATGGTTTCGACGTTCAAGAATGGTGATTTTAGTCATGTTATGTATCTGGTGGGACCAAAGGGGTGTTGTATATTATGAGCTGCAGAACCTGTTGATTCCATTACGGGAAACCGCTATAGACTGCAATTGATTCATTTAGGCCGGGCATTATTTAGAAACGATCAAGTGGGATATTTTACCGCACCCGCTGTATTGCTCCTTCTGATTACTGGTTGTTGCAACGGATGCAGAACGATTTGACAGGTCACCGGTTCACTTCTTTCGAAGAAATTGAAAATTGGCTCAAAACGTAGATCGCCTCAAAAGACGAGAAATTTTTTCGAGGTGGAATTCGAAAACTGCCCGAGAGATTGGAAAATGTAATAGCCAGCAATGGACAATATTTCGATTAATCTGTTTATTTCTATTGTTTTGAAATAAATGTATTTTTTATACCAATAAAACGGACCAAATTAATTTGTACTCGCAATAGTTAGATAATTTCTTAAAGAAATACCGTAATGATTTAAGATCTTCTATAAAGCCTCATGTTTTATATTGTCAAAAGCCTTAGATAAATTAGCAAACACCATTGTAAATTATGTTTTTTAATTTTTTAAAACAATTCGTGTCGTAATTTGGTCGACCTTTCTCGTCTAAAACCTGCTTTCTCCTTTTTTAATTTTCTGCCTACTTCTTTATTTTTGTATTCGATGTATAATATATAATAGGGTTGTTTGTTTGTGTAAGTCCGTTTTTCGTTAAGTTTTTTTTCTTCCCATATATCTCTTAGTAATGCCAATGTCAGTTTTTCATAATTTTAGTCGCATATATATATTTTTCAATTTAATTTTTTGTGATTTTGTGCGCCGTACCTTAATGTTAAATACTAAGAGGCTTGAAGATGATATCATAAACATGAAATTTGTTTGCTTAATTGTAAACCAAGTTTTTTTTGTTTTTCTCCCATTTTGGTGGTACTACTGCTCGACCTATGTGGCAGGTGGCGGTATACTAATAATGTTCTAGATTTATGTTTCTCAGTGAGTAGAAGGTAACGACTGCAATTCACAGTTATAACATTTCCAACATCATTTTTAAAGAAGTGTTTGCTTATCACGCCATCTGTTTAAGTCCGCACCAGTAATTGGTTCATTGGTTTAATGTGGCTCATTTGTTGTCCATGAGTTACCTTTTTCCGTACCTCAAATGCATCGTTGCTAATTATTTTTTGACTAAACTGAGAATCCAGTTTATGACGGTTTAAAAACGAATTGTCAATGGAAATTTTATATGAAAAAACAAAAAAAATCACACCGTGACAGGTCGGGTGACTATGGGGTGTAGGGTAGAACAGCGATACAATGGTTGAGAAAACATTTCTAAAATGCTGCAGCATGTAGCCTTACACTGTTGTGCAATAAAAACCTCTGTCCAGATGCCTACAAATTAAGATGGCGTCGCCAAATTGTTTGACGCAAACGTTTCATCACGTCAATGTAAAAGTTTTTGTTTATAGTTTGTTCTTCAAAAAATGCGATCAACATTGACTTTGTTTTCGAAAGTAATTATTTTGCTTTTTTTTAAGACTTGTGAACCATGACTTTGCCAACTGAAACTTTGGTGCCTTATTTGGGGATCATATTAGTAGCCAATTTTGTTTCCGGGAATAATGTTCAATTCTGTCTCATTCCAATAATTCAGCAGCAACTGTTCATCTTGTTTTTTGTCAGTGTACAAGGGACTATTTCTGCAGTAAGTTTAGTTTCTATTCAATTTCAACTCTTCTTATATGTGCATAGTAACAGGACGGTCTTCTCCAGTAATTGTCTCAGACATTCTACATTTGCACTGAATTTTTGCCCAAACCGTTTATATCGGTTTCTCGATCATGCTTCGTCAACATAGGGATTTTTCCTAGCTTAATCCAGAACTTAATTTTAAGTATCTGTTTAGAATTTGCGTTTAGCACATTAACTAAATGCATCAACAAACCAAAGTTACTAAGCACTTAGAAATATTTCTAAGGTCATGTTTATTCAGAACACATATCATGTTAGTGAAAAACATATATTACTTATGTTTGAATATCACAAGTAAAGAATTATTAAACATTAGACATTAGACCTGGAATTTTTTGAGAAAGTGTATGCTAGTCTACTACTGGATGAAAAAAGATGGGACTTTGACATGTACGTTTTGCACTTTAATCTCCTTTTGTCATAAATGTACTTTTCAGTAACTAAAAATGTGTCATCTAACCTTCTTTAACATATTAATACATTATTTTGACAGCCAATATGCTGTTTACAGCGTAAGCAAACCATGATGACTTACTATTTCTACACTCATTACTTGTAAACAGTTTTCCTTATATTTAAGTAGTGATGTTTTTGTATTGCTGAAGTTGTAGCTGTCTTTCAGGTTTTATCTGTCAAATAAGTATAATAGGTTGATATTTTAAATAAAATTCTATTGCTTTTAACTCAAGTAAATTTTTACATTATTATGTATAGGAAATGTTGCAGACTTTTACTCATGGTTTAAAAGATTATTGGCATTTAAAACATTTTTTTTTAATTTAAACTACTGTTGTTTTTTGCAGCTTTACTTTGAAAAGTTTGTTTTGTGTTCTCAAATTTTTAAGTTAGTTGTTGATTTGAAATGATGTGTTGCTTTGATATTAGTACTGAAGGATAAGTCCATGATTTGTTGTTATAATGTTACTGATTAATTTCATTAGGACACGTGTGATAACCATGAAGTTTAGTGCGCTTTATGCAAAGCTTTCTAGTTATTGTTCGCTAAATAAACTAATAGTTTATGCACTGAAGTATTTGATTTTTTTTTATAGATTTCTCAAATACCACAATGGGAATTTTTAGAGTTTAATTTAAAGTATGTTTTTGTTGCTTTGGTTGCGTTTAATATCATTAAAAAATATTTTTCTTAAATTTAATTTTTGTATTAGTAACATGTATAATTCCGCCGATACCGTTTCCAAACCCGGATGAGAATATAGAATGGTTCCGCAGGCTAGTATAGCACCTTACCTGCGGAGAAAACACCGAGAATGGTCATGGAACTAGCAAATAGGATAAAACTTTACTCAAGGAAAGACAAACCTCGTATGGTAATCTATACCTCAAGTAGTTTTAACGAAAGCGCGCGACAGAGAAAGAAACTAGAATGGAAAAAAGGTTTGGAACATGCAACATTAGATCCTGGTTTCACAGAGAACAGGATATAATCATAGAATTAGAAAGAGCGAAAATGGACATATGTACTATATACGAGACAAAAAAGAAAGGGAACAGCATTGAGCTATACCAAAACTGCGGACTTATCTACATTGGAGTCCAGAAGTCAGAAAGAACCAAAGAGGAAGTATGTATACTCATTAAGAAAGATTATAATGACACTATCATAGACTATAAATTCATATCATTATGAATACTTGCATCAACATTAAAGTTATATATCATAAGTGTACATGCCCTGAAGAATGTAAACTTAAAAATGACAAAGAAGAATTTTATAATAGACTTCAAGAAACTCTAGACGAGATACTTCAAAACGAATCTATATTAATATTAGGAGATTTAAATGTTATACTGGAAAATAACATAGTCCCAGAGGCAAAGCACGGATTTAGCGAAAATATATGCAACAACAATGGAAATATCCTCACGCACTGTTGCATAGAAAATAACTTAAAAAAAATCTGGTGTGGACATCACACCACTTTCCTTATCTTATTATTATATATTATACCGAGTCCATCGTCTCGGCCCTGCGCTGCTCTCGTCTCGGAACTTGTTATTTTAAAAAAGGACGAGGCGCGAGTCCAACACTCAAAAGCTGTTTAAAATAAACAGTGCAAGACAATAATTGACTCGTACTTAAAATTTTGCTACGTCACTGAAGGTAACCGTGCGAGCTCGGCCTTCCCCATTATCGCCTGCGTGCTCCCTCCTAGCGGCCAAGCGCTCCCCCCCGTCCTCCCGCAGTGGGGCAGCAAGCTCACCGAGCACGCTGTGGTTGGTCCGTTTAATTAATTTTTAATCGGCTATAACTTATTTATTTCACCTAGGATCAAAAAATTTCATTGTAATTTTTTGTTCGTCCCGGTCTGGTTTATTCAATAATATAAATTTCCCGAAACATTTTATGAACATCCGGTATATTAAAAATCCTGAGCTTCAATTTTTTTCGAGTTCCTATTTTACAAACTTTTATTTTAAATTCATGTTTATCTCATGATAACAAATCATTTTTATTCTCATGAATTTTTTGTATCTTCAACCATTTAGATGTGCGACCGTTTTGCGACAGATTTTGCGACCGTGCGACCAAACGGCTCGGCCGATTTTTACCACTGCGTCCCCTACCTACAAGTAATTTGCATACCAAATTTCAAGTCTCTAGCTCTTACGGTTCTCGAAATATCCTGTTTACTGACAGACCGATACACACACACACACACACACACACACACGCACGAGCGCACACACACGCACACGCACGCACACGCACGCACGCACACACGCACGCACGCACACGCACGCGAATTAATGGCTCAAACCAACTTTTTTGGTGTCCTGAGGCTATAATTCGTCCAAAAATGTGAAAAAATGAATAAACTACAATTTTTTTGATCACAAGATGCAATACAAATATGGGGCAAAACTGGTCCACTGCCCCAGCGCTACCGCAGACGTCCGTGCGAGCGCCAAACACGACGTTTTCATCTCGTCGTTTCGGCCTCAAAACATTAATAAAAAAATTATTTGAGAACACAATCTTACGTATTTTTTTCTCAGATTTTCAATGGTACCATTATTTTAACGAATTTTTACTCTATAACCTCAATTCAATTTTTTGAATCTTTTTAGACTATCTAGATTGAAAGATCAGACATTTTTACATAAATATAGTTAATAAAAAAATAGGGGTTTTTTGTTTTTTTTCTGAGTATTTAAAAGACGAACACGAAGACACGAGACGCCGCGTACGCGAACCACTTACACTGTATTCACTGATCAATGCAATTATTTTAAATAAATAAATAAATAGTTGCTATTAACATATCTATAACTTATCAACTATCGGGGCATAAATTTACTAAATGCGGACTTAAAAATCACAAAAAACTGATAGTCTAATTATTTCTGCTAATTACGTAGCTAAGAGATGAATAACAAATATTTCGGTCGTGTGTGGATACAATATTTGTAATCTGACAGATCACAAAGAAAGCCTTAGAATACAACAAGCCAGTCTATTTTTGCTTTGTCAACTTGCAGAAGGAGTTCGACAATTTGTAACTTCAGAAAGTAATAGATACGTTGTACAAAAATAACGCACCAAGTGGACTGATTTTTGTCATACAGAATATGTATAAAGTCAACTATACTCAAATAAAAAATAACAGTGGGCGAATAGCAGAGAAAATTTACGTAACCAAAAGAAATCAGACAAGGGGCTCGGTCAATTCACTTCACTTCAGGGGTGTCCTCACGGATGCAGAATAGGAAATCAGGAAATAAAGTTAATTTGTTATGCGGACGACGCAACTCTTATTGCAGATAATAAAGATAACCTGCAGCGACTATTCGAATTCAGTAAAGTACGTGAGACGTTTGGGTTGAAACTGTTGGACAAGAAAATAAAAGCAATAACAATCAGTAAAGAACCACTACGTTATAAACTGAAACTATGTGGATTTGTAGTAGACCAAATGATGTCAATGGAATATTTAGGCATCCAACTCACAAGTAACCAAACTTTGACAAGAGAGGTTGAATATCAGGCCCACAAAGCATCAAAAATATTTGCATGCCTAAATAATACCATATGAAACACCAAACATTTAAAAAGGAGGACAAATTTAAAATATATAAATCCGCGATAAGGATGATTATGACCTTCACAATCGAGACAAGGTTAGATGGGATAAAGACCAAATAAATACTGGAAACAACGAAGATGAGGATACTACGAAACATTATGGGCGTGACTAAATTTGACCACATAAGAAGCGGGGAAATAAAACGAAGCTGCGAAGTTTAAAAGATTGACGAGTAGGCCAAAAGAAGATCAGATTGGAAGAGCCATATATCTAGGATGGAAGCGTCAGCATAATAATAATAAAACAAGCTTTAAGCTTATAAAGAAGTAGAAGAAGAAGTAACAGTATGCGCCAGTGTAGCCGCGTGGCTGAGATACGTAGCTACTATGCGGACGGACCCGGGTTCATTTCCGGAGCTCTCTGATGCCTACTCAGTTACTAAAAATAATTGAGTACCCGCGTTCCCTTAGAACAATTAACAATGGGGGTCGTCTAAGGTGTGGTGCTTGTCGCAGCGCCTCGCATCAGAGATGGTGGGCCACGATCGGACATAGAAAGCAAACTTATGAAAGCCGCCTTAACCTCTCAGTTAGCAGACCGAGCTCCCACACAGGACATTATGAATAAAAAATTAAGTTTGTAACATTTACTGATTAATGACCTTCTGTCACTAGGGTTTTAATTAAATTTATATCTGGGCATGTTTTAAAAACTCTCGCTTCCTAGCCGATACGTCTAATAATATTCCTTAGTACACATGAAATAGGTATCATAATATTCTTTAAATCATTGACTAACAAAATACCCCATAGCTTTTGCTTGTAATATTAAGTTGCTTTGTTGTAATGACTAGAATTTCAAGAAAGACGAATGTTCGGTTGAACTAGAGTGCTCTTATTAAGTTGCTAACGACTGATTGTGTTCCATTAACATTAATCGACTTATGGTGTTGTCTATTGCAACTTCTGTTGTTAGTAGGTCGGCATAAAAGAAAAAATCCGGTCATAACAAATGTGGTCGGCCTGATTAATGGCAATCATTGTGAGAAGTAGGATATTCATCACACCATTCACGATTTGCTTTATTTTTAAGAAAGTATACTTAAAGCGGGTTCTATGCATGTTGACTCTTGAAATAGAATAGCATCTAAAGGAGATTTTTCAGCAGACTTTGTCACTGGTGATGAATCATAGATACACCATTATAACCCAAATAAGCAGCAGTGAATGACGAGGATAAGGACTTTCCTAACCCAAAAATAATATAAGCTTTTGTTTCGGTTAAAAAAAAAAAGGGAAATCTAGGATACTTAAAGTTAAACTCAATTACAACAAGAGGTTTATCATACCCAGATGATATCCTTCTAATAACCAAAAGTCAAAGACAACTACAAGGAAATATGGAAGAACAACCTCTAACAGAAAGGAATGACCCTGAACACGGACAAAAACAAAATAATGCACATAATAAAAAGAAAAACGAAGCAACATGAGAGATAATAATCGATAGAAAAATAATAGAAAAGGTAGATACTTACAAATATTTAGGCGCACAAATTAACAAAGATGGTCGCATGGATAAAGAAATAAGAAGTAGAATCAGCAAAGCCATTAGAATGTAATATCAAATCAACAATACGCTAATAGGAAAAATAAATAAATACAAAAACAAAAATGCACTTTATAAATCCATACATATATACTAAACCTAATAATATACGGCGCAGAATCATGGACAATAATAGACAAACGTCGATCAAAAATAACCTCAGCAGGAATGAAGTATCTACACCGGGTGGTAAGGAAAACAAGACGTGACAGGGTGAGAAATAAAAGCACTAGCAAAGAACTAGAACAAGACTCTATAATACAAACGCTAGAGAAAAAACAACTCCAATGATACGGATGAATAAACAACGATAGATACCCAAAGATGATCATGAAGACGAGGATAGAAGGGAGAAGACCTAGAGGAAAACTTCACAAAACTTGGGAAGACAATATAAAAAACAGCCAGAAAAAGAGAAAAAACAACAGGACAAATAAAAACTAGATAATAATAGGCAAGAATGCAGAAAATGCCTCAATTCCCCAATACCGTGAGATAAATGAGAGAAGATAAAGTAAGTAAGTTTCGGTAGAAAAAGTGTCGATGTTAAAAAGTGTTGATATTAAAAAGACATAATAAATTAAATTTTTAAAGTAAAGCTACATGATTAGCTCCAGCCAATTTGCAAACAAAACTCAAATCTAGATTGCAGTGAGTTAGATTGGGACCAAAGCAATTTTTCAACGTCTTCACTACAGTCGACAAACGCAGGAAGCATTATAAAACCCGGATTTTGTTTCTTGTACATTTTTTTTTTTTTTTTTGATGAAAAATCTACAGGGATGGTACTGATGAGACAAATTCTGGAACTAATAAACGGTGAGACTCTGACACTGCGTACGAAATTTAGCTTGAAATTTGGGTGCTTACTACTCAAGACTTTGTTCTTTGAACTACAAAAAATATTAAATAAGTTATGGAAAGACCAACCTTAGAACAGAACAAATTTTTGTTAGAAAATTGCATACAATACGTTACATTTGTAAAACAGTTGAAAAATATGTTTTATTTCAAGGATTCAGCCAGTGGAATTTTATTATTAATTAGATTTTCAATCAGTGTTGTATACCTTATTTGTAAGTTTATGGGCTTAAATATTTTATTGAACTTGATATTTTTAAATTTGTGCTATTAATATGAGACATCTAATAACATTCAAGAAGCAACTAAGTGCAGGTTAAATTAAAATTCTTGCTATGACCTTATCTTGATCTTGCAAAAAATTCGCGTCAGTGTTTTAGATAACATTAAAAAATATTTTAACGACACAACCAGTAAGCATTGATCTTTTAGGTATATTTTGGCCTGATCTCCTATCCCAGAATTTAGTTATTGCGAATGTCTCCTTTTCGTTCATAAAATCTTCCACATATTTGTTTGTTTAAAAGACATGAGTACACTGAACAGGCGTAAGTGCAAGATAGGACAGCAACATTTGCCTGCAATAGAATTTATGCTCGTTGCTATTTCCTTATTACAAGATAAACCGCTGCATGCATATTTTGAAAACTCTTGCTGCTTACCTGATTGGTCTGATAATATTTCTTCGAGCCAAATAAACTAGTTATCTCAATGTTTGGAACTCCATTGACTATCAAGATATCCGGTAGCAAGATCAATTGGTCTCATTATAGTGATTAAAATGATAAGTGACAAATGGGTGCTGTCTATAGAATTGTCTGTGTGAATGTCGGTACTATTACGTAGTTGACAAGAAATGTGGAAAGATTAACCATAATAAATCTGCACGATTAGGTTCGGTATGGTCGGTCCTTGACATTGACGGAAAAACAGTATTAGGCGCGTGTGGACGGGCTGGTTTTTGAACAAGCGTTGGCGTGCGTGCAGAAACAGGAATTGTGATTTTGTAAAAAACGTAGTGACACTAATAAAAGACATTCCAAGATTTGAAGAGCGGCCTTTAAATAGTAGACGTTCGGGAGATTCGTATTTTTAATAGTTTGCAACATTTAGATCTAATTAACTAGATTTTTGCTAAAAAAATAATACATTAAAAAAAATTAGCGGACTTCTTTTAAAGTAACTGTTTGTTGAATAAACATGTTGGTTTTACTATTTTGATTCTTGAAAGTGTTAATGATATCCATGTTTAGTCAACCCTTTTAAATCATTTTTCGGTCCATTTAGAATCCTCTTTGGAGCATACAATTCTTTAGCTTAAATTTTATTATTTTTGAAAACAAAATGTCAAGGGTCGAACAAGAATTATTTTTGTTGATTTTTAGTAAGACATACGTTTTGCTGTGAGGGGTATTTAGATAAAATTTGTTGGAAAGTCAAAATCTTTGTAAGCATTGTAAATAGTTCAATGGCGGTCATTTTATATTTAATTTTTGGTAAGATTCTGCTCTTTCGAAATGCTTTTGCTTTTCAAGTTTGAAGCATAATTTTACACTTAGTTTTTTGACCTTTCAAGATAGTGTTAACAAATACAGATTTTCGTGGAAAAATATCAGTATACTGGTCTCTTAGTTATGTTAGAGTAAGCATGTAGTGATATTGCGTACCATTTTCTATATTGATTTTCATCTAGTTACACCATTCTTTTGTATTTTCTCTCTAGTTCAGCGTCTACTTTAAGAATAGCTTAAGTAAATTTTTAGTTGTTTTACGTGAATTTTTATTTATTTAATTTTTTGCATTAAGAACTGTTAGATGAGTTTCTGTACATTTCACACATCTGCGAATTCGTTGGCAGTAGTTCTTGGTATGACTGTAGCTTTGACATTTAGTACACCACCTATGTAATTATTTTCTTCGTATGTGTGGCTTCAATTATTACGTTAGTGTGCATCAACTATTTGATTTTGTAGGTTTCTTTATTATTATTACTATTTGGTTTTAGTCATGCTATGAACATTGGTAGAGATTTCTTGGTTATTGCTTGTTTGATATTCCAAACACTCATTACTTCATGTCCTAAAGTTTCTATATTTTACTTTAGTTTATTTGGGTACACTGAGTAGTGTGTTTTTCATGACAACTTTGAAATTTTTTTGTTTTGTTTTATATATGTGAAATTGTGCGTTTCCTTGATAATGATAAGGTAATATTCTCTTGTTGTACTTTGTATTTTGACTTGTTCGTTTCTGAGAGCTTTTAAGCTGAAGTTATCTTAGCTATCTACTTTAAGAGGTTTATTAATGGCAGTTCCCATTTGACTTTTGAAGCGGATAGACGTGCTAATCGCCGCTCCGAGTGCATGAAAGTTCAAGTGATAACGATTTTACACACAATAAACAGCTGGCCGAACGGCAAGTAAATTATTTCTCATTATCTACATTACACTAAGATTAAATATTTTGTAAAAGTAACGGACATAATAACTAATAATCGCTAGCGGTTAATAAATGCCAGGAAATTAAATAAAAGGTAACTGTGTTTACCTATTAAACTTCATTAAACAAATTCAAAATGTTACCAGCATATAATGGCCCAGGAATTAATTATAACCAAAATGGCGTACCATATAACAACGTTATACCGGGTGTTACATTAGCCAACACACAAAACCCACTAGTAGCAACTTCTTCATACCGCAACAGAACATTAACCCACCAGCCCATTCCCATCCCACTCAGCAGCAGCAATCAAACAACGAACGCTAGTACTACAGACTGACCTCAACCAGCGATGATGAAACAGAAGAAAACCCCAATGAAAACTTCAAAGAAAACCCATGGCAAAAAGTAAAACAAAACAAGCGAAGAAAAATAAATATACCTAACAGTCAAAACATTTTACTACAAAATAAATATAGCCATTTAACCGATGCCATGGAAGAAGAAACTAACACAATACAAGTAGAAAACAAGGTCCCACGACCCCCGCCAATCTTTGTCTATGGCGTAATAAATTACCAACAAATGATAAACAAATTAAATGAAATCATAGAAATAGAGCAGTACAGCACAAAATCTCTAGCTAACAATACAATAAAAATCAATTGCAATACCTCTGATACTTACCGAAAACTGATTCACTTCATGCAAGTAAACAAAATTGTGCACCATACATATCAACCGAAGGAGGAACGAGCCTATAGAGTAGTACTCAAGCACTTACATTTTACAACTAGCACAGAAAGCATTAAAAAGAACTTAGTAAAGACGAACATCAAGTCAGAAATATTATGAACGCAAGAAAACGAATAACAAAAGAACCTTTAAACCTATTCTTTGTTGACCTAGAGCCAGCACAAAGCAATAAAAATATTTATAAAATACAAAAAATACAAAATCAACTAATAACTATTGAACCACCCAAAAAAGTTAAAGGTATATCACAGTGCATGCGCTGTCAGCAATATGGTCATACTAAAGCTTATTGTACTAAACTCTATGTATGTGTTAAATGCGGGTAGACTCATAGCACGAATAATTGTACAAAAAACAAAGACACACCTGCACGATCTGCATTATGCAATGGTCCTCATCCGGCTAGCTATAAAAGCTGCGAATTCTACCAAGGCTTACTAAAAAAATCCAACAATGCTAACAATAGACTAAACATTCAACACAACCCGTTAACAGCCATCTATACAGAAAACCAACCTCAAACAAATAGTATCCAACAAAATTTAAGCTATGCAGGAGCAGTGAAACATAACAGAATCAACGAACAAAATACGTTACGCTCAACTGAGGGTAGAGAACATAACGAACATCACACAGGAACACCCTCCATCAGCCTGTGCAAATTCCTAGATGAGTTTAAGGCTATGTTTCAGCAACTCGTACAACAGAACAGCATGGTGATGAATCTGCTTACCACGCTGCTAAGTAAAATTCACTAAATTTCTAACAATAGCCCTGTGGAATGCCAATGACCTTCTACAGCACAAAAATGATGTTGAAATATTTCTTCATCATAATTCAGTGGACATCGCTAGTCAGCGAAACACATTTCACAGACAGATCATATTTTCGCATACCTAACTTCACAACCTACATAACCAATCATCCAGATAATACTGCACATGCTGGGACCGCCATTTTAATAAAAAGTTCTGTAAGCCACATCGAACTGCCAAAATATGTAACCAATCACTTACAAGCCACAGCCAGTAAAGTAAAAACACTCCCATACGAATTAACAGTAGCAGCAGTATATTGCCCACCACGGCACAATATCAAAAAAGAAAATTTCAAGGAATTCTTCCAGACACTAGGGCATAAATTTGTTGCAGGTGGGGACTATAATAGTAGGCATACGTTGTGGGGATCTCGACTAATCACAACAAAAGGCAGCCAGTTGGCTAATCTCATACTAGAAAATAATTACTCCTTCCTTTCAACGGGTACACCAACCTATTGGCCGTCAGACCCCAATAAGATCCCAGATCTTTTGGACTTTTATGTAACCAATGGGATCTCGCAAGCGTATATGAACGTAACACCATGCTACGATCTCTCCTCTGATCACTCGCCGGTAATTGCAACAACCAGTCAATATGCTATTCATAAAAAACCAACGCCCAGACTTCATAACAAAAACACAAATTGGAAACATTACAGGAACAAGATACAAGAAGACATAAAATTGAGAGTAAGTCTGAAAACTCCAGAGGAAATTGACACCGTCCTAACCACCCTAGTAAACATCCTCAAACAGGAAGCTGAACATGCCACTCCTCACACAGAATTCCAAAATCACAAGTATATAATACCTATGGACATTAAGAGCCTTATAGCAGAAAAAAGAAGAGCCAAGGCAAAGTAGCACTGTACCCATGCACCAGCAGATAAAACTGTACTAAATAGATTAAATAACCAACTGCAGCGTCAACTAAAAGAAATGAAAGAAAAGTCATTCCATGATTATGTTACCAATCTCAACAGATACGACAATTCCATTTGGAAACCTATAAAACATAAAAAAACCTAAGGCACCAATACCTCCCCTCCGTAACACTGTAATAGCATATCAACAGTGGGCTAGAAGTGATAAGGAAAAGGCCGTCCTATTTGCAGACTACTTTGCCGAAGTATTTACGCCTAATGATGACCTTACAGACAATGCTATAGACAGACATTTATCCGAGATCCCTATCAACATACCAAAGATCAAATCCTTTACTCCGAAAGAGATTGAGAAGGAAATCAGCTTATTAAATCCTCGAAAAGCTCCAGGAATAGATAAAGTGACTACAAAAATGTTAAAGGAGATGCCAAGGAAAGGGTTAGTTTTACTTACCTACATTTTCAATGCTATCGCAAGACTAAACTACTGGCCAAAACAATTAAAAATTGCCGAAATAATACTAATCCTTAAACCAGATAAAGAACCCAACGACGTATCATCGTACC
This sequence comes from Sinelater perroti, assembly GCA_036346155.1. Classification (NCBI taxonomy): domain Eukaryota; kingdom Metazoa; phylum Arthropoda; class Insecta; order Coleoptera; family Elateridae; genus Sinelater; species Sinelater perroti. Next base: position 1,733,690 of record JARFIY010000303.1, on the reverse strand, counting down.
GTCCTATAAGTCTGTTACCAATTATCTCAAAATTACTCGAACGACTCCTCCTGCAAAGAATAAACTCTGACCCAATGACAGAAGATTGGATACCTATGCATCAGTTTGGCTTCCGCAATAACCATTCCACTATACAGCAAGTGCATCGAATCAGTCACCAAATAAATCAAGCATTAGACCAAAAGAAATACTGTCTATCAGTTTTTCTAGATGTCAGTAAAGCCTTTAATAAGGTATGGCATACTGGATTACTATATAAGATCAAAGAACTTCTACCCATCACCTACTTCAAACTGATAAAATCTTACCTAGGTAGTAGAGAATTTTGCATCAAAGTCAATGACGAGGTGTCGGTCCAACGTCCAATTAAATCTGGAGTGCCCCAAGGCAGCGTCTTGGGACCCCTGTTCTACGTGCTCTATACAGCCGATCTTCCCACCAATGAAAAGACAACAATGGGTACGTTTGCCCATGACACTGTCATTCTCTCGACTTGAGGATGAAAGAACTCCAATGGCTAATTGGACGAAAATCTAAGCTCACGCTTGAAAACAAACTGTTACTCTACAATACTGTAATTAAACCAATCTGGATGTATGGAGCAGAACTATGGGGATGTGCGAGTAAATCTAACTTAAACAAAATTCAAAGGTGCCAATCAAAAATACTTCGTATGATCACGAACGCACCATGGTACGTCTCCAATCTGACGATTCACAATGATCTAAAAATTCCTTTCGTGAGGGACGCCATAAAAGAAAAAAGTACAAGACATCACAACAAACTGGAAACCCACGTCAACCCCTGTTGCACCCATTGCTTGATGCGCAAAATGGTAGAAGACTGAAACGAAACTGGCCAGCAGATCTGAAACAGGATTAGCGAGGGCAACTCACTGGAGAAGTCCTCTTCACACCAATCACGACTACCCTAGTAATTAAAAAACAGCTTATAGAATGACTTATAATTCTGATTGCTAATTAAATGATATATAAAAAAAAATTAATGGCTTTACATTCTTAATTTCTGATATAAATGTAGGTTGACGATTGGGTTCCTTTGGGGTTGATGCTTCTTCCGTCTGGCCAATTTTTACGTCTGCATTTTCTAGGTCTTACAATCTATTGCTAGTTTATGTTACAGCACCTAACCAGTATTGGTTGATTGTTATTTGTCTTTGATTAACTGAAATGCCTTTCATACTTGTAGGTCGCTTTCTGTTGATTAGTTGCTAATCATCTTTTTGCAAATCTGGGTGCATTGGTTGTTCTATGTAGGTAAATTGGTTTAAAATTGACAATAGTCTGTATGTATGAGTATGATTATACATTTTTCTATAAAATAAAAGGTTGTTGTTGTCCCATCAAAAGATAAGGGTTGGATTATAAAAAAAAACTGCACTCTCAGTACATAAACAAGGCTACGTATACAAATTAAAAAAAATTCAAAACACTGTTTATTCTGTTGTTTTGCTGCCAAAAGGCTACTTGAAGTGTAGTTTTTTACTCACAAAGGATTTTAATGTTTAATAATGTTTACGTTGATTTTTCGGTATGCATGTCTAGCATCGCTTTATATACGAGCCCTTTATTTTCTAGTGTAAGTTGCGACTTTCTTCCGGTTATCCAATACAGCTGCCTTTTTTCGCGCACTTACAGGAACTGCACCCTCAAGGGCTTATTGTGCCGACTAACATGCACTTAATAATAGGACATTCCCATACACCCATGGGTTGAGCGAGACTCGAACTCGCGCGCGTCGGGTAGAGGACAGAGCCAACTCGTTGAACTATCTGAGCCACCGCGTCCCAATACAGCTGCCTTGGTTTGATGTTTAATTGCTTCTTTTTTGTTTCTATGTGGGATCTCCATATTAGTCTTCTGTCTAAGTTGATATCTAAGTATTTAGCTATTGTATCTTAAGGTACAGGTTGTTCGTTGAGGTTGGTGGGCAAATAGGTCTTTTTGTGGTGAAAGTTACATGTATAGATTTCTGTTCATTAACCCTGAATCTCCAATCTTTAAGCCATTTCTCAATATTGTTTATATTTCCTTGAACAAGATTAGTTATAATTTCGAGATCTTTGTGTGATGCAATCACCGTAGTGTCATTAGCGAAAGTTGCTGCTGTTGTACTTTGTAGTACCGGAAAGTCGGCAGTAAAGATCAAATACAAGATTGGCTCTAAGATGCTTCTTTGAGGGGCACCTGATTCGATTGGTTTTAGGCTTGTTTGACGTTGACGTTGAGATTTTGGTGATTTTGTGATCATGTTGTGATCTTTGTATATTATTGACCCTAAGCACCTCGTGACCTTTCTTTTCTATTTCATTTTTCATATCGTTGATATCTACAGATAGATGTAAGCTTTTTAATACTACTTTGAAGCTTCTCTTATCCTTCATCTGATAAGTATAACACTGAGGACTTTTTTTAACAGTTATTCCATAACTATGGGACACTTTTCGGTTTTTGAAGGTTGCATTTTTACTTGGTTATTGCTTAATATTTTTAAAGTGTAGCTGTCGGCAGCTAATTTATTCAATAAGTTTTGCAGCGGAGCTATATTTTCAACTCCACTTAAAAAATTGGAGAAGCCTTACTGGTTTTTTATTGTCGGTTGTTAGATTTATTGTCTGTATTTCCTTCTTCAGATAATTTTTTGTGTTGATTGGCTTATTTAGCCAGTAGTTTGACGAAATTGCTTGTTTTTTTATGTTGTTATTTGCTTGCGTGCTAACCCTTAGTCTTTTTTTGTATTGGACTGTTTTCCATATCTGTTTAGTTTTAATAGGTTATTGTGTTTTAGAAATAAAGTCCGTTTAATGTTGCACTAGCTATTTACGGCTATTTATTGTGGAACGTTTTTCTGAACAGCTGAATCCAGCTGATAATGCGGCGCTGGCCGGATACCGCGCCTGAACTTGAACCGTGCTATCACACTCACATTCAATATGACTGCACCCTTGCTGACTAAAACTGGTACTGATGCGATAGAAAATCCTTACTTTTAAAAACATCGTAGTACATAAAATGCCCTACGAATACTATTAATGCCGACTTGAAATTTCGAAAACTGTGGTTAATGAATCCCACACTTTTTAGCCGCTGCCAAATAGAAAAAAATAGTTTTTAGAATCGTGTTTTAATATATGATAAAACTTGAGTGCATCACTACACTCCGTAACAGAGCCTTCCACTATGGAGCGAGATTTGAAAAATAAAGATTATTCAGCGATAGCACAAATGTGATTGTCTGCAAGAAAACTTTTTACGACAGTTTTATTTGAAATTTTAAAAACGCTCTGATTATTTATTTTTTTAAACAATCTACAATTAGTGGCATCTAGCGCTACGAGTTCTTACCAAAGTTAAAGGTCAAAATAACGGGAAGTTCAGATTCGTAGTGTTACTGCTGAAAAATAATGCGATACTTTATAGCTCCACTAATACAGCGTATTTTTGCAAATCTCTGTTAGAAAACTACTAAAGGGGAAAATTATAAGCAGGAAATTTTAGAGCTATAAGCAGGTTGGAGAATTCGTGCACAGTCAGCTTCGTACTCGCCCTATTGCTTTTTGACACCGGCATTTAAAAACTCATAGATTTCTGGAAAAAAGGTGTAAATTTTAGTGGAACATTTTGTAATTTTTCAAATATTAGCTGATAAATTTATTTTTAAATAAGTCCTTTATATTTATATTATTCTTGTATTTCGAATAATGCCACAACACAATGTAAAACATTCAATCAACTCTACGGGTTATTATGTTTAAAAAGTAAAATGAATTATTAATTACAGAAAGCGTAGAAACGCTTAAGAGGTAGTGAATGAGATTACAATTCCGTGTGTGTGTGTGTGTGAGAGTGTGTGCGCGCGTGAGCGTGCGTGTTATTCGGTGAACACGATAACTCAAAAATTATTGGTCAGATTGACACCAAATTTGCTATACAGGTACCTTAGGCTGTAACAACCTATGGGTATAAACCGTTAGTGACAGTTACGATTTCAAAAATGATTCATATTATCATACATCATTCAACTCGCCTTTGAACACTGACAAAGATAGGCATAAATTGTTGAAATACTAACTAACGGTTTTTCTACAAAGTAATACAGCAAATGTATCTATCGGTTAATTCATCAATTGGTCATTTTCTGTTAATTGCTATTGTGTTATTCGAGGCTTTCGGTAGTTGCAAATTTGGGTTTACACCCTTCTCGTTCTGATTAGCTAAAAATGTTTAAAAAATTCATTGTGTTCTTAATAGGTTTCGCATCATTGACCAAAATAATTCAATAGAAAACTTTTAATGTACAAATATTCATTAATATTAAAACTTTTCAACATTATTTTGAGTTACAGAAAAATTTAAAATAAGAAGTTTTAAGAATTTAAGTTTAACTGTACGTACAGTGGTGTCTACCCATCGGTATATGCCTACGAAGGATTTCTTGCGCGCGCGTATAGGTATATTGGTTATAAATACGCAAAACATGTCTTAGATTGTCTTACTTTAAAAACGAAGCGTAAACGCAACATGTAATTACTTTTGTGCTAATTTATATACATATGTGGTTAGATTAATGCATGCATTTCTCTAAAACTTGTAAAGTAGAAGTATTTAATGTTAAACAGCATTATTTATAAAATGTCAATACTTTTTATATTGTTTAAAACTGTTTTACTGTTTACATTTCTTTTAAATTTAATGAATGTCGCGACATTTTTTTTCAAAGAATTAAACAAGGTTTACGTATATCGCAAATTGAAATTGAACAGCCCGTTAACAGATAGCAAACGTATGTTTTTTTTAAATCTTCAAGAGAACCAGTTTACGTCTTTGCATTATAAAAATAAAAATAAAAATATTTCATTTGATATAACACGTACTTGCATGTGTCGATATCTATATACACCTTCAATGTTTTATTTTTAGAAATAAATACATGTAAGTATATAATTGCCCATCAGGTGAAAATTCTTTTAATAGGTATTTTATTAAGATAGTAGATAGGCGTTTGCAATCCAAAATATGTAATAATTGCAATAATATTTATAATAACAGGTGTCGTAAAAAGTTAACCACCAAAACTAATTCTGGTAACATATTGATCAAGTATGTTATCCAATTCTGTACATGGCATTGAAAATTAATATTGTTACTTAAGAAATTCACTACAAAGTAATTGTAATGATATAAATTATTTGTATATTTTTCATTATACTTCAGTGTTGTATTTTTTGGATTTTGTTTATCGTTAGGTTGATTAAAATTTCTACGTAGTTTTTTTTAAACAGTTTCGACTCGAAGTATGCAACTATTTGAATATTGTTGTTGCCTGCTGTACCTCACCGTCAAATGTTAAAGCCCGTAGAGGCTTGAACATTACATCATAAATAATAAGTTTGTTTACTTAATTTTAAGTCAAGTTTTTGTTTTACTCACATACGTTTTTCAGGTCAAGCTTTTATCTAAAGGCATTTTTTAAAATTTATTTATTTATCTATAATCTATCTCTCAGAGACATGCAGTAGGCGATTTGACAATAATATATACATATAAAAATAACATAAACATGTGGAAAACACCATTGAGAATTCCCGTTCAGTAACTTAGTGGTTTTGTCGCTCAACGGGGCGACAACAGATTCGAAGTGGCGACAGCGAAGCGAATTGAATCCAAATGCGGGAGCTGGGCGCTTCGACATAATTAGTGTGTAACTTCACGTTATCTATTGTAGGTGCTTTTCGACCTTAAATTTGTCGACCTCGAATGGGGGCTGGAGAAAAGGGATTTAGAAATTATTAAAATAAGGCCGTGTTACAGTCTCGTTGGATGCTAGCGAATCCACAATGTTTTTATTTTTAAATTGCGGGTGACGTGAGCGCCATGCTAAGGGGTTTAAAAGCAGATTTGAATTCGAATATAGCAGATCTGAACTTGAATACAAATAATGTAAATCAGACTTGAATTTGAATAAAAATATTATAAAAGCAGATTTGAGCTCGGATATAGTTGGCCTGAAAGAAGAATTCTCTAAAACAGCAAAAGATAAAATGAATCAAGTCAGAACAGAAATCAGTGAGGTCCGAGAAAAAATCAAAGGTAAAATTAATGGACCAAAGGTAGTGGTAGATGAACAAGACTAGAAAATTGATGCTCTTGAAGAGAAAATAAAAGAAAATGAAGGAAAGTTTAGTGCTCCGATTAAGATCATTTTTGGTAGCGTGTCTGGCAAGTCTAACAAGGACAGTCAAGAAAGCTGGCAGGTACAGCGGCTATTTTCGTGTACCGATATGATGAACCAAAGTTCAGACCTCAACGTTTGATGGTAAGTCTTCTTGGACGAATTATATAAAACAGTTTAAGGCGGCTGCTAGAATAAATGGATGGTCGAAAACTGAAAAGACGGTTGCTTTAATTGTTGCTATACGTGGGGATGCTTTGGATGGACTGCAGACTATGTCTGCTAACAAGCAAAAATATTACAGCCAGATTGTCAAACGCCTTGAAATGTGTTACGATAATGCTCATCTGGAAGACGTTTATCGCTTACAGGGTGAAACTTTCCAAGAATTTCAGGTAGACATAGCTCGTCTCGTATGTATTGTATATCCAACAGCACTAGATAACCCTTTAGAGGTATTAGGTGTGCGAATATTCATTTACGACATTAACGATCGGGAGACTCAGTAAGCGACGAGGTTGGCTAGACCAAAAACATTGACTGACGCGCTCACGCACACAGTAGAATTTAATCTGCTAAACAAGTGCCCAGAAAACATGATAAGAGAACTGGCGGCAGATACGGGCACATTGTGTGACGCATAATCTGAAAATGTATAGAGGAATCACCACTGTATTTCGTACGAAATTTGGTTCAATGGAAGAATTAAGAAAACAGCACCCAGAAGTCGGAAAGACGTTGCGCATGCATTATGGTAGCAGAAATATCTACTACCATGTGACCAAAGAATTCTCACAGGACAAATCGACTTATTGCGCATTGTGAGAAACACTGACGAAGCTACGCAGTCATCTGGCAATACCAAAGCTGGCGTGCGGATTAGATGGCCTCGACTGGAGAATAGTTAGAAACATGATAGAACAGCCTTTTTCAGGGTTTTGGCATCGACGTCTTAGTTTGCAGCTACCATTTGCAAAAGCCGGTAATCCCAGAGAAGAGCGTTGACTGTTACTTCTATCTGAAGTCTCGGTTCAAAAAAGGTCAAGACTGCAAATACCTCCATAACCTATTCAAACGTTAGAAAAAAATGATTGGAGGCGGCTCATCCTTAAAGAAAGGGCAGTGTAATGAATTTATCAATACTCTATGTGGAGATGTGGTATTTTCAAGAAATCCAGCTGGTGCTAGAGAATACTTTGGCGAATTCAAAGAAAGTAAACCTTCCAGGAGGTTCTAGTCCGGCGCTTCCAGGCGTTTTGCAATTCTTTTAATAGACCCGAAATAGGCATAAATATTACGCAGCAGAGCGATAACGGATTCGAAGAGGCGACAGCGAATCCAAGTAGGAAGTTAACATAAATAGTGTGTAGTTTTACGATATCTTTTGTATATATATATATATATATATATATATATATACATACACGAACGCGCACGCGCACACGTACACAAATAAATAAGTAGTTTTAGTAAATTTGCACGAGTTATTCACCACTGTAGAGAGCAGAAACACTGCAATATTTTAAAAACTTTTGTTTCGTTGAATTACGCCTATCCTTCTGGGCAACAATTTAATTCACCAGTCTGGGCTTCGAGAGCAACATGCTAGAATTGAACAAATCCATGAAGTTGTTGAGAGATTATTAAAGATTTAAAAAGAAAAGGATAGTGCTTAGCAATATTTTGGAAGTAACACAAGCTTTGTTTTAAAATCTACTTTCAGACTGCTGTTTACTTATCAAATCAAACATTTTTTACTTAAATTTTTAGAATATTATTTTCTATCAGCTCTGGTGTCCCTTAAGGGAGTATTTTGGGGCCAATATGATATATCCTGTACACAGCAGATCTTTCTGTTCTCAGATGTACAGTTTTAGCATCCCATCTTGATTTGTAAACAGCAACCGTTACAATAAACAATCAACAAGTTCCATAAGCTAATAATATCCGAACTTTATCTTGATAGAAGATTAATCCGAAAAAATGCATCTGGTCTAAATGTAAGCAACTAGGAGAAATATACCGTGAAATGTACGGTCTGTTTTGATGCAAATCTCAGCCGTCTTTTGAATACAAGATGTTATTTTATAAAGCCATTCTTTAAGTGTACAAATGATATCCCAAGAGCCATAGTGAACGCTTCAATTGAGGTAATATAGCGCGATCTTAATATTTTCACAATTAATGAGAAAATACAAAAACAGTGTGCGTTATCACCACCGGCATGCTAATCTTAATTTATTTGACTGCCTTCTGAAAAGTAATGAAGATGAGTTTAGGCTCAAGAAATTTAAGTCGTCGCTTCTCCTAAACTTTTTGTGTACAACTAATTATTCTTCGTAATATGCAGGATAAAAATATATAAAAAAAATGAATTGAATTTAATGTCCATATTTTTTTCTCTATAAAATTTTTCTTTGGTTAATAAGTGTTTGCATTTTATTTGTAAAAAAACAACTAAAACATGTTTTTATTTTCTTGTGTTACGTAACAGCATAATTAGAATAAATTAATAACAAAAAAATTGCATTGCTTAGTCAACAATTGTCCAGCAATTCACGCGATTGCGTTGCCATTCCGCGAGTCGCGCCATTTAAACAATTGATCTGCCGCTCTCGCATACTTTAGCTGGTGTTAAGATTGAGTAGAAGATCTAGAAAATTGTTTAGCAATGGCGCTTAGAAATCTAGTCTTCCGTGAACCGCGGCGCGGCGCACACGAAAACTGGCCCATCGCGGACTCGCAACCATCCGCCAAATATTGCATAGAATGCCATTTGTTCACTTTAGAATAATCGTTCTGTAATTTTCAAACATTCCAAAATCCAAAATCAACATGCGATAGCTCAAATGACCAAGCTGATTAGAATTTTGCACGTGTGAAGCCGCGTGTTTTTCGACCATGGGGAACTTAGCTGCTGGGTGCAGGTCCAGGCGGTAAGTTTTTCTTAAATTTGTTCTTTAAATATTGCTGACATGTAAATAATTATTCCAAATTTTATATTAAATTTAGAAAAATTAATGTACGGCCCCCGTCCACGAAATTAGCAAAGTGGAGTCAAGCATTTTAACCATGTCTTTGCCATTTCGCTAATTATTCAAAAAGGCAGCTTAAGTGGTGATGTAATTTCATTGATGTCCAAGTTATTTAAATGTAGAAAAGCGCCAATCTCAATAGTGATGATGTAGCGAGTGAATTTGTGCCAAGCCGCAGTTCCCATGGTGCAAACAGCAAAAATCCTTAGAATCGCGATCGGCACAAGCATGCCACTGTCGCTGTAGTGACAGCTTCTGGCGCATCAGAAGAAGTTAATCTGTCATAAACAGTTTAGTTGTGTTATTTTGCCGCTTATGCCCTGTCACTAATCTGCTTGGTACTTATTTTAACTGACAAAGCATAAAAATGCCCGGGAAAGATTATAAAATTTGCATTAAAATACGGATTCAAGTGAAAAGTATGCGTTGACAATAAAAGAGCCGTTATATTACTACATATTTAGCAGATCTTATAATAGTGTTTATAAAAGCTTTTTATCTTTTATAGCACTAAAAGTTTGTTTTATTAAGCGTGCTTTACAGACTAAATAAACTTCGTGTACTATTTTGGATGTGTTCATAGATATAAATTTGTATAAGTAAGAAATGGAGTTTTTAAAATTTCGTTTTCTGTTAAATATCCTTTTAATAAAGTATCATCTACTTAAAGCAATAAAAAAATATTTAGAATTAATAGATTTACTTTATAAATTACAATGTAACCTACCTTTACTTTATTATAGTTTTCATTAACGTTAACGTAGCAGTTTTAAGGTAACATGTCTTAGCAAGCATAGATCTATTCGTGCATATTACTGATGTAAATAATTGCAAAATTAAATATTTTAAGTTTTATTGGTTTATGTAATAAATATACAATAAATAATGCATTTACAAAGTACATTTTGCATTAAAAAAACATAATTGTTACATTTTTTCTATTGCGTTTTTATAAGTTAGTATTTTCTTGGAATACTCTGCACAAACTGTACGCGTACTAGCACTACAACATTGGTGATACGTTTTTTTATGAACAATAATACCACAGTTTATGTACGTTTGAGTTCTCTGCAGATCTCTTAAATCATACCGTTCGATATGATCCATTGCCAATTCTGTTGCTATTTCCTGTAAATGGGGATGGATATTTTTCTAAACCATAGATAAAACTATCCCGCAAGCCTCAATTAGAAATTGTTGAGAATAGATTGATAGAGCGGTAGAATTTAATCCTTGATTTATTTATGTTTTAGGACTATAATGTACCCGATTTTCAAAGGTTTCTTTTATGTCGGCGTAGTATGATATAGGTGTTTTGGAATTACTTTATATGGCCGATTTTATTTTATATGGTACGTGTAATGTATAGCTTTGTTCATCTACATATACATATATGATTATTTTACTGTATGTGTCGAGAGTGACTGTATTTATTTTAACGACGTCATTATGAAAGCTTTTGGGTGAGTAATTCTCTTCTTTAGTTGTTTATAATCTATAACATCACGTACAAAGATAAACTGTTTTTCGTTAGCCTCTGCGTTTGATTCATCTTCATTACTTAAGACTGCGTATCGATTACCTTTTATAATTTGGGGCTTCTTGTTGTTTGCGTAAGAAGCTTTATTAATCGTTTTTAATATATTTTTTAATTAATATATTTTATTAATATATTTGGGTTTCTTTTCTTGTTCGTCATCTTCATACTATTCAAAGTGCTTTCACTTTGAACATTGTATGGTTGGTATACTGCCTTGTAAAGCTCGTAAGATTGTGATTGAGTTAGTGTTTGATATACTGGTTCATATTGAGTAAAAAAGTACGATTGACATATTTGCTTTGTTGTTTGGTATAAGCTGTAATTGTTGTAGTAACATATGACTCGTTTATTGTTGCTAGTTGTATTTATTAAATGCGCCGTAAAACTGTTGCTAGCCAGCAGCATGTGTATTAAGATGTGCTATTTTGAGTTTTAATTAAGTTTCTTATTTAAATTAATAATAAATTTTTACAGTTTGCAAGTTAATTGTGTGTAACAAATCAAAATACTCTGGGTAGATAACAATGCCAATTCAAGATTTACTGCTTAATATCACTCAACATACATTAAATCTGTGTAAAATTTTGAACCCTTCACCAGGCTTAATATGATTCAAATTTATGTAATGCATGGATGGCACCAGTCCAATACATGCGAATACAAACATTTGAACTATAGAAATACACCGAAAAGATTGCGATGGTCAATTTTTATGCAACCTAATTGACATAATATAATATAATAATTTGTGAGTTTTTGTAAGTTTAACTTTATTTTCGAATAATAATTTTATGCTTGTAACGGAAAATGTTTGTATGTAAATAATAGTGAGGGATTGTTTTAGTTTTTGAATATATTTTTTAATTATTCTGGTATTATTAATTATAACGGTAAAGTTCTAACACCCCGTGTGAGAACACGGCCTGCGAACTGACAATGAGAAGGTTGAGGCTCTCATATGTTCGCTCTCTCTGCCCGGTCTTCACGCACTATTTCTGATGCGGGGCGATGTGGCAAGCACCGCGCCTTAGGCGACCGCCATTGTTGCCCATTGTTCAAGTGAACGCAAGTAACTTAATTATTTTTAGTGACTGATAAGTCCACCCGTCATGCATAAGAGAGCTTCAGGAATGAACCCGGGTCCTCCCGCACTGCAGCCCGCGCCTCTACTTCGCGACCATGCCGACAATATTTCCAATTATTACTAGATTTAATTATTAAAACAAAATTTATTTATTTATTTCAAACTATATATAATTTCGTTAGCAAGTCATTATGAGTACGTCATTCGCACCCAAGGTGTATAAATAAGGTGTACAAATAAAGAAGAAAAATCGGGTCAGGTGACTACTGCATAGTCATGCTAGTCAGCTACCATGCAGAGATTGGAAGTATACCTTAAATTACCAAAATGTTAAAAGTATTAGTCGTTTAAATTTGAGCATTCTAAAGATTTAATGAGTACATTAGCCGACGCTGCCTTGAGATAATAAATATAAAAGTTGTATATAAGAAAAAGTATGGTGTACAGAGCACAAAATAAAACTAAGGTAATTTGTTTTATAAATATAAATAAAATCAATATTAGTAGTAAATACAAATTTAACTGGCAAAAGGGATATCTTGTTCGTCTATGTAGCAGTTAATAATAATCCTAAAATAAAGGATTTTCCAATAGGGGAGCTCGAACTTTGACAGAGTTTAGCGACCATGTTGGTAAGCTACAACTATCAAATTTGGAGGTTATAGTAACTAATGTTGGGCAAATGATCGTGGAAAGTTACAACGTTGAGTAACGCGTGCAAATCATTAACTTTACTATCAAATTGAGTGTTAGTTAAGAGTCCTGTTAAGTAGACTTTTCGTTGTTTGGTGGACAAATTAGAATCAACTGGTTCAGTAAATAATCAAACAACACTCGTGCGTCGTCGTAATGTGAGGTCTGCAGAAAACATTGCTGCAGTGAACGAGAGTGTGGAAGATAACCCGAGGCAGTCAATTCCTCGTCGCGCCTAATAACTTGACCTTTCGCAGACCTCAACTTGGCGAATTTTGCGTCGGGACTTGGGTCTACACCTAGACACAAAATTCAACTAAACTATGGAACTGAAAGTAAACGATCATGGGGAGCGTCGAGCGTTCTCTGACTGAGCTCTGGAGCAGTTGGAAGTAGACTCCGATTTAGGACGGTAAATCATCTTCAACGACGAGACCCATATTTGAATGAATGGCTATGTCAACAAGCAAAATTGTGGCATTTGGGGAAACAACAATCCACATGAGACCCATCAGTTGCAAATGCATTCAAAAAATCACTGTTTGGTGTAAATTTTAGTTCAACAGGGTCATTGGCCCGTACTTCTTCGAAAATGAAGCTGACGCCGCTATAACTGTGCCCGACGAGAAGTTCAAGTCGATGGTAATCAATTTTTTTTTTGACTAAATTGGAAGACAAATCTCAACGAAATGTGGTTCCAACAAGACGGCGCTACGTGACACACAGCGCATGCAATAATGGATTTTCTGCATGCCAAATTTGACGACATGGTTATCTCGTGCTTCGGCGACGTCAACTGGCCATCGATATCATGTGATTTAACGCCATTAGACTTCTTCTTGTGGGGTTACGTTAAACCACTGGTTTATGCGAATAATCCGCAGACGATCGATGCCTGAAAAGTCATCATAACCAATGCCATCAGTGATATCGAGCCCGATTTATGTGATCGAGTCATCAAAATTGGACCTCTCGGATATGCGCCGCCCAGCGAAGCCGCGGCGGTCATTTGGCCGATATCATATTCCTCACATAATGTAATCGAATACTCTTTCAAATAAAAAAAAAATGTAATGACATCTCACACATAACTTGTTTTATTTAAAAAGTCCTTAATGGAAAACCCTTTAGTATTAAAATATTTCCAGAGCTAACTTAATCTCGTTGAATAGCAGTTATTAAAACAGAAAATAAAAATTATCAATTTAAATCAAGGCAAGTCACATTCACCATACATTGTTTGGTCCCTAGTTACCAACACCAATTCAAACAGCTGCTAAGTATCTTAGTTTATACCTCGATCAGAGACTTGCATGAGAGAAACATTTAAACCTCAAAAAATTAATACTGGCTGGGTCATAAGTTGCGATTTTTATAGTTAATAACAAATTTATAATTTCGTTTATTTTAGATTTTAAAATTATAGGCTTTAGAAATTAATGCTAGAAAATTTACTTCAAATGAAAGGGTTACAATATTTGAAGTCTATTTTGAAAACTACAAGTCTGTCGTTCTCATACAACCCGCTTACATACAGCATTTTATTTCAATTCTGTTATAATGGGGCTAATTCGTCATTTTTGGTAACAGTACTATGCGTACGTTAGACAGGTTCAGGAAAACATTAAAAAAAATGCAAAAACTTCGACTCGACGACGATTGGAATCTTAAGAACATCACTAGTGCGGTTACAAAACTGTTAATATATGTATCCTTATAAGGTTTAACTGATTGATTAGATAAAGCTGGTAAACTTTCAACAAAGACTATGTTCAAATCCAAGAAATGGCCAGATATGATAACTGATTTACTCAAAAACTGCTAATGGATGATAAAACCCACTTTTATCTAAATAGCTTTGTAAATAAACAGATCATTGATTTTGGGATCCGGAAAACTCAAAAATTATACATAAACGTGAATTCTTCTAGTGCCACTATTTGGTGTGGGGTGACATCAGAAAAAGTAATCGAACTTTATCGTTTCTAGGATAATGTTGAGAATGCTGTGACAGTTACCGTAGCTTACTATCAAGAAATGCTAGAAACTTTTATTCGTTCAGATTTTGAGAACACGCCTAATTTATGATGGTAATAAAATGGATCATCTGCCCATACAGCTTTTAAGAGACATTTTTTGGCAGAGATATAATTTTACCTAATAGCGATTTTAAATAGCCCACACTTTTACCTGATTTGCAGATCTGTGTTTTACCGAATTTGCGTATAGAATTTAATTAAAATTGTCGACTTCTCCCTTCTTAAAGTTGCAATAAGTACTGATTTTTATTGTCTTTTAAAAAACAAGCATTAGGCTTTTGATATTTTATCAGCTGCTAGGCAAAAGACATAATGGTCTGTAGCTTTTTTCCTGGGTATTCTTGTGCAAGTTAGGTCTTTGGGTCGTAATCTGTATGCAAATTTATAACTGATAAAGTATTTTTTTGAACTACAGTGTGTCCAGAAGGGCATGGGGTATTTATATTTGCACCGCACATATAACGGCGCGGTTTGGAGGGGCGCCATAAGGATAGGTTCTTTGGAGATATAGTAGCCGTGGAAATGTACCCGGGAGACCATCGCGCTTTTTGCGCACGCGCCTATTATCTCAAGGGTGATTCGATAGTTACAGCTCAACTATTATATCGTGAAGAATTTAACGTACGAAATGCACCGAAGGACGATACCATCAGAAAATGGATTCGAATGTTTGAAAATACCGGTTCGACCGTAAATATTCTCAGTCAAGGTCGCCCGCGATCTGTTCGAAACCAACAAACGATTGAACAAGTGAGAGTTTCAGTGTCTGAAAATGCGTCTCAATCAGTTCGCAAACGCAGTCAAGAACTTAACATTAAAAATCGTCCTGGCACAACATTATGAGGCAAGTTGTAAAACTTGCAGTCTACACAATTCAGTTTGTTCATAACCTGAACGTTACCGACTATCCTCTCTGGCTGAATTTTGCAAATGAAATACTTTAAGGTTCCCCAACGTTCGAAAACATTCTGTTTAGTGACGAAGCGATCTTCACTTAAATGGTTACGTAAACAAATACAACTATCGCTACTGGACCAAGACAGACACATGAACGACCATTACATAGTCCAAAAGTTAGTGTGGGCTGTCATGTCTGGTGAAGGCATCATTGGACTTTTTTTTGAAGACCGGCTAGGGCGAGCACTTACAGCAATCAGTGAACGGTATTGCGACATGTTAAGAAACTTTTTGGTTCCACAACTGCAGAAGTTTGAGGATTTTAATGTGGAAATATGGTTTTAACAAAATGGAGCCACTTGCCACCCTCAACCAATCACTTGAAGTTATCAATCAACTTTTCCCGGAAAAAGTAATCTCTCGTCGAGGCACCATCAACTGTCCCCCGAGAAGCCCCGATCTTACACCCCTTGATTATTTCTTTTGGGGCTACCTTAAAGAGAAAGTATATGCAAACAAACTACGAACTCTACTGCAATTGAAGCACAATATGCGCACTAAAATAGCCGCTGTTTCCAGAGAGATGTTGTAGACGCATGGCGGCTAATTTCCGTGTTGGTTAGAGGATTGCCACCAGCGCAAAGGTCAACATTTGAACAACTTAATCTTTGTCACTTAATTTTCCAAAACTTTGTCTAAATATTAAAAATAAAAAAAATATTTTTCTGAGTTGTAGTGTTTTCTTTTTATTGAATTTACAAATACTTCCTACCCTTTTCTCGAAACCCTGTAATACTCTATTCATTCTGAAAAAACCTCTGCAAAAATTTTCTAGTACTATTTAAGTCAAGTTTTCTAATCTTTAACTATAGTAGTAAATAACTAGTGCTGCTATTGTAGATCAACCAAAATTTTGTACCGTGGCTTATCTTGTTTGTTTAGTAAATACTATAGGAAAGATACGTGGTCCCACAAAAAGAATTAGTTGCTACCAAGTTTGTGTTAACATTTTTCTAGACTATTACATAAAGCACGTAAATCTGAACCCAATACAAGTAAAGCTAATGATGATAAATTATATTACAAAAAGTCCATACATTTATTACTTTGTACCTTAAACGACATAAATTTCTTCTTTTTGAGATGTCTAACAATTTTCTGCAGCTTTTCTATCTCACTATGCAACATGTTTAACCCAGCCAGTTTATTTCCTATAAGTCATCACAATTAAATCAAGCAACAAAAGTATTTTAATACCATCTGTTTTTGGATAATGTTCTTATGATAGTATTGTCAGGCGAGTTTCCATTGACAAAGTATTTTCGTAGATGCAAAACTTAAAGAGCACGAAGGGTTTGCTTTTAATCAAGCACGCTGAGAATTCTATCGTCGCCTTATCTTTGGTGCCTTCATTAGCGTCACATTCAGGAAACGTAAATGTTCCTGAAGCTCAACAAGCTTACGAACCCGGTACAGGTTACTTCTCGTCATAGATCACTTTTCCTTTAAGGTTACTGGTTGTACTTGTTGAAGATGACGAACTTATATAAAATTAATAGATAAATGAATTATTACTAATTTTAACACACTTAATAATTCGCTTATTGAAAAATTGAACACAAAATTGGATTTTTAAATGTGCTAACTTTTATTGCTTCAAATCGTAATTGGGTACTTAAAGGTATAATTAAGTTTATAAAATTAGTAAATTGTGAAATTTCGCCCTTTTTATAACTTTTTCAATTAGAAAATAATTTCGAATGTACCTACTCTAAATATTCACCTACAGCCCCCAAAAATCAAATTTGATCCTTTAGAAAAGAAATAAGCATAACTCCATCAAAACTTTACTCTGTTTACAAGACTTAATTATTTAATCTGGACTAATTGTAAAATAAATAAACTCGAGCAATAGACGCCGAAAATGGTTGATACGTTCGTTAGGAAAATCACGAATTGATTAGCTGTAATACTTTTGTAAGCGAACTGTTTTAATAATGTGTTTATAAAAAATCCTTTTTCTCTTTTTCCGAAAATGGCGAAATTTTTTGCTCAATGCAAATTAAATGCGTTCTATAATTAAATGCAATCTATAAAATGGTCATTTTAAATTGTTTTTATTAGGATTATTGTTACGAAATATAAAAACATGGTCTGTGAGTAGTGTTTTATAAAAGTATCTTTAAAAGATATTGCTGCCCTTATTCTCCTTAGAAAGCTTCTACTACATTGTGAATACAACTATGTTCCATCTGTACTTGGAAATCATCTTTGATTTACTCGATTGATTGGTGACAATAATACAATAAGATACACTTTATTAGAACAATTTTTTTTGGTCGCCTTTTATCACAGACTACCATGCATTCTCTATTGGGTTAAGATCGGCTAAATTTTCAGACTTGGGCAACAATTCTATTCACATACTATATCATAAATTTGGTTTTACAGAACAGAGATAAAGAAAATGGTTAGCATGTAAAGCTAAACTTTATTATTTGATTTTTTTACTGCTTAATATTAAGTGCTACTGAACAATGGATTAATATCAAAAGAATCAGTTTTTTATACAAAAAGACAGATTTAAATCTTGCTAAAACTTAAGGTTTTTAACAATTAATGGTTAACAATTTCTTATAAAATTTTTACGGAAAATACTACAAATGTTTTAATAGTCTGAGAATTGCTGTTATACCTTTTTTTAAGCTGAAGTTTTGCTAGTTAGAAACGTTCTTATGTGAAGTATGTGTAGAAGGTAAACTGACAAAAATATTTGATGAAACTTATAAAACCGATTTTAAATAACAATGGCCTAATTAGATGCCAGTAAATTATAGCCAATTTTTGGTAATGAATTCCCATTAAAATTAAAGGCTCGCACGTAGTTATTTTAAATAAAGTATAATGAAAAAAGCATACTTTATTCGAACTGTTTGCTATAGCGACATTTAAAACTATTAATGAAGCAGAGACAACAAAATTTTACTTTCGTAAAACAAATAAAAGAGATTATAGTAAAACTTTTAATTTTAGTTACAAGTTTATCGTTAATTTAACAGGCTAATAGTATTACTAAGCCTTTGCTCATATACGGTATTAATTTTCTAAACATGATACTCTTGTGTTTTCTATCCAACGTAAAATGGTGTGAAGAAGTCCTAGATCACTTAGCAAACTACTTTGCATATTTCTTGTAATTATTGCTAATCAATTGGTAACATATCGAAAATGATGCAATTCGAAATGATACTAAGAAGAGCATGCCTGGCTAACAAAAAACTCCATTCTACGGAATTAACTAAATAGTGAGGCTAAGCTGTTGAAGTTGAAGTACAAGGTGTCTCATATTCTATAGGATTTGGGAGTGAGGGGGGGTTTACACCTAGTTTTTTAGGAATTAGAAAAAACTAGTTACGCATTTATAGGTCCGTTTTTAAAAAGAATTCGATTGGCGATACTGTTAAAATTATTTTTTTACCTCTTGATAGTATTGTACTTCTTTTTCTTGCATTTTTTTAAAATAGTAATTATATTTGACTATGGTATCAAAAAATTGCTTATTTTTTGAGCTTTCCAAAAATATACAGTTTGTTACTTTTATTTTCAACGTTGTAACATTAAAGCCGTTTTATTAATTATATATATAAAAAAAATTATGAGTGCTACTGCTGCTGCTGCTGTCACACAGGTCAAAGGTCAAATCGTTCGTGCCTTTCCGTGCCGACCCAAGCGCCTCCGAAGGACAAATTTCGGCCCGGCGGCAGGCGCGACCGAGGTAATATATTTCCGGAACCGCAAGCGATAAAAAATTTTCGTTTGAGAGCGGGTAATAAAGTAATTTATAAAGTAATATATAAAGTATAAAATTATGAGTGCTGTCACACAGGTCAAAGGTCAAAGGTCAAAGTTCAACTCTAACTGGGTATACGTAAATGCGTTGTCATGGCAACGGCGCACGTCAATTATGTCAAACAGAGCTTTTTAATCGTGTTTTTATTTATTTTTAAAAACTACTATGCGAAGGGGCTCAAGCATGTCGGAGTTGGACAAGCTCTCCGGGGGGCCGCTGCCAGACCTCGTTATATATATAAAAAAAATTATGAGTGCTGCTGCTGTCACACAGGTCAAAGGTCAAATCGTTCGTGCCTTTCCGTGCCGACCCGAGCGCCTCCGAAGGACAAATTTCGGTCCGGCGGCAGGCGCGACCGAGGTAATATATTTCCGGAACCGCAAGCGATGGAAAATTTTCGTTTGAGAGCGGGTAATAAAGCACGTATACATAAAAAAAATTATGAGTGCTGTCACACAGGTCAAAGGTCAAAGGTCAAAGGTCAAAGTTCAACTCTAACTGGGTTTACGTAAATGCGTTGTCATGGCAACGGCGTACGCCAATTATGTCAAACAGAGCTTTTTAATCGTGTTTTTATTTATTTTTAAAAATTACTACGCGAAGGGGCTCAAGCATGTCGGAGTTGGACAAGCTCTCCGGGGGGCCGCTGCCAGACCTCGTATTCTTAAATATAATATAGATCTTCCCCGTAATATAGCAAGTTTCCATAACAACGTATGAAAACAAGTTAACAAAAACAAAATATTACAAACATTTTGTTTTTGTATTATAAATGTGAAAAACTGTTAACAATTAAAAAATGTAAAAGTATTTTGAAAAACCAGACATGGTAAAGTGCTATCTAAAAGCAGGATAAACTCAAGAAAAGCTGCAAATTCATATTTAAATTTATGTTCTAAAAAGTGAAAGCTAAATATTAAAATATTCGTTCGACTGGTAAGTAACTAGAAAAATTTTGGCATAACTAATTTTTTTCTAATTTCTACGAAAATAGGTGGAATCACATCGAATATGAGACACCCTGTACATACCCTACGTCAAGTGTAAAACGAAGATTACTTAGCTGTAGACTAGAGAGTGCAGATCACGGAAAAATTATACTTGCAATACGTATGTCAGAAGATTAAATATCATATTTGGGATAATGGATGCAACAAAGTGGAGAAGGCTTGTCATAGGTCAAAATTTGGATAAAGACTAATAAAACTAACAGAATAGTTTAACCAGTGCCATCTTCTGATCTCAATCCCATACAATACTCACGGTAAAAGATATTAACACAGCAAAAGCGGTACTAATAGAGGGGAAGTTAGGAAACACAATAAAATAAGTGTCACTATTTTTCGTATTTTTTCTTTGTACAAATTTACTGTAACTATCCATCTTTATGATACAGAAAACCAAAAACTAATATTTGACATTAGCTCATTAATTATCAACTTTTCGTCAAATTTAGAAGAGATCCAATACATTTCACATCATTGTATTTAGTTACATGAACAAAGAAGTCAGTTATTTTATTACATTATAATAGCGCACATTATTAAAACAAGAGTTTTCATGTAAACCTAGTTTTTGAATATAGCAATACTTTACGCTTGCCATTAAAAGCTAACTGCAATCTTAAAGTACGGGATGTTTTAAAAAGAATCATCAGATTTAAAATTTTTATATTATGAAAAATAATGAACAGAGACACTTAAGATTAATTTTATATTACAAGACTAATTATGAAGTTCTTTTATATATCATACGCGCTCAATATGCCTTCATTGGGATGCACGGTATATGTCCATATGGCAGTCATATTTGTTCCAAACTTTTGCGAGCATATCTGGATCCA
This sequence comes from Sinelater perroti, assembly GCA_036346155.1. Classification (NCBI taxonomy): domain Eukaryota; kingdom Metazoa; phylum Arthropoda; class Insecta; order Coleoptera; family Elateridae; genus Sinelater; species Sinelater perroti. The sequence continues at coordinate 1,712,517 of JARFIY010000303.1, read as the reverse complement.
CTGTTGCCACGGCTGCTGCTTGCGGTTCGGCAGTTTCACCACTGGAGTTGGAAGAGGAGGCGCATAAACGCAGTCTTTTATAAACATCTCCAAGAAGGCTTTGGAGCCCAGTTATGTAAAGCTGAATCCTTAGGTCTCATACGGCCGATCCATTGTTGTGGAATTTGATCTTTAAAAATTCTCGAACTTCCAGGCTCCAATGTGGTGGTGCCCTGTTCTACTGAAAAATGAAGTCATGCCAATCGGTCTCTAACTGAGGGAAAGCCAGTTTTTAAGTATATCTAGATGTGTGTTTCCTGCAACAGTGTTTTCTAAAAAAAGAGGACAGTACACCTCTTTCCGAGAAATTACACAAAAAACATTAAGTTTAGGAGAATCTCTTTCTGTACAATTTGATGTGGATGCTTCCTACCCCATATTTTAACATTATGGAATGTTTACCTTATCATTTAAATAAAAAGTAGCCTCGCCAGGAAACACTAAGGTTGACACAAAATGGTCATTGTCTATCATCCTCTTAAGAACGGATGCACACAACTCCACACCTGCATGAAGAGCCTGCATTAATTGAATCCTGTACGGTTTCATAATGAAACGCCGCCGCAAAACACACCAAACAGTGGGGGATGCCGCACGCTCTCCACATCTTTATCTGACACACAAAGACAACCTCTGGGATTTTTTTTACACAAATAACTCGTGTCTTGAAATTGTCTATACTATCGCTTAATGCTCTGTAGTAAAAGGTTCAACAGCATATCGCCGCTGAAAATCACGCCGAACAGTTGTTACAGACTCGCACTTGGTGAAGCACAGATTTCTGTTGTCCAGTCGCCATCTTGATAGACACTGATATGACAGATAAACGAAGCTCGTTGGTGCTACTTATCAACAACCGGGTAAAACACGAGAATTTTCTCTTTCTAACAGTAGATTGTTCCATCAAAACGGATTAAAAGTTAGTTATGATTTTTTTAATCGGATGATTCTTTCTAAAACACCTTGTGTATACTCAAGTATTCGAACAAATGTATGTTGTGTTACATAGCAAATAACCGGCTTTGATTGTTTGATTTATGGGAACAACTCGGTAACACTAACGTTATCCAAAGCTTTAACACAGTGATATTTAGGCGTTCCAAGATCATTTGATAATTTGTGAGTGCTTGCTTCGGGTTTGCTTTCTAACACTTCTTTTGGGGTCTCAATATTATAACGCAAGTCCGTCCATTGCTATTTAGATAACACTACAACAAACATTTATAAAGCCTTGCTCTTCCACTTTACATATTTTGTAATTGTTTCAGTGACATCAAAATCTTGTTCCCAATGAGATGGCCATATTAAGCAGATTTTTCCTACCACATTTTCAGCTAAAGTACCACAATGTAACAGGATAGAATTTACGCACTTGCCTAATATTTCTAATAATTTATAATATCTATATTTGTCATATATACCAACTAACGCATTTATTGGTACCTTTATTATGAGGTATTATACCCAGGACATTGTACAATATCCTAAATCTTTTATTTGTGTTTCTCATGTACTACGTCCCCCTCTATCTGTTTTCTTAAATATTATGTTTTCCATATTTTTGTCTGGTTTAATTTTAACAAATCATCTTTATATAAAAACTTTTTGTTTAATTTGTATTTTAATATTTTGAAAAAAAACCATTAACAAGTTTATTTTTTGATGAACAAGATATATATTAGTTTTCCCCAATTAAAATTCACCTTTAGGAAATTTTAGTTTTTCTGTATTTTCATTTTGTATTCTTAGGTTAATTGCGGTTGCTTGTAAATGAAGTCTTTTAAAGTCCACTTTCAAAAATTATAAATTTTAATTTAGGTTTTTAACGATCTTTTGATGTAATTTCTACAATACGTGGCCCATCTCTTTTAAAATATTTCCTAAAAAAAATTACTTTCCATATTCAGAGCGGAAGCTTACTTAAACATTTGCAATTGATCTCATTTCAACATATTATGTCAGGTAATACTTTCTGTTGTAGTGTTCCTATGGTACTATCTCTGTCTTCTAAACGAACAGATTTTTGCTCCACGGTAAAAATATTTATGATTGATTTTTGAGAAACAATTTTTGTAGAGCTTATATATGTACATCCTTAAACTACAGCTAGTTGATGAAATGATCTCTTGATAAAAAATAAACAATATTTTCAAAATGCTAGCTCAAGTACGCATGCCTAATCTTTTATAGATAACGATTATCATTGTTTTGTGTATAAAATATTGAAAAAGTAAAAATAGAGTATTTTTGTATTTAGTGCGTGTGATAACAAAGAAGACATGGAATAAGGCTTCCAAAGAGCTAACTAAAGTTGAAGCCGAAAATTCGATAAAAATCATTATAGAGGAACGTTATTTGTAAGCATATTTAATAACAAAACCCCGTACATTGCATTGAAATGCAAATTTTATTAATATGTACGGTAAAATCAAGCTGCATAATTAAATATAACTATTAACAATACTGTAATTTTTATAAACAATATAGTTGAACTGCTCATATAAAAATTGTTTATTGTATGGTTGTAATATTATTTTATTTTTTATGTTTCTGTGCTGTTTGTATTAATTTACCAAATTTCAACATATTGTGTTAGAGAATATTTCACATACACAGTTAGTAGCAATAGAGTATTTATTTTCTATTTTGTCATTTGTTACTGCATTTTTATTTTATTTCATTATCATATCAACTACTTTTATGTTAATATTTTGAATTTAAGCTATTTTGTTGCTTTTTTACTTTTTTAAGATTTTTCTGTTTTTTTATTTGTTTGTAGTATCCAATACTACCTTCTTTCGCTTTTTCTTGTTTTTTATTAGAAAGAATTGAATAGACACTTTATTAAAGGTGTCTCTTTCAATATCTATATTTCCATCGATTCGGTAGTTTCCATAAAGCTGCTGAAAACTATTTTTGGTGTAGTACACTACAACTTGTGGACAGTCGACTGAAACTCGTCGGTGACAACTTCCTACCACAAAACGCTTCGTTTTATTGCTTCAACCAGGGCGTGGTTACTCTGTGCAAGACTCGACAAATACGGGGCGTGAGATAGCACGGCAAACCCAAAGGTGGTAACAAAGTGGTGACGCACTGCGTCTTCATTTTCCGTGGCGGCGTTGCTGAGTACGCCAGTAAAATTGCTTTAGTGACTTGCAATATTTCTAACAGGTAATGTGTTTATGAGGAGACAGCCAATCCATTACCAGTGTCCTTTTTTGACCTTAAAATACAAACGCTATTTGTTTTGGAAGAAGCAATTTCGGTAGCTTTTTGAGATGAGAATTTTCAAAGTGTTGCTGTTTCATAGACCGACATTTCTTTTTCAATGTTTCGAGTCAAAGATATGATTTGTTTATTGTGACCAGACACCCGAAGACTGTCTCCAGATATACGCTATACAGCTGCAGCAATTATTGGCATATGTCCACATGCTTTTGTATCTGGTAAGTGCTGAGCGTATGGAAAACCTATTGTGCATAGATCTTTGCCATTCTCAAGTCCTCATGGTATCCAATGTTTCTTAAGTCAGACCTATTGGATCTACCAGTGCATTGCATATAATTCTGGATAAAAATGTACTTTAGGGGGTTGTCCAATATGGCCGACCCATATATTAATATAAAGCATTTGGGACGCGGTGGCTTAGATGGTTCAACCAGTTGGCTCTGTCCTCTAGCCGGCGCGCGTGAGTTCGAGTCTCGCTCAACCCATGGTTGTGTGTGAACGTCCTAGCATTTAAGTGCATGTTAGTGAGCACAATAAGCCCTGTAAGTGCGCAAAAAAATTGTAAAGCATTTTTGATACTCACTCGAAAAAGATAAAAGCCAACTTTAGCAAACGAACCATTAGAAAGTTATGTGCACCTGAAAAAATGTATTTTTTCCTTATAAAACTCTTGTCAAACGATAATCTTTTATGCGGTCCGACAAAATCTACATGCAGAAACGCAGCCCGTACTGTAAGGTAGTCTGGAGGCTCACTAAAAATATCTTTCTACCCGAGCGAGCATAATTTCATGATTGAGTGTGGTTGAATGAGAAGGTGATGTTAACTTCAAATGTGATGCCATTATTCTGCTTTATCATCTTTCATCTTCCGCTGTCTTGCCAATGGTGGTTCTAGCAAATCTAGTAATTACTATCAAATTTTCTTTTCTTTCTAACATTGTGTTCATAAATTTTTTAGTCTTATTATTACACTTACAAGAGAACCCCGCAGGCTTCGTCGACGAAACCTGATCTAGACGCCAGGCAGTCGTGTAGAACATTCCACGTGTTTTGCGTAAATTTAACACTACAGACAATAGAAACATTGGGAGGACAAGAAAACTTTTATATTTGAGCATTACAAATGCCACCAAAGTAATTTAGCATTGATGTCACGGTGTTTATTAAAGAGAGGAGTAAACACAATACAAACCAAACAGCATGACAACAGTCATCATCTGGTTTTCTGCGACAATAATCAAAATATTTAAAAAATTCAAAACGGTTAAAGTTAGAACGCTGATTTTTTGCGCCGAATTAGCAAATACAGTTGTGAATGTGGTGTGCAAGTTTTAAAGAAATCGGTTGAAGCGTCTAGGAGGAGATAGAATTACAAGTTTAGAAAGTTAGGGAGATAAGACAAATATTACTTAAAGATATCGTTTTCTAAATGATGTCTTAGGTGGTGCCATTCCATGAAAACAAGCATGGTGTACTCTGCTGTGTCGTATCGTCTCCACAATACATACAGAAGCTATAATCTTTCGAATTTTCTATGAATAGCTGTGAATAATAAATAGCATGTTAATTTAGTATTTGCGAATGACAATAGTCAATTTGCTCATGTTTTTTTCCATCCATTTTTTGTTTGGGATGAGCCTATGCGTCCATTTGCCAGTTGCACCGGTGCCCCATTGTCTTTACCATTTCTCGTTTATTTCTATTCTGGCTTATTGTTTGCACACTTTTGTATCTTTTTATCACATGTTATTTTCCATTCTTCTGCTTTCAGATGTAAGGCTTTGCTAGAGACTTATTGATACACGCTGGCTATACGAATTGCTAGCGCTTTCTGTGCAGTTCCTAATTTGTTTACATACAATATTTGTCATATATTAGCGCTGTACGCCACATCTTAAATGCAAGCGATTATTCTTCTCTTGTTAATTATTAGGCCGTCTACTCTTAACTTGTCTTATAAGTGCGTTAGTTGCTACTTTTGCAATAACCCTTTGGATGTAATTATCGATAAAAAATTTTTATTAATATTTACTCCCAGATATTTAATGCAGGGTCTTATTGACATCGCCCGACCTTTTATCTGAATATTTAGCTTATCTACTCTTTTCCCTCCTATAACTGTTTTTGTTAGTGCTAGCTGTAACCATTTAGCCTGGAGCCGTTGGTAGATTTTTTATACGACTGCGTTCACTTTGTCTTGTATTACTTGGGTTGACTTTAATGTCTACGGCGCTTTCCATTTTTAGGTCTGAAACTCTATTGTATAGAATGTTCTGTAGAATGGATCCGAGAACTGAACCCCGAAGCACACATCTGGTTATATCAAAGTTTACTCTTGATCTTCGAACTATTAGCTTTTTTTCAGAGAGGTTGCTTTCGATGATCTTCCTCAGTTTGGTCAATATCTGGCATTTTTCCAGCATTTTGCTCATTCAAGATAATTAGGATACAACATTTGCTACGTCTGACAGTGTAATTCCGTGCTCTTTTGGCCTCTACCATTTCCATATTTATGACTTTCCTTACTTTTGACAAACTTAAATTGGTTTTGTGTCAAGCCAAATGTTGTTTGTACTTTTTCTTGGAGTCTGTTTACTATAACTTTTCTCTAGTAACTTGCCAAGTATATTACATTGAGTAGGCGAAGCAGTCTGTATTGACTCAGATTTTCTAATTCATCTGCTTTTTCTCTGTAAAAATTTCAACGCGGCTACTTTCCAGATTCTTGAAATAATTACATCTATAAGGCATTTGTTTATGATATTACAGATTAGTTCCGACGCTATTTTGGTGACTGTCTTGATCATTTCGGCTGTAATAACGTCTGGCCTTGGAGCCTTTTTATTTCCTATTATATTTGCTATCCTCTGAAGTTCTTCAAATGTGATACGGTCGATTAATTCTGCGTCTTTTGCACCTATCTCTCATTTTATTCTTCCGTGTGCTGGAAAACATTACCCTCCCTATTCTTATCCATTTTCTCGTCGAATATTGTGTATTTCAGCCTCTTAATGACAATCGTGTATGTTTCCCCTAGATGTCAATTTCCAGTTCGTGAAAAACTTCTTTCATTTTTGTTTTTTTGAATGCTTAATGGTTACCTTGTAGTCTTTCTGTTGAGTTCCCCAAATAAAAATATTCTAGGCTAGTTCCAACTAAATATTTTTCATTTAGAATGATAGTTTAATATTTTTATTAGAGAAAACATTAGTGCAATTTGGCAATTTTTCTTAAAGTAAAATCGACTTGGCCCCAAGTAAATATTATATAAAATATGCAAATAAATTCGGCCAAACGAATTGTATATTTAGTTAGTTTTTCTATTTTGTTTTTTATTTTTATAAGAAATTTTTGTATAAAATTATTTTTTTCTTCACTTCTATATTCGCCCTTATTTCTTACATACATTTTTACTAAGAAGATTATTGGATGGTTTTTCATTTGCGTTCTAATTTTTTTTTGTTTCCTAAAACTGTATACTTCTTTCCGTTCTTTGTTATTTACTCTTGCTTAGTTTCAATAAATATCCATTGTTTAAAATTCTGTACTAGTTTAATAATAAATTAAATATAAACTAAAATATATTTTTCTTGAGCCGGTATTATGTTGTAAGAGTCAAAAATATGATTGTCCATTTCGTAACGGACTATTTTTAAGTTTCTTACAACAAAGGACATAAAAAATATTTAGAGAAAACTTAGGTCACTCCAGGGAAAACGTCTTTAAGAAAACTCAGGTGTATGCTTGGCATAAATAGTTTTTTGGCGAACGAAACGCAGTTGAAATGAAGGCTTAACGATGTCGTCTGAGGATTGGAAAAACTTAAGGAAATGCTCCTATTGTCTGCCGCTCCTTCGTATTTTATGGCAATGGTCAACTCTACCTAACTTCAACAAACAATTGAGGATTTGTCCCATATAATATTGGAATACCCTTTCTATTTATAATCCTATGATTAATCATTTGCTTTGATCACTAAAGCAAACATGTGTAATACAGAGATTTGATGAAGTTATTACAAAGTGCGTTCAAGTTCTAAGATCTCCAAATTTTTTTTGGAAAAAGTACTTACCCAAGAAAGTTGAAATTTTTATTACTTTTCAACGTAATCTCCGTTTAAACGTGCACATTTTTTACAACATGATTCCATGGCTGCTAAGAACACTTCTTTAGAGGTGTGTTTTGCCCGTTGGAAAATCGCTGATGCAACAGCGGCTCGATTGCAAAATGAGTGGCTACGGAGAGTGTCCTTCATGGACATTCAAATTCATACCGACATCAAGTGTCAACATCTCCTAAGAAATTGGCACCCGCGCAGCCTTGTGTTGGTCGGTCAGCATTCGTGGAATTTATCTCAAAGATACTTTTCGCATTTTTAGGTCATCATGTAAATTGGAGTACACAGATGCTATGAAAAAATTTAGAGGCGATATCACGCACACTTAATCAATGGTCTTCCATAACAATTTGTTCTGCGTTTTGGTCCTGCTGGTTCTTGGTCGAGGCTGCTTCGCTTCATTTCACCCACATACGTACATTTTAACGTCTATAACGCCTTAACCGCTTCCTGTTCTATGTGTTTGTTAAAATGGTACATTGTCGTTAATAGTTGGAAGAAGCTTTTTTGTACATAATTTTTATCTCAAAAATATTATTTGTTTTATAGAATTTTATAAATATTTTGGAGTCAACTATTTTTATATTTTATAATACGAGTGCTTTATTACCCGCTCTCAAACGAAAATTTTCTATCGCTTGGGGTTCTGGAAATATAATACCTCGCTTCAGAATTTGTCATTCGGAGGCGTTCGGGTCGGGATGGAAAGGCACGAACAATTGACAGCAATAGTTGAACTTTGACCTGTGTGACAGCAGCACTCATAATTTTTTTTATATATATAATTCATGCTTTTATAAGTATCACGCTTGATTGTTTTATATGCAACTTATACATCTAACTTCTTTTAAATTAATTTAAATATATCTCCAATATTTTTGGGTGGGAAATTGACAATAAATTATTTTAATGTGTTAATTAAATACTATGAAATGACGTATTTCTGCAAGTACAATTTTGTGTGGCTAAAATTATCTAGAAGTACAACAGTATTTACTGAATTATTTGAGCGTGCCATGTATTAGCGTTATAAGTTTAGAATCATGTAAGGTGTCGACTGTAAACAAAACTGATTATAGAAAAAAAGCATACAAAACCTTGACTATATGTTAATATCTTTTGTTCAATAGCTTGTGTAAATATTTCTGGCTGTATAGTGACAAAGCAGAGGAAGTTAGCATAATTCGACAATACATAAGTGTTGCGGTCATAATTCAAAGTCCTACGCACTTTTGCAAAAACTCGGCTTATCTTAATGATTCCCACAAGCTGTATTATTTATTGAGGAGAAAAAGTGCACTGGAGTTCTCGTGGTGTGTGGCAACGACTGGTAAAGAAATCAGGAAGCAATCGAGCGTGTACGCTTTCAGCAAGTTACTCGTGTAATTTCCTAATTATGCGGGAGTGCAGGCTGCAGCTGAAAAGTGCAGTTCGTGTTTGTCGAATCGCTAAACGGTATAATACGTTTGTATTTTCCTATAACTGCATATAGTTTATAAATATTTACTAGCATTTTACAATTATAATTGGCTGGCTCTTGTCTCCTTTTTACAGAATGTATTACACAACAATTTTAATGATAGGCAAATAGAAAGCATAAAAATTGTTTTCGTCTTAAAAACTCCGCACTATGTTGTAGGACTTTTAAATTTTCTTAGGTGTTACATAAATAAATTTAACCCTTAGAACAGGGTAGTTTTTGTTTTAAAATATGTCATAAATATTTTAATTACCTTTTTATTTTTTGGCTCGCAATATTTTATGAATTAAAGAAAGCACGTCATTATTTTTAAAATAATTTACTGGTCGTTAATAAAACTTTACTAATAATGATTTCCGCTTTTTTATCGTAATCATTTACGTTTTTATTTTCTCGCGTCAGTTTTTTGCCGCTTCAAGTCAATTAAATCTATTCTTAGATACTAACTCGTTCGAAGCAAATGGTAATAAATAACCACTGTTTTTTCGCCTTCAAAATTTAGTTCATTCTGAGTGCCTTTGCTAACAGCGGTTCAATAAACTTTTTCCTTAATTTAAACTCCCCCGAAGTAGTCAGCTAATCTTTCAATAACGCGGTTTAGAGCATAATTTTTTCTTATGCATTGAGAATATTTGCGATACAGGTTGATATTTTCTCGGTAAAAAGCACTTGATGCGAAATTTAAAAACAACATTTACCGGGACCATAACTAAAGAAAACTATAGAACAAATTCTCAAAATATGAAAAATTAGACAATAATGTCAAGCCATTAAAGTGCACATTATCTTTAAACATAATGATAAAAAAAGATATTCATGAGATTTCTAGTAAGAAATATGACAAATATAAATAAAAATAAAACTAAAACAATGGTGGTCAACAAAAATAGAACTTCTTCTTCTTTTCTTCTCCATCATGCTTTGGATATGATCCGTTGAGACAATACGATTCTATATTTTTATACTTGCTCTTTTCATCTCTTTTTTCCGGTCTTCCCAAGCTTCGTTTTCCTTTTGCTTTAGATTTGTAGTATATTTTGGGTAGTCTGTCGTTTTTCATTCGTTCTAAATGTTCTTTCCATTGCTGTCCGTAGTCTTGTATTTTGTCCATAATGTTGAATATTTTTAGTTCTTTAATTTTTCGTTTCTTTCTTTTTTTTATCTCTGTAATAGTATCTGGCGGTTGGTCGCAAAAATCGCATTTCTAATGTAGTTATTCTGCATTCGTTGTTTTTCGTAATTGTCCAGCATTCACTACCGTATGTTAGGCTTGAAACAGCTGCTATTTTATAAAACTTCATTATTGTTTCCTTCTGTACTTTGTTCTTGAGTGTTCTCTTTATTGTGCTATTGTAGTAGTTAAATTTTCTATTTTTTTCGATGTTGACCTCTCCCATGAAAGATATTCAACAGCCCAGGAATTTGAAACAGTTTACCTGTTCGATTATTTTTTTATCTAGTACTATCTTTGACCCGTTTATTGCTGTGAAAAGCCATTACTTTCGTTTTATTGGTGGATATTTTTAAGTTATATGTTTCCATTTTATGTTGTACTTCATAAGCGACTAGTTAGAGTGAATTTTATGAATCTACAACTAAAAGCTGATCGTATGCGAATAGAAATGATGCAACATATTTTCTCTTATTTAGTTTATGCGTATAACTTCCTTTATTATCAATCCAATGCTTCACAGCATCGTCAATATAGAGATTGAATAGTATTGGGGACAGGCTGCATCCCTGTTTTACTCCAAGATTTGTGTTTTTGGTATTGCTTCTATCGTTTTAATGACTTTAATTAGATGCATGGGTATGCCCGTCTGTTCATTATTTCCCAAAGTTTTTGCGGTAGATGTTGTCGAAAGCTTTAATGTAATCTACGAACAACATGTGTGTTTATTTGTTGAATTCTTGATGTTTCTCTATTATTCATTTTGTTGTGAATATATTATCAGTACATGATCTGCCTTTTATGAATTTTGTCTGCTCTTGCAATATTACAGTATCTATTACATTTTGCAGGCATTTGGTCAATATTTTTGTATATATTTTATATGAAGTGTTTAATAGGCTTATTCATTGGTAATTGTCGCATTTCGATCGATATCCTTTCCTAAAAATCGGTTTGGTTATTGCCACTTTCCATGCATGAGGGATAGTGTAGTTGGTCCAGCGAAGTTATCTTGACTTTAGTTCTTCCGAAGCAAGTTTGCTAGTAATTCCATCCACTCTTTTCTTCAGTTTCTATTGGTCTACTTCTATTTTTTCGTTTTTTTTCTTCTTGGTACTCTTTTGTCAGTTCTTCTAAAAACCATAGGTTTTATAATACTTTAACAATTCGGTGGGTATTATAATGTTTATTTGTATTGTGTTTTTTCTTCGCTGTTCAGGTGTATCATAATTTTATACGCCATCTGTTGTCGTCTATGTAGGTATATCATCCTCTATTTTTGATATAAAGGTATCCCATCTGTTTTTCTATCCTTGGGGGCTTAAGTTTTCTACGATTTGCATCATTTTGTTATGTTCTGTCATGATAGCAAACACTAGACTTCTGTATTTTCTCGTTTACCGTAGTAATAACTATATCTTGCGTATGACCTTGTTCGGAGAGAACTATGGGGCATCTACTAAGAAGCGCAGTACTTTTGATTAGAATCTTTTAACAATGTCGATATTTGATCTGCTCACAGTGCCCCATAGTTCTATTCAATAGGACCAAATAGGGTATATGACCGATTTATAAAGTAATATTTTACTCTCCAAATACAGCTGTGATTTAAGACCAATTAGTCTATACAATTTACCGAAATTTTAAACTCAACTGCTTTCGTTTAGTAAAGGGGGTACTAATAAGTCTCCGCCGTTTTTGATCAAAAATTAGACATTTATTGTGAAAGAACGAATCCTTATGTTTAATTCAAATTATTGTCTATCGCTAGCCACTACTTTTTCCCATCTTTCTGGCAGCATACGTGTACTGCGTCAGAAGAACGTTTTATTTTTTGAGGCTATCCACGAGTCGACCCAATTTTTGATATCTTCATATGATGTGAAGTGCTGCTCAGACAGGCCATGTGCCATTGATCGGAACAAGTGATAATAAAAAGGGGTAATGTCTGGTGAATACGGTGGGTAGGGTAGGACTTTCCAGTTGAATGTTTCCAAGTAGGTTTTGACCGGCGCCGCAACATGTGGACAAGCGTTATCATGCAGGAGAATAATTTTGTCGTGTCTGGAGTGGTAGTGGGCGCCTTTTTCTTGAGTGCTCGGCTCATCTCATCAATTGTGTTCGGTAGAGAACCCCAATAATGGTTTCGTTCGGTTTAAGCAACTCATAATACACGACACCAAGCTGATCCCACCAAATACACAACATGAGTTTTTTTCCATGAGTATTCGGCTTGGCTGTCGATGTTGAAGCATGGCCACGTGGTCCCCATGATTTTCTCTTCTTCGGATTATTGTAATGGCACATCAAGAAATACGGCTGAACAATATTTCTTATTTTCGAAATATTTTAATATTGTATCCAAAACTTTATAAATTTATTTAATTGTGGCGTACTGCTTGCGGAAGCCAAATTGATGGTTGAGAATGATGTTATTCTCCAGAACTATAAGTATTAGTTTCTGCAAAAATATCTTTTCAAAAACTTTTGAAAATATTGGTAGAAGGCTAATTGGTCTAAAAGAAGATAGTTCATCTCTTGATTTGCCCGGTTTGAATATCGGTGTGATTGTTGCAATCTTCTACTGCTCAGAAAAGTATCGTAGTCTTATCACGGCGTTAAATAAATAAGTAATATACTTGGAGCCTTCGTCTTCTTCGGTTGTACTTGATTGCGATTCAAATAGGCTAACCACCCTTGTTACGTGGGTTGCAAAGGCGGCAGCTTTGTTAAGGTTACTTCTAGCCTAGCTATCCTTTTCTAATCGTATTTTAATGTGTTTTAATATATTTTTTTTGTTGCTTCCAGAGCTAATATTCTGTTGTTTCGGTAAATGAAAGATGCTTTAGGTACTTTTGGGTCGAATGATTCTTTATATCGGAAAGCAAATTTTTGAGATTTGTTGTTAGTCGATTGAGCTTCCTTTTGTCCTCTGGACGTTTTGTGGTTTGCCACTTTATTATTTATTTGCGCTTTTCAGCTATGTTCTTCTGAACTTCAGTGGTGAAAATTGGGTATGTATTATTTAGCATTTTCTTTGGTGTTGTTATCCAGTACTCCGTTAAAGTGTTCCACTGCTGCTATTATATTCTTATCGTTTTTTAAAGACATATCGAGTGATAATGTTTTATTTAATATTTTTCTGTAGTGATCCCAGCCCGTGAATTTGTTGCTGAGAGTAACGGAAATTTCTATGTTTAATAGCTGAATAGAGAACGTCATAATTATTTGAGAGTGATGCAAAAGACAGACCTAACAGGACTTAACTTTGCAGTAGTTTGGATTGATGCCCTTTATAATACAAAAGTCTAGTAGGTCAGGTGTATTCGTCATGTCTGAAGGCCAATAGGTTGGCTTATCTATGAACAGGTAGCGTAATATTTTGATTGTTATTGCCTTCAGCCTTTCGTAGTGGCCACTCTTGATCCCCAATACTCGTGTTTGGCATTGTAGTCTTCGACCGAAATAAATCTGTTACCTAATGTTTCAAAATATTTTCAAAGTGCTTCTTCTTAATGTTATGTTTTAGAGGACATGTTTCTTGGATCTTTCCAATCTTCAGCCGTAATTATAGTTGATTATAGATATTCTGGGTTGTATTTAGGTAACTTGTGGTGTTTGATTTTGTTTTTAATTATAATTGTTGAGTCAGCATGTGCGGTGTCATTTTGATTGTTGTGTGGCATAAATGGTGTAGGCTGGGATCTTTAGGTAACTTCTCTCTGTATAGTGAAGATCTGATATTAACATAATATCGATTGATTCATGGCGATGGTTTATTTTTCTGACAATAGTTAAAAGATTTAGTAAGGTTTTCATTTGTTTCATTAGGGTTTTTAATATTCTTACATTCGGTTGCTGTTGAGTCATGTTACTATCATTCAGATTGTTGGTATTTCTTACTACTTGAATATGGTAGGGGTTTTATTAGTGCTGTTGCTCTATGTGTTGTGTCGCATTTGTTAGTTGTTTGTTTCGTAGAGGGGGATACCTTTTTTGCTAAAATTGGCATCCTTTGTAATTGACCGGATGGTTACTGTTACAGTTAACGCATTTAATTTTTCTTAGACATTGGGAACTTGGATGGTTGTCAGGGCACTTTACGCATCGCGAATTTTTCTACAAGAATTTTTAGTATGACCATGTTGTTGGCATCTGGCACGTTACGGTTTCTTTCGTTTAGCAATGGGTGGTTCAAAGCTTACAAGTACTAGTCAGGTAATATTGTAAACACCTTTATTATTTGCCGCCGCTTTCAGTTCCACAAAAAATATGGGTAATGGAGTTTTGATTATTCTTTGGCGTTTGTTTGCAATGATTGTAACCTCATGTCCTTGGGTCTTAAGCTATTCTTTTATATAATTTGGATTGGTTGATGGGTGAAGATTCTTGAGGACTACTCTAATGTTACGCTCATCTTTTCTTTTGTATATGTAAAATTTTATATTTTTTTCTTATAGTTCTTTAAGTATAATACTGTAATTTTTCGTAGTTTTCGATAAAATTTTTACCTCGTCATTATTTAGTATTTTAATTTTATTATTTTTTGCTATTGTTTCCAGAAGTTTAAGTAATTGTTGTATAACCTTAACTCTCGGTGTCTCAATCTGCCTACTCCCCAAGGAGAGCTACGAGTCTTTGAGTAAGACTCACCGTTTGTGTGTCCTGCTTTGTCTTTTATATGGCTAGAAGTAAAAGTTTGTTTGGCGGGAGATGCGTTGAGTTGGAGAAAGTTTGTTGGATTAAGGGTAATAAGGGATTTTCATACGACGGACAAACGTTGGCTGTCATCTCTTGTGTTGAGGGACTGTGGGGGGTTTTCTATTTCAATTGCCTCACGTACTATTCTGCTGGTGAAATGGGAAATAGAAGCAATGGTTTTAGCCCCGGAGAAATTAATTTTGTTGCCTGTTTCTTTGTTACGTTTGGCAAGTGCCGATGGCGGAAGGAACGGCGACAAGGAGCCAAGTGACATAAGCCATGTCGATGAAGAGCGCGAGGCGCTATCCACACGCTGATTTTCTCGACACGGGTAGTGTATACTGACAAATTTGATACTTTCATACAGAACGAGAACTATTGACGCAACACGTCCGCTCACTTTGAATGCACCAGTCGAACTCAGGATCTAAATTAAAAATTTAAATAAAACAGCGGTGCTAGACTGCCGCCAAAAAATATGGCAAAAACAGTGGTATCACTTTATGTGCTTTAAATCCAGTATTTTGAGATTTAAATGAGGTACATCTGTTTTACGTCTCTACCATAATTGTAATTATAACGGTTTTATTAACAATAGTTATTTTTAGGTCTTTACGATAACTATCTATATCTGAAAAGTAAAGAAAAAAATAAAGAACATATGTAATTGAGTTTATTAAATTATTAATTCAATTAAACGTACTCTATATTAAAGGAAAACGTTAACCAATTTTGGATGATGATGACAAATTTTTTTTAATATGTATACTTAATTCTTCAATTTTGGTGAATACTAAAAAGAGTAATATTGTTGTTACTTTTAAAATCAACGAATAATTGTTTTAGTGATTTGTAAATGATATATGAATTAATTTTTTTTAAATGTAAACCTAATTTTCAGTCATTTTTAATTGAATTTATAGTTATATTATTTACTGAAAATTATTATAGTAATAATCTTATTAAACATTGAAAGTTGCTAAGATTAAAAAAATAAATTGTTTGTTTCGTGCTTATACCTTTTTAGTTTTGAAGAACAAGCAAGAACTCAGCTCGTGCTGATACTGTAGGAAATCGTATAGTTTAGGATTATATAGATCAAGATAGTATTGGTGAAACTAAAAGATGATGAATACTTTACAGCTCTTTCTCACCAATGCTAGTAATAAATTTCCAGATTCAGTTAGCTACGTTTCCTCCTCTTTCATTGCCAGTGTTAAAAACAAAATGAAAGGAACACTTGATCTGAAAGGTTTGGTGTTCTTTGCAATGTACAGTGAAATTTTTTTTACTGTATTAACGGACCATTAGTGTATTGACAGACCACTCAAGACTATACACCCTCTATTTGAGCACATATTTACGTAACACACGGTGATTTTTTTGATGGGTTATTTCTCATGTATGTCGTATATCTTACTTTAACTATACAACTTTAAGGATGTATTTTTTTAGTAATACTGCAAAATAGGGACTACAAACAGCCTTGATATTTAGAGAATACAAATCAAAAATCTAGAAGACTTAGGTACAACATTATTTATTTACAATAGAAAAAACAGTCAAATAAAATAATACACGTTAAACGTAAAAATAAATGTGTTATATATATATATATATATATATATATATATATATATATATATATATATATTAACCACTTTTTGTAAAATATAATTATGTACCTTAAAATGTATACAAGGTCCATCCCAAAAGAAATGAGCCTTATTTTTTTTCGGACGCGAGTGTACATTCCGGCGTGCTCTGACGCTTGGGGCAGGTGGTGGGGGGTCTTAGCTTCCATACGCGGTCGGTGCAAGTCGGCTCTGAGCTCTCGGAGCGGCAGGACGGGTGTTTCCGTGAATGTCTATTTTCAATTTTCGACACGGCGCGATGGATTCAAAAATCGATCAACGCTACGCAATTAAATTCTGCTTCAAACTCGGCAAGAATGCTACCGAAACGTTTGGAATGCTTCAGGAGGCCTTCAAGGATGATTGTTTATCGTACTCGCAAGTTAAAAAGTGGCACAAAGCATTTAAGGAGGGCCGGAAGAGGTGGCCGACGAACCTCGGTCTGGACGACCGTCAACCTCCCGAACCGACGAGAACGTGTAGCGAGTGCGCGATTTTTGAACGCCGATCGTCGGTTCAATGTTTATCAAGTAGCAGATGCCCTAAACATTCCGAAATCGACAGTACATCGAGTCATTTCCGAGGATTTATCCACACCGCGTTCATCGTGACCAAGTACCTGGCCCGGATTCAACTCGGCGTGGTTCCCCAGCCTCCCTACAGCCCGGACTTGTCTCCCCAGGACTTCTTTTTGTTTCCGCGGTTGAAAAGAGTGCTAAAGGGCAAGCACTGGGACTCGGTTGAGGACATCCAAGAGAATGTCACAGCAGCCCTCAAGGACATCCCTAAGGAGGCCTACCAGGAAGCCTTCCGGACTTGGAAGACCCGTCTCCAAAAGTGCATTGATGCAGGAGGATCCTATTTTGAAGAATTTTGAGGTGTTGTAGCGATCTGCTCAATAAAACTATTTTTTTTGAAAAAGGCTCATTTCTTTTGGGATGGACCCTGTATATCAAATATGATTTAAATTTGGCAAAAAATGTAGAGGTTATAAGAAATTCAAAAACTGTTGTGACCAATCTTACCCATTTAGCTGAACTTAGGTAAAAATTAAAAATAGTTACTCTAAGTTTTTTTAAATTAATGAGAAGTAGAGCAGTTGTCTGAAATATTTTTAGTATTGTATATGTGTATGCGTATCAGATAAATAGCTCAATATACAGTTTTAATATTTGAGTTTAGTTCAATATTGCTCTACCTTTCCTGTTTTTTTTCTGGGAGCAACTTTTCCAAAATCACCAAAAGGTATAGTTACAGTCTCAACCACCTCTTCATTTGTTTAAAAATCCCTTTGCAAACCAGGAATGTTTTGAATTTTGAGAATAGATAGAAGCCTAAGAAGCCTAAGACTAAGTTAAACCAAGAAAATAACGGAAATGCAAAATAGTATTGATTTTTTTTCAATTTTTACTAAGTGGGCACGTTCTTTTAGAAGAATAAGAATATTTTCTTCATAAATCATACTGTATAATATAGTAGAGTCGCTATTTTTCTTTTCAAGATAATTAGCAAAATTTGTTTGGCATCCCACAATGCTTTTCAGTTCATCGAAAAAAATGTGATTTTTTGGAATCGATTTGCTGTATCAATTCTTAACAAACGTTTATGAAATCATGGATGATGGATGATCTCTTTCTACATGTGCTTAATTATAAAGAATTTGAATTTTTACAAAAGGTGACGGGACCTTATGTACGAGAACTTATATATATCTAGTTTGTATTACTTTTGCATCTGCTTTCTAGATATTGAGAAGTTGTAAAGTTGTAAAAATCCTTTGTTACATCTACTTGCAAGAATTCAAATACAAAAGGATGTAAGTCACTCAGATTCTAAAGATGCATTTTTCGAACAGATACAAACAAAAATTAATGTTTGTGGAAATTAATATCAAGACTATTTTGATTTCCAAATAGATTTAGAGTTATTGTATTATTTTTCTTTAAGAAGAATGCCAGTGGTTTATAGATGAACAAGCAAATAGGAGTCAAAAAGTGCCAAACATCAATGGATGATTGAATCAAAAACCAATCAATAAAACGATATCGGTTGTTAAAAAACTAGATCAGTCACTAAGGAAATTAGGTCTTATAATAAAAATTGTATTATTTAATGGTTACTTTAATTCAGGAAAGTTGTAGTAACATCAATATAAGTATACTAAGCGCTACTCTTACTTCAAAGTTTTCAGAGGTTACCTGAAAAGAATTGTTGGTTTTATCTTATAAAGTTCTACTACTATAATCACTTACAGATAGAAAACCATATTTACATCAATCATTATATAAGAATGTAACTAGTAGAATTTAGTTCCCATTTGAATTTCGCGAAGCAAGGACGTGATAGCGGTAGCGCCTGTTCCGTGCGATAACGCAAGTGCAAATTGGCCGCAGGTTAAATATTTTAAAACTAAATTTAAAAATTATTTTTGTATACGCGACAATAACTAAACTAATTAAATAAAACCTTCGGAGTAACCGGAGAGGTCCTTGGAAGAGACTCCTAGTTATCACGTAAAATAAGTAAGAGAAATGGCGATGATCTTTCTTCTCCAATAGTAACAAATAAAAAATATTACTTTGAACCAACTAACCTTATCACAGCCAATAAATACTACCTTACAAATGATAACATACAAAAAGTTCACAACATAATTTATCAAGGCAAATTTGCAGCAGCAATCTTCTAGATGGACACAGGTCAACAAAATAGAAATTCAGCACAAGATAACAAAATAAAAATTCCACCCATATTTCTGCATTATGTATTACATTTAAAATACCAAGAAATTATAAAAGATATTAAAAACCAAGTCGCAGGAGAATTTGAAACTGTATAAAAGGTGATAAAATTAAAATCAATCTAAACATGATAGAAGATTATAGGAAAATGACAAAATTTTGTACAGATAATAACCTTAACTTTCACACATTCAAAGATCCGGAAAAAATCATTTATCAGTTATAATTTGAAATATTCCAGTGTCAATTACTGAAACAGAAGTACTAGAAGAATTGAAAAACTTAAAACAATTAAAAAACTTAAGGTAATAGGTGTACAACTTTGCTTCCGCCGTTTTTTCCAATATTCAAGGCTTTATTGTAAGAAACTGGTTATACATTTACGATTCAAAAAATTGTCCATCGCTGGCTATTACTTTCTCCCATCTTTCGGGCAGCGTACGGATACCGCATCTTTTGA
This sequence comes from Sinelater perroti, assembly GCA_036346155.1. Taxonomy (NCBI): domain Eukaryota; kingdom Metazoa; phylum Arthropoda; class Insecta; order Coleoptera; family Elateridae; genus Sinelater; species Sinelater perroti. Next base: position 1,692,941 of record JARFIY010000303.1, on the reverse strand, counting down.
GGCGAAACAATTTTTAACTTCTTCATAAGAACGTAAGTGCTGATCAGCCAGGCTGTGTACCATTGATCGAAACAAGTGATAGTCAGAGGGAGCAATATCTGGAAAATACGAAGGTGGGTAGGACTTCCTATTTCAACGTTTCCAAGTATGTTTTGATCGACTTTGCGACATGGGGTCGATAATTGTCATGCTACAAAATCATTTTATCGTATCTCTCGTTGTATTACGGCCGTTTGTCTTTCAATGCTTGGCTTAAACGCATTAAATGCTATTGATACGGATCGCTTGTTATTGTTTCAGACGGTTTTAACACCTCATAATACACTACGCCGTACTGGTCCCACAAAATGACCTTGGTGCTATGAATATTTAGTTTGGCCGTCGACGTGGAAGCATGGCCGGGAAGTCCTCATGATTTTCTGCCCTTGAGGTTATCGTAGTGGGTTATTTTTCGTCTCCAGTCACAATGTGATGAAGAAATCCTTTCCGTCTTTGTCTTTAAATCAGCTGTTCACAAACAAACAAACGCCGTTCAACATCTCTCTGCTTCAATTCATGTGGCACCCAATTTCCTTGTTTCTAAATAATTCCCATGGCTTTGAGGCGATTTGAAATAGCTTGTTGAGTCACTCCTAATGATACTACCAATTGTTCTTGCATTTGACACGAGTCTTCATGAAGTAATGCATCCAGTTCTGCATCTTTGAAAATCTTCTCTCTTCCACCGCCACGCCAGTCATCGATGTCAAAATCACCGTTCTTGAAGCGTTGAAACCACCTACGATACGTTCTACCACTAACAGCGGTTTCGCCATAAGTATTTGAGACCCTCAGCCACAGATTTCTTCATATCGAAGCAAAAAATTAGAACCTCCCGTAAATGACAAGAATTTGGCTCGCAAATTGACTAAATCGAGAGTAACTTTACGATAGAGACTAATGTTTTGATGGGGTTATGTTGACAAATACGCAAGCGTATTGTATGATGTCTACATCTGTTTGTTTCCACCACCACTTACCGCCTAAAGCCATCTGTTGGAAAACGGCGGAAGCAGAGTTGTACACCTATTAGTGAGACTATACAATAGAGATAAAAAAACCAATACTCTTATATGCGATGGATTTAGATAACACAGATAATGCTAAAAATATCGTAAATTTAAAAAAAATACAGTGTAGCATAGTATGGAATGGGAACCCAGGAGAAAATCAAAAGATATTCTTCAACGTAAAAAATGCCAACGATACGGTCACACACGAAATTACTGCCAAATGGAACCCCTATGTGTCAACTTCACAAGCAACCATAAATATATTATGTGTACGAAAAACCAAAATACACCACCACAATGTGCAAGCTGCGTAGAGCATCACCCTGCTAACTTTTAGGGATGCAATTATTACCAAAAGTTAGTCGTCAAATAAATACATCCAATTAAGTTCGGTTCACAATCTATAAACCATACTATACCAAATACTAATCAGAATAATTATCAACAGAATCAACAAAACAAACAAGCTTATGTTAGATCTTTTTCTAAACTACCCAATAATTTAAATAGATCCATGTATACAAATAAACAAGAAACACCAGATTTACTAACCCCAGTAATAACAAAAATAATTGAGCTAATAGTACCTCATATGGATAAAATCATGCCCTACCTTACAACTTTCATTCCTGTAATAACCAATAGTGGAAATAAATAAAAAACACATAATTAATAATTTAACTGTCCTAAACTGGAATGCTGATGAAATTAAAAGACAGACTGCTATATTTTTGGAGTTTATAGCAAAAGACGATATGGATGCTGCATATATATCTAAAACACATCTTACTAACACAGAAACATTTAAAGTGGCAGGATATTAACAGATTAAACAAATATACACTACCTGCATCAGGAGGCTGGGAAATCATAATTAAACTAAATCATCACTCTTTATTTATTCCAAAACTTAAAAATCTTGAAACATCAGTCGACTTAGTGGTAGAAAACAATGCTCTACTCACACTTTATGCTGCCTACAAACATCCAAATTAATATTGGAAGGAGATACAAATAAAATATTTAATGGCACTAACGCGATGTTACTAATAGGTGACCTAAATTCCAAACTCACAGACTGGGGAAGCAAAGCAAAAACCACAATCGTATCAAGTTAAATAATATTATTATAATTCATGACATACAAATATCAACTTTTACAGAATACATACCATATCCTCGAAGACCGGGCTATAGACTAAATATCTTAGATGTTTTCTCGTTCAAAAACTTTCATAAACCAATTTATCAAATTGTATTAAACAAATTAAACTCTTATCAACTCTTAGTTATCCTGTCATTCTATAACACGCCATATCAATTACCTGCAGTACCTAAGTTAATAGAGGGTAAAGTTGATTGGGAAATTTTTTATTCCGAAATAGACAAAAATATCAAAAAGCCTGGACCTATCCATGCAATATATTATATAGATGAAGCAGTGCGTCGATATACAGATATAATGAAAATTAGCATCCAACATACAGTAACATCAAGCAATAACAGAAAGTGAAGCTATCCATACATACTAGTAGAAATACTAAATCTAATCAAACTAAAAAACAAAACAAGACGTAAATGGCAAAGAACGCATTGACGCATCTAAAAACGCTCACAAATCAACTTACCCACTAAGTCAGATTGAAACTGGAAAATTATAAACTCAGTATGTACAATAAATATGCAGGAAAACTCCAACCTCCTGATACCACAGTGTGGCAGGCTACTAAGAGACTAATACGACAATCGAATATAATACCTATACCCTTTAACAGACAACAGCATCGCATACATCAGTAATGATGAAAAAGCCGATCTACCAGCATTGAACTTCAAACAAGTCTTTACGCCAAATGATACAAACATCAGTCACGATCATCTACAAGAAGTAACCGAAACTATCAATAAATATAATAGTTATATTTTAAGACCAACGTCACCAAAATCATTAAGACCAAACTTAATAACAAACTCCATACTGAAACAACTTACTATAAAATCACTGGCGTACCTAGCAACAATATTTAACGTATGTTTTAGATTAGGTTACTTTCCAAAAGAGTAGAAACAAACTATTATACCACTTTTTCATAATAGTGCGAAAGATAAACATAGTCCAATAAGATTACTATAAACGCCATTAAAGATATTAGAATAAAATATTTATACACGACTTCATATAACAATAGAAGGAAAGCACATAATACAAAATTATCAGTTTGGTTTTAAAAGAAACACATCCACCAGCTTATGAGAATTACAGAAATAATTGAAAAAAGCTTCGAAGACAAGATGTATACAGTAGTTTGTTTTATTGAGCTTAAAAATGCCTTTTAAGGGTATAGTATGATGGACTTCTTGTATAAAATGATTAAAATTAGACTCTCAGATTATTTCAATGACATCATTACTTCATTCATCACCTACAGGACATTTGTCATTAGGGTACATGCAACGCTATCCACCAAAAAAGCAATAAAATTGTAGTATCGGAGGACCAATGCTGTTTAACTACGACTCTCATTATTTACAAAGCATAAATCTGGACCTGAGTATTAAAAGGGCCAATCTCCATTTTTACCACATTGGAGATAGATTCAAATTCGAATTTCCCATGTTTAGTTCTATCTAAGGTAGAAAGACCAATCTCCTAGTATTATTGGTTGCCAACAAACCACTTTTGATTTAACGGCAAATGTCCAAGGTACCTGAACTTAAAAGGGCCAATGTCCAGATAGTGTGGACATGGCTATTTTAAAACAGTTTTACAGTGAGGTTGGCCTTTACGAACCTAAGCTCTAATTTTGTTACCAGTACCAGTAATTGCAATTTTTATGTGGTGCAATGTATTTCTGTTAAGAAATATCAAAGATGTATTCAGAAAAAACTAGAAAGCTTGTGTCTTTAATACATTTGAAAGAAAACGTGGAAGGTAAAGTCGTTACCGTACAAAAGTATGGACATGCATTGCATTGTATTTTAGATCGTCAGTCTACTTCTACTGAAACTTTTGACCAAACTGGGCAAAAGAATTGCTCTCACGTAAGAAGCAAATAAAGCATGTTTCGATTAATATTCGTATTTTTTAAAATACTCATTTTTCCACAGGTCCACAGGATACTTGTACTGTCGAAGACATTAATATGTGTACCTACAAGTTCTAGCTACGAATTTAAACAAACAAGACAATTGTCGAGGTATAAATCATATTTCAAAATGTATAAAATTTTGAACTTACTATTATTGTTTGTAGAACATTAATGAACAAGGTAGCGAACGCGAAGTTTCTGACGACAATGATTATGATTGTTCCAGAAGAAAACAATAATAGAAGTGCGGAAAACGATAGTGATGAGACTATACAACCTGAAATTATAAATAAAAAAAAAACGTGTAAGAAAAGAATCCGTTTCTTTTCTTGGAAGCAATTAAAACGCATGGAGAATAAAAGGCAAGGAAAAGCATATATAACTTCCAAAGGCGTTACTAAAAAAGTGAAAACATTACAACAACCTTGTTCTTGTAAAAGAAAATGTTTTAATTTGATCGATGAAGAACAAAGAGTTTTTCTATTTAAAAGATATTATGAGATGAAGAGGCATGTTCAAGATCAATTTTTATTAGAAACTGTTGAAGAAAACATAAAAGCGAAGCAACGACTACCTAAAAAATATTACTTGAAAACCAAAGTTGGTAACAGAGTTGAAGTATGTCAAAAAATGTACTTGTGTACTTTTGATATCTCTATAAAAAAAGTAAGTTATTTTGGAAAAAAAACAATAATGGTGTTTGCCCTTCGGATGCTAGAGGAAAGCACAGAAAGCAACCTAATATAAGTGAAATTAGCAAAAATAATGTTCGAAATCACATTAATAGTTTTTCTGCTTACACAAGTCACTACTCCCGTGAGAAATCATCGAAAAAGTATTTAAGCCCCGACCTGATTATTTCACAAGTGTATAGACTATACTGCCAATAATGTGCAGAATTAAAATAAAACCCACTTAAAGAGTTTCAGTACCGTAAGATATTCAATGAAAAATTCAATTTGTCCTTTACATCGCAACAACGTGCGCAAACGTTTGAACGGCATTCAGTCACTAACTAATATTCCAAATGCAACAGAAGAACGATGCAGAAAAACTGACGAAACTAAAGATCCATTTAAATTTAGCTGAAAAAGCGTATAAGAGTAAAGATGGGGTTAAACAGAGAAGCAGATTATATTGTAGTTACATTACAATATCTTTTGATTTGGAGAAATGCCTACCTACTCCATATCTAAAAAATGGAATTTTATTTTACAAAAGACAGTGGGTATATAATTTAACATTTTACAAAATTAATACAACTGGAAATGAGCCGCTTCTCTTTTGTACAATGAAACAGTAGCAGGTCGTGGCAGTCAAGACATATCCTCGTGAGTAAGAAAATCTTTACTTTTATTAGATTTAAAAAATGTCAAAACAATAAATCTTTAGTAATTCTTGTTCGGGGCAAAATAGAAATATTTTGTTACTTTTAAAGGAACTTTTAATTGGATACTCTGTCATGAAAATAAATCATATATTTATTAAACCGGGGAACATGCATATGGAGGCCGATACAATTCATGCCACAATTGAAGCTGCCAAAAAAAAAACACCATGGATACTAAAGTTCCGCACGATTGGTCTAACTTCATTAAAACATCCGTTTATAGGAAAACCCCTATGATGTAGTTGAAATGTCACAAAAGACTATAAATTTTGGAACCCTACTCAAATCTGCGTTAGTTCACCGAAAAAAGATGACGATGGCAATCTAGTCTAGAAATTTAAAAGTGACTTAGAGCTTCAGTTTTTTTATAACACTAATTTTAAAGATGATAACTTTAGGAAAGTAGACTTACGACGAGAATGTTTGAGAACCCGGCATAACCAAGATCACAATAATTTCGTTTTAGAACCTCTTCGTAATACACAGCTTCCTATGGCAGATGTAAAATACAATAATTTAATGGACCTCTTACCATACATCAGTGACTATAATAAACCTTAAATGATCTTCCGATTTGGATTTTCAAGAGTATCCTGCTTTAGAAGAAGAAATTTGAGTTTTTAAAAGTTATACTTTCGTCAAATTAATTTATTTGTATCTATTAGAATTATCATTAATACATAGAATTTGTTAAGTTGAACACTGCCTTTAATTTTTTAGTTCTCCAACAACTATTTAACAAAATAAAGGGTTCTATCTCCCTTAACAAATTTTTTTTTAAAAAGGCCAATCTCCATCTAACTCATCTATTATGAGGAGATGTATATGAATAAAAAATGTTAAGTGACGTTCCCAATGTTATAAAGTGTTATCCATACTTTTATTTAAATCGAACCATATTTACATTTTAAAATAAATAAAAACCTTTGAGACAACTAAATCACAGTTATCTACAAACATTGAAAATGGATAGCGGCCCTTTTAATACTCACGTTCAAAAATAAGTCTACCTTAGTAATTTTTGCAGAAAACACTGTAGTAATTACACAAAATGAAAACCTTCTGACATCAGTTAACATACTAAACATACTAAATACGATATGTACATGATAGGATAATTGGATAGTTCAAATAAATCCAACAAAAAGCTAAGTCAAGGTTTTTATCTTGAAGCAAATGAAAAACCTTCCAAATGGATGAATAAACCAACAATTAATTGAATGGAATGCAAGGGATGCAGCTTAAATACCTAGGGGCATATCTGGAAACCAGACTTGGATGGGGTATCCATATTAGCAAAAAAATAAATGAATGTCATGCGGAACTCTCATTGCTATACCTGCTAATAAACAGAAAGTCTATGTTGATTTACAAATCTATGTTACGACCAATCATAACTTGTGCATTGTCCGGTTTGTGGTAATGAATCTAAGACCCATATAAAAAACTTCAAGTATTATAAAATAAAGTTACTAAAGTTGCTTGGCTTATTAGAAACAAGCAAATTAAACATAAAGAACATAACCAACCAAGTGTGTCAATATATAAATAATATGTGCATAAGATTTTTTGACAAAATACGCGAGTGCCCTAGTGCGATTTTCTATAACGCCGGCCAGAAAAATCAGCATCAGAGATTAAATAGAAAATTTTTACAAGACCTGCTGTGATAGTATCGTTAATTTTAATTAAGAAGTGTATAACAATTAGTTAACCGTATAGAAATCTTAGGTAAATGTAGTAGCAATAAGAGGAACTCAATCGCATAACACAGTTATGTAAAGTATTTGCTTCCTGAGCTGATTAGATTGAAATAATAAAAAAAAACAGTAGAATTGTTGACCATGTACAAAGAGTATGTTTTTTATGTTTTGTCTAATAAGGACCATTAGTGGATTGCAGTTTGTCAAAGAATTGTACTGTATTTGCAGAACTGGATCCACATGTTCGCGTCTACGTAATTTTTGAATATTTGTTACTCTAAAATGCACCACGTTATTCATTTTTAATTCTTGATTTATAATTCTATGGGTAGGTCTAATGTACTTTCTTGAAATATTACTTCTGGTTATGCCGCTTATCATTTCATAATTCCATTGTATCAACTGTAATTTGTGGTTATTTCCCAACTAGTAAAATAACATTTCAGGGCCTTCTATCACTTCCCTAATTTATTCTACAACAGCAAGACAAGTCGAGTATTTTCATCAATGTGGCCCCGTTTGTCCTACTACCAAAGTTGGCAGCGACCGCGGCGTCTAATTTGCATGCTCGAATAATTCCTCTCCGGTGTCTCCTCAGTGAAGAGCGCAGTCGAAGCACCGGGACACTTCCCACGACTACACTCCATCAAGAAAGCAAATATTTAAGTGACTACCCAGATCGGCATGCGCTGGCAGATGAAGGCAAGTGTAATAATCAATGCGTTTTCTTTTTGCTACCTCCTTTAATTAATTCGCCAATCTGATTAACGTCGCTCCGATGGAGCGCCGGCGCGGATGAAGAGCGCATTTTTGGTTTTGCCTTCCCGGCGAAAGCTAAACACTGGTTTGGTGCTCTTCTTGAAATATTTAGAAAGGCAGTTTAGTTTCGGGACGGGTGGTTCACGGCAACTCTAACCCGAAGCGCCCACCGCACAGCTGTTTTGGCCCGGCAGGAGAAGATATTATCGCCAGATTGAAATGTGTTTAATGTCAGCTGCTTATGTATATGCAGCGGAAAAATTTAATATATATATGGCAAATTTTGTACTAACCGTCTTTTCAGATACACAAAAAATACAAGTACTAAGCTTACATTAATCATTTATTACGTAGCTACCTAATTGCAAAATGATTCTTTAGTTGCTTAAAAAAGTGTTTAATCTTAAAAACAGAGCATTTCTTTATTACTATGCTTATTTACTTTGAAAAAAACAGATAAACTAGCAAAATAACCTAAAAGGGCCTACACAAATCTTTAAATATGAATCAAGTTAAAATTTATTTATCAGAACTTATTAATCATATATAAATATACACATGAACTAAATTAGAAAACCGATAATAAATAGCACGATTTGAAAGTAGATATATTAAAGATAATAAAAATATAAATAAATCTAGACATATAAAAATAGGTATAGCAACAGTAACAGCATGAATTATGAGGAGAAGAAGCTATAGCGTACTTTAGTTTCGTTTGCAAAACTTAAAAATGTCTTTAACATTGCGCTATAGTATATTTCATATGCGATCACATTAAAGCCACTAGATATATATTTATTATAAGAATAAAATGTTATTGTATCTAGGTTGAGTCATAGGACACGAGGTATATTTTATCAAGCGGCCATTCATCACAATATAAGTACAAGAGTGTTGTGTATGTGTAGGTTCAGAATCGGTGGCAGATAAATTACGTAATCGTTTTAATTGTGAATTGAAAGAAAAAACCACTTGGGAATTTACAGCTCGGGGAAGACTACGGACCATGGTATATTTGAAAAACGACAAGCGGAAGCTGGAACACAGTTGCTCAAAGTACCAAACAATAATAAGCACTATAAGCTATCCAAATACTGCCTTCCAGATATTCCAGCTCTCTTACTAGTTACTTAAGAAAGAAACGAACCTGGATAACGTTAAAAATATCAACTACTCGAACCAGTCATAAAGATACAATAAATTTACTTTTGGATATAATAGAACCTGACACTTACGGTAGTCTATTGACCGCCTAGGTACAACAACAAACAAGAAGATTTTGAGAGACTCTTTCAAACTCTGTGCAATAAAATTATGGCTGGAGGTAAATTCAATGCTAAGAACACACAGTGGTGTTTTCAAGTAACCACAAATGGCAGAGCCTACTCAAAAACTAAATGTAAATGGACTAAATTATATATCCACAGGCGAGCCTACTTACTGGCCTTCGGATATGAATAAACTTTCAGATCTACTGGACTTCTGCGAAATCAATATCATCAATTTAAATTACAAGGTGATTCAAATAAGACCGAGACTGATTTGTGCTTAAACAAGCTGCACTGCGCACCAGCTGTGCGACTGACCCCGAGAGAGTGGAGTCACAACCCCCTATTGCTTAGGTTATAATCTGTTCAGTTCTGTTTAGGAGTAGCTAGAATAATGAGCAAACAAGGTACTGCAGGGCGTGGAAGAATACATTTTAATCCAATTTCTTGTTGAAGAAAACGTCCCGTCCCCTAAAATTTACCACAGACACCAATAAGAAATTAAGAAAGAGTATCTCTCGCGGATCAATGTGTTTGAGTAGTGTAAGTACTTCAAAGAGGACATAGAAGCGTAGATAATGAATCATATGAACACTAGCCGCGAAGATCCGTCACCGAGCCAAACATTGATCGTGCAGACGCGTTTACTCGTGAGAATAGGCGGAGCACTATTAAACTTGAAGCAATGCTGTCCATTAGTATTGGTAGGCACTATCGCAAGGTGAATGCACGGTGGGTACCACGCACTTTGACGAACGTAAACAAAATGGTGCGCATGCAAGATACCAATAGTCTCCTACAGCAGTTTGAAAATGAAGGTGATGCATTTTTGAAGTCTATAGTGATCATCGATGAAACGTGGGTGCACTACTTCATTCCCGAGTCCCAGTAGTCATTACACGAGTGGTCGTTTATCAGGAAAAGTGATGGCAACGTGTTTCTAAGACTTTCTCAGACCTCCTGGCAGTAGACGTAAAGGAAAAGATCCAATCCAAGTGGAAGACATGTGTAAGGTGGATAGCTTTGCTTCAAGGCAATGCACGTTTTCATACAGCCGAAACAACAATAGAAACTCTCTAAAAATTAAAATGAAACTTTCTGCCACAATCCCGATTTGGTCTCAAGTGATTTATTCTCAATCGGAAGGCTCAAATCAGAGTTGCATGGTTTGCGCATCGTCATCGAAACTGTTCGGGAGTGGATACGTCGCTAATCAAAAACCTTTTCTAAAAAGAGCATCAGGATGCTTTCAGCACGTTGCAAAAAATATGTTGACTTTGGAGGGGGTACGTTTAAGATTGACATGTGTAAGTGTTTGGCAGTTTGTTTTTTTTTACAAAAAAATCAGTCCCAGTTATACTTCGGACTATTCACCTGTATTAGTTACTCTAGATACCAACGTAATAATCAAAGATCGATCGCTGACGCTTAGTAACAAAATCACAAACTGAAACCTCTTTAAAGAATTAATTGATCTATATGTTAACATTGCATTTAAGTTAGAACAAAATTTAGTTCACGAAGTAGAACATCTTCATCAAGTGCTGGAACAAGCAGCCTGGCAAGCCGCGCCTCAACGTCTAAAAGATATTACCAATGTCCTGCTGTGAAAAGCAAAATCGTCAACAAAGAAACGTTAGTCAGGCAATAGCAATAACGAGAGCCTCAGGTATTAAACGTAAACTCAATCAAGCAACCACTCAGTTCAAAATCCTACTGCTGACACAAATTTTAATTTGGAGGCATACAAAAAAATTTAAACAACTCTAACAACACATTTCTCCCAAAAGATACAATAACAACTAGATGAGAAGTGATCAAGAAAAGATCCTTGCTTTTGCAAAATATCTGAACGAAGTATTTCAACTATTTGATGCCCAAATTCGTCGTGAGCAAGAAAACAAAATTCACCAAAACCCTCACAAATATGTACCCCTATTACAACATTTAAGATAAATAAAATTAAATTTACTATTATCAGTAATTTTTATTCAAATGACACACCGGGGTATGATTTAATAATAGTCAATGTCCAGCCACTTACCAGATAAGAATTTTAGATATAATTCTTATTTTTTCAACGCCGTAGAATGGAATGCTTTCAAGAACAGTAAATAGTTGCAACCATAATACTTATCCCAAAACCAGAAAAACGTACGAGAGAAATCGCATCGTATCGACCTATAATAGACAGAAATTCTAAAGAATATTTGAAAAAATTCTGTTAACACGTTTCGAACCAATTGTCTCAGAATGGAGTTTAATATTCAATTATCAGTTCGGCTTCCGAAAACAACATTCAACTATTGAACAAGTGCACTATTTCACAGAAAAATCAACAAAAAACTCAACTAAAAAAGGTATTGCTCTGCAGTATTTTCAGATACAACACAATCATTCGATAAAGTTTGGCACTTCGAACTGCTCTACAAACTTAAGATTAAGCTTCCATCGAAATTAAACAGAAGTTTCCAGATTGGATACGGAAGTTACACTACGTCCTTACATCCAACACACTCTGGAGTCCTTTAGGAAACTGTACTTGGCCCCATATTAGATCTCCTATACACCTCCGACTTGCAAATCACAAAAAAGGCGATAATAGCTACTTTTGCTGACCATACGGCAGTTTTTGTTTCACACCTCGATGCAGCCGCAGCTTCTGAGCATCTTCTGGATTACCTTAACAAATTTCAGTTATGCTTACAAAAATATTGTATTAGAATGAATTAATCCCATGGTGGTAATGGCAATAAAATATGTCTCATACGCGACTACTGCACAAAATAAACAAGTTATAACGATTTGAATGTTACAAAGCATCTAAATTTTTAAATTCGTTTACTTAATAATTAGGAAAATCCAGAGCGAGGTTTATAACAGCATAGTATTTGTTATTGGTGTCATAGAGCATTCAGTTGGCCCAGCATGTAAGCCCAATTTGAATTTTTAAAAATTGGTCCCAAAAGAAAATTTTAATTTTTGATTTATTACCTAGGCCTAACGAATTTCGATGTACTTGAATATGAAGGTCATACAGGTCTGCACATGGTCTATCCACAGTCATTGATCAGGATTTTTTTAAGTATGTAAATTTTTTTAATTAACTTTTTGCCCACGTAAAAATCTGAAATTGCAGTAGACAGCCCGTATGCTCAGACAATTGAGACATATTAAATATACAACCTAGGTTACTTGGCAAAGCCACGAAAAATTCCGAAATTTGTATTTTTTTAATACTCAATAACACAAACCTGCAAAATTTGGGCTGTGTTATGTTATTTATGCAACTTACTGATCGTCGTCTATAAATTATTTTCTTGTTATATTAATTTTGTAGCTTAAAATTTGGACTTAAAAGTAAGCAACATGTCTGACGCGTAGGCAATTTTTGTTACTTGTTTGGATTATTGTAAGTTAGGACAATGAAATTAAACCGACGGAAGTTAGATGATCCACATCCTTGAATATCAAAACACTTTGTCAGATTGTACGGCCCAAAATTCGTTACAAAAGTTCATTAGCGGTTAAATTAATTTCAAATGCATCTTGGATTTTTTGTAGTAAAACGAGAAAAACCTTACATCAAGCTGTTAAAATATCCGCAGCTATAAATACTACACAATTATAAAAAAAGTTTACCCGAATGAACAATAAGACGTATGTAAAAAGTTGCTCGTCTCAGAATATTCCATTCTTTCTTAAAATTATCATAGTGACAAAAGTTAACCTGTATTCGTAATCCAGAGAAATCAAAATAACGGTTAAGAAGAGGCCAAGAAGCAACACTAGTTGTAAAACCCAAATATTTTTAGTATCTAATGAAATTAATGTGTGATTTACTTTGAGCCGGTTTCTAAAGGTCACGCTAACTCTGCCAAGCTTTACTGTCAATATCTTGTCAAAATGAAAACGATCTTGCAACAATGATAATCTGATATAGTCAATCACGCACGGGTGTTGCGATATGCATAACGCAAAACCACATAAGACCCAAAGAACCCAGCAGAAATTGGAGAAGCTCAGTGGAAGCAAATTGTTACCCTAGCCGTTTGCAGCCCTGATGAAGTGTTTGGAAAGGCAGTTTAATTTCGGGACGGTGGTTCACGGCATATCTAAGCCCATGCGCCCACTACATAGCTATTTTGGCCCGACAAGAAAAGATAAAAGTGTATAATATAAGCTGCTTATATTGTTACATAAAGCAAAAATAGTTAATATACAGGATGTCCAGAAACCATAGAACGAAGTCAAAAAGTCCTGTCATTTTTCGATTCAACATATACTTTTAAAGCCAGACCTAGTCGATTTCAGAATCATTAAGGGTATAAACACTCGACAGTGCACAGTCTCATCCTGCTTTGACCTAGCAGCTGACCACTCGGCCATCATAATAACTCTAAGTTCACTCGTAACGCAGGTTCTACCTCAACATGCACTTCATAACAAAAGAACTGATTGGGAATACTTTCGCCGAAGACTTGAATACCAGTTAGACCTACATGTTTCACTAAAAAATGAATATGACATTGAAAGTGCTGCAACCTCGCTTAGTGAACTTATCCAAAATGTAGCATGGGATGCTACTCCTAAACTGTCCATCACCTCACATCACAACAATACACCTATCATTATAAAGGATAAAATACGAGAAAAACGCCGTCTCAGGCAACGATGGCAACTAACCAGGTCGGAACAAGACAAACGAGAATATAGTAGGGTTAGCAAACATCTAAAAAATCTTCTTAACCAACATAAGAATCATGAAATACAGAGATACCTCGAAAACCTCAGCGGTAATGAGCAAACTAACTACTCGCTCTGGAAAGCGACGCGGAAAACTAAAAGACCAACTCCACACGTAGCCCCTATTCTGCTGAAAGACGGAAGCTGGGCCCGCAGCAATAAGAATAAGGCAGAGGCCTTTGCGGAATATCTAACTAAAGTATTCACACCATTCCCTTGTCAACTCCAAGACGAAGAGGCCAAAATTGTGGAATTCCTAGAGTCTCCGTACCAAATGAGTCTACCGATAAAACCCTTCTCGATTAACGAGACAAAAGAAGAAATCAAGAAGATTAACACAAAAAAATCTCCAGGGTACGACCTGATCACTAGGACAATAATCAAGGAACTACCTACTAAAGCTATATATGCTCTTACCTGCTTGTATAACTCTATTCTCAAAATCAGATACTTCCCTAGGCAATGGAAAACAGCACAAATAATAATGATTTTGAAACCCGGTAAACCACCAACGGAAATTACGTCATACAGACCCATAAGTCTTCTCCCCCTTCTGGCAAAAATCCTTGAAAAGCCGATTCTGAACAGATTAATGCCAATTTTAGACAACCAAGAACTAATTCCTAAACATCAATTTGGTTTTCGCAAACAACATAGCACTGTGGAGCAGGTGCACAGAATAACTGACAAGATATACAGAGACCTGGAGGCAAATAGGTATTGTTCTGCAGCGTTCTTAGACGTCAAACAAGCTTTTGACCGAGTCTGGCATCTAGGTTTATGCTACAAACTCAAAAAACAATTACCCTACCAGATGTTCGAACTCCTGAGATCCTACTTAACAAATAGGCAGTTTTTAATAAAATATAAAGACGAAACTACAAACATCCACCCCATTTCCTCTGGCGTCCCTCAGGGCGGTGCTTTGGGTCCAATATTGTATCTGATCTACACAGCAGACCTTCCTACATCTCGTCTAACGACATCTGCGACCTATGCAGACGATATGGCTATTCTTGCCTCTCATATCATCCCACGAGCTGCTTCAAGATACCTTCAGGCTCACCTTAACAAAATTCAATTGTGGGCTAGTAAATGGCGAATCAAAGTGAATGAATCTAAGTCACAACACATCACATTCACTATGAGAAAAGATAACTGTTCTCCAGTAACTTTCAATGGCCATCAACTACCACATACAGAGACAGTTAAATATTTGGAGCTGCATTTAGATAGGAGACTGACCTGGAGAAATCATATATTCACCAAACGCAAGCAACTCGGACTTCAACTCCAAAAGTTATACTGGCTTATCGGCAGAAAATCCAAGTTATCATTAGAAAATAAACTATTAATTTACAAAATAGTTCTCAAACCCATTTGGACCTATGGGATCTCCTTGTGGGGTACTGCAGCTACCTCCAACTTAGCTATGCTTGATCGCTTCCAAAGCAAGGTTCTCAGGATGATCGTTGACGCGCCATGGTACGTCCCCAATAATGTGATTTTAAGTGACCTACAAATTCCCACAGTGAAAAGTGAAATTAAAAAGCTCAGTGAGAGATATAAAGACAGACTGTTCGCTCATCCCAACCCTTCTGTGCAGCACCTAATGGAATATAACAACGAACCCAAAAGACTCGAGCGTTTTAAGCCATCTGATCTACCTACTAGATTCTAACTGTCATTGTATATTAATCTTTCACAACATTGTACTCCTCATTCTCATGAATATTATATTAAAACATTGTAAGGGGAATTTTCGCTGGAATTCTACCCCACATGTCTTAATGTACTCATTTGACTATATTTAGTCCTATAGAATATCTTATAGCCTAATATTAATTGGCAGATTGTATAAATATTGGAGTTATAAAAAAAAACATATACTTTTTGTGTAATTTTACTTTTAAAATTGGCTTATAAGACCAATCAGAGTGGGCTTGCAGTGCAAGTGAAGTGTAATAAGCGGATTGGTTTTTACCAAGGAATTAAAAATAATGAAACAGCAGAAAGAAAGAATACAATTCATTGTAAAGATAACAAATAACTACTTATTGGTAATATATCTGGAAAGGTAAACAGATTCGCTAAATACTTTTAAGAACTACCAAATGAAAACGACACCAGTCAGAAAATTATAAATCAAGATTTAGAGTAAACTTTGGAAATTGTGAAAATACCAATGGGCCTTGAAATAAAATAAGTTATAAGAAGATTAAAAATGACAAGAGTGCAGAGGAAAATGGAATTGATGCTGATATTTTTAAAAACAGTGGTAGTTATTTAGAAACTTGATTATATAATTTAGTTAAACAAATTTATAAAGCACAAATGCCTAGCACTTGGAAGAAGTAGTAAGTCCATATATAAAAAAAGGTAAAACTTTATGCAATGATTATAGAGGATATTGCTTTATTAGATATACCATATAAAATATTATCACACATAAGAAACAAACTATGTTTGCACTGAAATATCAAGAAAAATTTCGAAAAGGTAATCTACGACAGATCAGATTTTTACGTTGAAGTAAATTCAGAGTAACAGCTATGGCTAAAATTTAAGCTTGTATGTGCTATTTATCGATTACAAACAACTTTACAATTTGATAGATATGAATAAAATGTATTATAACATTTTTACAAATTTCCCCGTATTAACTACCCTGACATCACGGTCAAGCGATGAACATAATACCTCCTAGGAATCCAGCTGTGCTGCTTGTGCACATACAGGGCCTCAATAATGCGAACATTTCAGGTAGGCATTTCTAGGCCCTTCTGGTAAACTTCAAATAGGTATAAGTAATACGCAGCCAGGCAGCTACGGGAAGTGAAGTACCGTCAAGCAAAAACATTCTGAACTAGTACAACATAAATAGTGTTACAGAAAAATACAGTGTAATTTTACGTTATTAATTCTGTGTGTTGTATACATAAATAGTGTTAAGTAATTTTGGTTACCTGCAAGTGAAATAATTATTTTAAGTAAATTTGCATATGTTATTTACCACTGTGGAGGCCAGAAACGATACAGTATCAAGCTATGCAATAGTCACAAATACCACAAAACATAATAAATCTAAACGAATGGCGCTAAGAAGGAGCGATCTCTGGTGAATTCAAGATTAACAGGAGTTTAAGACAAGGTGATTTTTTATCCACCTTATTATTTAACTAGTCCTAGAAAAGATTATAAAAAAAAAAACAGTCTTCAAGCCAAATGGTTAACCTATCACAATAAGCATCAAATCATAATAGACGACACTGTGCTACTGCCAAAAACAAAAAACGAATTTAAAAAAATATTTATTTTGTAATGGAAAGCAAAAGAATATAAACTAGTTATTAATGAAGTGAAAACTAAATATTTAGAAACGAAGGTAACAGGATATTCTTTAATAACTCTAAATAAGAAGAGCTTTGGGAGACTTTAAGAAACCTGCTGGAAAACATTAAGAATACAAATGGACAATGGAGGAGAAGAACAAATAAAGAGATAATTAATATCTAAAAGAATGTTAAAATTTCCCAAATAGAACAGAAAGAGACATGACTCCGTCATGGCTATCAAATGCCAGAAAATAGAATTTTAAGAAAATCCACTTTTAAAAAGAGAAAGAAGAAGAAAACAAAGAATTTTGATCATTTCTTTGCAATTAGACTACTTTTTTTTTGTTTTTCTCGGGTTCATTCATTTTTTTTTTATTTTTAAGTGTTAAGGAATTGTTATAACTTGTTGCACCTTGCAGTCTTGTAAAAGATATATTTTATTGCTATTACTTAGGCGCCAAAAAGGTCTTTGGTCACATTCATTTATTTACAACGGTTAAAAAAATATAGCCAAAACTTTTCTCCTTAGACATACATTGGAAAAGTAATTAATTATTCAGCAATTACTTGTTAAAAGTGATATTTGCGGCAATTAATAAATAAAACTATCTATCTGTAGAAAATTCATCTTTATTAAAATAGATATTACTTAAAAATATGTGCAACATTTTCTAAAGCTGAACCGGTGAACTTAGACCATGACATTATATAGATAAAAATACAGATCGGAAGCTGCTTTTTTTAATCTTAAATTATGAAATTCAGCTCTGGATTCTTTGCTTTTTGTAACACGTAGGAATTTAATATTTCGAAAATTTGCTTTACAATAATTATAAAATGATTGAGCATCGTGAATGGGTAATTTATTTTTCAGACAAGCGTTCCCATTGCAAGCTCTTTTCCGGTGACAAGAAGCAAGGAAATGGCTTTTAGACCAAGTTTTGATTTTTGCAAGGCGACGTTTTGCAAAGTTTTATTTATTTTTGTACTATGCTGCTAAAGAAAAGCGCTCTTTTAATGAAATAAAAAGCTGCTGCTGAAAGTAGGAAAGTGCAACTGTATTGTGTGTTAAATTATCACTTATTATGCAATATAAAGAGACAACTACTTCTTTTTCAACTTTAAGTTAAAGGACTACTAAGCCTAGAGTCACTTGTTAGACTAGTAAAGTTGAATTGCCACTTCAACTGATATCTCAAAGTGCATTAATTGTATTGTATTTGAGCTCGTTCTTTATTTGCTTGACTGATTTCTCACAACAAAGTGATATGGCTTAAGCTTAGAAAGTCAATCTTTCAAATCATCAACAAAATTGGACTTCTTTTTTCAACATTATCCAAAGTGCCTTGCTCACATCACAAATAATTTATGGACCCTGATTTAATCATTTCGCTTAAAATAAGTTGTATTTAGTTTCTATCTGCACAGTTATCACAATTCTCATCACACAAGTTTGATTTTTCAAATCTGAGATAGCAACCATTTTTTGTTTTTATCCAAATGCTTGAACGTTACCTAAACGTATTGATAGTACATATATAAGCAGGTGTTTGACATTCAATACATTGCCAACCAGAAGAGCATCTTTTAGGCGTAATGTAGTAAAAAAATAAAATTTTGAATTTTCTATGTTAAACAAACTGTATATTTCCGATACTTTATAAAGCAGGAAGCGATTTACTTCAAAACCTTCTGAATATTTTCAAATGTCGAAAGGCATTCTTTAATAACAGCAGTGTTTTGTGAAAGATCATCAGAAAGAAAAAAATCGAACACTTGCTTTTTGATCTCAACCGATTTGCGTTTTCTTTAGATTGTGAGAGCTTCGTATTTTTTTTTTATAAAGTATATTTCGTTTTGCAATCTGTTTATACAACAATAAGTAAATTTTAGGTTAAGAGTTAAAGTAACATGAAATAATGACATGAAGATTGAAACCCATCGATTTACAATACAGAAGTTACTTAAGAATAAGGTTAGAACAATAACATAATTAGTTAAATCTATGAGGTAGGTTCAGCGGTTTGTATCTATGTAACCTTTGAGTGTTTGCACCATTGCCAAGCAGATTCAGAGCTAACTCATTAGAATGGTGTTCTAGGTTGTTTAGGTATTTTTCACTGAACTTTGTTATAACATTTTTTACCGTGTCCACTTTTAAGTCCCGTAAAATGTCTGCGTTTCGAACAAAGTATGGAGCATCACACATAGCACGTAGCACTTTACACTGGAACCTCTCCAACATTTGCACGTTGGAGTTGGCAGCTGTTCCCCACAGCTAGATGTCGTAGGTTCAGATGGGTTTGAAGAAGAGCTTGTTAGTTAATGATAATTTTGATTTTCTACCAAGTAGCCAGTAGTGCTTACAAAACCTCATACCGAGCTATTTGCGCTTTTTCCAAATGTGGAACTTCCAAATCAGTCCTTTATCGAGGTGCAGGCCTAGGTATTTAACCTCTGTCAGTTGAGTTAGCGGAATATTATTTACAAGGACTACAAGTGATGTATCTTTAAATTTGATGTTATTTGAAAAGATTTTCTTTCGTTTAACTTAACGCGCCATTTTTTGGCCCATTGTATTACTTCATCTAGGCTCTGTTGTAGGAGATTTACGACAACAATCGGATCTCTACGTTTCACCATAAGTACTTCATCATCAGCATAGGTAGCAGTAAATGTATGGGAATTGGTTGGCAAGTCTGCTGTGAAGATGAGGTACAAGATGAGTCCAAGTACACTGCCCTGTAGTACGCCTGATTTAATTGAATGTAACTCAGTTTGGGCTTGTCCGTATTTTACCTGAAAGTGTCGTTTCACTAGATAGGATTTGATGATAGTGTAAAAAGGGTGTGGTAAGAATGCCTTGAGTTTGTACAGGAGGCCCGTGTGCCAAACTCTGTGAAAGGCCTGACTGTCATCTAGGAAGGCAGCTGTACAGAATTGTTTTTCTTAAAAGGCCTGATTAAGCCAAACTGGTGATCTGGGATAACATTGTGCTCCTCCAAGAGCAGGGTTAATCTTCTAGCCAATAACTTTTTAGTAGTTTACTTAGGACAGGCAATAGACTAATGGGCCTGTAAGAACCAACTTCATTAGGAGGTTTTCCGGGTTTGGGAATAAGTATAACCTGCGCTACCTTCCATTGTAATTGAAAGTAACCCAGCCTCAGGACAGCATTATATAACATATTCAACATAACTACGCCTTTGCGCGGTAATTTTTTGATTAATTTCCCTGTGACTAAATCATAGCCTGGGGCTTTCTTTGACTTTAGGTGGTGTTTAATTAGTTACTGGACTTCTCTAACTGTAAACAGTTCCATGGCCATGGTTGGTGTGGAATATCCAGGAAGTCTTGTATTTGCTTTTCTTCATCGACGGTTATTTGAGATGGAATAAGTTGGAAGACATTTACAAGATATTGAGCAAACATATCGGCCTTTTCTAAGTCAGATCGCGTCCATAAACTATTAGTTTTTCTTAGGGGAGGAATTGGTTGATTTTGGTTTTGGATTCTTTTCGTTGCCTTGCAGAGGGAATAATTGATGTCTTCTGTTGGGTTTATGTTCGACAGAAATTCTTGAAAACTCTCATTTTTAGCAGCTTTCATGGGTATTTTCAATTCTGCTGAAACTTGATTATATTTACGTTTGTCCGATGGATACCTGGAGTGTTGCCAAATTTTCCTCAGTCTTCTTTTTTCTACAATTTTTCTCTCAATTGCAATAGGGCAACGAGCTTGTAGTTGTTTGGGCGATATTACGGGGGTTGCTTCCAGAACTGCTTCTTGAATAATTCTTGTAAAATTATAGACTGCTGATTCTAGTTCTTCATCAGACTGAAGAGAAATTTGCATTTCTCTCTGATTGTAGATAATATTTCTGTAATGGTCCCAATCAGTCTGATTGTTAAATAATTTTGGTACCCTGTCTTGTTCTAGAATTGTAGTGTTTACCGTTGCAATAACGGGGGTGTGGTCTGACGATAGGTCCAGACATGTTACTATTTTAAGGTATCCCGCAGCTAAACCTTTGGTTAGAAAGAAATCTAGCAAGTCTGGCAATTTATTTGGGTCTGAGGGCCAGTACGTGGGTTCATAGGTTGATAAGTGGCCTAAGTTAAGTTCTTGTACTACTTGGTATAGCACTTTACCTTTAAATTTAATTCATTAATGATCCGTTATTGCGCTTGAATTGTTTGTTGGAGTGAGGTTATTATTGGTGTTAGGTCGCTAGCTTGTTGGCTAGGTGTATTGTTGAATGATTGAGGTGAAGTGTTAACGGTCAATTCTTTCTTTGATTTTTTTACTTGATCTGAGTATAATGGTACTGTTTGGAGTTGTGCCTGGGTCTTGGAGTGGGGTAAGTGTTGTTGTTGATGATGGTGGTGTGCCGCTGCAGTTGTGACTATTTTTGTTGGTTTGCTGTAATTGTAGTTTTTGCTGTTGCTGGGATTGGAGGCGCATAGCAGAGCTAGAGTTAGCTTGATTTGGGTATCTACGTTTGAGAATCTGTAGGTACACCTTACAGCCTTTATAGTTTGCGAGATGTTAGCCTTGACACAACACACATTTAGCTGGGTTGCCGTCACTACGATTTTTTGTGCAGGTACGGTAATCATGTAGATCAGCGCACTTGACGCAGCATGGCGGTCTAGTACAACTATTACGTGTGTGACCATTACATTGGCAGTTTTTGCATTGCGGTATGTGAGTTTTCCGTCTTGGTTCTTCAAAGGCAACAATTGCATTACCTATGTTTTTATTTTAAAAATGTCATTATTGTTAGTTTTACCTTTAATATCGATAAAGAACAGGTTTTTCCTCTGTTTAGTCTCCTTTTCATTACGTTCATTACATTTAGAACTTCGTGGCTTTCACTGCCCAGGGCTTCCTTTATAGTATTTTCCTGTGTCGTGTGATGCAAATTCCTCAAAACTACTCTAAATTTATTTTCCTCTTCTAGGCTATATGTGTGCCTAGCTACTTTATTAGCATCTAGAACGTCTCTGATCTTTTTGTAATCCTCTACATTATTTGTAATTTCAACTTATTCCCCTGTAAAAGTTGATAGCAGTAGTTTGCTTTAGGAATGTTGTCTTCTACTAATTTGATCAATAGATTTATAGCTTCAACATAATGGAGTATAAATGGTGGAATTTGTGTTTTGTTCCTATTGGTAAGAGTATTACTGTCGATAAGCTTATTAGAGTTGGTATCAGAAAGGTTTGCTAGTGGTTGAAATGTATTTGATATTGGGATGCCCAGGTTTGATTGTTTAGCCTTTTGTATAGATACACTACCATTTGCAGCTTTTCGTTTCTTGCTATGTCTAATTACTTGAAAGTCGTTCAGCTTTGTTATTTGAGAAACATCGCTTGCAGTTGACATGTTGTCGTCATTATGGTTTTCTACATTGGATTTGTTAAAGTTTGGTTATAAGTTATTTGAACTATCAGGATTGCATGGTGCCTTCCCAAATACCTAGGAATCGGTTCCGCATTATACGGTTGCATTTGTGATGATGAGGGTTGAGGAAAATCAGCATTAGATTGATAGAAGTTAACATACGGTTGATTTCGCATTTACGTTTGACTATGCAGCGTACTGTTATGTGTTATTGTTGGCTTCATATACATTGGTATTTGATGTGTAGTTGATTGCTATGAGTTTGTTGCTTGCTGTTGATAGCCTTGTAACTGCCATGGTTGCGTCTGTATGTAAATAGAATTTTGTGGGTTATATTGTGTTTGGTACATTTGTTGATGTGTATTTATGAAGCCCCGCGGTGGAGGTTGCATGGTCGCGAATTGTGATTGTTGCGGCTGTGCGTGGAAGCCAATTTGCGGAATATTATAACAGAAAGTGCTCGGGTCAACAACATAACCATCGCTGTTCCCTTGCATCCTGTAGTAATTCTTGATAAATCTTATTAGTTTTACAAGTAAAAACTTACTTGAAAATTATTGTGGTTGAGCTCCGCAGATATCGTCGTCGTGGACGCTTGGCTTGGGTGATAACGGAGCGACACGCGACGAGATCCTTGCACTTTTAAAGTAAAATTCGAACTGATGCTTTGTAAAATGCACCTTTTAATTTAAGCCCCCTTTTTTGACTAAACAACGAGAGCAGTCAAGGATTTCAGTAATATCATTAGTTGACATAATAGAAAGCGTAGTTATTTTTCTTCCGATGTATATCTGTGGGGAATAAGTTTGTGCTATATTTGTTATCGTCATAAATAAATTAATATGACTAGTGACTTCTTTGTAGAACAGGTAATGGCAATAAAATATGTCTCATAGGCGACTACTACAGCGCACAAAATAAAAAAGTTAAAACGATTTGAATGTTACAAAGTACCTGAATTTTTAAATTTGTTTATATTAGCATAGTATTTGTTATTGGTGTCACAGAGCGTTCAATTGGCCCAGCATGTAAGCACAATTTGAATTTTTAAAAACTGGTCCCAACAGAAAATTTTAATTTTTAATTTATTGCCTAGGCCTAACGAATTTCGATGTACTTGTGTATAAAAGTCATGCAGGTCTACAACATGGTCTATCCATATGCTATAGGTACCAGCTTTTGTTGAGAAATTAAAGAATAAATATTAAATTTTTCAAGTTTGTAAATTTTTTTAATTAACTTTTGTGCACGTAAAAATCTGAAAATGCAGTGGACAGCCCATATCTTAATTGAGACATATTAAATATGCAACCTGGGTTAATTGGTAAAGCCACGAAAAAATTCTAGCAATAGTTAGCCATCGTCGTAGTAGTCCGTTTTGCTTGATAGCTCCTTTACATTTTTTATGTCGATGAAATCTCTTCGCTAGCGGCACCCAGATTTTCAAGAAAATAATCCAAATGCGAATTTAGGAAGTGAACCTTCTACCTCATGGAACAGCCCAAATTGTTGTACTTCTGCAGCATTTTTTTAACGGTTGATTTAAAGTTCGGATACTTATTGCCCAGAAACTTGGTTACTAAGTTTTTAAAGGTTCCCCAGGTTTCTTTTTTGGTAACTTCCATTTGTTTCTCAAAATTACTATCTTTGAAAGTTTTGTAATGTCGAGACCAGTAAAGACACCTTTTGTCACAGATATATTTAAAACATTTTCCTTCCTTTGGTAAGGCTTTGACATATTGCTTCATCAAGTCTAACTTAATACGCAGAGGTAGAAGGAGAACTTTAATCGTATCTATAAGAACTTTTTGGAGCATATTTTTAGTTCCAGGTTCTAATAAAGCTATGTTAACAGCAAGAGTAATAAAGCAGTAGCTGGGGGGCAAGCTATAATGTAGATGTGTTTGCAACTCTTAAAAAATGTTTGTTTTTTAAATTACATCTCAGTATTTTTATATGTAACCACACTAAAGCCACTAAATATCTATTACAAGAGTAAAATGTTATTGTATCTAGGTTCAGTCATAGGATGCGAATGTGTATTTTATCAAGCAGCTATTGAATCACCAATTATAAGCACAAGGGTGTCGCGTATATGTAGGCTCAGAATCGGTGGCAAATAAATAAATTACATAATTGTTTTGATTGTCACTTGAAAGAAGAAACCATTTACAATTTATGGGCTCGCGAGGACTACGTATTAGAGTAAATTCTAAAAATGATAACCGGAGGCTAAAACAAAGTCGCTGAAACTATAATAAATAAAAATTTCTTCCTTTTACACAATAAATTTATTAAACTTGCTTTTAGGCACATATAATAGGTATTATAACATTCAGTAACCCATTAATTATTAAAATATACACTAATATTTATTTCTAATGTTAAGTAGCTCAAAATAATGCGTTATATGAACATTCCCTTCTATGTAAAAAAAGTAAATGGGTACGGTCTACGTCACTACTTATATGCATGGATGTCAGTACTATTAAGAGGTGTAAGATGTTATGCCAAAGGGAAACGTCTAATTTCGTATAAAAGTAATGACACATCCAAACTTTAAGGAAATGCATTTGTATACTTTATCTATTAATGAAGTTATTGCGAAAGAACCAAGACTTCACAAAACACCGACGTAGAAGGTAATTAATAATAAAAGAAAAAAATACAAATATAAAAACAAATGCTACCAGTGACAGATAGCTATAGAGAGAGAGAGATAGAGAGAAGACATAACATCTGAAGAGTTCAACTTTTGTATTTAGTTTTATGTCATGACTACAGAGGACGCTTTTTTTATTTTCATAAATGCTACTCTCGCTTTGACTATTCTGCACCTTATTTCTAGAGAGTGATCCCATTGTTCATCTATCGTGCTCCTTATGTATATTTTGTAACTCTTTCTATTCTTCGATTGTCAAAGTTTAATTGTTCAGGGGGTATAGGGTTTTTGCTAATTACAATGTATTTCGTCTTTTGATAATTTGATGATAGTCCACATTGCAGATACCATTGTAAGATTCTTCTTTGTGTGCTTGTTTGCTCTTGTATTACTGAATAATTGTTTTATATAATTTTCCCATATCTTTAGCTTTTCATTGATGTTAACAACACTCGACCTTGGTCATCAACTATATTTCCAGACGTTCTTTTCTTACGTAATCCCGCGAGCTCTTTTAATTTTTTTATGCATGATGAATGAATTACGTTTCCCTTATAATTTTTCGATTTTTGAGCATTCAACCAATTATTTTTAGCTTCTCTAGTTTTTCGTCTAATGTCCCTGTTTATTTTTTTGTACATACTTACACTGATATTTTTAAATATTTTTTTTTGTTCCTTTAATCTCAAAATCTCTTCTGTCATCCACACTTTTCTTTTGTATACTTTATTACTCTTCAAAAATGTTGCCGTGATATCTTTATCTCATATGGTTTCTGTGTTATTGGATCTGATACCTTTGATTATTTTGCATTTGATCTCTAAATCTTTTGTTACTATTTGTAGGACCTCCTGATTTTTTAGTTTAGACATGTCTAGTTTTTTGTGGTATGTAGCTATTTTTATTCTTTTCAATTTAATTTTCAGTGTTTCTACTGCTGGATCATAATCAGATCTTGCGTCCGCCCCCAGATATGTTTTTACGCCAATCACGCTATTACGAAATATTTTATTGGTTATAATATAATGTATCTGGTTTCTTATGATGTTTGCTTTCGTATCCGCTAGGCTGCGGCATGTGTATAGTCTTCTGGATGAAAGTTTAAAAACGTGTTTGTTGCTACATATAGCTTTTCTGCACAGAACTGAACTAACGGTTATCTTCTTGGATTTCTTTCTCCCAAGCTATACTCGCCTATATATTTACCATATGTGCCCTTTCCAGTCTTTGCATTGTAGTCTCCCATAATAATTATGAGTTCGTTTTTTTTTTTGACGTAAAATGTTTTTCATTTCGGCCAAAATATGTTATGACAAGATCGCTTATAAATTTGGAAGTAGAGTACTTAGTAATGCATGTCGCTGGCTTAAATGGCGCTGTAATCGCACGCAGCACGACGAATTCGCAACTAAATTTACCTTCGTGCGCTGTGTTTATTTAGTACTCAGCAGTACATTGATCGATTCGAGCGGAAGTGGTCGCGTTTGACAGAGCTCACGACGTCATAGTAGGTGTGATACATAAAATTCATACTCGTGACCATTAGAAGTTGCAGAGTTTAGAAAGGTGTGATTTTTTGCAGAAATTTGACAACTGTAAAATCTGTAAATAAATGTTCCTCGTGTATTGTTTGATTATCTATATCAGGGTCTGTACTGTAGAGTACAAGCACTAGTGCTTATTACACACTTTATAGCACGCACAGGATGTTTCACGTACTCCACTGAGACTGTGACCCTGATGTAGCCTAACCAAAATGTTATTTGGTTTATTATTTCTGCGATCTCACTGTAGAATATTTCAATTTGTGCATCCTCTTTATCAGAAATTAGCACGCATATTTAAACAACATTGATGTTAGTTGGTGTTACGACCAAAAGTGGACTTTTAAACAAAACAACTTCAAACAAGTTCAAAAAAGTAAACATTCATCTTTTTTGGAATCGACGCTGTCCTGCGTGAATCGGTTCCCTGTACTGTAATCCTGGGAGATCCAGGAAGAGGAAATAAGAGTGTGGGTGAAAACATAAGACAAATCACCCCAATCTTCACAGCGGAGCCGAATGGTAGCGTCTTTCCTGGTGCAAAGGTTTCTTCTTCGTTCCTTGCCAACTCAGATACAAAGGAAATCGTACCGAGTTTCCTCACCGGAAAAATTTCAACTCCCGAATGCAATCGGGAAACAAAACTACCTCCGGAAAGAGGATAATCTGGTCGACAAAATGTCGAATACCGCCACAAAATTAGCAGGAAAACTCTAAGTCAAAACGCTTTCGGCCACGGAAAATTTAAAGCCTGTCGCCCGCTTTCTAAACCATCACAATTCGCAGAGAGCGGAAAAGAGCCAAGAGCCAGAAAGAGCCAGGCGGGCCGAACCGCTTCGCTTTTATCTATCCACACAAGCGGGCAAATTGGCCGCCGCTATCACAAATCGAAACTAAAGCGCGTATACAGAGGGAGTCAAAAGATGGACGGCGCTAATTTAAAATCCAAATAAAAGTAATTGGAGATTGGCGCGAACAGTTGGTTCTGCCCTTATTTGTATTAACAGCAATCTGTCTGATATGGGAATAAAGTTGTAAACGTATTTGCCGATTTCTTCCAACAAAATAATTCCCACTCCATATTGGTTTTAGTTATCTTCTCTACCTGAGTGATATATTGTATATTGGTTTATTACGCATTTGACATTTCCTGGCCATCTCATTTCGCCAATGCCCATTATATCTATTTTCATTCTTTGCATTTCTTGGATGGTATTATAAATTTTTCCTGATCTGACATTCCAAGTAGCTATTCCGAGCATCCTCTTATTCTTCCATGCCATTTTCACAGCTCTTACGCCCGGAATATTTAGTTTTGAATACTGCTATGATGATGATACTAAGGATCTTTAATGCAACGATTTTCTTCTTGCCTTTTGCATCTTTATGCCGTTGATCACGTATGTAATTCATCTGCCTTTGAGGCCAATTTCTTGGCCTCAGGACAAAAGAGTGCTTTACCCCCGTAAACTGTTGACCATCCCGTGGAGAACCGCTTATACCGGCAGTTCGTCGGTTATCGTGCTAGTTTTGCTCCACCCGAGTATCTTATCTCCCCGATATCCACTATATTTAGCAAGCATCCCCCTGTCCACCACCTGAGTACTAGCAACCCCAATGGGGAACATAACATCATTATTATTATTGTGTCGAGTTATTTTAAACAATTATAGTCATTCTTTCCCTCTCTCTTGGAAGTTGAAGCTAGAAGAGGCCGAGAAGCGAGGGTAAGTCTCTCAGCAGCTTCTCCAGAACCTTCATGATATCAACTTCTGGAGCAGAATTGTGATCCCCAATGAGAAGTTTTTCGCTTTAAAAGAACGAGATTGGTTTTGCAGAGGAATCACGCAGTTTGCATTATTTTGAGGAATAAATATCATGTGTTATATATTAAAATTCTTGGAAGAAAATGAGCCTTCTAACCTACTATGTGCGCTGGCGCCGATGTCGCCTATTCAAGTGTTGACTTTGTAGCTATGCATGCCTCACTTTTGTCTTCATCTTGTGATCTATTCCCAGTGCTGGCAAATTTCTTCTTTATCTTAATTAGCTATCGACAGTTATACTGTTTATATTAAACTTCACCGTAATTAAAATGATTTGAATTTATAGTTAAACTTCTTTTTGAATGCGGAACTCTATTTTATCTTCAGAGCTGCCAACGTACGTATCGCGCTGTTACAGTGTAGCACATTCAGGTGGCAAATATCCAACTAAGGTGTTACTATTTTCACTTCTTCTGTCTTGCGCACCAGTTCTTCCACCCCCAAATCTTGTGTAACAATAGTTTGACTTACGCGTGACTCCTGCTTGAAGATTAGCATCATTCGTTTCTAAACATCTCGAATGCTCTGACACTTGAAAAGACTGCTAACTTCACTATGTATCGCTGACAGCAACGATGCGAAGGTTTTTTATCCTCCTTTTTTTACCACTGTGTTGGATTTTTTAACTACTTGATTCATATTATGTGCGCGAAGTTGAGCCAACATAAGAAAATTTCACGTTGGAAACTTCCTCTTGACCACTAAAACGGGGGACACTTTCGACATATTTTGAATCCATTGTTGCACTTCTTAGTCGCTGGCGCTCTTCACTTTTTGTTTGGACTTCTTCTGTGACATCTTCAGCAACCATGATCTGCTACTATGTAATAGTGGATTAAATACTGGCCTAATTATTAAAGTGTTTGGTAATAAGCACAGTTTATTAATGCCAATTAGCGAATTATTACAATTATTACAAGCACGACGCCTAACCGGCTGAGCCATTCGCTGACTTGTGCAAACGTCAGTGGAGCATGCATAGAACATTTGGCATGAGGAGAAATCAAGAATAGAATACGGGTCGACTTTCCTGTGCATTCCTTACACTTATTTTAAGCTACCGTAGCTCCGAGGGGTTCGGAGCTCGGCAGCTAATTCTTTGAGGGATGTACATGAAAGAATCCCCTCTTTAAGGTGGCAATAACCGTTTATTCCGATCCGGCAATAATCTCTGGTCATCTCCGAGTTAGTAGATTTCTCATTAAGTAAATAAACGTACCAGGTGATTCCCACAAATACTGATTCTGTTCTTTATAAATCGAGTTAGTGTGTTATTCATGCATTTTATGTTAAATTCGGATGGTTACTTACACATCGAAACTATAAAGTGTACATGACAACTTTAAATATATAAATTAGCAGTGCAACACAAGAATGTCCACTTATAACTTCAAGAAATTAAATTCCTCTGGATTTTAAAAATAAGAAAGAAAGAGAAACTGAGCACATGACCACCATCCCAGAAGAACTTAATTAATTAACTTAGCAAAATAAAACGGAAGAAAAACGATAATCAAAAATGTACATCTAATTGTGTCCTTAAAAAATATTCCAAATCTAATAATATAAGTTTTTAATAATATAAATTTCAAAAGCCTTCACAATAAGCAAAAATATTGATCTATTGTTGATGTTTCTACTTGCTGAATTTTGTCAACTCTCTTAATAGATGGGCTTAAACATTAGTTATTAGAAAGACTTGTATAATTGATCATAGTAATGTTCTTTGTCTAACTCTTAATAAAGCGATTGGTGCGCATATGATGTATTTTGTACTTTTAAATGCTCAAAAATAGCATTGTACACTAATAGCACACTATAGACACTATTAAAAAGGGAGAGCAAATCAAATACGAGGTGCATTCAAGTCATAACACCTCTGAGTTTTTCTCACAAACCAACTTGTGTCACTTCTTGACGCAAACTTCCTGAAACCGTACACATTTTTCACAACGTCAACGCCTTTATCATGGGAGGGCGAGAAGTAGTTGAAAATAAAGGTCATCGATGTCTCCCAAGAACCAGAGGGATAAACAAAAATATTGGCATTGTTCGCCGTCTTCTCAAGGTTGACCACCAATTATTAATCGTTAAAACTGTTTTTATTAACTTTCCACCTTAGTGGGTTTGTCAATAAGCAAAACTGTCAAATTTGGAGCATAAAAAATACACGAGTCATTCAAGAATAGTCTATGCATACCCAAATAGTAACAGCATGTGTTGTTTACAGTGGCGTGAGTTTGTTTCTTTGAGAGTTTTGGCTCTGACTATTTTATTCGCCGGCATGTTTGAGTAGCGGTAGGAGTTTTCTCGTTCCCGGTGGTCGTTTGTTGTTTATTGGTGGCCGATTATTATTCCGGGATTTGATATTCTGCCGACCAGCGTTTCCTCATCCCGGAGGTCGTTTGTGCCGATTGTGTTTCGGTAGTCGAAATTTTTGCCAGCGATGACCAGCAGCTTTGACGGGAATGGTAATCCCTGGATGGATGGATGTCGGAAATAGCGGATTTGTGTCGTTGCTTGGTTTTCCGATGTCTGGCGGGACAATTGTGGAGCGGTAGTTTATACGTTGTTATAGGTTGTTATGGTTGTGTGCCAGGGTTTCGCCAACAGGGGTATTGTCTGTTCCGCGACTTGAACTACACGCGGCTTCGTTGTTATTAGAGTTGATGGAAAGTGCTTGTCCGGTTTTGCAGTTCAGGGTCATAGTGTCCAAAATCATCGCTTTTTCCGATTCGGGGATTGTTTTAGGCTGGTTGAGAGCCCCTACCGATCATTGGCAGACCTTTGTCGCCAATCGGGTAGCCGATATTTAGGCTTCAGGGGCGGGGAAATGTTTATCCAATCTCCAATTACTTTTATTTGCATTTTAAATTAGGACCGGTCGTATTTCGCTCCCTCCTGTATATGAGCTTTAGTTATAATTTTTAGCAGCGGCCAATTCGCCCGCGTGCGCGGATATATAAAACGGCAGTGACGACGGCCTAGCCGGCTCTTTTGTCTTTCGCTCGCTTTGTTTTGAATTTTGAGTTGTGATACCCTTATTTTCTCTTTATGGACCCCCCAAAATTACAGCACAGAGAACCGATTTATGTTGGAGAGCGCCGCTTTCAAAAAAGGTTAGCGTCTCAGTTTTGGCTTTTGTTTGAAGTTTTTTTGTTAAAATTTAAAATTAAAAAAAAGTGATCTCATATAGTGCGTGGTCGTCGTATTTGCAACGACTGAGCTGGTATAGCGGCAAATCTGGTGATAATTTTGTGTAAAATTAGAATATTTCTTGCGTACAAACTGTTTGAGTGATTCAAAAGACTCTCGGGAACAACACAACGAATGCATCTTATAATATAATTGTCGTATCTCCCTAACTTTCTTTCTTTCTTTCTTTCTTTCTAAACTTATAATTCTATCTCTTCCTAGACGCTTCAACCGATTTCCTTGAAACTTGCACACCACATTCATATCTATATTTGCTAATTCGGCGCAAATCAGCCTTCTAACTTTAACCGTTTTTGAATTATTTAAATATTTTGATTATTGTATTGTATAGATGTCACACCTGACAAATAAAAACAGCGCCATCTGTTGGACGTAAAAGCAACGCCACAACAACGCGTACAGCTATTTCAGAATAAAAACAAACATTCTGTTACTGTTGCCAACATTAATCTAGAGGAAAATTAAAAATTACTGCAAATGAACGTAAAACGTAAAAAATACGGGAGTGCATTATGAATGAAAGCATAAGCTTTGCATTAATTCAACTTTACGTATTACGGATTTCCTATGGGCGGCTTATGCTTACGTCCACCATGAATGGGCGTTAAATTGTTCCATGTTTCTGATCCAGAGAATAAGCCGGTCTAATTATAAATTTATACGTTCGTACCTTGCAAAAATTTGAGGGAAGGCGGGTGAAAAATTGTCAGTCTAGGACGCCAAAAATATCTTTTGGCGGACAACTCCTAGTCATGAATAAAGGCAGTTTTGTCATGATAATGCGCTCGCGTTTCTTTACATTTTGTGTGAAATTTTTGCCGAAACATCAAATCCAGCGGTTAACTAAGACATCCGGCGACTTCGAACTGGTTCCAAAATATAAATCACTTTCCAAATTAAAGATATTTCGATTGTTAAAAAGATTCAATTCAACAAGACGAGGCAGTTATTTGCGTTTCCCGCACAATTCTCAAAATGCGATTTTTACTAAATATAAAGATTTTTTATTATTTCGATTGTAATTTTTGCATTATATTTGTGCCGATTTGAGGATGACACTGCGCTTCAAAATATTGTTACAGGATATTTTGCCCTGTTTGAATAGGATATTTGATTGTGGCTATGCTAACTGGTATATGTTGGATAATTTTATTAGTAACATTCCATGTTTTTGTCCAATCGCCGATTTGTATTTCGTGTGCAGCTTTTAGCTTCTATACCTGAAAAGGGAAGCCTAATGAAATCGGTGCGGACGTATGTCTGTCCGTCGCGTCTTCAACTCAAGACCTACTGAACCTAAAGACATAAGGAGGGTCCTACAACAATGCAACAAGGGTTTTTAACGGACCCAGCTTCCAATATGTCATTCCTTATAACTTTTGATCAAGGCAGCTTCCAAGCTGGAGACTAGCTTCTATTTCTGACATCTGTCACACCTTATAATTTTTGATCTGTGATAGATGGAGAAATAAAGTTTTCAGTATTCAACTAAGGACCATAAGTCAAGTCCAGACACCAAAAATCAGCCTGATCGGAAAATCTCAAGACCGGTTTGACCGAAAGTGGCCGTAAATTTTTGTTTATGTATAGTTACTTGTTTTATACTGCTAAGATAGCTATGTCGTTAGCAAAAATGGTTGTGGTATTGTTTTATATTTGAGGAATATCACACATGTGTAGCAGATACGGGATCGGGCCCAACACCCTTCCTTTAGCTGTCCTGTCTTGTTTTAGTTCTTAATAAGCTTCTTCTCGTTTAACTCTAAATAACCTGCCAGAAATGACTCGAGCACTTTTTAATGTTATCTAGAGAGGAACAATCTCAGTTTATATTTTAAGTCCTTGTGCCACACTTTGTGGAAAGTTTGGGTGGAATTCTCATAGCTGCTTTCGTTTTGTGAGTTGTGGATGGCGTTTCGATATTGTTTGTTACTTGAGATGTCGATGAATAATATGATTAAATTCAGCGAGCTGCAGGCGTAGTATTCCATTCATTTCGTTAGCAGGGGGTGCGAGTTGATCGACTTCTTATTTAGTGTATTGTTAGTCATGCTTACTATTACGATTTAGGATTGAGTATCAGTTAGGAATTATTGAATTTAAACGATTCGGAAAATTAAAATTAAAAAAACCAATGACTCGTTGCATTTACTTTAAAATTTCGACGGTGCCCGCGATAATTTTGTTTGCGCGTCACCTAATTCCGTCTCGCTTTGACACATTGATGAAATATGCGTTGACGTTATGTTGACATCACAAATATATAGCAAAAATCGTTCGTGCCTTTCCGTGCCGACCCGAGCGCCTTCGAAGGACAAATTCGGGCCCGGGGGCAGGCGCGATCGAGGTATTATATTTCCGGAACCGCAAGCGGTAGAAAATTTTCGTTTGAGAGTCGGGTAATAAAGCACTCGTGGCCAAAAATCTCGTTCCTACGATTATTCGTGAGACAAATTCCGCCTGGCCCGGGGCGCTGCGGGCCCTGCCGCGGTGGCCGCCTGCCGAAGTCCGCGGGGAAGCAATTAACGTTTTGTAAATGCATCTTGCCCTCACCGATAATACGAATTTAACTTTGTAAATATATATATAATAAATTGTTTCGAAAATAAAGAGAGAAAATTATATATGTAAAAAAAATTATGAGTGCTGCTGCTGCTGCTGTCACACAGGTCAAAGTCTAACTCTAACTATACTATTGCTGTCAATGATGTAGTGATTTGAGGGAAGGGCTAATAAAATAAACAAATGAGTCAAAACGTAACGTTGTATAAATATCTAACTCATCGTACAGAAGAGCATATTTCGACATTAATATGTGCGTTGTATTTAGTACATAACCAAAGATTATGTGGAACTATCCATTGGTTGTCGACTTGTTATAATAAATTAAATTTTTACCTGTCGACTTTTCAGTCTATAATTTTTTGTGTGGTTGGTAACTAATATTTTTTTAATGTATAATTATATACGGTTGGTAGCTAAATATTAAAATGACATCTACAACGTCAGACAAACATTTACACTTCAAAATTTTTCTTGTCAGAATCGCTGATAAAAACGTTATAACTTGTTAACCTTTGAACGCCCGAGGATGGCACTTAGTTTTTCGGATTCTACTCTTCAATCTGAGTCGAATGACACTAGTCTGAGGTCTCTACGATGTATGCACCAGAAGTTTAACGATATACAATAATAACTAGTTAATTAATTATACATGTCACACATTAGGCGACCGGAAAAGGTAGGTGATATCACAACCAACACAAGCGTTCAGTAGCTATTAAAGTCAGAGCACTATATGACAACAAAAGCAATAACAATAATGAGAACATCATATAAACATATAGATACTCTGACAAAATAAATAAATATCGTCAAAATCAAAAAAGACTTATGCTTTAAAGTGCAATTGTTTCAGAAAGTTAAATTAATTTAATATTAAGGTCCGTACAATATTGTTGTAATGAGCTATCAGATCCAGAAACAACATGAACAAAACAGAGTGCCTGTATTTAGAGTTATCCATAAATTCTAATTTAATCTTTGATTCGAAGTTGAATAATATTTTAAAAATACTTTGTGAACTAATATTAAAATTTGCAAATAGTTTGTTAATATTAAGAAAAGTGCTTGCTAGCGAAAACTCTCTACAACTCTTGTGAAATATAATTCGTTCAAATTTTTTTTTGTTTGAAGTATTTTCGCTCCGAGTGAAAAGTGCATTCTAAGTTCGTTTAATTTATCAAAATAAACTCTAGATTTATCCATTAATTTAAATAAATAGTCGTTCAATAATAAAAGGGGCCCTTTTCATATATTTTAAAAATAAACTTTAAATCAAATGATCCGAAACGGCATTTTAGCCTAGCTTATGTATACTGGAAACACTTTGAGTTACGTCACTGTTAAAGTTTAAAGGTTGTTTGTTGGCAAAATTTAAAAAGGTAGTGTTTTTATGGGCGCTCGACACAAAAGCCCGCCACAACCACCCGTGAGGTCCATAAAAACTTGAGATTTTACAGTTTTTACACGCCGCGTCCTGCGCCCATCTGGAAATTCGAGTTCCAGTCGGCAATTTCTAAATAACAACTTACTGTCCCACAGCGCACTCATTCTACGTAAAATGGGAGTGGGCAATCTCTGTCGCTACCATTGTCGAAGCTATGCAATTGATTAACTTCGTTACGCACGCATAATTTGGGTTTAATTGTGGCTTGGCCCCCGAATTAATCTGAATAGTATCTTTAATGACAGGCGAGACGTTGAAAAAGCACCGGATCTACAATTAAACTGTCTAATTTAGACTCCGACTTTGCAAGTTAAGTAATGGGTCCATTCACCAACCGAAGAGCGTTATCTATAGATTGTCGCGATAAACAAACACATTAATGCGATAAATTTTGATGCGAGTTTAATACTAATAAACAAGTTTTTGGGCTGAACCAGAATCACAAACATGTAATTATTTTATTTCAGATCTCTCTTTAAACCTGTCAGTTTTATCATTTTATTAAAATATTACTAATAAAAGCTCATATAACCTAAAACTAAACCTAAATATTTAAGTTTATTGATATTGTTTATTTTACAATATTTCAAACATTTGAATATCTTGCGTGAAACAAGAGTAGTAAAAACTTGTTCTGATATTGATATGAATATGTCGGTTCAATATAGAGGATGATCTAAAATGTTTATTTTATGAAAAATTATTAACATAGACACTTAGGATTAATTTTATATTACAGGACTAAACTTGCAGGTTTTTTTTAAATACCAAATAACAGGTGCTCAATATGTTCCCCTTGGGATGCACGGCATATATCCATACGGTAGCCAAATTTGTCCCAAGCTTTTGCGAGCGTATCTGGATCCATTGCTGCCACGGCCTCTGTTATGCGATCCGCATCTTGACCATTGTAGTGGGAAGAGGAGGCACATAAACCCCTCACAAGAAAGAATCGCCCACAATGAGGTCCGGCGACCTTGAGGGCCAATGATGTAAAGCTGAATCGTTAGATTCCATACGGCCGATCCATCGTCGTGGAATCTGATTATTCAAAAATTTTCAAACTTCCAGGCTCTAGTGTGGTGGTGCTTCGTCCTACTGGAAAAAGAAGTCATCCGACTCTCTAACTGTGGAAAAAGCCAGTTTTCAAATATATGTGATTTCCGTAACAGTGTTCTCTAAGAAGAAAAAAAGGCCGTACACTTTTTTCCGAAAATTTGCACAATAATATTAAATTTAGGAGTCTCTCTCGTGGTGTACAATTTGATGTAGCTGCTCCGTACCCTATATTCTAATATTATGGAGGTTTACCTTACCACTTAAATGAAGAAAACACGTGCGAAACTCAGCTCCACATCTTCGTTTGACACACAAGTACAACTACCGGATTTCTTTTTACGCAGACAACCCTTGTCTTGGGATTATCTATACCATCGCCTAATGCTCTGAGCGATAGGAGGTTCAACACCATATTGTCGCTGAAAATTATCCTGAACAGTTGTTGCGGACTCACGCTTAGTGAAGCTTAGAACACAAAATTATTTTTGTTGTCCAGTCACCATCTTGGCAAACATTGCCATATCTATTGACAACTGCGTGAAATTCTAGAATTCCCTCCTTCTAACAGTACATTGTTCGATCAAAACGAATTAAAAGCTGAATAGTTATGATTTTTAAAATTGGACGATTATTTTTGAAACACCCTGTATTTTATATATTATCTGGAGTTTTGTTTCAAATTACGAGAAAACAGCATTTTAGTGACCAAGATTTCAGTCAACCAAGGATTTTTTAGTTATTAAAGCAGTTGCAGAATAGCTGCCCCCTTAAGATGAATGGGCCAAAAATGCCTGAGATCATTCTTCAAAATACCAATTTTTTATACAAGATATGCTTCCTGCCAGTAATTTTTTTCTCTTAGGTAAAAATGTGGCGTATCGAATATCTACAAAAAAATCTAAGCGGAATCGCAACAGGTTTTAACACCAACCAAGATCAAGGTGAATACTTTGGTAACAATCATGGTAATTAGAAATTAATTTAAATTTTTTTAGAATTTGTATAGTCGTTGGCTTATTTATTTTTCACTTTTAATTTAAAGTATAAATTTTTAATTTTTTACGCGCGAATTCCAAGCGTTGTACTACCGCTTATTCAGTTAGTATCACGATGCCATAACAATATGTACCCTCAATTGTTGGACAACAAATTTGATCAAGTGTTTCACGCTAGGGGGCATAATAATATCCCGAATTTTGAAAAGGCTTATGAAAAATTCGGGGACAAAGCTCTAGTATATGCGTGGTCTAAACATTTTTGGGAGGACGAGAAACAATTTAAAATAAAATCTCCGAAGTTGCTCGAGGACTAACGTGATTAAGAAGAATGTTTATATTGTTCGCCGCCTTCTCAAGGATAACTGTCAATTAGTAATTACTGAAATTTCTTTTAATGTCTGCAGCAGTGCTCAGGCAATCCGAAATGTTATCTTACTATTCGACAATGACCGGCTCCATAAAAGTGTCTATACTATATACAAATTTTATGATTTGCTACACTGAAACACCTTTCCTACAGTCCGTACTTGTCGCCCTGCAGTTATCAATTAATTTTACTATTAAAGTAAGTACTTCAAGAATAGATTCGATGAGGATGTTATCAAAGCGCTCGTACTCCAAAGACTGGTGTCATCACCATCCTCAATTTACTATAACGGGATCAAAAAACTATTTCATAATGCTTCTATAAAATGAAAAACTAATTGTGGTTTCCTTTTAATTCACCACCTACTTTATTCTTATTTTTTCTATTTAATGATATTTTCTTCTCATTGACTTTGCCTACTTCCAACTAGCTATTTCTAAATATCTTTAGATGACCACGTAAAACATGTGCTTTTTTTATTGATGACAAAAATGTGCATAGTTGCGTGCCAATTTATAAAAATGCTTTTGTTATCATGCCAATCTAATAGACCCTATTGATGAACCTGATTGAGATTTTTGGGACCCTAGGCTATCAATGTTTAATATCCTTCCCTCAAATGTTTGCAGATTGGGACATTATCAAAACATTACAAAGAAGTTGATTATTTAGACAATTTTCCTTACATACAAACACTTCAATAAAATGTTTGCATACATTCACACATCGATGAATAAAAATAAAAACAGATGACTATTTCATCTAAAAATTTTTATTTAAAAGAGATTTCTTTTCTTGGATTATAATTAGCAGTCATTCTGTCATGAACAGAAAGACTGTAAAAACTCAGTCTCATAAATAAAAATACAAGTCCCTCCATTTTTCTTTGTAGTTTTAATTGTATTTAGGTTTGGTATTCTTATCTTCTTTATCGATGCTTTTATTAATTCTTAAAAATGCTGCTAAATGCACATATTCCTCGGAAAATATAGTACCTAAATTAGAAGCCCACATTTCCATTAGTAGACAGAGGTCGACGCGAAAACCGAACGTATCGGCTCCGTCACACGGCAAAGTTGTCAAGCTATTTAACATAGTGTTGGCGAGATTAAATTTAGGAAAAAGTGCAAAGTATCCTTATTAAGGTCAGGTTTTTAAGATAATAGGAAGTCAGTGAAGATCAGGACAATGAGGTGAGCTAATTGCAATATGTAATTATTAAGAATGTTAGAGCTAAGAGAGCAGGTTAGCGCTCATCGGTGTTCGAGGGGTCGACCCGGACACGGGCAATCGCAAATAAAATAACACTCAAGGAAAATAATATTTGTGTATAGATTTGAATGTTAATATTGAAGTGTAGATTTATTCCAAAAAATCATTATAAGTAGTAAAGAAATTCAGAGAGAACAAAACACACAGACGCACTTACTATTTAGTAAACAGGAGAGAAAGACACCAGAGATGTACAATACAGATAGTGATTCAACAGAGGTTAAAAAAAAG
Source organism: Sinelater perroti (assembly GCA_036346155.1). Classification (NCBI taxonomy): domain Eukaryota; kingdom Metazoa; phylum Arthropoda; class Insecta; order Coleoptera; family Elateridae; genus Sinelater; species Sinelater perroti. The sequence continues at coordinate 1,653,006 of JARFIY010000303.1, read as the reverse complement.
GAGTAGAAAAGGAGGAAAGTGACGAAGAGAACTAAAGAGCTTTACGAAATCTAAGAAGACAATTCGCCAACAATCCATAAACCAAAGAAGGAGGACAAATTAGACAGGGTATTAGATATGGTACAACAGTTAACGGTAGATGTAAACCAAATAAAAATGGAACAGTTAAAATTCATTAAGGAGATGGAAAAATTAAAAAAGGAAAATAAAAATTTAATGGAAGAAAATACTATCATAAAAGTAACTAGATAGAGTTAAAAAGTCTGGTGTGAACATCACACGACTTTCCTTATCCTATTATTTGGGTAATTCTGGCAAAAATCCTGGGCTTCAATTTTTTTTTTGAGTTCCTATTTTACCAACTTTTATTTTAAATTCATGTTTATCTCGTGATAATAAATCATTTTTATTCTCATTAAATTTTTTATATCTCAACCGTTTAGATTCGCGACCGCTTTGAGATCCGATTTTGCAACCTACGACCAAACGGCTTGACCGATTTTTACCAAAAGTTTCTCACTGCGTCCCCTACCTACAAGTAACTTGCATACTAAATTTCAAGCCTCTAACTCTTACGGCTCTCGAGATATCCTGTTTATTGACAGACCGACAGACAGACACACACCCACCCACACACACACACACACGAACCAATGGCTCAAAACCAACTTTTTTGGTGTCCTGAGGCTATAATTCGTCCAGAAATGTGAAAAACTGGGTAGGTCAAATTTCCAACGATTACATTACTTTCCTTATTATAGGATAAGGAAAGTAAAAGAGAATTAGAGAACACGACCGAAAGATTGGAGCAGCTTGAAAGAGAAAAAAGAAGAAACAACATAGTAATGCACGGACTAACGATATATTCAAATAATACATTAGAAATAAAGCAGGAAATGGAATTTTTTTTAAAAGACAATCTAGAAATTGACAACCAAATTAAGAATGCCTATAAAGTAGGACCAAAAATCTGCATAATAGAACTAAAAAACCCAGGCGGTAAAACAGAGATAATGAAAAGAAAACGATTTTAAGGAAATTAAACGGCGATAAGAGATACATTAATAATGATCTAATAAAACAAGAAAGGGCGATAGATGCACAGATCAGGAAGAGAGCAGAAGAAGAAAAGAAGAGAGGAAAAATCGTCAAAAGTGGTTACCAAAAGTTGTTTATTGATGGAAAGGAGTGGAAATGGAACAAAATAACGAACGAGCTAGAAGAAGTGAAGAAGAAAGAAACAAGTGAAATTCCAAAAAACTAATTAATAATAGAGAAAAGAGACCCAAGGAGACAGACAGGGTAAAGTTAAAGGATACGAATACGGGACAAATAAAACAAAAAGACAATAGTGATATGAAAGTAGTAAAAGAGAAGGAAATGGAAAAGAACAAAATGTATTTGAAAATAGGCACATGGAACATTAGAAGCTTAACGGGAAAAGAAAGAGAACTAGAAGAGGAATTCGAGAAAGCTGACTTAGATATGCTAGGCTTAACAGAAACAAAGAAGAAAAGGAAAGGGGAAATCAAATGGGAAGGAGGCCATATATTAATATACAGCGGGGTAGAGACGAGACAGAGCAAAAAAGGAGTAGGCTGTATATTAGAAAGGAGAAAGCGAAATACATTAATAAATGGACGGGTGTCTCTGAAAGAATATTAATGATACAAATGGAAATGGAAAAACAAACAAGAATAACTTTCGTAGTGGTATATGGACCAGACAAAGATGAGATTGTACAAAAGAAATTCTGGGAGCAATTAGAAGGAACAATAGAAGAAATTAGGAGAAGAATGATAATAATAGGGGATTTAAATGGAAGAGCAGGAAGGAAAATGGAGGAAACGGGAGAAGTAATAGAAAGTCAAGGCGAAGACATCACAAATAATAATAATTTACGACTGATTGATTTTTGTATTCAGAATTGCTTGATAATAACGAATACCTTCTACAAACATAGGGATATTCATAGATATATTAGAGAAGTAGTAATCAGGAAAGAAAAATCCATTATAGATTATATAATAATAATCAAACAATATAGAAACAAAATAAAGGATGCAAGAGTGAAAAGAGGACCTGAGATATATTCAGATCTCTATTTAGTGATGTCAAAGCTAGAGATACAAACAGAAAGGTATAAGACAACTAGAAATACTGGAAAGAGCAGAAGTATAATTAACAAATCAATCAAATCTTACAAAGTGGGAAATTAGGAGACAGCAAAAGAATACAAAGATAGAGTGGAAGAAAAGACGAAAAAATCAGCAAAAATAAATAACTTACCACTAGAAGCAGCATGGAAATGCATTAAAGAAGCATTATTAACAACGGCAAAAGAAGTATGTGGAAGTACAAAAATTATCAAAGGTAAGAGGCAAAGGAGCTAGGGAATGAAGACATAATAAAGGAAATACAAAGAAAGAAACAATTATGGAAAGAATATTTGGAAAATAGAATACAGCAAAAGTATGATAGGTATAAAGAACAGAGGGCCAAAGTAAAAGAAAAGGTCAATAAGCGAAAGTAAAAGCCTGGGAAAAGTTTGGTGAAAAGATGGAAAAGGACAGCTTAGGGAATCAAAAGTTATTTTACAAGGTACTCAGAATACTACGGAAAGGAAAGACAGAGAAAATAAAATATATAAAATCGATAGATGAAAAAACGTTAGAAAAGGATGAAATAAAGGAAGAAGAAGCACGATAAGCCATGAAAAAAGAATGAAAAAAGAGGTAAAGCTGCGGAACAAGATGTTATAACGGCAGAAATGGTTATGTATCTGGATAAAACGAGTATAAAAATGCAAATTAAGAATATTTAAGAAGGAAGATAAAAGTGACTGCACAAACTATAGAGGGATTACAATGTTACCCATAATAACAAAGTTATATGAGCGTATCCTAGAAGCAAGACTAAGGAAAATAACATAAAGGAAAATAGAAGATTCACAGTGTGGATTCAGGAAATGTAGAGAGGTCCAAGATCATAGATTTATACTAAAACAAATAATAGAAAAATTTACCACAGAAGAAATATTTGTAGCCTTCATCGACCTGGAAAAAGCCTTTGACAGCGTACTAAGAAAAGCTGCTTGGAGAAGTTTAAGAAAGAGAGGAATAAATGACAAACGGATAAAATGTATAAGAAGTTTATATGAAAATCGGAAGAATTCATAACTAAGGAAGGACTTAGACAAGGAGGAGTCCTCAGTGCCGCACTGTTGAATATAGTAATGGATGATGTTTTAAAGGAGATAAAAGACAAAGTAAAGAAATTAAAAGTAGGATACAGAAACATGAAAGTAGTAGAAATAGCTGAAAGTGTATTTGCGGACGATTTAATTATATATGCAAAGAATGAGAAAGATTTACAGTACAACCTACAGCTATGGAATAATGCTCTACGTAATAAAAACTTAAAAATAAATTCCCAGAAAACTAAGGTGATGGTGATAGGAAAAGAGGACACAAACATAGTAATAAAACTATACGATACAGAGATAGAACAAGTACAATCATTTAAATATCTAGGAGTGAAAGCACAAAATAATGGAAGAATAGATGCGGAATTAGATGATAGATTGGAAAGTGCACCAAACTTTACCATGCATTAAACAATTCATTCGTTCGGAAGAAATAAATATCGAAAAAGACGAAGATTACGTGTTTAAATCCGTTTTCAAACCTATATTGAGATACGGTAGCAAAAGCTGAATATTGACAAAACAAAAGCAAAATAAAATACAGGCCATCAAGATGAAAATCCTAAGAGCTATACAAGGGTTACGAGAAGAGATCGAATCGGAAATGAAAGAATAAGAGAAGAATTAAAAGTTGAACCGATCATGAAAGATATAAAACGACAGCAGCCACGATGGTTTGGGCACGTAGTGCGAATGGGGAAAGAAAGAACAACTAAAAGAATGCGGGAGGCAAGAACACAATAGAAAAAAGGAAGAGGAAGGCCAAGAAAAACGTGGAACAAAGAAATAGAGAAGAATTTAAGAGAAGAGGGACTGACATGGAATGAAGGGAAAAGAGAGACAAGGAATAAAAAACAGTGGGCCAAGAGGATACACAGAAAAGCTTAATATATAATGACATGATAGAACGACTTGTAATATGTTAGATGTAGTGTAACAATGTAAAATACCTGAACGTATTGTAATACCTTAACACTTTAACGGTAGAATAAGGTTCTGATATATATATATATATATATATATATATATATATATATATATATATATATGTGTGTAATTTTCAGTAATTGATTTACCTTCTGTCGTATTCTGTCATTTTGTGATGTCCCATAGAAATGCAAAATTCTTTTGTATTTCTGTATAGATTGTTTTTTCCTCTAGGTTGGGCTTCAGAGAATCAACTGCAATATAACATGTTTTATAACGAAAAGAAGAAAACTTGTAAATTTTATTTTTGTTTTCACCAAAAGAAACATTTGGCTTCCTCTTTCTTGTAATGTCTGTTTTGTAACCGCCAGTTTTACTCACAATTTTGGTTTGTTTTCTACTCTTAAAAGTCAAAAGCTTCTAAAGTCCCAAAGTAATAGTCTTTCTTGTATCTAAACTTTCTGCTTGAAGTCTTTCACTTACTTTTCCGAAACTAATGGTAATTCGAGGAATTTATATCTAATGAATAAAGTAGAAGTGATAAATTTCAACCTTGGTCGAGTGTATTTTTCTCCGCGATACGGCTTGAATGCACCAATGCGTCATCACAGTGAAACAAACATTTTTTAATATATTTTTTCCACAATCGTTCTCTCCAAAAGTTTAGCACAACATTTGCCGATATTAGTTTTACAAAACGCCACAAGAAACCAAGAGGTTTTTTTGTGAAACGTTGCAACCATTTATTTGATGTATATACTGGGTGGTGCGCGACAAACGCATGGATTTGAAAATGGAATAAAACGCAGACTGTTACAAAATGACCAAAATTTCTATTTTTTCCTGATTCATTAACATGGAAAATTTAAGTTTATACACTCCAAACACTGAGTAAGCTTTTTTCTGAAGTTTTCGTGCACTCTTTGAAGCATTGCCACAGGAATTTTGGCGATTTGGGCTCGAATATTGTTTTTGAGGGCTTCCAGGGCCCTGGGACGATCGTTCTAAACAAGGGATTTTAGGTATCTCCACAGGAAAAATCACAAGGGGCCAAGTCAGGAGAGTGCGCCGGCCAGTTCAAATCGCCTCTTAGGGAGATGAGGCAACCGGAGAATCTGTCTCGCAAAAAGTCCATGCAAACCCTTGCTATGTGGACTGTGACTCCGTCCTGCTGACACCAGATGTCTTGCAGCTCTATCCCTTCCAATTCAGGCAAGAAAAAATTCTGGATCACGGTCAGGTAACGTGCAGAAGTGCCTGTAGCCGCTCGATTATTTTCTTCAAAAAAGTAAGGGTCGATGATTCCAATTCTTGAAATTGCGTACCATATTGTTATCCTGTCGAAGTGCATGGGCCTCTGGTGGAGCTCCCTGGGATTCGCATCACTCTAATAGCGCATATTCTGTTTATTCACACATCCATTGAGGCGAAAATGTGCCTCGTCAGAGAAGAAAACGATACCGTCTCGAGGCAACGCAGCAAGCATGTTTTCACTAGCGAGTTGTCTGGCTTCAAAATCACGTGGCTTCAATTCTTAGACGACAGCTATCTTATAGGGGTGCAAATAAAGATATTCATTAACGATTCGTTGAATGGAACATCTCAAAATGCCAAGGGCGCCTGCCTATTTCCGACTTGAACGATTAGGAGATTGTTGAATTGCAGCTCGAACCCTCTCGATGTTTTCTGGGGTGGTGACAGTATTCTGAGGCCCCCTTCTTATCGTTTTTTTTTTTATTTCAACTAAATTTACAATCTGTTTCTATAAAACAATAAGTAAATGTTATGACAAGACTTACATTCTAAATAAATATAATCTAAATATAATCTAAGGTTGACATGGTAAGGATAATCCACTGATAATCCTCTTGCTTGTAGAAATTAGCCAAAAGATAGGTAATTCGTATAACAAACCAACAAGAACATTACAAACACAACGCGTGAAGTATTTAGTAGAGCGACAGTACTTAATTAAATCGATTTTCTAAATCCGATGGTTTAAAGCGTTTTAGTCTTCGTATTTTATCACTATCGTCCAATAGTTCGTTGGCTACCTCGTTAGGGTGTACCTCCAATCGATCACGATATTTAATATATTTTTGTTTAATTTCTTCCCGCACTGTTTTAATTTTAAAATCACTGTGTAACACAAAATTAGGCACATAGTAGGGAGCGTCAGCTATAGTTCTGAGCGTTTTATTTTGGAATCGCTGCAAGATCTCGATATTGGAGATACTAGCAGTACCCCATAGTTGCAAGCCGTAAGTCCATATAGGCTTTAGAATAGACTTGTAGAGTAATAACTTGTTCTCGAGCGTAAGTTGGGATTGTCTACCTATCAGCCAGTACATTTGACGAAATTTGAGGCCCAGTTGTTTCCTTTTAGTAAATATGTGTTTACGCCACGTGAGTCGTCGGTCTAGATGGATTCCTAGGTATTTAACGTCTAGGGTTTGCGGAATTTCAATATTATTTAAGGTTACTGCTGGGCAAGTGCTTCTATTGGTAGTAAATGTGACGTGTGAGGATTTAGATTCATTAATTTGGATTCTCCATTTGTGCAGCCAATTTTCAATTAGTGTGAGAGCTTGTTGCAAATTTTCAGATGCCATGATAGGATCAGTGTGCGACGCTAAGACTGCAGTATCATCAGCAAAAGTTGCCATTGTCGTGAGTGCTGTGGTTGGTATAACAGCTGTGAAGAGTAAGTAGAGCACAGGGCCCAATACGCTACCCTGGGGAACGCCGGACTTCTTATCGTGGACACATTTCCGTTACTCTGGGATGCATTAACCCACGCGAAAATTCGATTTTGATAGGGAATTCGGCCGTGGCGGACGATATTGAATTTCAAACGGAAGGCGTGGTGCATGGGGGCGATCGAGCGGGCGCTCGACAAATAGGTCTGAGTTATTGAACCGACCACTCCGTTATAGCGACTGAAACCGCGTGGAACATAAACTTCCCATCCACCTCCTTCGAATCACCCCACTTTTAACCTTCTAGAACCATTAGGAAGGGAGCAATAACCTTTTCAAATCCATGCATCTGCCGCGCGTCACCTTGTATATGAATTTTTTATATACAAAATAAAGTAAATCCGCTTGGTTGAAATGCCGCTCACTCATATACTTTTACTTTTGGTTTCTGCCGTGATATCTATTTTCGGACTTCCAGAACACAGTTAGCTTTCTATGCATAGTCTGCCGCTCTTGAATCGTTATTTCAAAATTAGCCCTATTTTTTTCTAAGAAAAATGTAAATCTCTCAATATGACAAAATTATTTTAGGGATATCTTGAGCTGGTTTTCCTTCTAAAAAAAGGAGTTGAACCACAGTACTAAATTAAATTTTATCACTATCACACAAAACGTATGTATTTAAGAAACTGTTCACCAAAAAAATACTTGTAGTAATTTTATTCATTTAGACGAAGGGATCTTTATGGCCATATCTACATTGTTACCTTCATCCCACCTAATTACATTGAGTAATTACCATATAGTCATAGGATGACTATTTTCCTTCTTAAAAAGCTTGTAGAGTGAACTATAGGAACAGTTTTTGATTTAATGTTCTTATTTACAGTATACGTCAAGGATTTACTGTTTTTAATTGGCTCTTGCAAGCAATGGAAGAATGGAAGAAGGTAAATAAAGTGGTCAATGAAGAGACATCATTCCACTTTACAGATGCCTTGACGATATCAGACAACGAGTATGCGGCGATAATTCGGAGCCCTTTGGAAATGCTTCTTAAAGTTTTAATGCTTTTTTTAAGCTTGATCGACATTGAGACTAAATCCTTAGAACCGGAAGTTCCATCCGAATCGGAAACAATAGCTTGGGACGATAAAAACTGTTTCGCGTGCTTTCAGGAGAAATGTATTTTAAATTTAGACTTTTTAAAAGTTTTGCTACCATACTGACATTATATTAGGTTTTCGGAAGAGTCATCAGGCTGAGACACACCTATTTGTTCATAATTATGACAGGTCCATAAAACAGAAGATTTTCCCAAAGGATGACAAGGAAGCGTATTCTGAGTGGAATCAGCGATAGCAATTGTTGCCATATATATATATATATCTCTTCTTCTTCTTCTTCTTTTCCTTATACCCCTTCAGGGTGTCGGATATATATATATATATATATATATATGACCACAAACACAAAAAATATCGTTCATTAGGGATAGTAAACTTCTGGAAGATTTGATAGAAAAAGCACCATAGATTAAGTCAACTTCCGAAATGAGTTAGATATCATGGACTACAGATTTAGTCCCAAATTTAGGATGTTTAATTGGATCTGTTAATTATTGTATTAAATATGCAAAATTAACTATAATAGTACGACTAGCTTACATTCGATATTTCATGAACATTTAACAGTAAAAATGCTGTGTGCGTGTTGGATCCCGCATAAGTTAACGATCAATGACAAGCTCGTGTCGATTGATTGAAAACAATGCTCAAAAAATACAATCACGGTGCTTCACATCTTAGATTTATGCGTATAAGCCAAACAGCAGTCGATTATAGGGGTTTCGAAAACGAGCCAAACTCAACAAAAGTTGTTCGCTTTCGAAGCACTTTGAAGGAAATGGTTGTCTGTTTTTGTTTAAAAAAAACAAACCTGCCGCAACTGTCGTTTAAAAGAATCGTAAAACGGCGAATTCTAATTAGTATACAACCATTTGTTTGCCAGAGGTCTTCGGAGAAATAAGAAGAACTAACGCGCGACGCCAGACCATTCTCCACTATGACACTGCGAACTCACACACATTGACCCAAACAATTAGCTTTTTGAGCACCCAAAACGTCGATTTGATGGGTCATCCACAGTACAGACCTGGTTTTTCCTGTAACGATTTTTTTTGTTCCCATACGTGAAGAACAAACTGCGTAAACGAGATTTTCGACTCTGGAAGAGGAGGTTGATGCGTTCAAAACCCATGTTTTGGAGTCACCTGATTCGCTATGGAAACAATGTATTGACTGCCAGGGACAATATTTTGAAACACAATAAAAAAAATTCCAGCAAAAACATCTATTTTTGTTAGTTTTTCGCAGTAGATGTCCAGCAGTCCACGTAAAAGTCGAGTTTTACAAAGAGTTGTAGAATAGCATGTGAAGAGTTTAGCTTCTCATGGACTGCTAGTTGATGGTCATGTTGAAATATTAGACTTTGTAAAAAAATAGTAACTTTCGTGGCTGTATAGATCTGATTTCAAAATACGATCCTTTTATGGCCGATCACGTAGCAAAACTTGTAAATAAAGAAGACGTGTTTCCACATACTTACCAAGTAAAACTGTTAATTTTGGATATCTATAAGAAATCACTAAAAGGGAAAATGACAACATGCAGCAAAGGGAAGATCAGCTATTGGAAAATAGTGTTTCTGATTTAGATAAAACATTACCTGAGAAATATATGCATTTTCGATGTTTACTTAAAGTCTTATTCTCAAGTACTTTCTTACTTATTCACCTACATCAAAGCCTCTTGCACATTACTAACGTTGAGGTATTTTTCTGTAAACATCTTACATACACATTTTTTTAATTTTACTTGAAACATAAATATGTTGCTTACAAAACGAGAAAAGTTTCTAATCTCTTCTATTCTATTCTATTCTAATCTCTTGTCAATTTAAAATATTGTCATGTTTGCTGACAAAATTTCAAGTATTAAATTTGCATTCTTCTAAATTCATTCTCTGTTTATGTTTTCTGATTTCAATTCTCTTTCGTTATTATACCAAACCAACCGTTTTCTTTTAATTCATTTATTTATTTGAAATTCTACCTACATGCATACCATTATAATTCTAGGATTTAATCTAATTTTCTGTCAATTATAAGGAAACCTACAGCTCAGAATTTAACAAGTAGTACCGTAATCAGTGTAAACAGATTTCACATTCGCCAAGAGCAAAGTCAAATTATATAACAGAAACTTCACTTAATGATTCGAAATATCTGTGCCTTAAAATTTCTTTCCGCACTTTGGGCTGTTTCTTCAAAAGATGTAGTAGTTTGCTAGAATTTAAAATTTTATGAACATTAGGTTCTTCATTGTCCCTCTAACTTCATAATTATATTTTAAAATTAAAAATGATTGCTGTTTAATAAATGGGGAGCTAATTATTTTATTATTAGCTGTCAGTTTTGAAAGACAAAATTGATAGCGCAGCTGTGTGACGCAATTACTAGGTAAAGTAATAAGTACTGATAATTTTGGCGTGCTACGGCACCTTAGAACTCAATTATTTTGTTTCGCTAAACATAAATCAACGTTCGTCAACGGAGATACGACATCAATAAACTCTGAAAATGAAATACACAGCCAGATGGCTATCTCTCATTATAAACCCAGTAATTATTTTCCTGTGCATAAAAAAGCGTAAGTAGATAGCTTCCATCAGTGTTTCCAAGCTAATATAACATGTTTGTACGGCACAGACTATAATACGGCCAATTCAACGGTTACGTAATGCGATATTGGTTTGCCATAAACCGTTCTGGGGGCTATTATTTAGACCACTAAGTACTTTAGATACGCTGCTAATCAATACTAACTGTTAAAGTGATTGACGAGAACGTCAATGAAATGCTACATACTTTAACCGGGTCTGCAATTAGATGCGACGAGATAAAGCCTCGTCCTTTGATGAATAAAAGCGAGAACGTTCAAGGTGACCGTTCAGCTTCGACGTTAATTAGGCGAGTCATTATTAGTACATTTAAGACAATGCACCTATTCACATTCACCACTTGAGATGCCGCATGCAATGGGCAGATCTGAGGGGCTGCAGGCGCCAGGCGTGAAGCTGTACGCCGACAGATTCAATATTCGATTCGACCTTAGGTCAGCAGCTCTCAATAACTGATAATATGCGATTGGAGCCGCCTGTATGTTGACTTGGTGAACTCGCAGTCCACGCATAGTTATTTCTTCGCTTCCTCCGCTGCTCTTGGCTCGTCAGTTTAATTCGAAGATTATTATCTTAATGTTAATGCCAATCAGTCGTTCCTTATTAGCATACGGATACGTATGAAGATTAGATTTCGAAGGCAAATTTGATAGGATCCTGAAATATTATATCCTCCTTTTTGTGAGGTAGTGTAACTGCGAATGAAATGGGCGTGGTGGTTTAACGTAAGATTCTTGGATTATTTTTAATTAAGGATCTAGGAAAGGCTCAACTAATTACTTAATAGTTAGTAAATACGTTTATTAAAAAAGCTTCAAAGCATTATCTTTATCAAAGGTGTAGATTATTGGTTTATTATTTTAAATTAGCATTTCATTCATTCTGTAACCTGTCAAATTATTTCAAATTGATTTTCTTTATATTTTTACACTATACAAACATAAATCAATAATAAAAATTAATTTAACGATCAATTATAACAACAATTTTAGCGTAAAGGATAGAGTTTGTAATGCACAAAGTGTTTCAGTGCTGAAAGTCCTAAAGATAAAACTGATCATATCATACGTCATTATAAGTTAAACTCTAATTTCGCCGTTGAAAACGTAATCAAAAAGCTAAAAAGTGTGTCAAAGTTAGTCATTGCCGAATGTTTGTGGAAAAAATCAGCCGAAATCGGGAGGAAAACTACTCATTAATGTATTTATACTGCAAACGATTCGTTAATATTGCGTGTTAATAAAAAAGCTCATAGAGCTAGCAAAAGAATTCTATGTATAAATGTAAAAAGCTTTTTTTATTACAAAAGAAGTAACAAATCGAAATATTGCCAACGATTGTAGTTATACCGTTTGCGAAATTTCACGAAAGATCAATATCTTTGATTTTATCTAATTTAAACTTATTAGGTATAGTAAGGATACAATTAATGAAAAATTTTAATTTTATTTCACAAAAGTTTAGTTGTTTAAAAGAAATATTAAATATATGCAGAAATATCAGAAATATTTCTATATTTAAGAACAACAAATAAAAATCCCCAAAAGTATTGAAAAAAGATGCTTGCATTGTATCTAATCTGTTCTTTAAGAAAAAGTGCTCCACAAATTATAAATCAAAGTATTCATTTCTATAAGAGTATTACAACAATACATAAGCAACAAAAACTATTAAAGTATTTTTTATTGTCTCCTTGATTTGTACAATCAGTCCGGTTTGCGATCTATAAGTGCATCTTATGTATGCTTAACCTAGTATTCTCTATTAACTATATGCATTGCAGTTTTGCTGTACAATATTAATGTGAACGAATTGTTAAGTCATCTGGCTTAAACGTTTTAGGTCTTCTGGATTTTTCTTCTTCATCGAACAACGTGGCTGCAAGTTCGTTCTGATGTACCAGAATTTTATCTATGTATTTAACACTGATTTTAGTGATTTTTTGTGATCTTGTGGGTATTGTTAGATCAGCGTGTAATTGTTTATTTGGTATGTACCACGGTGCGCCATCTATTGTTCTGAGTATCTTCTTTTGAAGTCTTTGTATAATTTTTATGTTAAAAGTACTAGCAAAACCCAAGAGGGCTGGTCCGTACATTCAGACAGGTTTTAAGATGGTTTTATATAACAGTATTTTATTTTCAACGGAAACTTTTGACTATCTGTCTAGTAACCGGCACATCTGACTAAATTTCGCTCCTAATTATTTTCTCTTATTAAAAATATGTGTACGCCTAGTAAGTCTTTTATCCAAACTAAGTCCTAGACATTTGATCGTATCTTTTTGTGGAATTTATTTTCCATTCAGCATGACAGGAGGGCCATTTCCACGCCTCAGTGTAAAAGTAATGCGGGAAGATGTACTTTCATTGCCTTTAATCCTCCAGCGTCCATTATTCGAACTTGTTTAGATAGGTTTGTAATTCTCTTGAGGCAATTATGGGGCCTGTGTGTGATGCTAGAATAGTCGTGTCGTCTGCTTAGGTGGCCATTGTTGTCTGACAGTTTTGTGGTACATCTGCTGTGTATATCGAGTATAAAAGAGGTCCAAGAACTTTCCCAAGAATACTATCTTGTGATACCACGGATAGGATTGGTAATAATTGATGCTTAACTAGAAATGTTCTGTCAGTTAGGTATTACTTTAACAAGGAATACATTGGGAGGGCACATTTAAGTTTGTAAAGTAGGCCAGTGTGACAAACTTTATCAAAAGCCTGACTTATATCCACACATACGGCAGAACAGTATTTTTTATTTTTAAAGTCGTTATGGATTTGTTTGACCAATCGATGTATTTGTTCCGTGGTCCCATGTCATTTTCGAAATCCAAATTGGTGAGCACGTGAGAGCTGCTGATCTTCGACTATTGGCATTATACGGTTGTACAGTAGTTTTTCTAGAACTTTGCAAATAAAAGTATTGCAAAAAGCTTATTAATATCTAAGTTTTGACAGAAAAATACAACAGTAAGAAGTAGGAGACTCTAACAATTTTTGTTCTTGATACATCCTTTCACGAAATTCGTCCTGTGCATCAAAGCATAGTGTACGTGTGCGAACCAACTTTTCCTGCGATATCGCAGAGGCCGAGGCACAGCTTTAAGGTCAGGCGTATTTATTAACTTTCTACAGCGAAGCTTATAGTAGAAAGTTAATGAGATGATCATCCTGTCTGTATGTCTGTGTGTCTGGAGACAAGATAACTTCCGATCTATCCAACGAATTCACTTCAAACTTGGCACACACATCTTAGGCCAGTACCTTTCATGGGATTTATTTTCAGCCAAATCGGTTAACGGCAACCGGAAGTGACCGTTACGATTTCGCACCGCTGTAGAAAGTTTCCGTTACGATATTACACCGTTCTTGTTTATTTATCAAGGCGGTTTAACTAATTGATATGTAAATAAGAAAACACAAAGTTTTTATCCTAATCAAGTCACGCTTCTTCAATATTCACAACAAATTGCTCCTACGCATTTTGATCAGGGTTATAACTACAAATCGCACAACAAAACTATCGATATTTGCAACAACTGCCTACAAATACATTAAACTCAAACTCCCTAATAAATAAGATTCTACATATAAAAAATTCAAGCTTCTCAAAACAATTCAATACATCAACAGTCATAACCAAGCGAATTAACCAATGCCACGGGTTAGTAGTAATCGAAAGTACAAAAAAATAACTAAATAATGAAAAGTCGCAAATTCAAGCTAAACAAATCAAAAATCAACTGGTTTAACCTTCCAAATAGATATGAAATACTGAGCGATAGTGAAGCAGCGAAGAAGGTGGCAGCAAAAACATAGCCACTAAATCTCTGCTGATGTTTATTTGGGAGGCAAAGCCATTCAGCCTTTAATCGAAATATTAGAAGCGATAGCTAAAGATAACTATAAAATTAAATCATTAAATAACGACGAGACCAAAATTTTGCCGAAAATTCCAGAAAAATATGCTGGTACAGTTAAAGCTCTACAAGCTAAAAGTACCGAATTTCATACATACAAAAGAAAAGAAGAGAAACTGTTCAAAGTAGTCCTAAAACATCTACACCTATCTACTGATTTAACACAGTTATAAAGAAATTCAAAACTGAAGGCCATACGGTTATGAATATTGCAAATATCCGACAAAAATCACGAAAATTCCACTACTTTTGTACTTCGTAAAACTAAAAACGGTCCATAACAATAAAGACATAACTAAACTAGCTCACTCAGTGTTAAATTCGAACCGCCAAGGAAAAAAAGAGAAATATCACAACATGCCGAGTGCCAACGACACGGCCATCCAAAAAACTTCTACAACAGAAGTCTGCGCTTTGTGAAATGCACTGACAATCACCCAACATCTCAATGTCCACGTAATGATAAAAACAACAATTTCAAGTGCGTGAGCTGCAATGGCAACTACTTTGCCAACTATAAAAGTTGTCATGTTTATAAAAAGATACAACAAAGGAAAGTATCTCCTTTAAGAAACGAACAACTAAAAAGTACAAGACAGTTTCCACCACAAGAAACACAATAAAATATATCTTATGCTCAGGTAGTCAGCGACAAATATGATAAAAATGGTAGCAACATATCGCCACAACGCCCTGTGCCATCACAAACGAATATAATGACTTGGCTGAACTTAAGAAAATGCTAAAAACCTTAATGGAGCAGATAGGAACGATGCTAAATTTCTTAATTATCGTTGTCTCAAAAATAAAACAAGGCTCTACAGATCAAACTAGCAGTATAGAATGCCAACGGCCTGACTAATCACAAAGACAAATTAACCACTTTTCTCATACACCATTCTGTAGACATTATGTTAATATCTGAATTCCATTATACAGACAGGAGTTATCTAAAAATTCTAAACTATACTATTTATGCTGCACAACACCCAGATGGTACTGCGCATGCTGGCTTAGCAATTATAGTCAACACTAGAATTAAACACTACGAATTCCCTAAATACAACCCACGACATCTTCAGTCTAATATGATTACAATCGTAGATTGGGAAAAACCTCTCAAAATATCAGCAGCCTATTATTTCCCAAAATACAACATTAAACAGAACCATTTCGAAGATGATTTCCAGACACCGGGAAACAGGTTTATATCAGGTAGAGATTACAACAGCAAACATGAAGACTGGGGGTCAAGAGTAACTACTACCAAAGACAGGAAACTGTTAAAGACAATCATTAGCAAAAGATTTCACTATTTGTCCACAGGCGCACCAGCATGTTGGCCCTCAGATTTGAATAAAACACCTGATCTATTAACTTCTGCATTGGAACAGGTATTCATCCAAATTACGTCAAAGCAGAATCATATCTAAACTTATCCATTATTCGATATTAACATTAAGTACCCAAGTATTACCCAAAAGCCCTCCTAACCTTAGTAACAGATTTACGGATTGGAATCACTACAGAGAAATAATTGAAGAACCGTTAACACCTGAGGTACCTCTGAAATTCAATGAAGAACTAATTTCAGAATTAAAAGCAACACTACAGAAGTCTAATTAAAAATAATTCAATTCATCTAATTGAAGTCAAAAAAAAATATCAGAAAACGGCGACAACGTGGAAGGTAGCAAACTACTAAAGATCCTGAAAACAAAAACTCCTGTGCAGTATAAAAAATAAATTGGTATAGAACTATCTTAGACTTGACACCTATCAAAGCCACTGATTACTTACTCTGAGGAGCAACAAAGACAATAAAACAATTGCAGCAATACATACCACCTATTCGACTTGAAGACAACATCTGGGCTAGAAATAACTACGATAAATTTGTGTCTTTGTAAGACACTTAATAAAGGTTTTTAGTCCATTTGGCTCTCAAATTACCACAGAAGTAGAGCAATTGCATCCACCGATCAAGCACTATAAAACAAGTGAGGTCAAGACCACAATTCTAACGAACTTAAATCCACGGAAATTTTAAGTTTATAATTTAATTACAGGCAAAGTTCTCAAAGAACTAGCACAAAAATAATTCAAGTATATCACACAACTATTTAACGTGGTGCTAAGATTACGTTATATTTAAGAACAATAGAAAGTTGCCACAATTATTTTGATCCATAAGCTTGGCAAGCTTAAAGAAAAACTGTTGTACTATCCGAAATTTTTGAAAAGCTACTGTATTAGAAACTAACACCGATAATTACGGAAACAAATATTATACCCAATTACCAGTTTGGATTTTGCAAACACCATTCGACAATACAGCAAGTCAACAGAATAACAGACAGAATTATGAAAAACTTTCAAGATAGACAATATTGTTCAGCCGTGTTTCTCGACGTCGTGCGGACCTTTGGCAAAAAGGCGTTGCCACCAAACTATTACGAAACTCCAAGTTATATCCAACCAATTGGCATTTTCTAGTTAGATACGCAGACGCCTACACATCGTTATTTCCTATCAAAGCCGGCGTCCGTTAGCGAAATGTGTTGGGACCGCTGTTGTACCTCATATATACTGCTGATCTCCCGATCTCATCATGTACTGCAGTCGCCACATTCGCTGACAATACTGCAACATTATCAACAGATGTCAGCCCAAACGCCTCCTCCCAGAAGTTTCAGACCCATTTAAATACCCTAACACAATAATTTAAAAAGTGGCGCATTTATATAAACGAATCTAAATTAACTCATGTAACATTTACAACTGGAAGACACATTTGCTCAATTATATTTCTAAATGACAAAAAATACCACAGGACGAAACCGTTAAATACCTGGGAATGCACTTAACATGCGCTTAATATGGAGGAATCAAAATGTAAACAGTTGGGTCTAAAATTTCAGAAAATGAATTGGCTCCCAGGGCGGAAATCACAACTGTCACTGGAGAGTAAAATACTATTTTACAAAATAATTACCCAGCCAAAATGGTCATATGGGATACAATTATTGGGATCAGTTAATAGATCAAACATCGACATTATAAAGCGGTTTCAATCAAAAGCACTGCGTTCTTTAGTAAATGCACCATGGTTTGTTTTGAATGAAGTAATTTGCCAGGATTTAGAACTAACAGCAGTTACTGACGAAATACATAAATGTAGTATTCGTTATCGATCCCCAAGTGAAGTTCAGTCCCATAAATCTAGATAAAGTCAAATTCTGAATGTTAATTGAAGAAAATATTTGCTGGAATGTTTTTTGCAATGTCCTGTATTTATTGAAACGGTTTCTAAAAGTCATTATAACAGATTGTAAGTTATAGATAAATTTTAAAATTTTTTTTAACAACCTTGGCTAGAGTTTTTCTCTCGATTTTTAAATATATAACTGCGGTAGTTTTATAATAACACGAGTATAATTTATTTACGCGATTTGAAATGTGTCTGTATTTGCAAATCAAGGAAACTTAGATATCGTCTTATTACGATACCGGCAGTCTGTATAAGAAAAGCTTTTTTTTTTCCTCACAATCAAATCTTCCAAAGTAACTTTGATGATAATAATTAATTTATAACGAGAGCATGAGCCGTATGAATTGAAGCAGTCATCTCTCAAGGGACGCAAAATTAGAAATGGCTGTAGACGATGTTATCCAGATTTAGACTAAGCCACGTATAAGGAGCAAATGTTAAAGAACAATACAAGCCTTTTCATTGCAGAAAATTAACAACTTCCAGTGACAGAATAACAAACAAATCGCAGCTTCGTTAAAATCAGTGCAAACTAGTCAACGGCTTTGATCTTTGGGTATATACCAAAGGTTATCATAAAATGGGAACGGGTTAAAGGGTGCTTTAAATACAAAAAAAGAGTTGCTTGTCTAGGAATAACGGGCTCCATAAAAACAGCATCAACAGCACCAACAACATCTGAGCTGCAGAAAATGTGTCAGAAAACCTGAAAGAACTATTCATATCTAGTGCGAATATAAACTTTAACTTGCGGGAGGCACGCTATTTATGGAAAACTAATAATGGGTCCAGAAGAATACATCAACTATTTGTAAAGAAATATGTAAATCTTGTCAAGCTCGAATATAAACCAAAGAGCTCTTCTTACACTTTCTCTTTTAGCCATCTATGTTTTTCCTGTTCCCGACAACGATTTTTTCAGATCTTGCAAATTTCTATATAATTTCTCTTAGTTGAGTCCCGCCCTTTTTAGCCCTTTTTATTCATTTAAGTTTAGATTTATCAATCTTATTTATCTCTTTCTTTTGTCTTGCTACATAATATTACTATATTAGTTTCCTTTCATAAACATTTCTCCATAACTGTTTTTCTGAAATATTAATACCTACTTAACAGTTACACTCTTATCACATTTGAAATAAATCTAAAAATTATCATTGACCACTTTCTACGCATTACCATGCTTTATTAGATATAACTCTTACTTTTATCTGCATTACCAAAGCTGGCCTAGAACATTTTTAGCATTTCTGGCTCATCTAATCGGTCTAAACATCCGTACTATATGATACTGTCTGCATAACTTTCTTGTGAAATATCCGCAACATCTTGTAACGATATATTTTCTAGTTTTTCCATAACCATAAAAGTTTTGTTGGCATCACTTTTAATTCTTTTGTTACATGCTTTTATTAGTTAACTTTTTCTACATATTTAAACTGTACTTCCTTTTATCATAAACTTTTTCGTCAAGATATTCTAAGATTTTCTTCTCCCGCTACGTTTATCTCTACTTAATTGCCCAATTCCAACATATTTTCTTACAACTTAACGTTTTCTTTTATTTGTCTTATTCAATCACAACTAATTTTATATTACTCATAGATAAATTGCTTTACCTATCTATGTAGCATCTTATTAAATTAATTTTTAAGTTTTCTAAAATCTCTGTTACCTCTTTTACTAAAATAACTTTTTATCGGTCTTATTATATTTATCAGGAATTTGATTATTTTTTTTTAGCATGGTCAACAAATGATGTTAAGATTCTTTTACATAAAAGAAAATTTTGCAAGAATATTTTTCTTTGAAGCTTTCCACAATATGCTTTATCTTAACCAACAAGTACTCGTTTCTTTTATAAGCTCAAATTAGTTGTAAAATAGGCTGTCCTCTTTGGATACACAGTTTTTGATTTTCCTTTATAATATTAAAATTTTTATAAACGTCTGTGTTTAGAAAGTTATTTGAAATAGACATTCAATCTTAATTTATGGGACCTTTGGTTTTTTAAAATGACTTAATTGGTGGAATTTGAATGTAACTACACGTACTTAAATAAAAGGCTATATAGTAAAAGTCATTAATTAATTTATGGTAAACTTATAGAACAAATTAGACAGAACAAAACATTTTGCAAAATATAAGAAACAGGTTCTGAAGAAATTTAAGATTGTTCAATTAGTTGAAGAAGAATTGCTGCTGGTTAATGCTACACTATAATTAACAACGCGGTATAAACGATCTTAAACTGTTAACACAAATATATCTATTCAATTTATTAGCTCAAATAAATAAAAACGCATATCAAAATTATCAAAATAAAGTAAGCGCGCTTTTAATATAATGTTATTTGGTCATCTAACCCATTTCTACTACGTGTACTCGAAACAACAAGTTCATAGTAGAATTGTAGGTTTTATTGCCACATAAAACAACGGCACCTTATTTTCTTGCTGCCGGGGGCCCACGCATTTCTGAAAACACATTGTTAGCGCTTGATAAAAATGATCGATAAATTGGGTACGCAATAACTAGCTCCTGATTTTGATACCATATATGTTGGTACTATAATGGGCCCCTAAAACCACCTACAACTTCGAATTTATAACTAGAACATAACTTTGTTACGATGGAGCTTGTTTTAGGCTTAATGAGATTAGCTTGCTAGCCATCGACCGCGGCTTACGTACAAATTAACTGATTTTCACTTAAACTACACGAATGAGTTCATGGTAGGTGCAATTTAAAAAATGACAAAACACGCTTTAGTTAAATATCAATTTACAGCTTGTGCATCGACGTTTGTGTATATGCAGGGACCAACAAAAAAATTGTGTCATTTAATAACACACCTATAAATATTAAGATTTATTAAATTAATTTTCTATCAAATTTTATACTCTAGCTAATAATAGTTTGGCAAAATATCTAGAAGAAAAAATGTGCCATAGTGTTAACAGAAATACGACATTTACTTTCTGATAATAATTTGATTCAAATTTTAGTTTCTGTATAAAATAATGATTGAGATCGTTAACATTATGTTTTTAACCTTCAGGGTACGGCCTATATTAACGTAACGTTAGCCTAACCCGGCAACATTGAACGACTGTATGTTGGGCTAAAATTGATAAATAAGACATTCTTCCTTTAATCGGTCGAGAATTTTCTTAGAAATGTGGCGGTTTAATCAAATTTGTAGTATTTTTTTCACTAAAAAAAGGTATTGTTAAAATATAAACACTTCATAATATTTTAATGAAAAAACATTTTCAAAAGCTTATATTTTTATGAAAAAAAAGACATCGACATTGTGTGAAGAGTTGTATTTTGAAATGGTATTACTCATTTTTCAATTCGCTCCAAAATATATATTTTCTTAAAAGTACGCGTTTTTTGATGTAAAAAAGATTATCTGATGAATTTATGATAAATGTGCAAAAAATATTTTCTATTGCAAAAAAATTACAAAAATAATATTAGGGAATACGATATAAATAAATAATGAAAATTGTTTAAACAATTTTTTTATTAAATAAACACCCAAACTGCTGTAATTCAAATAAAATTAAAAAAATAGATTTTTATACGTAGATATTACAAAATAAACTAAAGTAGAACCGAAATGCAAATACAACTACAAAAAAACTGTTTACAATCATAAAATTTCAATGAATATAAGACTTTGAAACTATTACAATTCATTTTGCGTACTCACAGCACAGTTTTGCCATATGTTTTTTGTACATGGGCTAATCGCATCGCAAGCACTTATAAAATGTCTTGCAGTCAAGAGAACTCGGGCATATATTGCAGCGTTTCTGTTTAGATATTTTATTTTCAACGATTTCGTGCCTGATATCCATTTTTTCTGGTACATTGCCAGCACTCAAAAAATCTTCGATCAAATCAGGCAAACTGACGCGCAAAGTGGATGTGGCCAATCGTCTTACTAATAAGCTTTACAAGTTGCATCAATAATTCCATCTTGACGAATCATAAAGATGAAGTATCATTTATCTCAAACCACTGCATTGATATTATGCTGTTTTCTGAATCACATTATGCAGACAGAAGTCATTTAAAAATACCCCAAATATACAATATATGCTACTCAACATCCAGACGGTATAGCACATGCAGGTAAGGCTGTTACTGTCAAAAGCTCAATAAGGCACTACGAACTTCCTAAATACAAACTACAACATATTCAAGCTACGTTGATTCCCATTGAAGACTGGAATGGCCCATTAACTATTTTAGCGTTATATTGACCACCCATGCACAATAACAAGCAAGAGCACTATGAGCATTACTTACATACACTAGGAAACAGATTTATCTCCGGTGGTGACTACGACGCTTAGCATGTGCATTGGGGCTCAAAGCTAAGTACGACCAAAGCAAGAAAATTTATAAAAGCATTAAACAACACCAGATCAAAGTCTATATCCACGAGTGAACCAACAAACTGGCCTACAGACTTGACAAAAATGCCCGATCTACTTGATTTTTGCACCGTAAAAGCAATTAACCCAAACTACATTAGGACAGAATCTTGTTTAGATGTTACAGGCGAGCACTCTACAATTATAGTAACAGTATGCTTATAAGTGTTACTCAAATCGAATACACCTACTCTTTACAATAAGCACACAAACTGGGAACTATTCCGAGAATTAGTTAATGAATCTCTCACTCTGGATGTGTCACTGAAAACAGAACAGAAACTTATGGAAGCAGTTAAAACCTTCAATGAAATAGTCCAACAAGCTGCATAGCATGCTATACCAAAGAATAAACATAAAAATAACGATAATCTAGATTGTCCTATTGTAATAAAACAACAAATTGCAGAAAAGCGTAAATTGCGCAGGAAATGGCAAACCACCCGACATCCAGGCATTTAACCGAGCAACAAGTAATCTCAAGAATTTTGTTAGTTCCAATAAAAATCAAGCACTACAAAATCACATCTGACACCAACTGAGGCTATTGACTATTACTCTGGAAAGTCACTAAGAGCTTAAAACGCCCACAGCAGCATACTACTCTCATTCGATTAAAGAATGACATTTGGGCTAGAAGCAGCAAAGAAAAATGCTTAGCGTTTGCGACACAGCTAGGAGAGGTGTTTAAACCTTTTGCCGCTAAAGGTATCAAAGAAGAAGAACATGAAGTTTTGGAATACCTCCAGGCATCATTCCAAATGTCACCACCTATCAAACCGTTTAAAATTAGTGAAGTTAAAACAGCAATTCTTAAAAACATAAACCCCTTAAAGCACCAGGGTACGACCTCATTAAAGACAAGATGCTCAAAGAACTGCCAGATAAGGGTTTTAGATTCATTACCTACTTATTCAACGCAATCTTAAGATTACGACATTTCCCAGTACAATGGAAGGTAGCCACAATTATCTTAATACCCAAACCTGGAAAACTCATTGAATAAGTGTCATTCTATAGACCAATTAGTCTGCTGCTAATTTTGTCAAAACTATTTGAAAAGCTACTGCCAGTGAAACTTATACCAGTACTTATAAACAACAACGTAATACCAGATTTATAAGACACCAATTTATAATCGAGCAAGTGCACAGATTAGCAAACGTAATTTTAAAAGATTTTCAGTATAAACATTATTGTTCGGTAGTGTTCGTCGATGTCAAGCAAGCTTTTGACAAAATCTGGCATAATGGACTACTTTACAAACTCAAAAATAAATTTCCACCAGACTACTATCAATTATTACAATCATACCTTTCTAACAAAACATTTCTGGTGAATCTCAAACATCCTTGTATCCTATAAAGCAGGAGTCCCCCAGGGTAGTGTTCTGGACTTAATATTATATCTAATTTTTACATCAAACCTTCTATCTTTACAAACAACGCCCGTCGTTACTTTCGTAGACGATACTGTTCTATTGGCATCACATCTCGACCCGAATACAGTATCCCAGTATCTTCGATACCACCTGTTTGAACTGAAAAATGATGCAAAAAATGGAGATTAGAAGTAAATGAAACAAAGTCAACCCACGTGACTTTTTATCACCAAAAGGGGCACTTGTGTACCAGTACAGTTAAATAGTCAACAGATACCTCAAGCCAAAACCGTTAAATATTTAGGCATTCATCTAGACAGAAGACTGACATGGAGGAAACACATTTGGACGAAAAGAAAGCAACTAGGCATTACAATCCAAAAAATGTACTGGCTCCTAGGTCGCAAGTCCCAATTGTCAATCTCAATAAAGTACTTCTATATAAGGCAGTAATTAAACCAATCTGGGCGTATGGTATACAACTGTGAGGTGCCGTCAGCAACTCCAATATTGAGATCCTAAGACGATTTCAGTCCAAAATTCTCAGATATATGGTTAACGCACCATGGTACGTTCCAAATGAAGTCATTTAGCGAGATCTCAACATTCCTTCCATCAATGATGAAATCCAAAAATACAGCGTTCGCTACAGGACCAGGCTTAGCGCTCATCGTAACCCTCTTGTGCAGCATTTAATGGAACGAGATATTGAAGAACCACGACTGAAAAGGTTTAAATTCTCCGAACTACCAAGACGTTTTAAATAACATGTACCTATATAATCACTCTATTTTTTAGTTTATAGTTAGGTTACACTATTAGACAAACTATTAAGTTATTAAGGAAATATTCAATGATTTATTTTCAACATGTCATTTATATTTACTTGTCGAAAAATTTACTAAATATTGCTAAGCAACAAATTGTAAAGACAAATTAAAAAAATAATTCCATGATGCATTCCATTCTTTTCATAGTAGTGTTTCCTTCATTCAAATTGTATAAAATGAAAGAATTTACATTAGCTTGATCTAGCATACAACATTCTCATAGGCCATCTACACGTTTTCCTAGCCGTTATATATTGATGACATTTCTGATCAAAACTGTATGTACTGCCTTTTGTTTGATTATAAAAAAGGATTATTTCTGGGTTGCCAGATGCTTCGTCTACTTTACCCGTTTGATGCAACAATAAGACTAATGGTAGGGCTCTAACGCTCCGCGTGGGTGTACGGCCTGCAAACTGAGAGGTTGAGGCTCTCATATGTTTGCTCAATGTGCCTGGTCGTCGCGCACTATCTCTGGTGCGGGGCGATGTGGCAAGCACTGCACCTCAGAATGTGTGTGCGCGCGCGTGTGTGTGCGTGTCAAATTGTCATATCGGTCGTTTAAATTTATCTTGCACCTGTATTTTGAGGATTTAAATATTCCCTCAAATATGTGTTGGGCCTAATTACATCAAAAAGCACTAATAGAAATAGGAAACTTCAACACAAAAAGTAAAAGAAACATGTAACTTATAGAAGGTAAATTCGAATGTTTGAACGAAGGGAAATACATAATCAAGTCCAAAAACAGTTCTGCATAAACAACAGTTTAATTAAAACCAATATAAAATTTCTGTTTGTGCTACAAATAAAAACACTCTGTACAATTTATTTGAAATTTAGTGGTAACAAAGTAAAGTAATTAAATTTATGGATTTTACAAGAATGAAAAGTGTGGTCAAGAACTATTTATGGATGCATCGTCTGTAAAAAAATTAACAACTTGTTTGGCAACCATTAATTAGAAAAAATGCAAACCTAAAATTAAACTATTCGTGCAAGTGAAGCGAACAGCAATCACTAATTTAAAAATAACATAAATAACTAAACTGCAATAGTAGAATTTAAAATATTTATGTATAGGATAGAACTCTGAATAATGAAATGTCTATAAAAAATAAATATAGACTTTTATAATTCTAGTGGTGATGAAAACTATCATGTATTTTCCAGACAATACAAAGAGCAAACCTAACTTAAGAAATAAGGAAAAAATCGGGAATCAGTAATTTGTTGGAGTTGCATTAGCCAATACTATAGACATATAAACAATATACAAGAAGACAGTATGGTAAAATTTATGGAACAAATAACATTAAAATGTCCAATAGATAGTTTTCTGATCATCTAGATAGATCAAATAAAAAAAATTACGTAAAAATATAACTACCTCAAGAAATACAAAAAATAGGAAATCACAAAAATGAATATCAATTATACTAACTAAATACTAAATACGACCCCTCAACATTAACACATAAAGAATACTGTTTAAAACTTTATCAATATTATTAGCAGTATTTTCATATTTAAGGAAAATTTCACAGTACAATTAAAGAACAATAAAGGTCCCAGACCAGCCGGAATGTTAAAAAAGGGAAAGAACGTAATAAAAACAAATGAAAGAACTATTTAATCTTTGCGCTTGTAATGGCAAAATTCTCAGTGAATGGAACGAGAACATGGTCCTACAAGAAAGAAAACAAAGATAATTTACAGAATGATCGTCCCATCTTCATGTTATTACATGTTTATAAAATATTCATCGGGGTAATGACCATTCGGGTAATACCAAAATGATGCTTACCAAGTTATAACACTATTTGGATTTTGTAAAGGGTTATAATACATCCCATCATCTGATGTTCAGGTTTAAGCGGACAGTATCGTATTTTTAATTTCAAGCAAAGGAATTTCAATCAAAAGGTCAAAAAGCTGGAAGACACCGTGAAAGCGGATGCTCTGCTCAAGAATCAGCTTCCCGGGGCTGTAGTTAGGGTGACTCGAAGAAGAGGAGAGAGGGGTGTGGGCGGAAAAAGGACAAGTTACCCCAATCTTCGCTGTGGGGCTGATCGGATGCGTCTTTCCCGATGTGGGTCCTTCAGTTAGTTGTGTCCGAGGTTTACAACGGACCGAGTTTCTCCGTCGTCAAATATCGATTCCCGTACACGCAATCGGCCTACAACAAACGACCTCCGGGATGTGGAAACTCCTGTCGCCAATCGAACACACGGATAAATTAAAGCCGGTCGAACGTTTCCAAAACCATCATGGCTACGCCCAAACGAACCTAACAGCTTCGCTTTTATAGCGACGTCGCCGCGCAGGCGAACCAAACTGCCGCGGCTATCTCTAATTAAACAAACGCGCACAGGGAAAGCCACAAGATGGCCGACCCTATTTTAAAACCCAAATAAAAGGAATTAGTGATTGGCCCGAACAATCTACAGAAGAATAAGAACATTAACCAAAAAGACAAATCAATATAATTCGCTGTATCATTAAAAAAGGTGTCCAGCATTTCCTCAAATCTTTTTATACTAGCAATAGAGGATATGTTTTTTTTATTGGGACGCACCTACTAACACTACAGGCTCAAGAACCTATTGTTCCTACTAACATGCACTTAACTAGCTTAATACTAGGACGTCACAAATACACATAGGTTGAGCGAGATCAAACTTGCTTGCGCCGGCTGGTAGACAGAGGAACAATAATCTTGGCATTTAAACTATGGTGGCAGCTCAAGAATATGTTTAGAAAATTAAACTGGCCACACAAAGGAATAAATATAAATGAAAAAAAGACCAACCACCTTAGATATGCAGACGGTATATTACTTATCAAAACAAACTTCGAAAAACTGCAGAATAAGGTATCAATATATGTACAATTAAGATAATGACTAATAAATGAGTTAAAGAAAATAAGCCCCAGAATGGCTAACTTAGAGGCAGTAAATAAATATATCCATTTTGGATAATTACTCAGCAAAGAAAACCAAGAAATTAGATTAATTTACGTAGGTTTTGGAAAATTAAAAATAATTTTAACAAAAAAATAGCTCAATATCTTAGAACCAGAATATTCGACTAATGCGTTCTTTTGATTCTGACGTACGGTTCGCAAACTCAGATGCTGACTACAGCAAATATGGATAAAAATAAACACAAAAAATTATGAAGAGAATAATAATCACATATTTAATACTAATTTGTATTCATATATATCTGTAACAATCGAAGGTCATTTAAACGTTCTTAATCCGTATTTAAGGTTTTATATATCACGTGTTACGCAATCCAAACGGGCTTTTTCTAGTATATGTAAAACTATCAGTTAAGGAAAAAATATATAGATCAGGAGAATAACAAAGATAAAAGGTACAAGAGAAAGGGTAACGAGACTGAAACGGAACTTTGCGAAACATAATGCTACTCGACCAGACTAAAGACAGAATAGAGAAATGCTACACTGGAGGGCATGAGTAAAAAAAA
This sequence comes from Sinelater perroti, assembly GCA_036346155.1. Classification (NCBI taxonomy): domain Eukaryota; kingdom Metazoa; phylum Arthropoda; class Insecta; order Coleoptera; family Elateridae; genus Sinelater; species Sinelater perroti. The sequence goes on along the minus strand of JARFIY010000303.1, from coordinate 1,625,085 downwards.
TCAAGAATGAGAGCACAGATGAGATGGAGCGATAATCTAAAAAGGAATAGGAAGCTTAGACTTGAACACATAGACACAAGACAGAGACAATAGAAAAACTTGAGGCTGGCCTATGTCCAAAACTGGATGACGTAAAGACTGAGGAGGAAGAAAACGAAGAAGAATTTTTATGTGTTTGTGTATGTATACATATTTACCGTCTAATTTTAGCTTGCTACCTCAAAACTTGGTAATCCAAAGTACTTTAAATTTAACTAAAGGTCATATATACTACATATAAAAAGTGTGAACTAATATTTTCGGTTATGTTGAGGGATCTTGGATATTTAAAAAATAGGTGTCCTGTAAACAAACAAGTTAGATTTGAAATGCAATTTCTATAAATTATTTTTTTAAATAACTGGCAATTTTAGCTCTTAAATTTATTAATTTTAACGTTTCTTTTATTAGAAATACTGGTATAAAATAGTCTTTTACATAGATGTTGTGAGAATATTTGTTTAACCTTTAATCTTTCTATTTTTGGTTATTATATTAAAGTTAAAAAACAATGCCTTTTTGATATCTCACAAGCGTGATCTAAATAATAACAAAAATTTATAGTTAAGAAATTTTTGAAGAAACGTTGTTGCCACTAACATGCCTGTAATAATGTTAAATACTGATGCCTATGCAATCTAATTTCCAGTATGCTAATTCAAATTTATGTCTCATAAAAGTCTTGGCAACATGAATATTTCTAGATTTCCGCTATTAGTGTTCTGAGAAATTGCTTTTATGTTGTCCAGACATAAGTTTTACGCCGAAGGTTTGTATACACGCACAAATTGTATGCGTAGTTCTAAAAGACAATCTGCAAATAATATTTGCCGTTTCGCTAACAAAAACTAATGTATATTTATTATCGTTACAGGCACTGCCAATTATTCAGAATTTTGACGTGGCTTCAAATTTTTCGCACCGTTGTAGGACGTAAGTATAAGTTTGCACTAGTTATCGTAAAGCAAAAATTAATTTTAAGAACAATTGTAATATTTAAAAAGTGACTATTTATATTTTATTGTATTTAATTTTACTGTTTCTATAGAACCAACTATGTGAGAGCTTAAGTTTTTTGCACCGGATTTCTTGTTATTCTAAAGCCTTTTCTCGTCCTCTAATTTCTTATACTGGTTTTGTAGCGATTTACAAATATTTCTTTTTTAATGTAACTTATTGACCCACGGATTACCGAAAAACCTCAACTTACTTAATTTATGCATTACTAAAAGGCTCAACACAGAACAGTTTACCGTCTAATCTTGCCTCGAACTAGCTGCTCTCTTATCATTACATATCACTCAGAAATAACACTCACCCAAGCACGGTCATTCCTTCAAAATACCAAAATGATTTGGGAATATTTTCAAAGCACACAAACATCATTAAAAACCAAATATGACATTGAAGAAGCAGTAATAACGTTAACAAATATCATCCAGCAAGCAGCTTGAAAAGCTACACCCCCAACGAAAAATTCTAATACCAGTAGCTGCCCCCTAATATTTAAATAATAATAATAGTTCCCCGTAATAGGCCTCGAAGGTCCTTTGGGGTCGTAACAGGATAGATCTGTTACAGTCTAGAGCCTACGGTACACAAGGGTAGTAACGTGGCCAGCGCTACGTACCGACCGCCTATTATTACCCCAGAGTTTGAGACCTCCAGATACTCATTTATTGCAGCCTGAGTCGAGCTGGGCCGTAAAAATGCCAGCGATCGAATTGGCGAGAGCGGGATTCGAACCCGCAACTCTTGGTTTCGTAGTCTAGCGATCTATCCACTAAGCTACCACAGCATTAATATTTAAAAAAATATATAAAATAATCGAAAAATGCAGGCTCAGGAAACGCTGGGAAATCACTCGCTCAGAACCACACAAACGAATGCTGAATCAGTATATTAAATAACTCCAGAAACTTCTATTACAATTTAAAAACTAAGGAGTTCAACACAACGTAGCAAATCCCACAGCCACTGAAACTTCTGACTATTTGCTTTAGAAAGCGATTAAGAAAATCAAAAGGCCTATTATGCACATACCACCTATCATCAGGCCTGACAGCCAATAGACCACAATTGACCACTTAGTTTACGTATTTAAATCCTTTCCCAGCCAGTCTCAAAAAGAAAGTACTAAAATTTTTGACTTTCTTAAATTCCCATATCAAATGAGCATACCGATCAAACCATTTAAGCTCCATGAAGTAAGTACAAGAAATTATTAACAAGGAAATTAATCCTAATAAGGCTTTGATCTTATCACTAGAAAAATCTTACAACAGTTACTTGAATCCACAATCTGTGCGATCACTCAAATATATAATGCCAGTAGCAAAAAAAAAACAATAATTCAATATCCTATCGACCCATCAGTCTCTTGCCAATTACTGCCAAAATATTCGAAAAGCTACTATTAAAACGACTCTACCCAATCTTAGATGACCAAGGATTAATTCCCAAACACCGGTTTAGATTTTGACGTCTCCATGCAACTGTTGAACAAATCCACCGACTCACAGATCGAATCCACAATATTTTTGATGCACATAGATATTACTTTGTGGTGTTTTTAGACATTTCTAGACCCTGGCCTGCTATACAAAATCAAACAATTTCTTGCTATAAGTAATTGAAATCCTACTTATCAGAACAATACTTCTTTATAAAATATTAATGCGATACACAAATCTTCAAATGGCCACATCCAAAATTCCTCAGAGCAGCGTGTTGGGACCCATACTAGACTTGCTCTTAGCAACCGACTTACCAACTACGAATTTGACCACAGCACCCACTTTTGATATACGGCTATCTTAGCCACACATCTTACTCAAACTCCCACAATCTGCAACACACTCTGAATAAAGTTCAAAAATAGCCAAAAGTACGGCAAATCAAGGTAAATTAAAGAAAATACCAACATGTCATCTTTACTATGGACCGTAGTATCTGTCCAGTTATCTTGCTCAACGGACAACAACTGAAACACACCAATTTCGCAAAACACTTGGGGCTTTATTTGGATCGCGGCCTCACTTGGAAAACCCATATATTTAATAAACGCAAATAGTTTGGGTTACAATACAGGAAAATGTACTGGATAAATGCAAAAAGATCTGCATTTTTATTAGAAAAAAAATTATTGTTCTGTAAGGTTGCGCTGAAACCTATCTGGACATGTGATCTTTTCCTTTGGAAAACCGTTAACGGCTCCAACCTGGCCATCACTAAAAGATTTCAAAATAAAGTTCTGTGTGTGTGTGTTAATTAGTGAACCGTGATATGTGCTAAACAGAGTTATCTGATTTGAGTATACGAACACCGAAAGACAAAATTGAGAGAAAACTACCAAAACTTATAAAACCAAACTGTCAGTGTATCCCAACCAAATAGTGAATTTTGTAATTAATGAATTCGATAAACCAAATCGTATCAAACCATTCAAACCATCGCACTTGACTTTTTAACTTTTATCTTGAAATTTAAAGTTATGTTCAAACACTCACTTGTATTAAGCTAGTGAAATTGATAACAGAGGAGCTTGTTGGAGCCTGACTTTACATGTCCATAAGCATTTAGCAGTTTCACCTGCTACTTGTATTATTTGTTTTCGACTAATGCCAGTGCTTGAAGGAAAAAAATGGACAAGATATGTAACGAACTATGACAGCATTACTAGATACTTAGACTAAGAAGTACTGTGAAAAAAGTTACAAACAAGTGTTTAGATTGCTGCAAGAGGAGAGCCGAAGCTCTTCTAGAAGTACGGGTTTACGGTGCCGGAGAGATCAATCACATTCATGGGCTTAGATTATTTTGAACTTTTGGACGTGAAGTACGGAAGGAAGACGTGGAACCGCCACAGAGCGTGATTTACCTGTCTAAGCACTCGAACTGTACACATCGAGATTACCCACTCTCTATTTACAGATACACAATAATGGTCATCAACCGTTTTGTCTGTCGCCGAAAAGAACCAACGAAACTCTCGAGTGACAACGGGAGTTTATAACGAGTTGAAGAAAGTACTGAAGGAGATTAATTAGTCCAAAATGGTTGCCACGTTAGTCAGCTGGGGAATAAAGTAAAATTTTATCCTATCGGCGGCTTCTTATATGGGAGGGGCTTGGGAACGTCTAGTTCGATCTGTAAAGACCGCAGCAGAGATTGTTTTGCGCAGTGAAAGCTTGACCGATCAAGCTTTGCTGGCTGTGGTTGCAGAGGCTAAAGCATCGGTCAACAGTCTTCCACTTATTAACATTTTGCTGAAGTTTCTTCAATGAAAAGTCGCCTTCAGTGGAGATATCAGAGATATGTTCCACGTGATCAGGATTTGCCAGAAATACGTTATTGTACTACGCTTTCTGTGAAGCGGAAAAGACAGGTGTGAACCTCTTGATGTCTATTCAATGAACGTTGTGGTGTTTGGAGAAATCGTTAACCGTTCCAGGCTCCGCGTATCACAAATAGAAATGCATGAAAATTTGAAAGTGGTAGCGCTGGGTAATGATTTAATTTGTGATGCAACTTTGGATGTCAAGGAAGATAAGTTGAAAGAGTTTTTGGAATTACATTGAGATCCAAAGGCTAACGTATTTCAGTTTAGGATATAGTTTTGGAACGTTAATAACAAGATCACCAGTGGAGAGAAACTACCTACAAGAAGAAAGCTGCTGAGACTCGTCATGAGGCTATTCGATTCTCTTGGATTTTTAACCAATTTGATAGTGTGAGAGAAAATACTGCTGCAAGATATTTGGCAAACTTTCACTGAATGAAACGAACAGCTGACATCGACCTATCAGTAAAATAGATGAGTTTTTTGGAAAGATTGTAAAAATCTCATATGCAAGGATAAGGCAATGCTATATTACTCAAATATCCAAATGCGACGACCTACAGCTACATGTTTTTTTGTGATGTCAGTCAACAAACCTATTGTGCAGTGGCTTTTCTAAGTGCGAGATTGTTGAGCGGAAATCTTTGTCAACATTGTGATAGCCAAGTTCCGTGTTTCACCAATTAAGCTATTCTAAAGTTGGAGCTGCAAGTCGCCTTAGTAGGAGTCCGGTTAGCAAACCAGATCTGAAGATCCAAAACGTTCTTTATTGGCTGCGTGCTGTGAATCCTAATCGCTTTCAGAAGTACGTAGTATACCAGATTGGCAAAATACTGGAGTTGACGGACGTATGTTGGTTGAGATTGGGTTCCAACCAAGGAAAATGTTGGAGATAAGCAAACTAGAAATACGACTCCTGTAGACACCACTCCAAAGTGTAGGTAGTTTAATGAATCATCATTCTTGTTGCTACCCGAAGAAGAGTGACCTAAGAAAGGTAGAATCTGCCTGGATGGAGAAAAAGACGACCTTAAAGTTCATAAGCAATGTTGTTTAGTTATTACAGAGAAGAAATGGTTGTCTGATGTCGATAAGTTCAGCTGCTTCATGAAACTTGTTCAAGTTACTCCATGGGTCAGAAGACTTGCGAGGAATTTTGCTGCATCGTATGGAAAATGTGGCAGGATTTCAGGTTTCCTTAACGTACCAGAAATAAAAAATGTCGTTCAGTTGTGGATTCTTTAAACCCAGGAAGAAGTTTTCAGTGATCAATTGCAAGATTTGTGAGCTGGAAGGAAAGTAAAACACTCTTCACACATAATGAGACTTTCTCTATGTCATTTGCGTCGATGGTTGCATTCAGATGTCTCCTAATGTGCCAATTACGGCTAAGTATCCTATAATCCTTTATCCGGCGCATCACTTTACTCAACTCCTCATCAGGTGGTATCATAAGATACATGGACATCATGGTAGTGACAAGACATGTAACGAACTATGGCAGCGTTACTGGATTATTGGACTAAAAAGTGCTATGAAAAAAGTTGAAAACGAGTGTTTGGATTGTTGTATGAGGAGATCCGAAATAGTTCCACTGAAGATTGCAGCTCTTTTAAAAGTACTGATTACGGACCATTCACATTCATGGGCTTGGATTGTTTTGGTCCTTTGGGAAGTGAAACACGTAAGGAAGACGGAGAAACGCTACGGAGCATTATTTACCTGCCTAACCACTCGAACCGTGCATATAGAAATTGCCCATTCTCTAACTACAGATGGCATAATAATGACCATCTTGGAACAAAACTTTCACTATTAGTAAACCACATTCTGCAAGATTTAAGGAACCTTGGCAAATTTATCGTATACAAATTATTAGTACGTCTTTCAGTGCCGATATTAAAGAAGATAATTGTAGAAAATGACATTTTACATTTAAATATGTTATTAACGTAAATAATGCAAGATTGTGTTGAAAAAAGTGATCAACTTATATTTAAGAGAAAAATTGTCGTCTTGTTTCAAACATTCAAGAACTAGCTTAAACTGCTTCTTTGAACGAATCCATCAAAAATTTAAAATTGAAGTATTTAATGGTGTATCATTTCGAAAACCAGAAAATTAATAAAATGCACTCAAATGTCTTTTATACAAATCATATGGACTTTCAATATATAAGCTTGAGTTATACAACAAAATAATTCGCCTCTAAAGGGTCCTTTATTGGTTAATAACGTTTCAGGACATCTATCAAACATCAAACATGTTAAATTACAGCTCCAGGTTAAAATAGTTATTTGATTTTTAAAATAATTTTTTACTTACTAAAAACCGCTCTTAAGGCATATAATTATTGTCAATTATTTCACCACTGGGATCTCCCCGACTGAATATTGAATTATAACATTTTAAAATCCGTTGATAATGTAGTAATAGAATAAGAAAAACTGTATTGTATATTCGACATAACAACAAATATTAAGGTACGAATTATGATAATCTATCTGGATATTCAGATCATAAAGATAAGTAAAATGTCAGAAACAGTTAGTCTGGACAACGTTTTAGAAAATCGCTCCCAGGCACTATAAAATGAAGAACTTCCAAAGTGGGCCTCTAGGGAGAATTCGTATGGCGCAAAGAAAATAAGAGATGTAAACAAAGTAAAGTGGGCAATTAACTCATCCTAAACTTATAAATTGCCAAAACCTAACGACATTTGTCCTATTTCGTTGCAGAAGGAAAGTGACCTATACTACAGAATATGCGATATATTCACAATCAGGACAATCTTAGAAGCTAATTGGAGTTACTTTTAAATCAAAATCTAGAAAAATAGAACAGGATAAAACTAAGACTAAGACCAATTAATTTAGTGTCTTTTGTGCTGAAAACTCCAGAAAAACTGCTTTGAAGGCATATCAAGGATTGTGTATTAGTCACTTAATTCTGCATCAAGAACAGCATTTATATAAATCAGAAGTAACCATAGAATCAGCATTGCATCGATTTGTTACCAGAGTGGAAAATACTGTAGAAAACAAAAAGATACTTTTTAAATATTAAGGGGGCACATGATAATCTACATCCCTAGATTCAAACATTACAGCTTTGAGGAGTAAAGGACTCGACGAAACACGTTGCGAGTAGATAGACTGTATGCCTAAAGAAATATTATAATATGTATCCCTGCATCAAGAGGTAATAATGAACAAATTAGTATGGATCATTTCTCAGTCCTCAGAGTAATATTCCAACAATTTATCCAGCAAAAAATCATGATGAATACGCCATCAGTCTTATTAAATAACATTCAAGAAATTTCTTAGAATTGCCCAGTAGAACGCTAATGGCCTTCCACAAAGCAAAAATGAAGTTGGAATATTCCTACATTAAAATTCCATAGACATACTTCTTATAAGCAAGACACACTTTACAGACAAATCCTACTTATATATAGGTACCATATTATACAATTATTCAGACAACACTGCTTATGATGGAACTGCTGTAATAATAAAAAATATTAATAGACACTTCAAAATGCCCAAATATGAGAAAAACTTTCTACAACCTACATCAATCAAAGTTAAGATGATGGAATATAAAATAACTGTCGCTGTAATCTACTGCCCATTTCAAATTTTTATTTATTAGTGTACTAACAATTAACAATCAGAACTAAGTATAAATACAATATATGTTCTATGAATTAATGTGATCACATTTATTGACGTGAGGGGAAATCCATCCATTGATGTTATTCCGATTCATCAGAGCTATCCTCCTTGTAGATCATTAAGCAATTTATTTTTTAGTCTTTTTGGAGGGGGTCCTGATGCAGGTTGGAGACGAGACTATTTGGGTGGACTTAAAGTCGTAGGAAGTGACTGTTGCTCATCTTGTACCGTTGTTATGTTAAGGTCATTATGGAATGTCAAATTGCTGACATACCACAGGGCATTTGCAAGCATTCGTAGAGTTTTGAACTGTACTCGTTGGATAATATTGACATTTGACTTGCAGGAGCAATCCCAGAGTTCAATTCCGTAAGTCCAAATGGGATTAATTACGACTTTACATAGAAGCAGCTTGTTTTCGAGAGAGAGAGACATGATCTTTTGCCTAGCGATTAGTACATTTTTTGATTCGCAAATCAATTTTCTTTCTCTTCTTTAGTATATGGGACTTTCACGTGAGTCGTTTATCTAAGTGAAGACATAGGTAACGGGCCTCATTTGCTTGTGGGATAAGTATATTATTCAGATACACTGATAGGCACACTGCACGATTTTGAGTAAAGTTAATATGAGTGCCTTTCGTCTTGTTTACTTTGATTCGCCATTTATTTAGCCAGGTCTGTAGGATAGTTAAGTGGTTTTGCAGTTTTAAGGAGGCTGTGTTAGGATTGGTGTGGCTAGAGAGGAGGACAGTGTCGTCAGCAAAAGTTGCATGTATGTATTATATCTGATGTTGTAGGTATATCTGCGGGTGTATAATATATAAAGCAAGGTGGAGGTTAGAATACGCTTGTCAGTATTTTATTTGAAAGTAGCGATCTGACAAGTCAAATCTAAAAAGAAGGTAGTATTCACTAAGAAGCAAAGTCTTCATCTTGTACAGTAGGCCATCATGCCACACTTTATCAAAAGCTTGTTTTATATCAATAAATACTGCTGAACAATAGGATTTAGAATCAAGAGCCGTGTTAATAATGTTTACAATTCGATGACATTGTTGTATGGTAGAGTGGTACCTCCTGAACCCAAACTGATGGTCTGGGACGCAATTTTCCCATATATCGGTATTATATAATCTTCTAATTATAAGCTTTTTTAGTAGTTTAGACAACAGAGGCAATAAATAAATAATAAACTTCTTCAGCGGGTTTTCCAGGTTTTAATATTAGAATAATTTGTGCAAATTTTAGTGATGATGGCCAATAGTGAAGTCGCAGTATATAATTAAAAAGATTTCGTAAAAACAGTGCGCCGCTTTTGGGTAGTTCAGTAAGCACCTTTCCCGTTTTTAAGTCGTAACCAGGGGCTTTATTATTGTTTAAGTGCCTAATTTCTTCAAGAACCTCGGTATAGGTAAAGCTTTTGATGGGCAGTGACAATTGTAGGGGTGCCTGAAGAAGGTTTGAATCTCATCATCTGATTCACTAGAATGGGGAGTAGACTTCAGTAAAATCTTGCACGAACCGATCTGCCTTTTCCTGGTCTATTCTTACCCATTTATTTTTTTTTATTGGCGGGTTCACGGCCTGTGGCCTCTTATTTGCTTTAAAAATTTTCCAGATACTATTATCTACGCGGAAGAGTGTAGTTAAGTAGTGTTGAAAAGTTTCTTGCTTCAACATTTCAATTTTTTTCTTTATGGTGTTGGCTAACCTGTTATACATGTTTTTCTCAGCAGGATTGTACGTTCTGTGCCATTTGGATCTTGCCTGACGCTTTAGCCGTATTAGCTCAAGTATTGCTTTGGGAATATTTCCATCCGCATGTACCATATTTGTAATCTTCGGCATCGAGTGCCAAGCTGCAGATTGCACAGTTGTCATAAAGTGGTTTGTGGCATCCTCTATTTCTTGAGGTGTATGTAGATTAATACTGGTTTGTAAGTCCCCTTGCAGAAAACATCTATATGCCTCCCAGTCTGTTTTTGTGTTGTACATTGATGGCCTAGGTTATCTTTTGATAATCGTGGTGCTTAGATGAAATACCGTGTCAACACAACATAAAAAAAAACTTCTTCCGAACTCTGGAGACAAAATTCATCGCATTAGAAAACTTTAATAGCAAACATATGGGGCTTTCCGCTGATAACAACCAAAGATAAAGAATTGTCCAAGATCGTAGAAACAAAATATTCCTTTCTGTTAACCGACACTTCAAACTAACTTGCTAATGGTTCCGAATAAAATACTTCTTTATTACTAATGGAATTTTCCCCGTATACATGAATAGTGACACAGACTACTCACCAACAATTTCAACAATAAATAGTATTGTCATACACAAAGAAACAATTTCAAAGTTATATTACAAAAACACAAATTTGAACGTCAGTTCCATAAGTCCTAACGAAATCCACGAAGCATTAACAACGCTAATCAATATCATCATAGAAGCAGCACGACAGACCACGCCTCAAACGGATCGACAAAAACAAACACAATATACTATCAGAGATAAAAAGATTGATAACAATAAAAAGAAAAGCTAAAGCCAAATAGCACCAAACACAATATCCAACATATAAATCAGCACGTAATAAAGCAACTAATCAAAAATGAAAGAAGCACAAGAAACATCATTCCAAGAATATATTACAAAACTCAACAGATTCTAACAACTCAATTGGAAGACAATCAAAAACAAGGGAACTTCAAAGAACGAGTATTATCTATCCGCAATGAAAAAGTGTCAGACTCCCATTAAGCCAAAAATAATAAAGATAAGATGACCTTATTTGCTAAATATCTTACAAAAGTACTTTTTCCAAACGATGATATTGCAGATAACGAAATAGAAAGAGATCTGATAGATACCCTTCAAAATCCACCATCTATTTAAAAAACCAAGTCTTTGATAAGATGTGGCACCTTGGCTTGCTATACAAAATCAAACAATTTTTCGCTATAATCTATTATCATCTTCTAAAATCATACCTGAGTGAGGAAAAATTAGAACTAAAGTAAACTAGTAAACGCCCCCTTGTGGGATAGTCCTTAGGACGAGCCACACCATGCAAAATTATGTCTTAAAAATTGCTAACTAATTAAAATTTATAGTTAATTATCTTTTCCGTTTAATTTTATTACGACCTGTATATCACACATTTGCAACACACTGTAATTTGTTTTAACAGATTCTCCAACCCAAAAACAACAAAACAAATTACATTTTGACATCATAAAAACTAATTTAACAGCACATATCTAATCACTTCATGATAATAGGAAACGCCCATTTGTGAGAAAATTTAAAAATGGGCCTTTTTTGGATATTATCTACCGACTGATTGTAGTTCGAGATAGCTAGATCTCATCATTTCGAAGCCATAACCTTACAAAATTTTAGTTTTTTAAAATTTAACCCTGTTTTGGAGTAAAAACTTTTTGCAAAACACGTATCGACTCATTTTCGATTAAGTACACTTTCATATGATCAAACTTGAACTTTACTCAATTTGAATGTTTGGACAACAGACAAACAGCTGTATATATAGTACAGATGGTAGCATATCCGAAAACTGCACTATTAAATCTAGAATTCCTCAGAGCAGCATCATCGGCGTTTTACTCTAAGTAATCTATACTGCAAACCTTTCAACAACAACAAATACCATCATTGCTACTTTTGGCGATTATATGGTTATCCAGTCAAATCGTTGAACTATTTACAAGCTCACTTAAACCAAATCGAAACCTATACATGAAAGTGAAAAATCAGAATCAATGAAACAAAATCGTACTACCAATAAACTTTACCCTCAGTAAAAAACCATGTCCTACTCTACACTTAAATAATATAATTATATAACTTCCATATACGCCAACAAAAAATATTTAGGCTCACATATAGACTGCAAATTAAATTGGAAAGAACATATTGTTTAAAAAAATTTCTTTTATTGTCCAGATTATTACTATTTACAGTCTGCTCGTAGAGCAATAAGTAAATACTTAAATTAAAGTGGTGTAGGTGACAATTGAAGCAAATGTTCAACATCGCTTCAGACACAACTAATACGTATTAACGCTTACAAAAGAAACATATAATATAATCTAGAGAGTTTACACTAAAATCTAAACAGCAACTCAAGAGTGTACTGCCTCTTAAGTCTGCGATTATGAACACTGTTGTCCAATAAGTTTAGTGCTAAACTATTAGGGTGAAGTTCTAGCTTGACGATATAACTTTCACTATTTTTCTCTATTTCTTCTTTGACAGAGAGCACTTTGAGATCACTATAGATATCAGCGTTGGTTATGTAGTATGGTGCGTTGAGAATGGTTCGAAGGGTTTTTGTTTGGAACCTTTCTATTATAGCTAGATTAGTGGATGACACAGTCCTCCAGAGTTCAATTCCGTAAAGCAATATCGGTTTGAAGATTACTTTGTAAATGAGAAGTTTGTTGTGGAAGGAAAGTTGCTAATGCACGCCCAGTAACGAATAGTGCTTGCTAAACTTCAGGTTGAGTTGCTTACGTTTGGTCCATATATGCGTCCCCCAGGTTAAGCCTCTATCAAGGTGGATACCTACGTATCTTGCATTGTCGGATTGTGGTATTATTGTTCCGTTGATAGAGATAGGTGGACAAGTATCTCTTCTCTTTGTAAAGGTGACGTTGACAGACTTGGTTTGATTGATTTTAATTCGCCATCTTTGAAACCAATCTTGAATGACATCGAAATGGGTTTGTAGTTTGGTGCAGGCCCTTGCAGGATCTTCGTCTGTAGCCAGCAACGCAGTATCGCCAGCAAATGTTGCGTACAAGTTGATAGGTCTGCTGTGTATAGTAGGTACAATGGTAAGGCTCTACGCCCCGCGTGGGAGCACGGCCTGCGAACTGAGAGGTTAAGACTCTCATACGTTCGCTCTCTGCCCGGTCGTCGCGCACCATCTCTGATGCGGGGCGATGTGGCAAGCACCGCGCCTAAGACGACCGCCATTATTACCCCTTGCTCGAATGAACGCAGGTACTCAATTATTTTTAGTGACTGAGTAGGCCACCCGCCAGGCATCAGAGAGCACCGGGAATTGAACCCGGGTCCGTCAGCATCGCAGCCCGTCCCTCAACCACGGGACCACGCTGGAGTAGGTACATTACTGGTCCTAAAACATTCCCTTGGAGTACTCCAGAGTCTATAGGGATCAGGTTGGTACGTTCTTATTTATATCTTCAAAATTACTCTTAGAAAACAATATTTGGATTTACAAGACCACTATCAAACCAATCTGGACATATAGAACTTTGGGGATGTGCAAACAAATCAAATATAAGTATCATTTAGAGAAACCACTCTAAAATACTGTGTATCGTCACAAATGTTCCTTGGTATATTTCAAACTAAACCCTCCATAAAGATTTACAAGTGTCATATGTCAAAAATGTAATTAAGGGAAACAGCATACATTAAGCTAGAAAGTCATACTAACGCTATATTGCATCCAATTCTGAAACCACAAACTCATAAAAGGTTAAAACGAAAATAGGCAACTGACTTTTCAAAGGGGTTTTAAGAATTCGTCTCTGGGTGAGGCCTTGTCACGTCACTTTAAACCAACTCATTAGCCTATAGAGTATGTATTGTTATTCTGATTGTGTGTGCGCGCGTGTATGTCGGTGGACACGATAACTCAAAAACTAGTGGTCGGTTTGACACCAAATTTGGTACATAGGTACCTAACGCCATAAGGACCTATGGAGATGATTTTGAGGCAAATGAGTTAACGAAAACCATTAGTAACTATTACCATACGGCATGCAGCACATCAGTGAACTCGCCTTTGAACACTGACAAGGATAGACATAAATTTATGAAATACCACTTAACGGTTTTTCTAATATAGCACATGTATCCATCGGTTAATTCATCAATTGCCCATTTTCTGTTCATTGTTATCGTGTTATTCTAAGCTTTCGGTAGTTGTAAATTTGGGTTTGCACCCTTCTCGTTGTTAGAGAAATTGAACGTTTAATTAAAAAACGTATCGACTAACGGGTTTCCCCTATTTTATTGTTTTATTTTTTTATAAGGTATAGATTAATCTCGAGGAAAGTTCCTACGCAGTCGTATGCTTAGTCTGCTTTCAAAATAACAATTCTATGTGTTCAAACTCACTCATATAGCTTTATCCTCTTGAGTTTTCTTTCTAATTCTGCATTAAGTAGTAATTGTGGAGCCTCGATGTTTATATGTTTACAAAGTCTAGTCTCGTGCTTCTGGGCAATATTCTTTATTTCGTCTAATACAGTTTTTATCCCTAAGTTCCTGTGGATATTGCTGTTTTTGACAAATCTGAGTGCATTTATAATGTTCCTAAGTACTTTGTTTTAAAATATTTGGATTTTATTAATGTTACTTTTACTGACCCAGCTCCACAGTTGACAACTGTATGCCCATAATAGTTTTAATACCTGATTATACAAAACTATTTTGTTGTAGATTTGCAGCTGGGACTCTCTTCTCAACAGCCAGTACATTTTTCTCTAACGCGTATTTAACTTTTCTTTTTTCTTCTTAATGTGCACCTTGCAATGTAATTTAGCATTCAGGTTCAATCCCAGATACTGCTGTATTATAACATGGTAATAGGATGTTGTTTAGTATTACTGATGTGTATTCATCCTTCTTATTTATGAAATTAATACGCACAGATTTGCTGTCATTTAATTTTATTCGTCATCTTTTTGACAATGAAACTATCGTATTAAGGATTTCTGTAGCACTTACTGTTGTTTTTATAGTGCCCTTTCCTGTTGCTAGTATTGTAGTGTCTTCTGCAAAAGTGGCTATCATACCTAATGGGTTGTAGGGATATCACTGGTGTACAAAAGGTAAAGCACTATTTTAATTTAGTACAAGACGAAGTATTTGTCTTCTTGCTTAATCTTGATTAGTCTATCTGCAATGTAAGACTTTGTAAGTAGTTCGGAAAATTATCTAGGCAGTACTTTTTTAAGTTTATTATTCAATCCTTAATGTCAATCTTTATCAAAAGCCTATGCAACAACTAAGAAGATTGTTGAACCGACTTTTTCGAAACTTTTTTCAATTATACTTGTTAGCCTGTAGAGTTGGTCTACGATAGAATGTTGATTTTTGAAATCTTATTAGTATGTTAGAATCAGGTTATTAATTTTAGTATCTCAATACATGCAATATTTTCAAACGCAGATTTATTTAAGGTTCCTTATATGCATCAATTTATTTAATTTCACTCAAATCAAAGTATAAATTGTTAAATGGTTCTAAAAGTAGACCTATCATTGTATCATCTTTGAAATGCCCATTATGTTCTGATAACCGATGCAGTAAATCTGGCATAAATCAAAATTATTATGGCACAATTGAGGAATATATAAATTTAAAAAAATGTTTATTTTTATAATCTTTTTCTTGTTGCTACATTTTTGTTGGTAAAAATACCTTTATTCCCGTTTACCGCATGTTACTAAAGAAAGCTCTCAAAATTTTTCTCGCCGAATTCTTGTAAGGCAACTGACCTTAAGGCGACACCTCCTTTGTTTCCAACTTCTCGTTATATAAGCAGCTGTTAAAAATTCTGTAACTTCTACAGGACCGAAACCCGTGTTACCAAATGTATTCAGTGTTATCTTCACAATGCAGATAAATTCCACCCACTATTGCCGAGGACCATTTAGGAACATGACAATTTTATGGTTTTCGTAACGTTAGAAATGAATGTGTCCGTAATAAACCGTGAATGAGATAGACATATAAAAACCTGACGGTTCTAATTGTGCAACTAAAAAAATTGGTGTAAATATTTGCGGTATTTTGTCAATTTCTGCTACTACTTAAATATAATATAAAGAAAAATTATGTAAAAGTTTATGTACAAAAAACGCTTTAAGTTTCCTGTTTCCATAAATGTATGCTTCGTAATATTATTTAGGATATATAAGCGCAGTTGCAAAATTAATAAATAAATAACTGATTGACTTTAATGCGTGTTAAAAATATACTTGCAGTTGAAGCTCTCGTTATATCTACCCTTCTCAGAATTGGTAATTTAAATTGCATTTACGATAAAATATCCAAACAAATTGAACTGAGAGGTCCAAAATAAGAGCAAAAGTACAATAACTTCCGCGTTGATTATCGCAAGATTTAAACAGCTGTTGGCAAGTGAGCTGTTTTGCCCGTTACTATTTGCAGCGTCGTAAATTATGCTGTTAAATAGAGTGAGGCATTTGAAATCGACTACTTTATTGCTACAAAACTAGTTCCTAAATTGATGCCTAATGCCCTATAGCATTTCGTACTTTTTTAGATAAATGCATTTTTCACTTGCCACTAAGACCCAGTGACACAATTGTTTTCGGCTATTGTTCAAGTTGGCAAGCTTCAGACTGATCAGATTGTATAGAAAAGCTTCACACAACAAAAAAGCATTGGTAAATCAAGAATGGCAGTTTCTACCCTACTATAGCAAAGTCAAAGGAAGGTTATAATAATTTTAACAGTCTTTATATGTGCATTTTGACAAGTAAGGTATGATTGGATTCGTCTTGATCTTCCGCGTTCCATAGGCTGTATAACTCACGTTAAATCTAATATCGCGGATAAGAATCTTAAAAATACGCATAGCAAAGAAAATTAATTTAGACTAATGCATCGCGTTCGATATCCAGTGAGAGGCTTTAATGTGCAAATTCCAAAAATATATAATTTATATAGTCGCAGACCCCATAACGATTTAAATAAAAATAAAATTAAAGAACTAAAACCCACTACGAAATTAAATGCCCTTTACAAGGTTGTAAATAAGACTTATATATACATATAGCCGAAGTCATCAGTAGGGAAGAGCAGGTATGGTTGTCACAGTTTTAGATTTTTAATTATATTTTTTTGGAGAAGTGAATCGAAAGTTTTTTTACCTTATGCTCTAAGTCTACTATTTAAAATTATAAATATAAATGCTGGTTGTCCTAAAACGAATAAAAGTATGTTTACTAACATAAAAGAAAATCATGTACAACTGCGACAATCTACCCTGTCAACGGGTTGGTTGTCACAAAGTTGGTCTGATTGTCATATTTAGTTTAGATTTACCAAACAAGAATAATAAACAACACAAAAACTGTTATTGATACATTTTTATTTAATACAAGCTTCGTGTGCCTAATTTCTGAATTCGACACACTGCACCCATTTTTCTTTAGTTTTGCTGTTTGAAAATGCATCCAAGCACACAATACAGTAGCAGTCTTCTTTATCTTTGCTATCTTCTTCTATTTCCCTTTGTATATTTTCTATTTGTTTGGGTCTTAATATTTTATGAATTAGGTGAAACTATGCCACTAGGTTCAGGTGCAGCTGATGGAGAAATGGTTGAAAATATTGTTTTAACACGCATTTAATTTTTTCACATATGTCCGGATTTTCTTGCTTCACCACTGAAGGCAGATCTCCCCAATTATCTGGATCTGGACGGTTTGTCACAAAATTGGTAAAAAATCATAGTCGCCAAAAATGTCTTTATTAAAAGGAAAAATTCCACAACTCCTGAATCCTGAGAGTATATTTAAAAGTGTGAACGCCAGAAGATACGCAGATGCAACTATTTCAGGTATGTAGCATGTGATTATTGTAGAGCCAGGATGATTTACCTTCCAAGCATCGAAAAGTATTAACATATCTCTTCAACGCACCATATAGGATTTGATCCAGTCGCTAAAGACGGTGAGCAGAATGAGGAGGAAATGTCAGCATTATTACACCGTTATCTTTAGTGTCATTTAATCCATCGATAGAAAGATGGGAATCATGATTATCGAGCAATAATAAACAAGGATGATTCTTCGAACTCTTGGCATAGTTAATAAAATGCTGCATAAGTGATGAAATTTTCCTTCTTTATTCACCCTGGCGGATTGCTGGTCCCAAGACAACCTACTAGGCTATTGTGGATAAAATAGTCTTTAAAATGAACCCTGAGGAAAACGAAAAACGGCAAAATACAGTTTCCTCTAGCAAATATTGCCGTGGCCAGAGTAACAAGGGTGCCTTTCTCACCGGATGTCATGGTTCTTACTTGGTTACAGCCTCGGCGTGCCACAAGTTTGTTCGGTTTATGGACGGTAGTGATTTCGGTTTCGTCTATATTCCAAATGTTTTGAGGTGGAAATTTATATCTGTTCATTACCGAAAATAATTTCTCAAAGAACTCGGTAACATTTTTTTTATTGCAGCCCGTTGCACGGGCTAGGCTAGCTGCCTCTGGTGTTCTGAGTAAAAGGGTATCAACTTCAGCTTGTTCAGTTTCCGTTCACTTTGCGGGAAATTTTAGATTATTGGCCAATGCTAATTATAATAATAGGCCACGAAGGCCCTTTGGGGTCGTAACAGGATAGGTCTGCTACAATCTGGAGCCTAAGGTACACAATGGTAGTAAGTAACGTGGCTTGCGTTACGTACCGACCGCCTATTATTGCCCCAGAGTTTAACCTCCAGGTACTCAGTTATTGCATTCTGAGTCGAGCTGGGTTGTAAAAATGCCAGTGATCGAAATGACGCTAGGGGGTCTCGAACTCGCATCTCTAGATTTTATAGTCTAGCGCCCTATCTACTAGACCACTACGGCTGTACAAATGTTAGTTAGTATGCTAATTTCCTGACTTCTTTAGGACTAAAGCCATAGTACATATCTGATGCTTGTTTAATATACTGTTCAAGTTCTTTTTCAAGTGCATCATTAAAAACCTGCCTACTTTTGATGTAACCGACTGAAGTTGTAGGTAACAGCAAATTGCTTTCTCTCTTCAGCAGACATTTTAGCACAATATCTGGTTAGTGTACAGTAATTTATATTGTAACCTTTAGCAACGCTTCGAATTAATCTGTTTTCGCGCGTTATTGTACAAATCGCCCTATGCATTACATCAGGAAGTGTTTCTCCATTATTTTTTTGGGGGGGGGGGGGGCATTGTGGTTGCACTAAAATTGGATAAACAAAGAGTAAATACAGGATAAAAATACATGTAAAAATAAGGTAAATAAAGAGTAAAAAATGCTCTTATGGGGTTGGTTGTCACACGTGACAGCCATACCCGTTTGTTTTGTGACAACCAACTCTAAAACGCCATTTTACAAAAACTTCTTTATTATTAATCGATGTGATATTCCTACGCTTTGAAAACACTTTTACAAACTGCATAGGACTATAGTTGCTAGATGGTTGAAGGAAAATAAAAATCATGCATTTTTTTACCTGCTATATTTGTCGAAATCTGAGAGAACAAATTTTTACGTTAGAGCACCGAAAACAAATAAATTGTTATAACATTGACGTTCTCTGTGCGAATGAGCTAATACTTCGTAAGACATTCAAATAAATAATCCACAACTTAACTAATATTTCACTATCTATTACTTGAGTTGTGAATAAATGACTTTGTGTCAATCAACCCATGTGACAACAATACTTGGTCTCCCCTAGTTTATTTTGTTTGCTTGACATACGTGTGACTGCGGCTATACGAATATTTAACTCTTGTTTACAAATTTTTAAGGGTAATTTAATTTCGTCGTTGGGCTTTAGTTTTTAACTTTACTTTTAATCGACTATAACACTTATATGAGAATATGAAAATCTTGAGTATTCTAACAAATACATAATTACTCCACAATGAAGATAAAAAAGCAATAATACCCATTAGAAAACTATGTGAACCACGGGCCAAAGTAATATTGATAGATCAGAAAAGAGTTTTTCCACTCAAATGACATAAAGTGAAAATCATTAGACCCGAAAACATTAAACAGATTTAAAGCACGTAAAAATGTCCATTTTTGAAGTGTTTGATGATTCTGCATTTTTTTATTAAACTCCTGAAGACTTTAAAACTTCTCCTGTTACACTAAATTATATATGTACTATCAATGTTATTATGTAAGTTAAAATTGACTTTTCAAAGCTGATATATTATTTTTTGATTCTTTATTTATACTAAAACTGCAGAAAAATAGAGAGTGGTCCAGAAACACGTTTCAAAAACACCCTAAGATTTGTTTACTCAGCTAGCCGCTTACATATGAGGAACCCACTGGGGGTTTTCGTTATTTTGTAAACTCCCTAGTAGATTGTATTCTCGCAAAGTGCAATTAGAACATTTAATTAATCGGGGTTCTAAGACAAAACCTATTTTGGCAGATATTGATAATTTATTGATGATTTAGTATTTGCAAATTTCACTTTCAACTCACTTTTCTTGCTTGTACTTCTAGTTTCTTAAGCATTCTTTCTACTTTCTCTCATACAAATATCATAATCTCATTACCAAACCGCAAGTTTTAAGCCTTATTTACTCAATTGGTTTTTAATCAATTGTTTTAATTGTATAAAGGAGTTCTTTTGTATTGTACTTTTTTATCTGTTAGCTTTTTTAGTTGAGATACCTCTGTTGTTCTTTCTAACTTAAGTGGTAATTTTTTTAAGATCTCAAAAACGACAACATATAGCGAGATGCGGTTTTCAATATTATTTAGATTTGATTCCGTTCTACTAAAACGGCCTTATCGGTTTGACTACAGACAAATACGGGGTGCGCCAGAAACGCGTTCCAAAAACACCGTAAAATTCGTTTGCTCAGCTAACCATTCAGAGATGAGGAACCGACTGGGAGTTTTTGCGATTTTGTAAACTTTCTAGTAGAGTTTATTCTGGCAAAGTTCAATAAAAACGGATATCCGTTTATCGGCTCAATCGGGGTCCTAAGGCAAAACCTATTTTGGCAAATAGCGACTTCTTTTTTGGAGGGGAGGGCGCATTTACAGGCACTACAGCCTCAAGGGTTTATTGTGCTACTAACATGCACTTAATGCTAAGACATTCACACACACCCGTGGGTTGAGCAAGACTCGAAATCGCGCGCGCTGGCTAGAGGACAGATTCAACTGGTTGAACCATCTGACCCACAGTGTCCCCAACAACTCATTTACTAAGAGTTACAAGGCCTAAAAGGAGTCACTTTTTGGTAAATGAAATTTTCGTGCATCTTATACAGGGTTGGCGAAAAAGTACTATTTCGAAACCAGAAGCAATACAGAATTTTTATTTATTCTATAGTAGCAAAAGAATTCGGAATCTCGTTGTATGCAAAAAATCACATTTCTACAACTATTCTTTCAGTCAGTTTTCGCAAGTTAAAAGTTAAACATTTGAATATAATAAGAATTTCGAATATATCATATCCAAAGATTTACATACCGTCGAGGTAAATGTAAACAAGTAACTCCGCTCCATCTGGGCTAAACGCACACTTGTCCAGAGGTTGCAGCTTTTCAGTGTTCCATCCACCCGTTGCTTGAGAGTGTTTCTGGATATGGGTTCGCTGAGTTCCATGAAGCTTGGACACCTGCACCCTTAAATACAATTAATGCTGGTAAAGCTTTACCATCTGCTAAAGCTCATACCAGAACAGTAGTGCTTTCTCTACACGATCCTCCAGATACACGACATAAGACTTTTCCTTTATTACCGATCGACCTAATACTTTTTGGATCACTGTTAAACCCCGATTCATCCACATTAAATATGAAACTACTTTTATCGTCAGGAAGACCATGTTCAATAATAACCTTTTAAGATTTTCATAAGAATGGTAAATAATTTCTGATTACCTAGCATCTTTTTTTAGTTTTTGCAAGTATTCTAATTTTCCGAAGAAAGAAAAAAAGGATTTCTTCTCGTAAATGCATAACACGAGTCTTCTTCCGACACCACATCTTTAAAAGGTATTTTCAAGTCTTTAGCTTTAACATATTCCTCAATTAGCTGACCAAGTTCGGACTTATCGCAAGAAAGCCCCATTTTTGATCTAACTAGCATTCACTTAAAGATGATGTTTGCATTTACTCCAAAAACTAAAACTAATTTACAATTTCCCCATATAAGAACATTATGGGGTAAATGTAAAACGATAACCTAAAATTTTCCATTTACGTTTTGTGCGCTTAATTCATGTTGAAACATAAGAACTGATAAACCTCAAACATTAAAACCTCACAATTTTTTACTTACCTCAAAAATGTCCCTAAAGCAGTTTTATGGGGTGACAAATTCAATGAAGGTCTTGAAACTCATCTTCACAAACAAAACAAGGTAAACATGTGATGAGACTTTAATGGCTCATATCGATTGCGTCCGACTTCGGATCAATTTTTATCACCTGATTCACCTCATGTTGTAAAAGATATCGAATGTGTTTTTCGCCTGTAATGTGCGTGTACAATTACCTCTGTTTACATTTACCCCAATTAACCTTAATACTTTTCTTGGTAGTTTTTAGTGAAGTGTAAAATTTTCGAATTAACCACATAAAGTAAAACACTCTAACAATAAGTATAACCTTTCTTGTATTTTAAACGTCAATCTGTGGATCAAGAACAGATAGGCCACATTATGTTTTCTTATATGTAAGGATGCCAATTGAACTACAGAGTTCTCACAATGTGTTATTTCAGAACTTAACATAATAGAAGAAGGCGTAAGCGGACCCTGCGGAGACTTTAAACCCGGCGATGACGACCTGCAGGCTTATGACTTCATCCGGCAATTTAGACTAGACGTATTGGAAACCCAATATCCTGGAGTCAGCAGAGTGCGAGGCTCTCACCGGATGCAAACCGCGTACCGCCTTGACAAAGATGCCGATTTGACTATTCCAACTAGGTAAGCAATGAATGTCGCGATATTCTCTTTGTTACGTTTTTCTTTACCACATTTTTAAGTTCTACTGCTTTGTATATCTCATATATTGTGCTCTTTACGTAAGTCATTTTCTGCTATTTTCTGTTTATCTCATTTCGAGCCGTTTAGTCAATAATAATCAAATATATTGTGCTTCCGAGTTATCCGGTCGACTCGGCACTATAAAATTGTTAATTAATTCAATATATTCAAAATGAAATGAACTCTCTAGTGCTATTTGCAGTGAACGGGTAAACTCAAACAACAGAAAAGTAAAATATACCACTCCCATTAGACAATTCCCTCTTCAAAATAATTTCAACTTGCAAAAGTAAGTCAATCAGAACAAACAAAGGAAACATATCTTACCTCTTAAACGATAATAACGGTTGTCCGGTTTGTTCAACGATATTTTTTCCATAAGCAGGAACAACGTAACCAAAAACAATGAGACAAATTGAAGACAACTAAGTTAATGTTAAATCAGCAATCATGAAGTGCATCTGCTATGGCGGCTAAAACAGAACTGTATATTGACTTTGACATTAATTTTACTAGCGTAGTTATAACAGCCGTAGTCGTGAACGTTTTCTAGAGGTCATGAGGCTTTGAAGGTAAACTCATAAATTATCAATAGTCTCGCGTCTCTGTGACGGCAGTGATTTCTGATAATCTATGAGCGCCAGAGATGGATCATGAGGTTCGATTATATATGACTTAAAGCTTATTGATATATGTCTTTACGATTCATACCCAAACTGGAGCCACGTACGTCATAATAATTATCTTGTGTAAGATGAGCCTGATCTCTTGATAGATAGTCGGCAACTAGGATGGAGCAGAGTGCCGATCTGAGTGCGTTCGCCTTGAGAATCACCCTATTGTGCATTATCCAGATCAGTTTCCCCCTTCTAAGGTATCCTTCTTTTAAAAACTCTTTCAGGTAGCCTTGATAGTGAAGTGGTTTTCTAATAAAGAATGAGACCACTCTTCTCCGGATTGATGTCCATTCTCCACCAATTGCATCAGTTTTGCAAAAGTTCGGCTTATCTCGCACAAGTAACGGTTTCGTCGAACTGAGTAACACTACCGTATCAACTTTCTACTAGACTAATATATTAGAGGGCGCCATCCGTACGTTTCGGGCGTAAGGGTTATAGAGCGTGAGGGACAGGACAGAACCTTGTGGAACGTCGGTTTGGAATCGCCTCTATAATGACCTCACACCACCAAAGTTAATGTGGAACTTTCTTTTGAAGAGGAAAAACTAAATTAGCTGGGCAATCTTGTAGACGGGACGTTGTGCCATATCTTGAACAAAGGCTTCGGTCACGTCGAGACCGGTGGTTTGCGTTTACCTAAAGCCCTCGATGATGTGTTCTATTACCCTGAAAACCTAGAGGGGAGTAGATTGGCCGTAACAAAATCCTAACTGACTCTTCAGAATGAATTGGAAGTTTTAGACAGCTGCCATTACGCGCTTGTGGATCACACGTTTTTACCAAGTTCGACGGCAGCCATTATTGTATATAATAATGGGGGAAAGAAACTTTATATTGATACATACTACTTGATATAATACCTGTAATATGAGCAATTATTGAAAGCAGAAGACTTTATGTTTGGATGAAGTAAACGAAATTAAATTACATGCACATATGGTATGTTCAGCGTATTTGAGAAATAGATCAAAAAAGGGCTGAATAGTTTTTAGTTAACCGAGAGGTTAACACTCTCATACGTTCGCCTTCTCGGCCCGGTCGTCGCGCACCATCTCTGATGTGGCAAGCACCGCGTCTTAGACGACCGCCATTGTTGCTCCTTGTTTGAGTGAACGCAGGTACTCAATTATTTTTAGTGATTGAGTAGGCATCAGTCCGCATTGCATTCCGCGCCTCAACAGCTTGGATCACACTGGCAATTGAATAGTTAATATTTTATAGTATTTAATCACTTACCTGTCAACTACGTGCAAGGCGTTTTTTTAGAAGAATTTTTTACTTACACCTTAAAACTTTTACAAATTTAAAAATACAGATGCTCGGTTGTTTTTGTCTTCAACCAACCAGCAGAAGAACAAATTTGGTTTCACCAAATAAAGTTGAAAAAGGTTTTAGCATTTTTTATTAAATGTTGTTTTAAGTATATAATTATAACAGCAAACAAAATTTAATTTTTTCTTTTATACTTATTGGGTAGATCTTGGAGCGCGATTTCTAATCATTTAAGAACACTGTGCCTATGACATATTGTACAAAATAATTTAATAATTATATATATATATATAAAAAATTATGAGTGCTGCTGCTGCTGCTGCTGCTGTCACACAGGTCAAAGATCAAATCGTTCGTGCCTTTCCGTGCCGACCCGAGCGCCTCCGAAGGACAAATTTCGGCTCGGCGGCAGGCGACCGAGGTAATATATTTCCGGAACCGCAAGCGA
The DNA here is from genome assembly GCA_036346155.1 of Sinelater perroti. NCBI lineage: Eukaryota > Metazoa > Arthropoda > Insecta > Coleoptera > Elateridae > Sinelater > Sinelater perroti. Next base: position 1,599,809 of record JARFIY010000303.1, on the reverse strand, counting down.
TGGTAAATTTTCGTTTGAGAGCGGGTAATAAAGTAATATATAAAGTATAAAATTATGAGTGCTGTCACACAGGTCAAAGGTCAAAGTTCAACTGTAACTGGGTATACGTAAATGCGTTGTCATGGCAACGGTGTACGCCAATTATGTCAAACAGAGCTTTTAATCGTGTTTTATTATTTTAAAACTACTATGCGAAGCTCAAGCATGTCGGAGTTGGACAAGCTCTCCGGGGCGCCGCTGCCAGACCTCGTTTAAATTAAAAAATATAATAAATAAAATTAAATGCCTGCTTTGCATACTTATTTGACAGAGTTACGAATTTTTCCAATTGGAGGACCTGTTAGATATAGTCTTCGAATTTCCCTTTTTCCCTTATCGATTGTTACTGGTTTTGTTCAGCAAACGTCATCCGTAAGGTATCGCTATAAAAATAAGTGCACTAGAGTGAAGGCTAGAGAACACGTAGAAAATTTAACACTATCTGTGGAGAGATGATAATAAAAGTAAATCTTTTCGTCATAAGACAAATCTTCGCCCCGTAGACATATTCCTGCAATATAATTAAGTAAACATCGCCAATGACAGTAGGATGCTTAAATCTAATACCCCACACCGCACCGTAACCCTTTATATTTCATAGTAACATGAATTGAAAAGAGTTTAATAGACGCAACCATGTTGATTAACTGACCCATTTAACTTAAAGTTAGTCTCATGGCTTCAAACAATTTTAGATTAAAATACTGCATCTTTCATGCATTTATCCAGATAGTATTAACATTAAAATTGCTTTTAAGTTAAAAACCCAACATCTAAAGAGTGAGTACCTTGTTGGGGATTTTATACTGCTTTTTTTCTAAATTTGCCAAAATTAAGAACATTTTAATGCCCTGTTAGAATTTTTAAAGTTTCAAATAAACACTGCTAACGAAACTATAGTGGTTTAGTCCTAAATCAAAGGAATATTTTTAACTGATTTGGTTTTGGGTCTACTCATAGCGTCTTGGGGTTTGCTGAAGTTCTGTAGAATGTAAAACGTTTTTTATTAATAAATAAATGGTTATTTATGATTACCATTCGGATTAACATTATTGGTAATTTGTTAGTAGTAAGAAACTTGGCTAGTAAGATTTTTCCGCTGACGTAATATTATAATTGGACACAAAAGTGATTAAATTATGGATGCCAAAACATATCAATTATGATCTTTTCTGATTTGGATAACTTGATAAGAGATTATTAAATTTTAAGCAAAAACAGAGGATACCAAGAATATAATATTTATAATTCTTTGTATTGGTTAAACTTATCGCAAAGCAGATCTTGGACTCTTGAAAAAATATAATTTTATGTAAATATGGTGTGCTCTCCAAATTAATATAAGTTTTATCGCAACAAATGTATGTAGTTTTAGTTCCTTAAGAGAATCTATAATTGTCCAAATCTGCAAATATAAATATTTAAAGTCAATCAAAGACAATAATATTTAAATATGACCATCAAACAAATATTATTTAATGACTTCCTTAGATAGCGATTGAAAAGGTAGTAAAGATCTAAAAATATCATAGGCGTATGCCAAAATAATAATAGTAAATAATCGTAGCTATAAAATTGAGCAAAGTTATTAAAACAGCCTACTGCGCTTGTTATTTTTTTATCTTATTATTATTGTTGTTTTTGTGTTTGTTTTAAAAAATGGTTTTGTATTTTCTTTGATTTGAACCAAATAGCAGCGCATTATCGACTTATGATCTTTGGTCTTTTATACGAATTAAAAGGAGTACAAATAATTCTTCGCCGTTTTTTATCAAAAATTGGGCATTTATTATGAAAGAACGGAACCTTATGTTTTATTCAAAGGATTGTCCATCGCTAGCCACTACTTTTTTCCATCTTTCTGGCAGCATACGCATAGCGCGTCGGAAGAACGCTTCATCTTTTGAGGCTATCCACGAATCGACCCAATTTTTGATATCTTCATATGATGTGAAGTGCTGCTCAGTCAAACCAAGTGCCATAGATCGAAACAAATTATAATCGAACGAGGCAATGTCTGGTGAATACGGCGGGTGGGGTAGGACTTCCCGAATTAGTGTTTCCATGTAGGTTTTGACCGGTGCCGCAACATGTAGACGAGCATTATCATGCAGGAGAATAATTTTGTCGTATCTGGAGTAGTAGTGGGCGAGTTTTTCCTTGAGTGCTCGGCTCAATTTCATCAATTGTGTTTAGTAGAGAGCCCCAGTAATGGTTTAGTTTGGTTTGAGCGACTCAAAATACACGACACCAAGCTGATCCCATCAAATACACAACAGGAGTTTTTTCCATGAATATTTGGCTTGACTTTCGATATTGAAGCACGGCCACGTGGTCTACATGATTTTCTCTTCTTTGGATTATCGTAGTGGATCCATTTTTCATCACTAGTGACTATACGATGCAAGAAAACCTTTTATTTATGCTTGGCAAGTAGCATTTCACATGTGCAAAATCTGCGTTCAAGTTTCTCGGCTTCAGTTCGTATGGAATCCAATTTCCTTGTTTTTGAATCATTCCCAACGATTTTAAACAATGTAAATTTTGCTTGTTGAGTCACTCCTAATGTAAGTGCAAGTTTTTCTTGCGTTTGGCAAGAATCTTCCTCCAATAATGCTTCCAATTCCGCGTCTTCGTACACTTTCGGCCTTCTACTACGTTTTTTGTCTTCGACGTCAAACTCACCGTTCTTAAACTTATGAAACTACTCCCGACAACTTCTCTCACTTAAAGCAGCTTCAGCAAATACATCTACACGCAATCGATGCGCCTCAGTTGCAGATTTATTCAAATTAAAGAAGTAAATCAAAAGTTCCCGCAAATGGCGCTTATGTGTAGCCAGATGTCCAACCTTACGATATAACGTTTTACAACTGACAATTTCAACCATAACTTACTGGTGGGGCCATCTTTTGTCAAACGGCGGAGACTTATTTGTACTCCCTTTATTAATTTTTCTGTTTTATTAAACCAATGAAGACGGATCGCAGATGCTTTGTTATTATTTGCAAACTAAATCATTACTATTAAGAACATCAACTGTATATCTTGAGCGCAAAGCTCTGAAAATCACAATACAATTATCCAAAATAGTTAATTCATTGATGTGATTAAATTAAATATTTTTTCTTGGCAACGTTTTCCGTATATTTTTTTTAAAATCAAACCGTTATTAAGTGGCGAAGCAAAGCGGAGTCACTTACTAACTTCATGTTGTCCGTCTGTCTGTCCGTCCGAGCAAAAACTCGAGAACGGCTGGGAATTTCCAAATTCGTGATTTTGAAACTAATTGGTCAAAGGTCAGCGTTCGTGACCTTTACGATTTCAAATTTTCAAAATAGCAACATAGGTCATGTAGCATATCATTCAACACGTCTTGGAACACTGATTAATTTAAACATAAAACTTTGAAATACGTGACCTTTAACCCGGAAACGCGATTTCTCAAATTTGGGAGACTGCTTCGCCACTTCGCTGTGCATTGCAAGCTTTGTAGGTTTATTAGATGGTGAAATGATCAGAATGGTATATATGCTGCCCAGCATTAGCTAAGTATTTCTGTTTTATACGTTCGTAAATCATCTGCCCAAAAAGCCTTTTCGTTGTGGAAAGAGATAATTACTTCAGCTGGATGTGCACAATATCTGTCAATTTCCAAGGGTGTGAAAAGTGTCATGAAAATGATAAAGCGAAATTCTTAATGAAACACTCGATCAATTGGTTTAAAACTTAGCTGCTCAAATAAAAAAGAGAAAACAACTTCAGATAAAAAAACCTGCAAAGCTTGCAACGCATAGCGAAGTGGCTTCCTAAGAATATCTATATTCCAATAAAAAATTGACTCATTATATTAGTTCTAACTAGACTATTGGGACTCATCGTCACCCTGTATAGAAGAATCGATCCAAAGCTATTTTTAAGAAACTGCTTTTATCATCTTTATCAATACCGCTAATTATCCTAATTAAATTAAAGTTTAAAATGTACCTGATGAGAAGTTATTGTTGAGAAACATATAACATGTTCTACATTTTCTAAAAAATTGGTTATTTTCAGAAATATCTTAAAAATGACAAAAAACAACAACATGAATGTATCAATTCTTCTTATAGTTTTCTACTGTAAATAAAAATTTGACATAATAAATTTGAAAATAATACTTATTTTTTATATTAAAATTATCTGTATACGTGGTCATCACATCCAAAATTACCAAGCGAATAAAGCAACAAACCTGCATCAAACCATACATTAATATCACACCTTTCTTCGCAAAAACTAATTGAGGGATTTAAGAAACTTGATGGCAGCAAATGTGTAGCACAAACTCTCTAAATACTCGAAAATGTATCGATTCCACATTCTTGAATACCAGCAATGGACAGAACATAGAAAAACTATTGAACGGGTATGGTCTACAATCAATAAAAGCGGCGACTATCATAAGAACTAAAAGCTGATTTGAGGATCGTGACTGAAATTTTATCTTAAGGTCTTGACACAAAATGTGTTCTGAGGTTTCTTCTAGGGGAACAAAATAATAATAATACTGTAGTTGGTAATGGTTTGCTCTAAATCGCTCCAAATAAATAGATAAATAGTTGACCGATTGTTATCATCCGTAAACGGATGCCCAATTGCCCCAATAAAAGTCACTTAGTTCACCACCTCCAAAAAGAGCAGCAAAACTGAAACCTTATTAAATGTGGTTTTTGATTTGAAATGTTATCTACTACAAGTCCACTTTAATAGGAAAAATAACAAATAAAAAATCTGGTGTGAACATCACACGACTTTCCTTATCCTATTATTATATATTATATCGGGTCCAGCATCTCGGCCCTGCGCTGCTCTCGTCCCGGAACTTGTTATTTTAAAAAAGGACGAGACGCGAGTCCATCGTCTCGGCCCTGCGCTGCTCTCGTCTAAAATTTGTTAATTTAAAAGGACGAGGCGCAGTCCAACACTCAGCTGATTAAAATAAACAGTACAAGACAATAGTTGACTCGTACTTAAAATTTTGCTACGTCACTGAAGGTAACCGTGCGATCTCGGCCGCACAGCCTTCGCCATTATCGCCTGAGTGCTCCCTCCTAGCGGCCAAGCGCTCCCCCCCCCCCGTCCTCCCGCAGTCGGCCCGGTAGCTCTCCGAGCGCGCTGTGATTGCTCCGTTTAATTAATTTTTAATCAGCTATAACTTATTTATTTGATCTGGGATCAAAAAATTTCATTGTAATTTTTTGTTCGTCTCGGTTTGATCTATCCGGTAATATAAATTTCCTGAAACATTTTATGAACACCCGGTATATTAAAAAAATGAGCTTCAATTTTTTTTCGAGTTCCTATTTTACCAACTTTTATTTTAAATTCATGTTTATCGCATGATAAGAAATCATTTTTATTCTCATAAATTTTTTGTATCTTCAACCGTTTAGATTCGGGACCGCTTTGCGACCGATTTTGCGACCTTGCGACCTTGCGAACAAACGGCTCTGCCGATTTTTACCAAAAGCTTCGCACTGCGTCCCCTACCTACAAGTAACATGCATACCAAATTTCAAGTCTCTAGCTCTTACGGTTCTCGAGATATCCTGTTTACTGACAGACCGACAGACACACACACACGAACCAATGGCTAAAACCAACTTTTTTGGTATCCTGAGGCTATATTTCGTCCAGAAATGTGAAAAACTGGGTAGGTCAAATTTCCGCCGATTACATTACTTTCCTTATTATAGGATAAGGAAAGTAAAAATTACTAACTGAAGGCTTTTCATTGCTTGAGAAATGCAATAAAACAAAAACGGCCGTAGTTGTCGATAAGTAATTTTTGGATACTTCATCATGACTACACACGCGCGCTCAAGAATCTGATCTTGTGCAGTTTGTTGAAAAAATATAAAATTATTTGGTGACTTAGCCCCATGCAGCTCACATTTGGAGCTTTTTTAAAGATAAATTACCAACAGATGCTAAATGTTTCTTATATCTTGTTTCTCATATTTTTCCGTATTACGTGACGGAACACTTTTGAGACATATCGAAAGCTTTACTAAAACATATTTTATGTGTATTTTAAATTAGATAAACATATTTTTAAACAATTTGAAAACGTAAATACAGAAAGTAGAATTTATATTTATATTCGTCTGAGTTGGCATGTTTACGAATTAACTCATCAGTAGCAATGAAACTGATACAGAGTGTATTGAAAAAAGTTTTATTTCACATAATTTGATCATATAGAACAACAAAAAAACATCAAGTTTTTAATGCAAATAGTGCTACACCTATGTTCAACAATTTTATTTTTTAGAATAGAATTCTGAACAACTTTTCTGAGCGTTTGAAATACCAAAAGATACTAGGTGCGCAACTAAATTTCCGGGTTTCACACGGATGGCGCTAACACACGTGTAGTCGACATACATGTCTGAAGTTGTTTTTTATAGCTTGGACATCTGTTAACAATAACCAGTCGTAATACCAACACATATTGCAATGCAAAAATATTTTTTCTAACAACGAAGATGTCGAATTTTGTGCCAAATAAACAGCATTTTTGAAAAGCTTTGATTTTATGTTTTAACTTGAAAAACAATGCAAGTGAAGCGCGTGGTTTTCTTGAGGAGGCGTGCGACGAACATGCACAATAGAAAACGGCCTGTGAAGATTAGTTTAAACGCTTCAGAAGTGGCGCTTTCGACACTGCGGACAAGGAGCGCTCCGGAAGACCAAAAACAATTGAGAACGCCTATCTGCAAGCGTTATTGGATGAAGACGATAGACGAATACAAGATCAACTTGCGTAGGCATTAAACATGACTCGCTAAGGTATTTCCAAACGTTTACGTGCCATGAGAAAAATCAAAAGGAAGGAAAATGGGTGTCGCATGAGTTGACTGAGAGACAGTTGGAAAATCGAAGAGCCACTTCCAAAATTTTACTTTTGCGGCATGAAAGAAAGAATTTCTTGCATCGAACTGTTACTGGCGATGAGAAGTGGATATATTTCGTGAATCCCAAACGCAAAAATCGTGGTTTTCACCTGGCGAAGCATCAACATCGACGGCACGGCCAAATCGCTTCGGAGAGAAGACAATGCTCTGCGTTTGGTGGGACCAGAAAGGAATCGTGTACTATGAGCTGCTGAAACCGCGGGAAACTGTCAATGGGCATCGCTACCGACAACAACTGATAAATTTGAATCATGCATTGCTCGAAAAACGGCCAGAATGGGACACGAGACACGAACAAGTGATTTGGCAGCACGACAACGCTCTGTGCCATCGCACTTCCATTGTCCAGGACACCATCAAAACTCTGAAATGGGATCTGCTACCGCATCCGCCGTATTTGCCAGACCTAGACCTTTTCTATTTTACTTGTTCCGGCTAATGACGCATGGTTTGGCTGTGCTACACTTGGCCAATCTCGAAGAAGTGTAAAATTGGTTGGATAAATTATTTCGGTCCAAGGACGCGTCGTTTTATCACCGTGGTATTCATGTATTGCCACAAAGATGGCAAAAATATGTAGCTAGCGAGAGACGATACTTTGAATACACCATTTTTTGTATTTCTCTTGGATTTGTTCATTTTTCATTGATCGAAAAAACCCGGAAACTTAGTTGTGCACGTAGTAGTATATTTACCAATGAAAATTTGTTACTGTTGAACAGATCGCTAATCTCCAAACCAAGCAAATTATCTAAGAGATCTGGTAAATTGTATTTATATGAAAAAAATTACGAGAACCCATTTCCCGTTTCCGTATTGGTTGATGTCTACGCCTTTAACAAAACCATCAAAGTTAATATCGACCCTAGGCTGCACAATATGTTAACAAAACTGAGACGACATTTTAAGAGTACAGCGTGCTGTCGTATATAGTAAAGATAACTTTTTCAATGAGGCTGTTTGTCCGTAATAAGCCGACAAATTCTGGGAATCTCAATCACTGAATTATCATAAAGGAATTGTAACCTGTGATAGCATATTACATTACTCATTTTCATATTTTTTATATGGTGTACTAATTGAGAAATTTTGTACATTATGATGCATATTTAAACTACACAATAATAATTACAAGTAAAAAAATTTTGTAAAACAAAAAATATATTTTAAAACGAAAAAAAACTGCGCCCAACGTGGGGCTCGAACCCACGACCCTGAGATTAAGAGTCTCATGCTCTACCGACTGAGCTAGCCGGGCTTGTAGTAAGTGTTCCCTAAAAACATATTTATGTATAATTTTATTATATAATCTTTTTAAAATTTAAAATATTGTATAATAAATAAATAATTATTATTTATAACTGAATTAACATTTTTAAATTTTTAAAAATATTTATAATTTAATAGCAAATTAATTATATATTTATAATATTTTTGTTAGGCAACCAACATGTCACTTGTATTTTAGATTTTTTTAAACGAGGGTTTAGAAATAATAGGTCAACAGTGGACGCTATATTCATCTTACGGCAGCTTACAAGAAATCAGTAAAATTCTTTTCGCTTGAATAAAGATCTCTGACAGAACACACCTAAACGATGTAATCGAAGTACTAGAACTCAACATCTACAGAAAATACCAAAAAATTATAAAAGAACACAAACATTGGCAACAAGGAGAAGAAAACTAGTTGTTTTTTATCAGAGGAGATCCTAATATCAACAGGCATCCGACAAGGAGATAGCCTTAGTCATGGACTGAGTCATCAATAGAGAACAAGTTAATGTACAAGGTCCATCCCAAAAGAAATGAGCCTTATTTTTTTTCGGACGCGAGTGTACATTCCGGCGTGCTCTGACGCTTGGGGCAGGTGGTGGGGGGTCTTAGCTTCCATACGCGGTCGGTGCAAGTCGGCTCTGAGCTCTCGGAGCGGCAGGACGGGTGTTTCCGTGAATGTCTATTTTCAATTTTCGACACGGCGCGATGGATTCAAAAATCGATCAACGCTACGCAATTAAATTCTGCTTCAAACTCGGCAAGAATGCTACCGAAACGTTTGGAATGCTTCAGGAGGCCTTCAAGGATGATTGTTTATCGTACTCGCAAGTTAAAAGTGGCACAAAGCATTTAAGGAGGGCCGGGAAGAGGTGTGACGAACCTCGGTCTGGACGACCGTCAACCTCCCGAACCGACGAGAACGTGCAGCGAGTGCGCGATTTTTGAACGCCGATCGTCGGTTCAGTGTTTATCAAGTAGCAGATGCCTAAACATTCCGAAATCGACAGTACATCGAGTCATTTCGAGGATTTATCGATGCGGAAGGTGTGCGCCAAACTTGTGCCGCGGGTGACCAAGTACCTGGCCGGATTCAACTCGGCGTGGTTCCCCAGCCTCCCTACAGCCCGGACTTGTCTCCCCGGACTTCTTTTGTTTCCGCGGTTGAAAAGAGTGCTAAAGGGCAAGCACTGGGACTCGGTTGAGGACATCCAAGAGAATGTCACAGCAGCCCTCAAGGACATCCCTAAGGAGGCCTACCAGGAAGCCTTCCGGACTTGGAAGACCCGTCTCCAAAAGTGCATTGATGCAGGAGGATCCTATTTTGAAGAATTTTGAGGTGTTGTAGCGATCTGCTCAATAAAACTATTTTTTTTTGAAAAAGGCTCATTTCTTTTGGGATGGACCCTGTAGGTTACAGAATGGAAAACCGCTCCCAAAATATTATGTTATGCAGACGATGCTATTTTTACAGCAAGAATGAAGATGACTACAGCGTCTCCTGTACAAATTGAAAATAAAAACACAAAAATTTAAGAACTGTATTTCCTGTGTGAAAGCTCAGTCACTGGTTATCTCGGAAAAACCGATTAGGTACAAACTAGCAGTAGATGACAAGATAAATACATCAGGCATCAAAATTCAACTACCTAAAAGTAATCACATCACATCAAGCCCGGACCAAAACCAACAAAGCAGAGAAAATTGATCTCAAAGATATCAGACCTTCAAAACGTTGCTAGACCTTAACATCATAAGATGCAGATCAACAATAATTAAGAGGGCATTAACAGGGCACAGTTCTATTTAAAAAATAAGAAAAAAAGATTTAAATTTAGTTCTTTTCTACCCTTGCAGTTTTTTTTATATCATTATACCATTTTTATTGTATTTTGTAGCAATTCTACTCCAATATTCTGTGTTTGGCAGCATGTCCTACCCAAATCGACTTCAAGGAACAGATTATCTTTATTACATCCCTCTATATATTTTTTCTTATTAATTTGTTCTTGGGTCTCTTAATATTGTTCTTATAAGGTTTCACTCTATTGTTTTTTGTGTATTTATAATTTTCTTATTGTTGTCATATTTAATACCCACCTTCCAGAACTGTAAGATGATAAGAAGCTTTCCTTATAGATGTTGATTTAAATTTTAAGGGGGTTTTTATGGGAAAACGGGTTTTCGTTTACCTAGCGCTGCTCGGCTGTTTTATTTTCCTGTTTATTTAGTTTTCGTAATTTTTTTCTTTGTAGTGATTGTTTGTCTTAAATAAACATACGAGTTAACATTTTTTATATTTCATCTATTTTTATGTCTAATTATTATCTTGATTTGTCATATATATTTAATTTTTGGAAATTTTACTTCTCATCCCGCTTTACTTACTTCTTCTTATAGTTTCTTAAGTATATCCTTTAGTTTTTTTTCGTCTTGTGCAAATAGCATAATGTTGGATAACCTCAAATTATCAAGTTTTTCAGCCACTATATTTACTACTATACTAACCAGTTTCATAACTTACTTTTAATATATAAAGCTAACATTAACCTGTATACAAGAATTTATAATAATACCTTTACAATTAGTGCTACGTAGTTACACAATTTGAGTACATAAAAGCGGAAGGACACGAATCTCAATGTCCGTGTTGTAAGAACAAAAATGGATCCGAAAAATTGGTCCTTTGTGACTCATGTATCGTATGGTACCATTCAAATTGTTCGGAACTTAACATGAAGAAACGAGTCAACTAGGAAAACAACCCATAGTTATGTACGAAATGGACTATCGTAGAAGACACTCAACTACCCCTCCTTTCATCGCAAACTTGCTGAAATATACACGTTGCCCTCCAAACGGAACACCCAAATTTTACAAGGACAAGAAAGATATGAGGATATGCTACAGAAAAGAGCACCTGCATGACCTTGTGGACTCTAAATCGGAAGACTTCAGCTCGCGGGCAGTAAACCTAATCAGAATGAAAAGATCTATTTCCGTTATTAAAAGGATCCCAGTTGTAACCTACAAATTATCCTACCTCATGGACAAAACTTGTTCATCGCTTGCTGCTTTTCCATTTAAGTTGTTTAGCATGTAGTCTAAGTCATTTTTGTTATTAGCGATATCATCCGTGTATCTTAGGTAATTTAAGTTTTTACCATTTATATTAATTTCTATATTTTCTTAGTTGAAATTCTCAAAAAAATATTCTAGTACCAAAATAAAGAGTTTTTGTGATAGACAATCGCACTAACGGACTCCGCGTTGTAAATGGATTGGTTTTGTATCTTTATGTAGTCTGTACGTGGCTGTAACTTTGGTGCTTATGTTTTTAAGGAAGTCGATGTATCTTTGTTCTATTCTACAGTTTTTGAGAGATTCTATTATTGCCTATATCTCTACCGAATCAAAGGCTTTTTCAGAATCTATAAAAGCCAAATGGATAGGAATGCTATATTCAATTGATTTGTCCATTAAAAGTTTTTTTGTAAATACATGATCTCTTGTTCCATATCCTTTTCTAATCCTGCCTGAGTTTTTGACTGATATTCGTCTAGTTTAGCGGTTAATCTATTGGTTAATATTTTTGTCATTAATTTAATTTAATATAATTCTTAAGTCGTATGTCATCTTCTTTTTTAAATAATAGAATTACTGCTGAGTCATCCCAGTTTAATGGTATAGTTGCTTCGAACGGGCATTTTTTTGATAAACAAATTATTTTCGGCCCGATTTTATCAGTTACACCACAATTCCGTCTTCCAGGCAATTTATTATCCTTCATTTGTTTCAGTGCATTCTCTAATTCGTGTTCTCCTTCTTCTTTTAGTTCTTTAGATCCTATGTTTTAAAGTTCTTTGGCTGTTTCTCAGTAAATTTTTATTATTAATTCTAGTCTTCAGAGTTTTTGATTTATACATTTTAAAATTTTTTCTTATGATATCTCCATTGTTATTCCTTGAAGGATTTGTTTTTCGTAATACTTATAAATTATGCGATACAAATATTTTACATATTTACTTCATATTGCGATAATAAAATAAATTTATATTACCTTTTCAGGGACATTTTCCCTCAAGGTCTGCCCGAACAGTTCTCGCTCATCTGCACCTTCCGCACGCGACGGCTCCAAAAGAACCCTGGCACATCGTCCGGGTCACCGACGTGGAATCAAAACCGCAGTTCCTCGTCACTCTGAATCCGAGAAAGCAGACCATAGAATTTTCTATAGCAAACTACGAGGGCGAGTTGCAAACCATAGTCTTTGAAAAAGCGAGCGTGAGTAGAGCTTGCAAAATCTTCAAGTACAGCCTTTACCTTTCCTCCATTGCAGGTTTTCGACAAAAATTGGCACAAGCTGCATTTCGGGGTAACCAGAGAGAACGTGATTTTGTACGTGGACTGTGACGAAATCTCGAAGCAGCTGCTGGAGCCGAGGGGGCCGATCGACGTAAACGGAGAAATATCGGTTTCCAAGCTAGCCAACACCAAGCAAACTGTGCCGGTATGAGATTAGAATATGTGTAAAACTAGTTGTACATATTTTTTTATCCATTGCTAGCATCTGAACATTTACCAATAATAAATATTTAATATTAAATATTAACGAAAATAAACTGTTGATTCTCTATATGTAAAATAACAAAAGAAACTAGTAGAATATGCTGTATACAAGAGCTTAAAGATTTAAATACACATTAAAAAACACCCAATAGAGTAGTGGTATATTTATAAATACTTTATTTCTATATTTATTCAATACATAAGAAATTTTAGAAACTAGCCTACAGAGAAAGAATAATAATTTTCAAAAGCAGTCGGATTTCTTTTCTTTCTCTCATTTCTCCTTCTTTTTACTTCTAATTTAAATCCTATGTTTCTATTTTGTATATTTATATTTTTAAAGAAAACAATTTATCATTTATCATTCTTTTTAAACAACCACACTTTAATTGGCAAATTAATGATTTTTAAAGAGCAAATGAGTGGAATTCATTTTACAAACAGACAGAAATTTAAATAAGTCAAATCAAAGAAACGTGGTAGACGTATATTGTAAGATCGACAAAAAAATTTTGATGGTTTCTAAAACTAATTTCATTTGGAACTGACTTATTGTGTCTAGTCCACTATTTAAATTATTTTTCGAATCTAGTCCATGGTCTAAGTCTAATTTGCAATCATGAATTTTCTCTTGAAAAGCAAATTGTTTTTCTTTGTCAGCTAAGATTTGGTTTTGATTGCTTTTTGTTCTAGGTTTACCACATAAGGCGTTTGTTTTATAAACGTTTTTTTCTATATAAAATATAAACTATATTCACTTGATGGTTTATTATAATTATGTTCTAAATGTTGCTAGTGCTTTTTGGCTTGACAAACGTTTTTAGATGTTTATTATTGATACACTAAGTCTTTACATATATGTACTGTGATTGAAAACTATCATATAAAAAGAAATAAAGCAACCTCTAACATGGTTTCAGTTTCCTCTTTAAGATAAATTAACTTACTTTCTATTAAAATGTTGATTCTATCTATAAATGAAAACATAAAGACTTGAATGTTTTCCAAAAATAAATTATAAATTATAAAACAATTAAATTATAAACCAAATCTGAAATATTTACTTTAACCCACTGCTAAATTGTTTAAATCCCTCGAACTGGTATCGCCTATAATTCTGTTTTAGCTTCTATTGTTATTATACCAACAAATAACGTTAAAAGTATATTGTTTTAAATAAATCATTTTAATAACTAATTGTAATGTACGCAAGAAGAATATAACACCATATCGTTTACATGCATAAAGAGAGCCATTAAATTTCCAGAACATCTGTCAGTTTACCAATATGTTAAAAAATAGATACTTATCACTATCTTTAAAATGGGATTTAGAGTAATTTTAATTATTTATTTCCACAGAACGATTGATTCCACAGTTTACTTAGACCAACACAAAAACTTTTTAATAGTTCCTTATACAAGTTTAAATACCGCGCACGTAATTCCAGAACCTCCGCGGCTCCACATAGACAAGCTGAACAGAGTACTGCAACCTTTCTTTGGATGTCTACGCATTATCCTGCTGCTGTAACGCAATTTCCTAAAATCGGTTGCCACACAAAATTGTCTTTGGCACCTATACAACGAGTTGTGAAGTAATCAACATATTTCCTTACGGCGAAAGTAGCAATAGATTTTCATATGAGCCTTGTATATTGTAACATGATTGCATCCTTGGAAGAGGCATATTCTGCACTACTCGCCAGTTCAGCCGATTCAAAACGTATCCAATCTTTAGTATCACCAACCTCTTGATATCTTGTTAAAATGAATTAAATCCTGTTTCAGATAAACTAGGGTTCTACATATGCTAAAGTGTTTATTGTTATGAGAAGAGAATTGCTTACTCACCACACAGTATGTAAAAAGTTCCTTATCCTGTAGTCGTAATACTTTACGCTATAGCCATAACTCGCTTAAACGATCATTTTTTTCCTAAAAGTAATGCTATCTTCGTGTCCATACAAATATTTTCCACTATAATGTGAGTTATGCAAATATTAAATAGGACAAAAAATACATCTTCTATACCTACACCATCATCCCAAATCAAAGTTGCTTATCATTAGCAGTCTTTAAAGCTCAAATACTTTTCCAAATCTTTGAACCTTTCGATGACTAGTATCACGTTTCGTTCGTTTGGAAACTCACTGTTGGTTCCTGCGTAAGGGACGAGACGATTAATGTGCTTCATTTTTGGCTTATTGTTGAGCGACTTTCAAATAAGATATGTAACACTATGTATTTTTTAACAACTTTATATGAGTTATTTGATTGTCTCTAAATCTCCAGCGAAAGGCCTCTGCAAACTATGGTGGCAAACTAAGCTTCCCGGATCAAATCTTTGATTCTTTGCTCTGAAGTTATTCTCCACTTTCATTCGATTGCTCACAATCTAGATATTTCTATTTATGTATTACATCTAATTTTGTTATTAGTCGGCTCACATAATTATCTCGGCAACTTTTTTCCAACATCCTGCTTCCGAATTGTAGATTATATTGCAGCCAGATTAGTAAGTCATTATAGAAATAGATGAATGTATTAATGTCAGTCTCGTTGACGTTCGTATACAACCTTTGAGAGTTATTTACTCATTATTTGGTTTATTCTTTTTACTATG
The DNA here is from genome assembly GCA_036346155.1 of Sinelater perroti. Classification (NCBI taxonomy): domain Eukaryota; kingdom Metazoa; phylum Arthropoda; class Insecta; order Coleoptera; family Elateridae; genus Sinelater; species Sinelater perroti. Next base: position 1,584,342 of record JARFIY010000303.1, on the reverse strand, counting down.
CCATCTAACTGAGAATATAGAAAGTTGTTCTAATTTTACCGATTCCTAATCGTCGACATAATAATAATAATGGTAAGGCTCTACGCCCCGTGTGGGAGCACGGCCTGTGAACTGAGAGGTTAAGGCTCTCATACGTTCGCTCTCTCTGCCCGGTCGTCACGCACCATCTCTGATGCGGGCCGGTGTGGCAAGCACCGCGCCTAAGACGACCGCCATTATTACCCCTTGTTCGAGTGAACGCAGGTACTCAATTATTTTTAGTGACTGAGTAAGCCACCCGCCAGGCATCAGAGAGCACCGAGAATTGAACCCGGGTCCGTCAGCATCGCAGCCCGCCCCTCAACCACGGAACCACGCTGGCTTAATCGTCGACATACCTCCTAAAAAAGCTGATTCGGAATTATATACTTGAATATTAAAACGCTGAGTAATATTTAAGCAATCGCAGATGCCTCTCAGTTCGGTATCGCGTACCTTTTAGTTGGTTTGATAAATAGTTCATGGAAACGAGAATATACATATTTGTTATTGTAATGTCAATTGCTCTTTTTATTAGAAAAAATATATTTTTTGATGTACACAATTTACACTTTGGACACTATTTCTTCACGTCTTTTTTTATAGTTAATCTGAGAAAATCGCTACTAGAACCATCTACAACGTCTTCTTAATTTTAATTTTCTTCCAAAGCCCCATCACCCAGAAAACGTAAAACTTCCGTCGCGTGCCTTCTTGATACTAATTACTGCGACCTGTTTCAATGTCCATGGTTCCTTCCAGAAAACTATCTATCTATAAAGAATCTCACTGTGCCCAATAAGTTCTTACCCTTAGGTTTAGTATGGAAATTTTTTTCCAGATCAACCTTGGAGCTTAGCACTGTTTGCTAATGCTCTATATATTGCCCAGTGTTCAATGGTATCAAACGCCTTTTCATAATCTACAAAGGCCATGCATACGGGGAATCCATATTCGTTTGATTTTCGATGATTATTTTATTGTTAATAGATGGTCTCTAGTGCTGTACTCCTTCCTGAATCCCGCCTGTTCCGGGGTTGATACTCATCCAGCTTTCTTCCTAGTCTGTTGGTAATAATTTTGTTAGCAGTTTGTACAAATGTGACAATAAACTGATGGGTCTATAATTTTCAAGTTTTGTGTTTTCTCCTTTTTGTATAATAACATGACGTTTGAGTTTTTCCAGGTTTTGGGTATTTGAGTTGTTTTAAGCATGTGTTTAATAGTTTTGCTATTTTTGATATTAAATTATCCCCAGCCTCTCTGATCATATCTATTGATATTTCGTCATCTCCTGTAGCTTTATTAAATTTGAATTCTCTCATAGTGCTCTTCACTTCTTCTATGGTTATATCGGGTTGTTCTTCGGATCCCACGTTTTGAATCTTTCTAGTTCTAATGGCATTGTCTTCTATTTCTTGATGTACTTTGGATTCATATAATTCGGTGTAAAACTCTTCTATAATTTTTTGAATTTCATCTCTGTCGTGGATTATTGTACCATCTTTGTTACGTAATGCGTACGTTTCTTTCTTTCTCATTTTTTGTTGAAGTATTTTCATTCCTTGGTTTTTGCGTGGTATAATTCTCCGTAGTTCTTTTATCGAAGTGTTAATTATTGTAATTATTTTATTATTTACTTCATCTATTGTGAGTATTTTGTCATCAATATCATCATTAGCTAACTGTTTGTTTATTATTTCTCTATACGCCTCTCCCTTTCTTTTTATTTCTTCTGCTGTCAGTTTAATTGAATTTTTCCCGATTAATTGTTTTCTTTCTGTTCTTTTATTAATAGTCAGTACAGCTCTTACCAGTCTGTGGTCACTCCCGTATTAAATAGGTTTAGTACGGTAACGTCATTTATTTTTGTTTTTGTTTGTCAAAATATAATCTATTTCATTTTTGTATTTCCGGATGGTGATATCCAGGTCCATTTTCGACTGGGTCTGTTTTTAAAGAAGGAATTCATAGCATATAGTTTATGCTCGTTCATGAAATTCATTAGCATATCTCCTCTTTCATTTCTTTGGTATATTCTAAAATTACCCATGTATTCTTCATCGGGTTCTTGTTTTTTGCCTAATTTGGCATTAAAGTCCCCCATAACGATGGTCCAACCTGAGGGATCCGTTTTCATAGCTATTTTTAGATGTTCGTAGAACAATGCCATCTCTTCGTCCGTGTGGGAGGAAGTAGGGGTATACCTGTATAACTTTGATCTTTGTTGTTGCCGTAATTTTTAGAATTATATAAGCAACTCTTTCTGATACCGATTTAAAGGTTTTTATATATGGTGTCCATTTTTTGTTAACGAACAGTCCGATTCCTGCCGTGGTTCCATCTATTCCGCCTTTGTGTATTAGCGTGTTTCCTGACTTGAGCTTAATCCATTCTTCTCCTTTTCTTCGGATTTCACTTATTCCAACAATATCCCAATTGATTTTTGTTAGTTCCTCTTCCATCTCTATAATCATATCATCCGTTCTGAGTGTACGAGCATTGTATGTTGCAATCCATAGTTTGCTTATCTGTATTGATTTGTGGTTACATTTCAAAGTCGAAATCTTGCCCCCCCCCCCAGAATCCTTGGGGCAGCCTGACGCATCAGGGTTAGATTGTGAGCTGTTCGCTCTACTAACCTGGGGTAATTTCGTTCTGGAGTTCGACATTATCATTATCATTAGGGAGTAATTGGCAGTAAAACGCCACGCTTGCCAGGCGTCTTGGCGAGTTGGGTAGGATATGGGTAGGATTGAATGTGGTGTGGTTATGATTACAAGGTTAGGACATGATTTCCCTCGGTATTGGGAGTTGAGGGAGAACTAAGGCTCGCGTAGGCAGGGTCGCTTCCCTGAGACAGACCTATCTCTACCGGGGTCGTAGAGAGTGTCTATCCGCTACCATATTACTTTCTATTAAAATCTTGATTCTATCTATAAATGAAAACATAAAGACTTGAATGTTAAATTATAAATTATAAAACAATTAAATTATAAACCAAATCTGAAATATTTACTTTAACCCACTGCTAAATTGTGTAAGTCCCTCGAACTGGTATCGCCTAGAATTCTGTTTTAGCTTCTATTGTTATTATACCAACAAATAACGTTAAAAGTATATTGTTTTAAATAAATCATTTTAATAACTAATTGTAATGTACGCAAGAAGAATATAACACCATATCGTTTACATGCATAAAGAGAGCCATTAAATTTCCAGAACAGCTGTCAGTTTACCAATATGTTAAAAAATAGATACTTATCACTAAAATGGGATTTAGAGTAATTTTAATTATTTATTTCCACAGAACGATTGATTCCACAGTTTACTTAGACCAGCACAAAAACTTTTTAATAGTTCCTTATACAAGTTTAAATACCGTGCACGTGATTCCAGAACTTCCGCGGCTCCACATAGACAATCTGAACAGAGTACTGCAACCTTCCTTTGGATGTTTACGCATTATCCTGCTGCTATGATGCAATTTCCTAAAATCAGTTGCCACACAAAATTGTCTTTGGCACCTATACAACGAGTCGTGGAGTAATCAGCATATTTCCTTACGGGGGGAGTAGCAATGGATTTTCATATGAGCCTTGTATATTGTAACATGATTGCATCCTTGGAAGAGGCATATTCTGCACTACTCACCAGTTCAGCCGATTCAAATCGTATCCAATCTTTGGTATCACCAACCTCTTGATATCTTGTTAAAATGAATTAAATCATGTTTCAGATAAACTAGGGTTCTACATATGCTAAGGTGTTTATTGTCATGAGAAGAGAATTGCTTACTCACCACACAGTATGTAAAAAGTTCCTTATCTTGTAGTCGTAATACTTTACGCTATCGCCATAACTCGCTTAAACGATCATTTTTTCCCTAAAAGTAATGCTATCTTCGTGTCCATACAAATATTTTCCACTATAATGTGAGTTATGCATATATTAAATAGGACAAAAAATACATCTTCTATACCTACACCATCATCCCAAATCAAAGTTGCTTATCATTAGCAGTCTTTAAAGCTCAAATACTTTTTCAAATCTTTGAACCTTTCGATGACTAGTATCATGTTTCGTTCGTTCGGTTCCTGCGTAAGAGACGAGACGATTAATGTGCTTCATTTTTGGCTTCTTGTTGAGCGATTTTCAAATAAGATATGTAACACTATGTGTTTTTTAACAACTTTATATGAGTTCTTTGGTTGTCTCTAAATCTCCAGCGAAAGGCCTCTGCAAACTATGGTGGCAAACTAAGCTTCCCGGATCAAATCTTTCATTCTTTGCTCTGAAGTTATTCTCCACTTTCATTCGATTACTCACAATCTAGACATTTCTATTTATGCATCACATCTAATTTTGTTAATAGTCGGCTCACATAATTACCTCGGCAACTTTTTTCCAACATCCTGCTTCCGAATTGTAGATTATATTGCAGCCAGATTACTAAGTCATTATAGAAATAGATGAATGTATTAATGTCAGTCTCGTTGACGTTCGTATACAACCTTTGAGAGTTATTTACTCATTATTTGGTTTATCCTTTTTACTATGCCATCTAACTTAAAATATAGAAAGTTGTTCTAATTTTACCGATTCCTAATCGTCGACCTACCTCCTAAAAAAGCTGATTCGGAATTATATACTTGAATATTAAGACTAAAAACGTTGAGTAATATTTAAACAATCGCAGATGCCTCTCAATTCGGTATCGCGTACCTTTTAGTCCATTTGATAAAATAGTTCATGGAAACGAGAATATACATATTTGTTATTGTAATGTCAATTGCTCTTTTTATTATAAAAAATATATTTTTTGATGTACACAATTTACACTTTGGACACTATTTCTTCACGTCTTTTTTATAGTTAATCTGAGAAAATCGCTACTAGAACCATCTACAACGTCTTCTTAATTTTAATTTTCTTCCAAAGCCCCATCACCCAGAAAACGTAAAACTTCCGTCGCGTGCCTTCTTGATACTAATTACTGCGACCTGTTTCAATGTCCATGGTTCCTTCCAGAAAACTATCTATAAAGAATCTCACTGTGCCCAATAAATCCTTACCCTTAGGTTTAGTATGCTAATTTTTTTCCATATCAACCTTGGCGCTTGGCAATTTCTGGTACTACATTTAATTCATAGTCAAGTTTCTGTTTATGACATAGCTCCTATAGAGACCATCAACAGTCAATTACTGATATTCTGTATCAATCTCTTACAGCCCAGAACAGTGATTGCGGGCGTTCACACTTAGGTAACTGGGTTCAACTTGATCCTCAGTGGTAAAAAGGTACTCTTATAGCCGTTTAGTTTATTTTGCTGATTGACCGTCTGAGTTCTAAAAATATAGTAGCCAATAATTTCAGTAAAAATTTTCTGCCACAGAGCACTAATAACTCTTTTTATGTTACATAATACTTTTACGTAGTTTTTGACAAAACTTTGCTAAAATAGTTCATAGTCGATGTACACTATAATTTTTCGTCTGTTTGGGGATAACTCAAAATTGGATTTGTAATCAATGCTCATTTTAATTAATTAAAAGCAATCATCTGTCTAGATATATTCACATTCAACCTTACTAAACTTGATTAGTGGTTTTGCGTTGATAACAAATCTCAAGGCAAACAGTCGATAGTACCGATATCACTATCTCTTGATATTGGCTATATGGTATAAGTACATCAAGTCCTTCCGAAAGATGTAACATACCCTGGGCTCAGCTTTAATTAACATTTTGTAACAGTTGAAATACTTCTCCCAAATTTTTTAAATGCCCTTTTAAAAATCTACCCACTATAATCATTTATCCGCCAAGCATGCCTGCTAAGTTAATCCTTGTAATAACGTTTACATATGTTGCTCAAAGGAGGTCGAAGTGTTATAGAACTTAAACGGTATAATAGTGAACTGGCATAGTCCCGATCCTATTATGAATGCGTGTTTCTCTCTAAGTCAACAAAAATCGCTCTTTAGGTTTAGCGTAGAAAACCAAAACGATCCCAATAAAGTATCTAAAATGTTGACTTTCGACAAGAGCAAGAGGCCATTCTTGGTCACTACCGTTAGATTATAGTAGCCCGTGAAGAAACATATTGACTTGTTTTTCTATTTAACTAACACAACTGGTGAGGCCCATAGACATGCAGCGACTCGTTATTTTGCCATATTACTAACAATATCTATATTGCTAGCAGTATCATCGTCTTTTTTTCGTCTTTCCCCTTGGGAGTTGGCGTATTGGTTAAGCATATTCGACATTAATTCTATGGGTTGCGAGGCTTCGTCACAAATCAAAGATCACGTTTTTCTTCCGACTTGATATGATTCTATAATTATATTCAATAGGTCCTTAAAGTGTCTTCTTACAGAATTATTATTCGGAGTGCGCACGTCATTAAAGACAACTAATGTGAGCGTATATTAGGCTATAACAATATTTTTCTTTAAAGTCACAGGTGTACTCTCGTTCTGTGCTGGTAGCACAACCTCTCCAGTTATGATTACACGAGTGGTTTCTTCTTGGAATTTATAGTAGGCAAGCTCTGATGCCGTTTTTCAAGTCTACCAGCGCCCCAAGCTTCTTAAAAAAATCCACCCTCAAAATAAACTTATCTGAGATGATAGCTAATATCAGTAGATATTTACCAGTACAAAGAGTTATCATAAACTTATTGTTGCTGGGATATTTGAGGGTAGTTTTTTAGGTACCCTTGTCGATAAGTAATAGAACGGACAACCTATTGACTTCCCCAAGGATATAAACATATTGCTTATATCTTTTGAGGACGTAATATTAACAATAACTACTGAGCTTTCTGCGTTTTGGAGTTACCGAGCACTAAATCTGTTTAGTTTTCCAATAACTGTTATGTCATATACCTCAATTTCAACGTGACCTCATTTTCTTGAGTTGTTTTTGTGCAATACTCATCTCTGTATACTTATTTTCTTCTTGGCAATGCTTGTTTTGCGACTTCTTATTTTTTTAATTTCCAAAATCTATCCATAAACGCCTGTAAGGCTATTTCTCCAATAATCTGTTGGGTTCGTTAGGTATGTCGACTGTATCAACAGCATAATATTAGGTTCAAATTTCTTCAAGCTCCCTTAAGTTACACAGTTTTTAAATTTTGCACAGTACACATTCCAGATGTGGATTATTAGACCTTATCTCTAATTGTATAACTAAAAACCAATAATCCGCATGAAGAACATTGCAGCGTCTCCTCACAGGCCAATCATTAAGAACGTCGTGTTGTCCCATCAAAAGTAGGCACTTTAATTTTTATTTTCATTTGTGCATTATTTTTCACCGACATTAAGGACAAATCGAAGTCGGCCAAATGATTGTTACAAAGCGATAGCAATGCTATACAGCATACAGTAGTATGTTTTAGTAATTTTCATCTTAATTTATTAAAAAACCTTATTTGTTTATAAACTCAATATAAGATAATTTGAAAGCATACTTCAGCATTTAGAATTTTAAAAGTAATACACCAATATATAATTTGGTTACGTAATAATAAATCCAAAAATATATCAATCTACCTCAAAGAAAACTAAATATAGTTCTAATTAGTTATAGATATGCCTAATATTTCTTAGTTATGAAACAGTTTTAAAATTTTCGCTACAATCTTATTCTTTCGCATTTATAAATTATTTAACGATGTTAAAAGTTAGAATTATCGACGGTTTACCGATAAATAGTAAAATTTGCTCTTGTATATGTGCGCATTTTCAATACATTTAATTTAACAATTTTTTTATTAACGTTCAAAAGTTAGTATGTTTTCGTATAATGAACTACTCTTTCAGTAATAAATTGACACATCAACAAAATCATTGAACAATGGCATAAATAGTGAACATAAAGTAAACATATTCTGTACAAAAATTGGAATGATTTTATATAGTTGTCAAATATAATGTTCACTTAAAAGTTCAGATTATATGTTAGACTAACCAAACGTATGTAAATATGTAGATCAAATAACAGTTGAAGTATATTCATATTCATGTAGAATAGAAATGATTTTACTACTTTATTTAATTATATATAGCCATGTAGTTTACCCTAATAACACTAACGATTTTTATTTTATTTTAACAGCGCAGTCAAGTGGTAAGTTATAATTTGTATTTAACTAGTAGTGCCACTGGTAGCATCTAACGGCTTGTATGTATATTCCAATTTTATAAGTCTGTCACATACGGGCGCATGTTAAATTAGGCAAAACAAAAATGTATTTATTTACTTATGTTAATTATATCTACAACAATAACTCACGCCTTTGCTTTAAAAATGGTCACTGATATCGTTGCTTAGTTGTTCTACTGTAGTTCGCTTTATATTTATATCTGAGGTGACTCAGTCTTCACATCTGATATAGAGAAATTTAAATGACCAACGAGCACTCTCTTCTACTGGTTTTATGCATTTTCCTCTAATTTAAATTTGTGTCATTTACATTTACCTTTTATTAATTATTATATAATATTTCTAATATTTTGTTTTTAGTTAATAGGTTCATAGTAAATGCATTGCTGTTGCTAAATACTTAAATTAATAAATTGTGTCCTAAATAACTTACTCCTGGGAACAAATCCCAACAGTACACTTATTGCTATAATAACTTGTTCACTCGACAACTTAAAACTTGTTTAGAGTAAACAAATATTCCTAATTTGATTGCGACAGAGACAAAGTACAATAAGACAACAAATGACGTACCGAATTTCGTTGAGTAATTTAATTGAGGTAATACGTCGTTAAAACATAAATCCAAATAAAAGGGCTCATACCTCAATGATGAAGTAAAAGAAAATAAACACAACGCGGTCAACTATATGCCGTCACATAGCAAGCTGAGTATTGAGGTTTTAAACAATTTTAGTAGACAAAGCAAAGTCGGTACTTAACATTTTTTTAATTGCGCACATACGTATTTTACAATATAATTTACCCCAGCATTAGTCAGCAAAACACTTAAATTTTTTCTTAATGTTATGGGTGAATTCTTTTCCTAAATAAATGATATCGGAAAAAACATGTTTGTTAAAATTTCAACTAATACCTAGATAGAATTGACAGGCATGTCGGAAACATTCAATTCAATTCAGAGAACATAAGATCGACATATACGCTTTGCAGGAGGAAGAAAAGAAAAGGACAATCACTAATAGAAGATTTTATTTTGGTTTACAATAGAGTACCTAAAGATACAAGAGCAAAAGAAGATAGCATTAATAATAAAAAAAGATTATAAGAACTGCACAGAGGGTTGTCAGTATAAGCCACAAAAATAATAATGGTTACAATGCAGACAAATACAAAGAAAATTAATTTGATTGGAGTATGCGCACCAGAAAGCTGCAACCCGGAAAAAGAGAATGGAAAGATGGAGAACTGCAGGATTTAATTGACGGAATGCTAAATAATGAAATAATAATTGCCATGGGTGACATTTTACGTATGAAAAATAATATACACATTTGAAAATGCAGGCAGTTACAGATCCATGTTAGCAAATAGAAAAGTACACTCACAACAAATACTGGATGTAAGAACTTTGAAATCATCGAATATGAGAAGCGATCACTATTTATTACTTTGTAAATTGCGAATAAAAATAAAATATTCCGATAAACAATCAATGAAAGTACTGAAATCAAAAATAAAGGTAGAAAATTTACAAGACGAATCAACCAAAGAACTTTATCAAAGAAGAGTGAAAGAGAAAATAATAGCCAATCCAATAAACGACGAAGATAATAATATAAATAATAAACAGCTAGATCAATACAAAGGGAAATATATTAACTGCTGCTAATGAAGCACTCGCAACTAAAACTATTAAGGAAAATAAAAGATGGACAACAAAAATACCATGGTTTACAATATCAAATGTTTATTAACTAAAAATAATGAGGACTACATAGAATATAAAATAGTAAGAAGGCAGCCTCATTAGTTGGTAAGAAAAATAAAAACAGAGTACTGGGAGACATTTACGAAAGGACTAGAGTCAGATTTCTGCGGACAATAAAGACAAATATGGAGATTATAAGGCAATAGATGAGTAAAATGAATAAATTGATTGAATACAAACATCTTAAAAAGGAAGTCTGAGTTACTTACCTAACAGATTTATACAAAAACTAGTCAAATAATATTCTACAAGAAACACTAAACATACTAATTAAAAAAGAAGTGAAAGAGGCATTACAAAAACTAAAAAATAGAAAGTCCCCAAATAAAGATCAAATAGTAAATGAAGTACTGAAATACGGAGGCAGCAGACTGATTAAACAACTCCAAATTCTTATTCAAGAAATTATAAATTTAACATAATTCCAGTTGAATGGCGAAGAGCAATAATACGTTGATGTTTAAGGAAGGCGATGCCAAAGAACCCGATAACTACAGAGGAATAAACCTGCTAAATACAATACTGAAATTATCAATGAGAATAATAGCAAAGAAAATACATGAAAGAATGCAATTGCAAGAAGAGCAACAGGGATTCAAAACAGGTCGATCACGAAATAATTCCGTGTATATAATAAGACAGCTAAAAGAAAAATAACTGGAATATAACGTACCAGCATATCTATTCCTAATAGACCTCAAAAAGATTGACAGGGTTCAAATAAAGGACGTAATACATCTTCTACCATCCTGTTAAATCTAATAAAAGCTATCGAAAATATTTACAAAGTAATCGTTAGAACAGAAGGCGAATTTATCGAACCCATAAACTATAAAAGCGACATTAGACAGGGAGACTCCTTGAGCCCCCTGAGGTTCAGTTTGGTAATGGACGAGATCAAGAAAGGCAAAACAAAAAATGCGAAATAAGAAGCTAAAGATTGTTTGTCATAATAACAACAGAAAACGAGGACGACCTTCAAAATCTACTGCACAAATTTGAAATTACCTCACAAAAATATAACATGATAATATCCAGTAAAAAACGAAAACAATAGTAATAACTAAAAAACCAATAAGATGTAAGCTAGTAGTCAAAAATAAAATAATTGAACAGGTAAAAGGAGTTGAGTACCTAGGCATCAATATGTCCAGTGACGGCAAAATAGAAGAAGAGAAAAAACAAATTAATTAGGTAAACAGAATAATCGGTTGTCTAAATAACACTATATGGATAGGACGCGATAAGATCCCCCAGAAAACAATAGTGCGATGATCTAAATTAGGGTATGGCCAAAAAAGAATAGGCAGTTCTGCCTATTTATGAGATAGAAGAAGAAGAAGAAGACGGTAGTTTTAATTTTAGCAAGCTTTTAGTGCTTTTCAAGGTAGAGAAATTGCTGTAGGCGCTGTTCCACTTTGTGACGGAATTAGTACTAAGGCGAATCATATATGTATCACATCTTCGCCAATTATAAAATTGAGATGTATCATATAATTTCTTCAAGTAAGTGGTAAAAATATATTCTTAACTGAATTTTTCTGACCAGTGATTATCCAACCTAACATAACATCATAATTTATCTATACAAAGCTTTAATAGAGACACTACCTAACAATCTTCTTTTTCATAAAATTGTAAAGTAAAAAGACCTGCATATCATATGACAAAAGGAAAACGTTTCTTTACAAACCCACGTCATCTCCAGAAATACTAGAAATATTTTTTGTTTTGAAAAACGGAAATTACAGATATTTTTGGATTTTTCTTAACTAGTTAGTATTAGATTGTTTTTTAGTAAAGGCTTTTCCAAAAATAATAATAAGTAGGTGAGACAGAAATCGATAAATGGAACCCTCGTACACCTTACTTTTGGCTAATGGTCTATCTGAACATTGCAGCCGTTTAGTAATATTGCTACAAGGCAATGCCCTCAATGCCCTCAATGATGCCACAGCTTTGTCCAAAATAGAAGTATCACCACATATGTTGAAATTTCATTACTCGCTGGGAGTTACGCATACAAACTCGCAATCACATATCAACAGTACATTTTAACGTCACCTCTACTTTGGGAATTTGGACTATGCAACAAAAGAGAATTTTTGCTAATAGTAGTGATACTCTTTGAGTAGCTACTATAACTATTTAAATGTGCTCTGAGTGACATCATTAACATAATGCAGCAGCGAATCAACTATTCTACAGCTATATTAAAATGAAAATGGTGCAGATGTTCCAGGTCGCCAAACGAAGTCATATGGCAATTGGCCGCATGCGGAAGATGGACCGTCTACGTCAGGGTCTTTCTCACTCCTTGCCGAATGACCGGGAGGTCGTAGCTATCGGGCCTCTGCATTATGAAACGCAAAAAGCGCGTCCGCCACGGCCATTTGGTTTTTTTTTAGTGCATTTATCGGCACTACAGCCTCAAGGACTTATTGTGCCCACTAACATGCACTTAATGCTAAGACATCACACACACCCATGGGTTGAGCGAGACTTGAATTCGCAGGCGCCAGCTTGAAGTCGGAGGAACGATGATCTTGATCACCGAGCCAACGCGGCTCCGGCCATTTGGTTTGCTTCCGCCGAGAGAAATTTCTATTGTAACCGCCCATTCATAATGGACATAAGCATAAGCCGCTCATAGAAATATAATGCCACGTAAGTCTTATGTAAACATTTGAAAGTCGCGCATACCCAAACATAGTAGCGGCAGCAATGTCCTTTCAGGCATTTTGCGTAATTATGTTGCCTTTGTATCTTTTATCCTTTTTATGGTGTAGGAACAGATGCATATTTACTAAATTAATTAAGTTCCCTATTCGTTGTAAAAACCAAACCAAAATTTTGACAATACTAAAGTTACGTTATGCAATTTCAGAATCAGAACAAACATTATGTTACTGCTGCCGACATAATTTAGAGAAAAATTAAAAATTACTGCAAATGAACGTAAGAAATACGTAAAGTTGAACCGATTTCACCTTTAAGTATTTCTTACGTTCAACGTAAAAAAATTACGGGAGTACATTATAAACGAGCACATAAGCTTTGCATTGGTTCAATTTTACGTATTTCTCATGGGCGGCTTATAGTTACGTCCATTATGAATAGGCGCCAAGTTAAATTGTTCCACGTTCCCAATCCAGGGAAAAAGCCGATCCAATTAAAAGTTTATACGTTCACTCCTTGCAAAAATTTGAGGAAAGACGGGTGAAAAACTGTTAGCCTAGGATGAAAAAATTCTTTTTGGTGGGCAACCCCTAGTATTTAACAACGATGTTGCTGCTCAAGCGCTCCTGTACGATTGGCAAGTGTGACAGCCGCCTTCATTTTACATTAGCAAAAATTGGAAAACATTGAAAAAATTTGTAAGTCAAGACATTATTATTCTGGCTTACATTTGATTTACCCACGTACAACTATGAGAGACCAGAGACGAATTTAGAAAGATGAAAGTAATGTTATGTGATAAAGAAATGAGCATCGATCTACGACTGAGAGTAGTTAACTATTACATATAGCCAATATTACTGTACGGCTCAGAAGCATGGACTCTAAAGAAAAACACAAGCCCAAAAATAGAAGCATTCGAAATGTGGGTCTTCCGGCAAATATTAAAAATCTCATGGACAGAGCGATGTACCAATGAGGAGATTTTAAATAGAATAGGAAGAGGTAGAGAACTTTTACACATAGTGAAAAGAAGAAAAGTCGAATATTTGCGACAGAAACTGAGGCATGATAGATATGACTTACTACAGAAAATAATTATGGGAAAGATAGAAGGTAGAAGAGGAGCATAAAAGAATGGACGGGGATCACAAGAGTCGACACCCTTTTTAACATATCAAAAAACAGAGAAAGATTTTCAGAAATGACAGCCAACTTTCACTAGTTGGAATGTTTTGCATTTATTTTTAAATCTATAAAATTGAGTTTTTTGCTCAACATTAATAAGCAACCAATTTTACGCAAAAGCAGTTTAACAAGCGCTCAATGTGACAGATCGAACGCACATTTTCTTTACCACTTAATACTTTCTTTTATAAGCTAATGTATGGTAATTGCTTGTGGAGACCTTTCGCAATTTCTGTTTTATTTTTTCTAATTGTTCTTCAAATAATATCAATGTACATTATTAAAAGCAACATTTCTTTAATTTTAGATCGACTTGCAATGGATGGTGATGAGTTGTGATCCAACTAGTCCCCAGAGGGAGACCTGCGATGAGCTACCAGTGAGTATAATTAAAGTAAATTTTTTCCAATTAATACAATAATTCTTTGAATTATAATTTAGGCAATTGGTCCAGTGCAGCCTGCTCGGCCTAGCGACCGTGGTCCGGCAACATGCGACGTAGTTTGCCCGCGAGGACCTCCGGGACTTAATGGAACTGATGTAAATAATTTAAACCATTCATAAGAGTATATACACATTAATAAACTTCAAATTAGGAGAAATTATAAATATCATATAAATTGCTCCATGGATTATTTAAAGCAACTTTTTGTTTATTTTGTAGCTTAAAAGCAAATTATAATTGAATTGATTCTTTAGAAAGTCTGAAGTATAAAAGAGAATTTTTAGACCAAGCTACTTCCTGGTTTTGTCGTTATCTATATCTTTATGCATCTGTTCATCACTATATCCTTTAACATGAGTAATTAAATTTTTAAAATTTTATATAGCCAGGCTTTATATAAAAAAGAATCTGGTAAAAGTTGAACTTTTATTATTTACAATTGTACAATAAAAAAGAGGCTAAATACTCATGATAAAAAAGTTTTATATTCAACTTGTTCATCACAAATTCATATATTAATATACTGCTACGTACAAAATTTTTAACACCATGTAAACACTGTCTAAATAGCCAAAATTTTATAGGCTACAAGAAAAATATTTGCAAGGTGCATTATTGTGTTTGCGAAATAATTGTATTTAATCTCTATAGCTTGAATAGAAGAAAAAATGAGATTAATTTTCCTTTGGCCATGAATTTTATTCTTTTTGCAAATCTGTTATTCCTTTAGAGTAGTTCTCTTGGACAGATCGAGATTTGTTTCATTGTTTACATTAGCCTTGCAAGGCTTCTGCTGGAATACTTTCTAACTCGTCAATTACACTTTTCAGGATATTATCCAAAGTACCAGACTTGTGCTTTCTTTAATTTTTTTTAGTCAGAATAAAAGGAAATCACTTAGAACTGAGATTCAGGGAATAGGAACATTGGGCAACTACAAAAATGTTTTTTCCGGCAAAAATTTAAATCATCTTAAGGACACATTGTCTCGTCAAAATCCTATGTTAAAATCTGATGGATATTAAACTGGTTCCTACTGATTATTCTTAACGCCAACAGACGGTTTAATACCACAAATGTCCTTGCTCTTTTTACATTGTCGTCCGTTTTTGAGGTCTTCTGCTTCTTCTAGATCACACAAAAAGGCTTTGTACCCCAGATGGAGATAGTGTTCTCGATAAGCCCTTTATAAGTTCTCTTAAGTCACAACAGCAAATTCTCCAAACCGTACACTAAAATTTGACACTATTGGTGTGCTGAAACTATTCCCGATCCATTTTCGTAACACACCTCACAAACACAACTTCACTTTTAGACACTACCAAAGCTAGCGTAGTAACTATAACAAGTTGAAACTTGTAGTGGATCTACGACAACGGTTAGTCTAACTGCCCTATATATGTCAGTCACGCACAGTGTTGTCCGTCTTATTAATTTTCTACCAAACCACGTACACCGTTTTAAAGAAAGAAAACATCAAATTAAATCTAAGTTTTATCTTTGAGCGGTGGTGCGTGTTCTGATAAAAAGAATTAATTATACCATGTAAGTAAGCATCTCACAAACTTCAAACACAAGAGTATTTATCCAGCAAGATAAAATAATGTTATATCCCAAAAGTGCAGCTATTATTAGGTGAAACACAGGTACATCTGCCGTGACTTTTACAACAACCAGCAGACTTTAAAGGAACGTGCTTCGGAAGTGATTGCACTACAATAACGGGTGACTCAGAATAGAATGCATATTTTAAAACAATAGAACATAGTAACTTTTCACGATATATTTACGTAATTATTATTATATTAAACAAAATTAGGCTCAGACAATCTACTTATTTTATTTCTATATATATATATATATTGTTGTTTATTCTTATTTTGATATTACTGTTTAACCCCTTGGCTACCAAAATTACATTTTTTTGCGAATTTTTGTGATTATCCTAATATAAGGTAAAAATGGATAAATAATAATAATACAAACTTGATTTCACATGGCAAATTACTTGTCTTTGAAAAATCTTGATGGTTTCACCAAGTAACCAGTGGGAGTTTGCGTAAAATAAGCTTATTCAATTATTTGGTGTGATATTTTTTTGTCACTCAAACATAGACCTACTCTACATATTGTACACTGCCACTTTGTATGGTGTTGTTCAGCTGTTGTGCTGTATATGGCACAACTCAGGGAGGTTCCATGTTTCGGCATATGTGATGCACCTTCGAAACGTATCTCTGGTGGAACAACGCGCTGCGTTTGGTTTGAAGCGAGCACATATATTCGCTTTTCCGTCCTCGTTTCTCTCGTTTCTGCAATCCTATAAAACCTATCGGATTTGTCGACATACCCCATATGATTGTTATAATCCCTTACGAGTATTCAATAGCTTTATCTGAGAGTTGTAGTAGATCTGCTATTTCTGAAACCTTATTGTTCTTCATATAATTCTATTATGTTATCATTGATTTTAATATACTGGTGACAAACTTCATGGTTGTATTAATAAATGTTTTCCTATAGTTTTCTTGAATTTTCTTGTTTTCCTTCTTGAAAATTGATATCATACTACTGTTTTTCCAAGCGTCTGGTATATTTTCTTTATCTAAAACAAGTTAAGGAGTCACCGACTGGCGCGCGTGAGAACAGCAGGTTGATTTCGCACTCCGTAATAAATTGTTAATTTAAATAGAGAAACGGGTAATTTAACTAATAAAAGAGGTGCAGAGTGAAAAGTGAAGTGTGATGGTCCGGCAGTAAGGTTTTTAATAATAACACCACATCAGTAAAAGTAAGGTAAAATTAAGTAATAAATTCCATGAAATAGCCTAAATAGGTATTCTCGGAAATAACATTACCGATAAAAGTCAAGGTCGACCGTATTAACGCCGAGCAGAAAGTCTGCACGATAACACAAATATAAATAGATATAAATTTGCCTATCAATTTCAATTTCATAAAAGACAAAACCAAAGTTTGCTTTCATACAATTTAATAGTGGGACTAATAAACATACCCAAAACACACAGCACTATCTGCCTCGCAGTTATCTTCAGATTACTCCTGGAACAGATTAAATTCCTAAGCGTTGATTTAGATCTCTAACCGGTACCATTTAAAAGGTGAAGTACGTTATAAAAATAGAAGAAATATCCCTGTAAAGTAGGGGGAAGATAGTTTCTCAGCTTGTAGTAGATTAGTTGACGACAAGAAGCGGGGGACGATCTCCGCGGAGTCGATCTGGATCGGCCCCTTATCGTGCCGTCAATACACACTTTAGGTTTTGAAATGCAGGTACATCCAAATTACTTTTCACGCCAACTCCACAGCCAGAATCTGAAGACAACTCATGAAAATGGGAGAAGATACAGCGAACCGTCAAACTATGATGAAATTACTACAGGATATAAACGGAAAATTAGATAAACTAGAAGACAGAAATAATAGATTGGAAAAGAAGATTGATAAATACCAGGAGGATATTAAAAAACTGAAAAATGACAACGCGCAATTATATAATGAGAATAAATCATTGATACAAGGATTAATTATTAAGAAAGAAAAATCGAAAATCTTGAGAGGGAAATTAGAAAGAACAATATAATTATACAAGGAGTGGAGGAGCAAGAAAAAGAGAAGGACATAGTAATAAAAGAAAAAGTAAGGGTAATCCTAAGAGACATAGGCGTATCTTTAAATATTGAGGAGGAGATAACACAGATAAGAAGATTGGGAAGAGAGCACGCAGGAAGGAAAAGACCAATAATGATAGAATTAAGAAATTGCAACAAATAGATTGAAATTTTAAACTCAGCAAAAAAACTAAATGGCACTAAAATTATTTCGAGGAAGATTTTTCAACGGAAATTAGAGAACAACGAAAGGAACTAATACAGACTATGAAACAATACAGAAAAATGGATCACCACGCTATCCTGAGATTTAACAAACTGATAATTGATGGCTCTAAACAGCTTAAAAAACCTTAATAACGATAAGGAAAGAACACAAGAGAACACCAACCAAGAAGTTAAAGAAAGAGACTCAACTAGAGCTGACTCTAGTAAAACCTCAGATAACCAAAAAAAAAAGGAAGAACTTTGAGCCAGAGATCCCCAGAGGACAACGATGACAAACATCTACGGGAAAGACAAGATAACAAAAACGAGTATACTTTCAAAAAACGAGTAAACGAAGGCAGGGGTCGATTACCGATAACGACCGGAGAAACGAACAAGGACAACGAATGGGGAAAGAATAAAATAAATAAGGCTACAAACACAAACATAAAACATAAAAACAAGAAGAACAAAGAAAAAACAAAAATAAACAACCAAATACAAATTGCAACTTGCAATATCAACACAATGTTAAGGGTAGGTAAAATGGAGGAAATAGCGAGAGAATTAGATAAATACAACATAGACATAACGACCGTACAGGAAACGAGATGGGAAGGAGCAAGCGAAATAACGAAAGGTAAATACACATTCATGTATAGCGGAGAAGAAAAAAGAGGGAGCAATGGTGTCGGCTTCTACATAAGAAAGAAGTTAGTAAATAATATAATAGAATTTAAACCGGTAGATGGAAGAATAGCAGTACTCCGATTGAAGTTTAACACCAACTTTGTTTCGATAGTAAATATATACGCACCCACAGAAGTTGCGGAAAATACGGTAAAAGATAACTATTACAAAAAACTAAGTAAAATTTGTGAAGACCTACCCAGGAAGGACAAAGTGATAATACTGGGAGACGCGAATGCGCAAATAGGAAAGGAGCCATATCTAAGTGAAGTAACAGGGAATGGAAAAGGAATTATACACAATGAAACAAACGATAATAGGCACAGAATAATTCAACTAGCAGGATCATTAAATATGACCCTACAAACAACAAAATTCGAACATCCACGAAAGCACAAAGTTACTTGGGGACATCCAGCAGGAGACATTGAAAACCAAATTGACCTTATAATCACCACAAAAGACATAGACAAAAAGATAATAGATACACGATCATATAGAGGTGCACAAACTGAAACGGATCTTTATGTAGTAGTAGCAAAGATAAGAAAGATAGATATACAGAGAAAATACAGTACAAGTAAAAACCGTAGAAAATGGGATGTAGAACAACTACAAAACCACGAAACTAAAAGAAAACTAGAAGAAACCATCACAAGAAAGGCACCAAAAGACACAACAAACATAGAGAAAATATGGAAAGAAATGAAGGACAACATAAACGAAAACAGCAGAGCAAACACTGAAAATCCCCACAAATTCCCGACCAAGCAAGGATTGGTTCGATCAAGAATGCGAGGAAGCCAGAAAACAAAAAAATTTAGCAAGAATTAAATCAATTGAAAGGAAAGATGACCAAAGCAGAACTGAATAGGAAGCTAAAAGAAACGCAGCAAACGCACTATACAAAATGAAGAAGAACGACTGGATACATAAGAAATTAGACGAAATAGAACAAGAAGGCAGAAGCTCCAACTTAAAACAATTCTACAAGAAACTAAGGCTCCGACATAACAGAAAGTCAACAAAAACCAGAGGAATAAAAGACAAAACCAGCAAAATAGAGAACGACCCACAAGGGATAAGTGACATATCGAAACAACATTAACAAGACATGCTATATACACAAGGAGGGAATATGGAAAAGGAAAACAGACAGATAGACCAAGAAGAAGAAGACTGCCCCGATGATGAAGAAATCCAGGAAGAATTAAGAAAACTAAAAAATGCTAAAGCACCAGGGAAAGACAGGATCGAAGCAGAACTACTAAAATATGGGGGACAACAAATACAAATGCAAATATGCCACCTAATAAAACAAATATGGAGACAAAACAACTGGAACAACAGCATAATAATCCCAATATATAAAAAAGGGGGAACAGATAATTGTAAAAATTACAGACCAATAGCACTCTTCAACACCACCTATAAAATTCTAGCAAACCTAGTGAACAAAAGACACACGCCGAAAATATACTTGGGGATTACTAGAATGGATTTAGACCGGGCCGATCGACCATAACATACGCCATACATACCCTAGAACAAATAAGCCAAAAACAATGGGAATATATTAAAGTAACATATATTATTTTTATAGACTTCAAAATGGTCTTCGATTCAGTAAACAGGAAAGAACTAATAATAGAACTAAAACATCTAGGAATACCAGGGAAACTACTAGCACTGTTAGAAATGACCCTTACACATACAAATACACAATTACTATTCCAAGGAACAGTAACAGAATCTTTTGAAACAAACAGAGGAGTGAAACGGGGAGACTCCCTGTCCCCAACTATATTTAATCTAACTCTAGAAAGCATTGTACGAAGAACTAATCTGCATAGGAAAAACATCATGACCAATCAAATACAAATAATAGCGTATGCGAATGACATAGCAATCATAGGAAATAGGAAAGAAGACATTGCAAGAGCCGTAGATCAACTAGACGAAGAAGCACGGAAATTTGGCATGGAAATAAACGAAAGAAAAACAAAATACATGAAGATAGGAAAAGAACATGAGCACGCACAAAACTGTTTAAAAACACATGAGTACATGTTTGAGAGAGTTAACTGCTTTAACTATCTGGGAATTACGATAGGACAAAACGGGGGAACAAAGTGAAAGAAAGACTGCTGAAAGGAAACCAGGCATATGAAAGAAACAAAACACTGCTAAAAAACAAAACATTAAGTAAAACAACCAAAATAAAAATTTATAAGACCCTGATTCGACCCAGCATAACATACGCGATGGAAACAACAACAATAACTAAAAAAGAAGAAGAAGACCTAAAAATCATGGAACGAAAAATTATGAGGACAATATTAGGACCTAGCATAACAAAGGATGGAGAAAGAAGGTTGAAAAGGAATAAATAAATAAAAGAAGAACTAGGAGGAGAAAACATAGTCAGGTACATAAAAACACAACGCTTAAGATGGGCGGGGCATATCTGGAGAAGAAAACCAGAGGAAATGATACGGAAGGTGATGCAGTGGACACCCTTTGGACCCAGGAAACGAGGAAGACCAAGAAAGAGATGCTCTGGAAGGAGACATAAAGGTAATGGGAATAGAAGATTGGAGGACGAAATGCTGAGATAGAAAGGAATGAAAGAAGTTAATAGAGACCGCCAGAACTAACAACAAACTGTGAAAGAATGTAAGAACAGGGGGACTAATCCTCCCCAATAAATGGATTGAAAAGGCCTTAGAAAGGCGTAGCCATAATTCGCAGAATTGTACGGCTCAATGAATGAATGGGAATACAAGTTAAAAGGGTTTCGTCAATTTCTTGTGTAGATTAGTTTTCCTGTATTTGAAGACTTCGTTTGTTATACCGTCCGATTCAGGAAATTTTCTATTTTTTAACTTTCTTACTGTACCTGACACCGTTTTTTTTTGTTACTGTTGTACTCCTTTGTGGTATTGCGTAAGTTGTGCTATTAAGTCTTCACATGTGTTGTCATTTTCTTCTAAATATGTTTTCATCTATTGCTTATGTGTGTATGTATTCATTAACGTCTTGTTTAATTTTTTTAAATTCTCTTTATTTTTTTCTTTAAATACTCTATAAATCGCTATCCATTTCTTTTGTAAATTTAGTCTTATAGTTTTTCTTCATTTAGCGGATACTTGCATTAACTTCATTTCTTATTATAACATATTATAAATGCTCTTCTGCTATCCTGTTCTTCAGATATTTAATTTATGCTTCCCTTTTCTTTTTTGCTAGTTAGCACTATGGTTTAATGTGCCCTGTTATACTTTGATTTATTTTTTTTATTCCCAGAACTTCTCTTACCGTTTCAGTTATGTTAGTCTTAACCTTTTTACAGTTCTTTTCTACATTGTCCTTTGATTTTTGTAATAACCTATTTCCAATAAAATATTTGTTAATAAATATTTATTTATACATATATTTTGGTTCTGGTTTCTTCTTCAATTGTAACCGTGGCCACAATTTAGAGAGAAGTGGGTTATTAGTTCTAATTTTGTCGACATCAATGAACTTACGTGCAGCGCTTGCGAAAAATGTATTACTCTGTAGTCAATGCTTGATTTCTGACCTCTCGTGTTGGATCAAGTAATTTTGTGTTGCGATTTATGTTTACAGAAGGTGTTGTTTATTTTTAAGCTGTTATTAACACAAAAATACATTAACATTTCTTCACTGATGTCCATTTAATCTCCATTAAAGCGTTATTTATTATATATTTAGTGACACATTGCCTATTTCCCTTATTAAGATAGATATAGAAGCTTATTTTTGTTGAGTTATATTGTTTCCTTAACGTTCTTTTATTAATATGACATACGTCTTATATACATCGGCCACATTTTTTTTAACTAGCAGTCCCATGCCACTGTTACCCTTTCGTGTTTCTCTCAGCCATTATACAATCGCGTATAGTCTTATTTCTCTTTGTTCATATCCTTATTGGGTCTGTCGTCTTATTACCAGTCCAGTTCCAAAACTAATGTTTAGATCTTCGACAGGCTGCTAATCTTGTCAGAGTAGGATGTTTTACAGAGTTTTTCTGGTCTAGATCAGCCGCGTTCTGCTTGACAGGATTACTTCTTGCAGGTTGTGGTTCTTCACCACGCATGAGTGGTCTTGGTATAAAGAAAAGCTAATATTTCCTGTTGATGATATTGCGCATACTCATCTTTAGGACGGCGAGTAGTGTCAGGTCAACCCCTTCAAAGATGCTACCTCTCCCACTACCGTAAGTTCAGGAGAAGACAAATGTAAAAAACACGTATTGGAGACCGAGCCTAACAAGAGCTAAGGGTAAAAACTTTTATCATGGAATCATAAAATAATGGAAATTTCCTAAACGTTTGGTAACTTATTTTCTATTCTTCTCAGGAATCTGTTAATGTCTATATCTCACTGCTGTATATAATTATTGGCTTAACCAGTACTTTAACGATTTCTGTTTTTATCTTTTTCGGTACTTCTCTTTTACCCATGAATATTGTCTTCATTACATTAAATATATTTCCCGTTTTTTCCAATCTCTCATTTATTTTCTTGTTTATCTTCCCGTTTTCTTCTATTATTGCTCCTGAATATTTGAAGTATTGAACTTGCTCTATTTGTTTTCCGCCTAGTCTTATTTCGTGGGTTTTCTTTGTGTTATTATAGATATTATCATCGTTTTTGTTTTTCCAGTATTAATTTTCATGTTTATATTCTTTAGTTCTTTGTTTATTTCTTGTTGTAAATTCTCTTCCATGTCTGATAGCATGGCATTGTCATCTGCGAACAGTAGTTCTGTCAGTTGTGTTTGTCTCAATTGTCCGTATCCTAATACTAGTTTCTCAACCTTTCCTTGGCCTTCTTTATTGCCTCGTCTAGTATCACTGAAAATAAGAGCGGGCTCAATACACATCCCTGTTTGACTCTTTGTTTAGTTTCAAATTCCCTGGATTCTCCGTTGTTTTGTTCTTACATTGTTCGTATTTCCTTTATACATGTCCTTTATTACTTCTATGGTTTTCCTATTTACTCCTCTTTTCTACAATACTTTCCATATATCTTATCATTGTATTCTATCAAACGCTTTTCCAGGCTGATAAAAATGTATGACTTTATTCTTATTAATTTTTCGCTTATTTGTCAAATTATAAATATAAGATCTTGAGTACTTCTATTTTTCTAAATTCACATTGTTTCCAGTATTGTGTCAATTTTATTACTTATTTTTTTTCTGTTATTTTCACGAATAGCTTTCCAAGGACACTTGAAAGCATTATTCATCTGTAAGTATTGTCCTCTTGTCCTTCTTCTTATACTTATATGAGTAAGATAATGTCCGTTTTCCAATCCTTCGGTATTCTTGCAGTCTTTGATATATCATTCATTATTTCATTCATTTCTGGGGTGATGTTTTCTTTATCAGCTGCTTTACCCACTTTTAACGCCTTTATTGTTTCTTCTATTTCTTTCTCTGTTATCATTTCTATTTTTATCTCTTGATTTCCGTCTTGTTCTTCATTTCCCTCCTCTTAGTTTTGTATGTCTGTATGTGTTAGCTCTTCGAAGTACTCTTTCCTTCCATATCTTTTATATTTGGCATGCTGTACTCCTTTTTCTTTCTACGTTGTTTTATTGCACCATAGAACAATTTTTTATTCTTTTTATAGTTTTTTGTCATTTGATGTCCAAATTTCTCCCACGATTTTTCTTTAGCCTTTAATTGTTAATATAACTTCTTTTCTTTTTTCTTTATATTCCTCGTAAACTTCTACTTTTCTAATGTTTAGGTACTTTTTCCATTTGTTCCATTGTTCTTTATTTTTGTTCATATTTTATCTATCTACCAGTCGATTTATCTCATGTTATTATTAGATATTTTTATTTTTCCACAGCTCTCTTCTGCTGCAGTCGTTATGCTGTGCTTAAAGTGCTCCCATTTTTCCTCTATGCTTTTGTTTTCTCTTTATCTTTTAGTTTGTTCTTTAGTATCCTCTGATATTCTTTTCGGTATTTTTCTTCTCTTAGTTTGAAACTTTGTATTTTTGCATTAGTTTTTCTCCGTCTTTTATCGATTTTTTCCTCTATTTTTCTGTTTAGTTTCATTATTACTAGATAATGATTGCTCCCTACCTCTGGTTCTCTTTTGACTTTTACATTTTTACTCTTTTCCATATGTTCTGACTCACAAAAAAAATAGTTGATGATTGATTTCTTATTCCTGCTTTCGTACACTTTCATGAATTTGTGCCTATCTTTGTGCTTAATTTTTGTATTTGCTATTATAAGATTATTTTCCACACATATTTCTATTATTCTTTTTTCGTTATTATTTAATGTTTCTTCTCCGTCTTTTCTCTATATATTCTTCTATTCCCGTATTCTTATTCCCAGCTTGGACATTTAGGTCTTTCATTATTATTACCTTTTCTCCACCATTATCTATTTATTGTTGTAGCTTATCATAAAATTTGTCTTTTCCCTTTATTTTGCATCCTCATTTTCCCCATAAGCCGTAACTATTGTCCATATTTTCTCGTTCATTTTAATTAGTATTCGTTCGTTTACATACCCATCTTGTATTACATATTTTAATTTATTAGGGGCAATTATTAATCTGACTTCTTTTTCTACTCTTTTCTTTATATCCATTCCTGACCTCAGTATCCAGTATCCTTTATATATTTTCTTAAACCCTTTTCCTTTCTTTTTTGTTTCTGTGAGTATTTTTATTATTCTTCCGAGCATTTCTATATTTTGCTAAATAATTTCTTCTACTAGCTCTTCTTTCCCCGTACTGCTTAATCTCATTATGTTTATTACCCTTTGCTTCAGTTTTTATTTCTTTCCTTATATTTGCATATTCTTTTCTACACATATTTTTTCCCTCTCCCCGTTATTTTCACCTCTTTTGCATTGGCTTTTTCTTGTCTTTGTCGTCATCGTTTGATCCTTCCCCTTTAATATTTTTTAATTTTTTGGATTATTGTCATAGTAATTACTCCTCTTCGTATTCACCATACTATATTTCTCTACGTTTCCATTTTCTTTAATCGGCGATCTCTGGCTTATCGTCCTGCCTTTTTTCATTATTTCTTCCTTCCTCATATTTTCGTTGTTGTTCTATCTCTTTATGGTTTGATTTTTTGTTTAATTTGATCTATAGTGTATATTTCATCGTTTATTATAAGTTTTTTTTATCTATTATTACATTGTGTCCTTTTGATCTAACTTTCTTCATGTATGGAATTAGTATTTTTCTTGGTTCTTGTACTTTTTTGCTGTAATCTTCAGAAATCCAAATATTTTTTCCTTATAGCTTTTTTGCCACTTTTAATACTTCTATTTTCTCACTCCAAGTTCCAAATTCTATCAAAATTGGACTAATATCTAACAAACCGAATCTTCAAAATTCACAAGTTCTCAACCACCAGACAAAATAAAATACTGGTTTATAAACAGGTGTTACGACCACTATGGATTTACGGTATCCAGTTATGAGACTGTACAAAAAAAGTAATTATGCTTATATTCAGAAACTTCAGAACAGGATTTTGCAAAATGTAAACATCGGGAACTCCAAGTGGAAACATAGATATCCAAATCTAGAATCTCTATGGCCTCTAACCAACCAATATCTTATCCGCAGTAAAGTATCATAAAGTAATGAAAATCAGACTAATTATAATGCAAGTATAGTCACGACAAGGTCTGCGTGTAATATGTTTCAGAAGCTTGGATAGACCGATAGAAACACCAGAACTAATAATCTTAGTAATTTAGAAACGAAATGTTAGTTCTCTTAAAAATCTCAATTGTTAAATTAAAAAATGTGGGCATGATTTCTTTAATTATTTTTATTTAAAACAGAAGTGTTTTTCATACTATGTAATTTTTAAAAAGTCATCCATAGAATTAAAAGCTTTTAAAAAGTGAATTACAGTTTTTTTATATTTTTATTTATTTTATTAATTCCCGCGAATTTGTCCTAAACATTCATTTGTAATAAATCACTAAGTAATTATAAATTAATTGAAAATTTCAATATTTGTTATTCATTAATTATCATTATTGTTCTCTAGTTTCTCTCTTCATATTTATTTTTTTTCTTGCGAAACAAAGATGTCTTAAATCTTCACCTGACTGCAGAGTTGTTTTTATTGCTTATCAATAATTGTATTTACTATAATCTTAAAGCATTTCTACCGTTTACATTATTGTGTTAATACATTACTGTTAACATTTAAATAATTTAAAGAATATCTCTATTTATGACATGTTAAACTATAATGTTTTTCACTATATAGGCATATGATTTTGTGCTTTCTCCGATTAAACAGCGTTAATAGTTTCTCCTACAGCAAATTATTAGTTTTTTATGTATGTAAATGACTTAATTCCACTCATTCGAATCTCTCTAGCGCAGCATTGTAATTAATCATGCTAAATTCAGGGCCCACCAGGGCCGCTCGGTGAAGTAGGAGAGCCGGGTCCACCAGGCCGGACAGGTCCTCCGGGCCCACGAGGGGAGAGAGGCGAATACGGCAGGCCGGGACACCCCGTATGTTGCAAAAGGACAGGCTCGGAACTGATACAATAACACCATTTAATTGCAGCGTACTTGTACACCCTTGCACGTCTAATCTATTTAAACCAAGCAATTTACGTGTAATGAATTTAATTTTAACAGACACCAGGCACTAATGCGTAGACTAACACTTTAACAGGGGAGACCAGGACCGATTGGGCCCCTCGGCCCCACTGGGGAACCGGGGATTCCCGGCTTTCCGGGCGCTAAGGGAGAGCGAGGCTATCCGGGCAGGCCTGTATGTTGATAAATTAATTATGCATGTGTTAATAAAGTCAGTAATTGTAATTAAACTAAATTCAATTAGTTAACAGACAACAGTAGTAATAATTAAATATTAATTATATTCATAAAGAAAAATATTTGTTTAAAAAAAATATGTACAGGGATCGCCTGGTTTACAAGGATTGCCAGGAATAAGGGGATTTCAAGGTCAAGCGGGACAACCGGGAGCACCTGGAAGAGATGGAACACCAGGAACAACAGGCGAAAAGGTATAAATAATTTAAGTAAAAGTAGAAATCGTGTTATGACTTGAATTCATAGGGAGACCCTGGCACAACCGGAATCAAAGGTGAAAGAGGCAGTGATGGCATACCCGGATTGCCAGGACCAGAAGGCCCAGCTGGACCAAGAGGCTTTCCTGGAGTGGGAAATGCTGATGGAGCTTCACAAGGGCCGGCCGGCCCACCAGGACCTATAGGTGCTCCCGGGCCGCAAGTAATTTATGTCTTAATATTTTCTTATTTTTGAAAACATTAAAATATCAACGTCTAGGGCCCTGCAGGGTTAGAGGGTGCAAGAGGACCACGCGGATATCCTGGAGAAACTGGATCAGCCGGCCCTGCTGGAAGGGATGGTTCAGCTGGCCAAAGGGGATTAAAAGGCGAACCAGGCGAATCGGGAATACAAGGACCGAGAGGACTACAGGGATTAACGGTACAAAATTATAAAAATAATAACAAGATATTGTTATAAAAATCATTTTAAAGGGACCTGCAGGACCACCTGGCGCTCCAGGAATTCAGGTGGATGGCGTTAGTACAGCACCAGGTATTCCAGGTACGCCTGGAGCTCCTGGAGAAATGGGTTTACCAGGTTTTCCAGGTCCCAAAGGAAGTAAGGGAGAACCAGGTGAAACTGGAGAACCAGGAAGTGCAGGGGAAAAAGGTATAACACAATATTCCAACAGATGGATATATTATTTTAAAAAATTAAGGTGAACGTGGTGCTTCTGGCCTTCCTGGAAATGATGGAATAAGAGGTCCACCTGGTCGGGAAGGACCTCAAGGAATTCCAGGATTTAAAGGAGAACCTGGATTTATCGGGCCACCTGGAATTCAGGGCGCTAGTGGATTAATAGGGTTGCCCGTATGTAACACAAACTTACCGTTAATAAGACTAATGATTATTTTTACAGGGACCTATAGGAATTTCCGGCCCTCCTGGCATTCCTGGATTAAAAGGTGAACCTGGCGAACCGGGTCCTCCAGGTAATGATTTTGGTATAAAAATCTCAAGCTTAGAAATATAGAAAGAAACTTTAGGTACATCAGGAGCAACAGCGGGGGCGGGTGAACCAGGTCTTCCTGGACCACCTGGTAAACCTGGTGATCCAGGGAGCGATGGTGAAAAAGGCGAAAGAGGTTTTCCCGGATTGCCTGGTCTAACTGGTGTTCCAGGTCCAGAAGGCAGACAAGGGCCAGAAGGTATTCAAGGAAAAGAAGGAGAAGTAGTACGTCATTTTCTATTTTAAGTAGATTATTGCTATAACATTTATTTATTTTAGGGCCCTCCGGGACCACGAGGTGAATTAGGTCGGCAAGGCCCTTTAGGTCCACCTGGACAGCCTGGAAAAGATGGACTTCCTGGATTGGTAGGCAAACCAGGACGCAAAGGTGATCAGGGGGAAAGAGGCGAACAAGGGCCTGTCGGGCCAAGAGGTCTACCTGGCAACATGGGAACAGCTGGACTGCCAGGCCCTCCGGGGCACACCGGGTTGCCAGGTCTAGAAGGAAAACCAGGTCCCGCTGGACTAACTGGTCCCGCGGGACCAGCTGGAGATTGCTCTTGCGCGAACAACTTAATAATAGATGGATCAGGGGGATCGGGAGTTCCGGGGTTGCAGGCCCCAGAGGATACCCTGGACCTCCCGGAATGGTGAGAAAAATGTTTTAATCAAATAAAAAA
This sequence comes from Sinelater perroti, assembly GCA_036346155.1. Lineage (NCBI taxonomy): Eukaryota > Metazoa > Arthropoda > Insecta > Coleoptera > Elateridae > Sinelater > Sinelater perroti. The sequence goes on along the minus strand of JARFIY010000303.1, from coordinate 1,554,760 downwards.
ATTGACCCTGTTAACACTATCTTTTAAATTTTTTTATCTAACCAGTGAAATAATTGTAAGCTTACAATTACAATTTTATCAGCCAGGTGAACGAGGAGCTTCTGGGGAAAGAGGACCAGAAGGACCAAGTGGCTCTCCCGGGATGCCTGGGAAAGAAGGCCCACCAGGAGTACCAGGGCCACCGGGCCAAAGAGGACAGCCCGGAATGCCTGGTCTTCAAGGACCACCCGTAAGTAAGGCGGAAAATTTGATATTTAAATAGAGCAACACATATAGAACTTCTTAAATCAGAGAAAGAATATCTAGGCGTTCCTGGTAACACAAAAAGTAATATTTATAAAAAGAAAACGAGCAACATAAATTTCAGATTTAAAAGATGAAGAGTACAGCAAAAATAATGTATTCGATTTTTTGATAGGTTATTCGCTTATCTTAAATAGGCTGAGTTCTTCAAATTGGATTTATGTCCCATTAGATAATTAAATTCTTCCAAGTTGCTGTTTGGTGGCTCTTAGAATCAGAGTATGTACCGGCAAGCGATTCTTTCAAAATACAATGTTCCTGCAAGTCTACCAAATATTTATTACAAATTAAAATACCGAAGAAAATAAAGCAAATAAAAAATCTACTACTACAAACATATCCATATTGAATTGCTACTGGAATAATTTAAAATCACTAGTGTTTCTCCTAAAATCCTACGCCACCTTAAAGGTAAATCAGCCGCAGCGATTTTACATAATTACTCATGTATTGTTATACCGATTTAGTGATCAAACATTTGATTATTTATGCTCTTTATATTTACACATTGTATTTTCTGGTTCTACTTAAAGAATTGAAATTGGAGAGTAGTATGGGAGTATCTGTATGTTACCTTCAAGTCAAACATTGGGCTTTAAATGAATTTTTCGATATTTATGGCTGCAATTCCATTCCAAGATCAGAACTATGAGCTACATGTGGTAAGACCTCAATTCTATCCGCTTCAGCAAGTTTCTCTATGGTCTTTGTGGCACAATGAGTGAGCGTCTTAAAGAAGAGCACTTTTGTGGTTGATCAAAGTTGGATACTATTGCATTAAGACTTCATAAACATGTCTCAGTCGCAAGGAACCTTTTTATAACGTGGTACGTGAATATAATGGCTTTAAGTGAAAATGTTGAATTTACCGCTATGGTAATGATATTACAAAATATAACAATTCAAAAAAAACTTCAAAAGCATAAGAAAAAAAGGGCAATGTTTGCATTCAAAGAACATTGCATGATTATCAGATTCTTCAATTAAAGAAAGCTCATCGCCATTGAAGAAATGCGAGATTGCTGCCAGTGCTCACAAAAAAATGATAACCATGTTTTAGAACAAAGGTATTCTATCGCCAAACTCATGAAGATGTGTAACGAACAAAGCTCTTCCTCGTATTCCCAAAAAAAGTAGAGAATCATGTTCACTTTTTCAACAACTTCAAAGTAATTCCTGCTCCGTTCTTGCCAAGCAATCCGTTTCTGTCAACCTGTATGTGAATCTCCACTCCCGTAGATGACCAAACAGTTGCATGCTCAACTAGTTTGAAACTCAGGTTGAAAATCAGTCGACCCGTCTGCAGTGAAATTTTTTAAGTCGTTGTGGATCTACTCGTTTGTAACATAGCAGGGGGCATTAGTAGTGGCTCTTAATATTTTTGACTGGCATCATTGGATGATTACAATATTTGATTTACTGGTACATTCCCATAATTCAATTATGTAAATACATAAGGGATAATTATGGTTTTATAAAACAAGCTTATTTTCCAATGACAGATAAGATTTCTCTCCTAATAACCAAAACATTTCTTTTGTTTCATATCCATTTGTTTTCTTGTCTTGGTAATGTGTTGTTTCCAATTTAGTTTGTTATTTAGGTGGATGTCCAAATATTTGAACAAGGCTACCTAAGTAATTTCTATGTTATTTATATAAATCGGTTGGTATAGTTCCTTACGTAGCGTAAAAGTCACATGGGGCGACTTTTGCTCATTTATTTTAATCACCATATCATCTGCAAACGTTCCCAGTACAATGCTATCCGTCGTTGGAAGATAAGAAGTGAACAATAATCCTAAGACACTGCCTAGAAAGACTAATGGATTGCCCTTCTTAGGATCCTTTCCAAATTTTTGAATTAAAATTATTTCTATTTTTAGTTTGTCTGTCTAATACTGTACTCGAAATATTGCTTTGAATAGATATGTAAGCAGCACTATATCTTTTCTGGGCAATCCTTTCAAGATCCTCACAATAATGAGATCCATTCCAGGTGCTTTTCTAGCGTTTAAGTATTGTTTCTCTTTCTAAAGTGCATCAGATGATACTGGTTCAATTTTTGGTATTGGCGTTTGTAGATAGTCGGGAATTTATTCGTTTGGAACATTAGTGTAAGGATGAAAAACTTCAAGATAATTCGTACACTTCAGACTTTTCTTAATCTCTTGGCTCATTGTACCCGTGCTGTTGTTTCTCAATATATCAGACTTGTCATCGTTGGTTTACTGAAGGATTTAAAAGGTTTCCAAATAGTTATTGTAGCGACTCAAACTTATATTATAACTTTTGAGCGATTCTTCATTCCAAGATTTTAATTTTGCTCAAAGTTTGTTGCTTATGCGATTAAATGTATTTTGTCAAATAGAGCGTTTCTTTGATTTCTTTGTCATTTTGTTCTTATTCTTCTCTTTTCTACTACTAGTTTCTAATGGAATGTTTGTTGTGAAAATTAATTCTCTAATGAGCTTACTGTAACATGGCACAGAAAGGATTATATTTTGCAGAATACGATCATCAGATGAGGAATAATGCATATGTAAACTACAATCTACTTATTACTTAGGTTTGAACAGATAAGAAAAGTTTGAGGAAGGTCACTGTATAGTTATCAAAATCACAATTTGTTATTATATCTCTTTGAGCATAGCTTGGAAAAGCAAAACACCTATAATTTCATCATTATGAAAAAGAACTAATTTGGTTGTGGTACAGTATGGATAAAAATAATTTTTGCATAAACTATTATTAATGCTAAAATGATAGAAGGTATAATAGGTTCCATATTTACGTTTGTTCTGACATGACATATTTTTGTTAGAAAACATACAAGAACTAAATTTTGTGGTAAAATAAGATTCTTACCAAATGCCATTCTAAATACACTTCCTTGAAGTTAAACGCACCTGCAAAGCGAAACTTGCTAGGATTGGTTCCAAAGACGAGCTTCCACTTCCACTTTTTATTCACCACTAAATTTACAAGATGTTTAATACTTATAAGTGAGAGAATATTTATAGCACTAATACATCTATTGGTTCAGATAATTATCCAATACAATATATATAAAGAAAATATTATTATACTATATTTTTGGTATATACAACTTACATATTTGTTATAAAACTTACAAGTAAAAACAGTCAATACTACCTGCAGAGTCAAAACTAAAAAATGAATATTATGCAGCATTAGGTACTCAAAATAATTATACTACACAGTCTTGTCAGATGCTGCCGCTTTCGCAAGCTGCGCTTCTTCAACTAGCTTCTTGACGAGGGGGCCATGCAAATGAGGACTGAGGCTGATCTTGCTCAAATTGGCATTTGCATACTTCTTTCGAATGGCCTGGAACTTCGACTTCTCCATTTTTACCAGAAAGTAGGCCAGTTTTATCACGACCGGCTTGATGTCAGAGTACTTGTATGTGGAATAGTATACCATAGTTTTGTTCCAAACTTTAGAGGGGTCTGATACCTCATTCAAAATGCTCATTGATAGGCAGGAAGCAGCAGCAGCCTGAACAGAAGGGTTGATATGGCACAGTTCATATTCTAGTAAAAATATCTCCAGCAAGTATTTGGCTAGATTGTGATGCTCTGGTTGTACACATGCAACTTTGTTGTAGCGCCGCAAGAAGTGTAAGGCCAAGGGGCGGCCCAAGCACCATTTTAGCTTCGACAAAATGTCTAGTTCCATCCTTAAAATCTGCGAATGTGTGAATGTGTTGTCGCATATGTACACAAAGTCATTAATTTCGGGCATGTACATTTCCTCATACTTGCCTGCAATCAACAAAGCAGTTATCCCAACTAACTGCAGCGTTTCACGTCCAATATTATTGTTCAGCTGTAAGTAGCGATCGACGATTGCAACAGACAAGTGCAGCGTTTCTAACAGAAATTTGAAGTTGACATGCACATCTACCATCCAGTTAATTAAAATGCTACGCATGCGAGGAGTTGAGCAATGTGTGCTCAAGTAGTTTTCACGTATTTTATGGTCAGACTCTAATGAGCGGAAATAGCTAAAGATGTCTTGAATGTATTCCGTAACTAAAAATGGATCGTCCTTATCTTTAGCATCCGCATCGATGATGCCCAGTTGCTTGCTAGAATATGAAACATCCTCGCCAATTTTATAATCATTGCCTGCACGAGCAATGTGTTTTGAAAGGGCGCTTTCTTCACACTTCAACAAACAATCCGGTTTAGATTTGGTGGCCTCTTTAACAGCTTTCTTTTCTGTTACCACACTGTTGGTTGCAGTCTTGTTCGATGGGGCAGTTTTCAAAGTAGGCTTCTGTGTCTTACTGAGCACCGGTTTAACATCTGGTTTCGAAACAGCCTTTTTATGAGCGTTGCTCTGATTAACATCTTGGCTGTTTAGTTTATTCCCTAATTCTCCAAGAACCGATCGTTTGGTCACTAATGGTTTCGGTGCTGCTACCTTTCCAGGACGTTTGTTCAAATTCTCTCTGTTCGGCAGGTTTGCCTCGACAATGCGTTGGCGTAAAGACATCTGCAAGCAACAGCATCCGTTGGTTAGGAATTCAAATTTACATGCAAGGCATTTAAAAAGCTAACCTCACTCAAACGCATGTTGGTCTGAAATTTATGCGGCGAACGCTCGGCAATCGGGCAATTTAAAATTTTGAGTCGATATAAAAAGATACAATCACCCGCATGCGCCAATTTCGAGAAATTCCGAAATTTTCGGGACTACATCAAAACGACCGTTACAAAAAGTTGCCCGAGGAAGCTGCTCATTCTAGCCGAACGCGCCCGTCGGGGCCACCAAGCACAGTGCAAATCGATCTCGCTTAAGTTTTAATTGGGTAATTCGTGCAAAACTTACCATGTATAATTAAAAAAACTGGCAATAAAACGAAATTCTTGAGCGCTGTTTGACATCTAAGCGCATTTGTTCAACTGCTAGCCATTTGTTATCGTCCGCGCCGATTGGCCGTCTCCTTCTGGCAGCAGTGACGTTTCTAACCGTTTTATGATGGCGCGAAAGTCAAATATTTGTCGGATGCTTCACCGATGCAGCGCCAACGCTTTTCTACATTTTCACTAATGGAGATCATTATATAACTAAGCCAAAATAAATTTTGAATTATTAACAAATTTAGTACAATAATTGTGACTTAAATTTAAATGAACAGTTTATTAAAATGAAATTGTTAATTTTTTTTTATTATACGTCGGCAGTTTAAAACATTTTGCAACCAACATCTATAACGGAGCACTACAACTAATAGTTCTACACCCTTTAATACACCATATAATAGAAAATCGATCTTTCAATTTCCTTGTCGTTCAAAGTAGACGTATTAGAAAGTTTTTTTTAAAAATAAAAATAAAATAAAAACCAGATGAATTCATAAATTTGTTCAACAAATCTGTGGTAGTGTATTGAATGAGCACCGAGTAAAAACATGTCAATTTGCTAAAACCATAAGCATCTTAAAATAGTGAATATGTCATTTTCTGCTTAAAGTCTACAAATCAGAAAGTTTTATTCAACGTGTATGCTGCATTTTCTAACAAATTTTTCGAGGCGGTTTAAATTATTTTAAAAAGATTCGAACTAATTTTATGCGTTGATCCCTAACCACATATGAGATCTAATTCTATTACCATATACCATTAAAAAACGATAAACATAAACCGGTTGTTCTGTAACCAAAAAAAAATAAAGGCAGTTTTTAACGAAAAGGTCTGGAATATAATAAAATTTTCTTCGACTTCCATCAATAGTGGAACCTCTCTATGTTAATCACTACGCAACTACCACAAATCGTTCAACTTATGGAGATTTTTAATTTATTAGGGTTTAGTTCTAAGAAATATAGAAATGTTAATAAAGGAGTCAGATAAAACATCACTGTATTATAATCTTCTTCTTCTTTCTCTTCTTCAGCGTATCCCTTGCTACCCTATACGGGTGTCGGATATTCCTTTGAGTTTCATCTATCCAAGCTTTCCAATTCTTTCGGTCCTGGCTCATACTTTTATTTTGTTTTGCGTTTTCTCTCTAAGGTGTTCTATTTTGGTAATTTAATCCGTCCAATTTGCCTGGATCGTTCTCTATTTCTTTTACGATTACTTATAGCTTCCGTAATTTTCTTTGGTAGTCTTCCACTAGCTATTTTATAGAGATGGCCGTACCATTCTAGTTATCTTCTTTTTTTTTGTCTCAAATTGACCCCTGTTGTGCCGTATTTCTGATGTCCTTTTGTTCTTTATGCAATCTAGTTTTGTTTTATTTGGTATATTCTTTAGGATTTTCATTTCGGTGGCTATCAATTTTGATTTGTATTTGTTTTGGGTGGTCCATATTTCACAAGAGTAAAGCATTATTGAAGATAGGATAGTATTATATATTATTATTTTGTTTTTTACTAATTTCTTTTTTCCAAAGATGGTTTTACTCAGTGAGTGCTATGCCTTGTTTGTCTTTTTTGTTTTAGTAGCTATTTCTATGTCAATTCTACCATCATTTGTAAACGTGCTTCCTAAGTATTCTATCGTCGTAACCTCCTCCCATATTTTTTCCTTTATAATTTAAATTGTATGATGTAGCTATTACTATTTTATTAAAGTTTATTATTAACTTTCGAAAGCCCGTAAGGTGTAGACAAAAGTTAATGCGATCGCAATCTGGTCTGTCTTTTGCTTTGTGTGGTGTGTATACCTGTCGGCGCGATATTTCCGGAAATACTTCACCGATTCACTTCACATTTGGTCAGTAGATAGATTATATCGGTGTCTTCCTCAGCATTGAATTTCTCTATTTTGTCTGTCCATATATTTAACATTTTTGCATTATTTTATTATCTGCCAATAATATTATATCATCTGCATATAGTAGTGCATCGATTCGTATAGGTATCATATTTTTGTAGGGTAATATAGTTTCCAGACCTCTATCTCTTTCTCTAACGTTCTTCAATATTCTGTCCATAACTATTATAAATAGTAGCGGGCTCAAGCTACGTCCTGGTTTGATTCCTACTTTTAGTTCGATCTACTATCACTTATTTGTACCTTTGCTTTGGCATTCATATATACACTGCTGGTCATTTTTGTTAGTTTTTTCGGCGTCTCTATTTTTTCCAAACAGTCGTTTAAGACTGATCTTTGTACTGCATCAAAAGCTACCTGTATGTCTATACAACCTAAAACAATTTGTTTACCTGTTTGCATTTTCTTCTCTATTAGGTTTCTTAGGATATAAGTGTTGACATTTATTTGTATGCCTAACCTAAAAGCTTTTTCTTTTTCCAATTTATTTTCTATACATCTTTTAATATTTTGTTCTACGATTCTATATATGTTTTATATGTCACTGATAGACATGCTGCTCGGTAATTTTTAAGGTTTATTTTATCCCCTTTCTTATATACAGGAAGTATTAAATTATCCTACTCTTTAGGTATTTTATTTGTCTTCTATGCTTCTATGTACATTTTCCAGATCCAGTCTGTTGCAGTATCTCGTAGCCACTTAATTATCTCTTGTTCTATACTGTTCTCTGCATAAGGCCTTCCTGTTTTGATTTTGGTTATTGCTTCTATTACTTCTTTTCTATTTATATTCGATCCATCTATCTTATCTGCGGGTGGTTCTTCTTCTACTATTCCTATATTTTCGTCTCCATGTTATTCATCTGTATCAAATTTTTCAGCAAAGAATTCTTTTAATATTTCAGACACCTCTGCCACCTTTATTAGAAGTTTATTGTTTTTATTTCTCTTAATTCTTTCTTACTTTCCTTAGCAAGTCTTTGATTTTATTCCAAAGTTTCTGTTGCAAAATTTTTCCAATGTTTTCTTTTTAGCATTTTTCACTAGTTCTTTCACTTGTTTATTTAGTCTGTCGTAGTTTATTTTGACTTCATTTTTCCTTGTTTCTTAGTATCTTTTCCATGTAAATTTCTTCTGTTTAACAATAAATTCCACTTTTCATTCCACAATCTTGTTCGTTTACTTCCTTCCTTTCTTTATTTTTTTTTTGTTCTGCATATTTCACTTCTGTTCTTAATATACTCTCTTTGAATACTTTCTGTAATAAATTATTCAAAAACAGTTACTTTGGCATTTAAATGTAAATGGTTTTGCAAACAAAATTATGTTGTAGTTGAAAGTGTCGTTTCTACTTGCTTCATATCCACAAATATGGTTATGTTTCATTTGCGCCACCTAAACATGCAAACAAAGTTTATTGTAACACATTGCAATCCAGAAATTAAGCTTGTTTTTCAAGGCAACGTAAAGCTTACCTGTGTCGTCACCACTCTCGCCATCTGTACTTGTAATTATAGACTTCAAGATTTCCTCTTTGTTGCCAATATTTTCAATACTTTGCAGTTGTTGTCATACATGTCCATGTCCTCTATAGGCTTGAGGTCATAAGTTATAATGACGGCAGGATCCAGTTCTTGAGTAGTGCTATTCAGCTCCTCCGGTTGTTCAACGGCGAATCCACATCTCAAAAAAACACTGGATTGTGTGACTTGGACTTCCTTCCAAGCTTTTGAAACGTATTGTACTGGATCCGATGAGTTTATTTTTTAGAAACTTTGTCTGCATTATTAGCGTGGTTTATTCTCGCTACTGATTTTTCTAGCAAATGCTTCCGGCATGACTTCTTTCACGCTCAATAATACTCTAATCTAAAGATCGGTAGTAACTAATAGTGGGGTGAGGGGGTTAATTTACTCAAGTTTTTATTGCATGGTTTGATGCATTATCTTACAGCAGCAGTATATTCCGTCCAGCCTTCTTCATTTGAGCATTAAGTATTACAAATAATTCCGTAAATATAATCTAACCTTGGGGTTTGACCGCCAGTCATCAGGCAAATATTTTTATGCCACTCGCAATTTTTTAAAAATCCGAGGATTTTTTGCCTTGCAAATAATCAGAAGTTTAATTTTCTCCCCATAACACTACAGTAAAACAAAACACTGCGCTTTCTTTAACCAGTTTGCCTCCCTTACAACTTTAATTTTTAAATACCAAAGTTTTTCTTGGTATTTGCCTATAAAAATATTCTACAATTTAAACCCAGAAATCAAGTCTGGGATTCTTTAAATACAGTCTTGGACTACACCTCCATCCTTGATGACTGGCCACATATGCTTTTGGCCTGTATATTATGTCTTATAGTGAACTTTTCTAATCATCCGTTACCTGCATTAAACTCCGGTTGCGTACTGATGGGTTATTCTTTCCGGAAATTTATTAAAAAACTGAAGTTTTTTGTTTACTTCCTCGTTTTCTGTTTCCTTGGTTTTCATTTTTTTTCTTCTTGGCAATTGTTAGCAAAGGCCTAAATAATTTCATTCTTTCTTTTTTTTGTATTGGCTATGGTAGCTATTGCCACACTAAACTTTTTACTGACTTCTCTGTAACTAACACTTTTATCCAAACAGTCCAGCAACTTCTTTTTCTTCTTCACTGTTAATTGGTTCAAAACATTTTGTTTGTTTATAACCTGATGGTAAAGAAGGAATAAGCAAAACATGTTTACTTTAAAAACTCGAAAAGAACTACATGATGAAAGACAAAAATTTAGTAAAAGAATAATTGGGATTTTATAAAACAATAGAGTATATTAGGGATAGTTCCCTTCAAACTGAACACTGAACTCTTCTTGACAGACATACAAGAGGCCTACACAATAAATGTAATATTGACGAATATTTTAATGTTAAAGCATCAGAACTGACCGTTCAACTTACAAGATAGGAAGATGTTCAACTCATTGCTTATTTTTGCTAGAAGAACCAAATTTTGTAACTAGCAGTGTTCAACTTAAAGCGGTGATCAACTTGAGATGTTCCACTGTACTTCCAAAACAAACAATTTTTAGCTGAATAGAAATTCTTGTCGAATGAAGACATTTATAATTATAATTTAGTAAATTGTGCTTTACATAAAAAATTTTAAACGAAATATTGCTTTAGTAATTACTTTACTTAGAAATTCCTTATTTGTGAGCTAGCGCCAATAAAAATATTTCAGGATGCTTTAGTAGTATTAAAGTTCTAGGTTCTATGTTGCCTTTTCCATTTTGCAAAATAAAGTTGGAAAAGCACAATTGTCAATTTATTGAAATTATTTAAATGAGAAGAAATGAGAGAAAGTTGGCAAGACTAACATAATAACAAAGACAACGACTATATATATTTACGTAGAGAAACAGAAAGAAGAAGAAGAAAAAGAATCAAATCGTTAAAGAGACAAATATTTTTCACAACGCCAAGAAGAGTATAGTAATTATAATTACTTTTTCAAACAAATGTGATGAACTCAAATTTGACCTACGCCTAATAGTCGTTGTGTTGTCTACACTCCCCGATTAATTTTTTTATTAGTACTTACAAGCATAATTTACTCGTGACTTTTGAACAAATCTTTTGTTCTTCTCTGGTTTTGACTATGTCTTGTTCAAGTTCATGGTGTGCATCTCGTCCTCAATTTTCCTCTCCTTCTCTTTCCTTCTATGTCTCATATTAGTACTTGTTTACTTTGTTTGATTACGCAATTTAATAAATTTTTAATTGGTTCTCTCTTTCTATCCTACGTATGTTTTGACTAAGATCTTTTTCAAAATTTTTAGACATTATTTTTCTTTGTCATTTAGTTTTCACAGTTTATTGCCATAATGTACTACTGACCGTACCACTGTTTTATATATTATTTTTGTGTTTTGGGGTATATTATTCAACAATATCATACACCTGTTTTAATGCTTCATCACATTTCGGTTCTTTAGCAAGTCTTTCTTGAATTTCAGCTTTTCCTTTGACTTTGAGATCAAATGTAACTCCTAAGTAATTAAAGGCCTACTTTTCCAGCCCTGTAGCCCGGACCATCCTTTAGTTTAAGTCTTAGTTTCTGGTCTGTGCTGATTGAGCATTTTTAACTCTTAGTTTCATAAATTTTGTTTCATCCTTATTAATCTTCAGTTCTTTATACTTAGCTGCGCATTCTGATTCACTTAATGCGTCTAGTAACTTTCCTTTCGCTCTTTTCGTGATAGCGATTTCACCAATATATGCTAGACATTAGTTATTATAATTTAAAAGCACCCCATTTGTACATATTCTTAATTCATACGAAGCTTGATATAGCTTACCTTATGTAATGAGGTCGTAGACTTGAACGAATACAATAAATACTATTAGTAATACTAAATTGAGCTTTGGGCTGTTTTTTTGTAGTTGCTTTATTATAAAAATTTGCTCTTTGATTGATTCACTTTTTCTATTGCGCATTAGTAGTTACCAACGTTATTTTCTATTATTTTGTTACCCTTGTTTTTATTAACATGAAATATTATTTCTCTATAATTATAACTGTTGTGTATTGATGTTAGCAACACTTTCTTCTATTGCTTAAGTATTCTTTCTTCTTTGAAAATGTTTATTCCCGAAGCTCTCTGATGCCTGGCGGGTGGTCTACTCAGTCACTAAAAATAATTGAGTACCTGCGTTCACTCGAACAAAGGGTAATACTGGCGGTCGTTTAAGGCGCGGTGCTTGCCACATCGCCCCGCACCAGAGATGGTGCGCGACGACCGGGCACATTGAGTAAACATATGAGAGCCTTAACCTTTTCAGTTTTCAGGCCGTGCTTCAGGCTTACCATTTTATTTTTCCTGCTGTTTTTTATTTCTTTTTATTACTTTTTGATTTATTCTTGACTCAATAACTTAAATTGTTTCTCTTGTTATCTGCCTATAGAGATCTTGTCTTTCTTTTTTTTTCAACATTTAATACTTTTTTAAATTGCCATTTCGAATATTCTAGTTTCTCTTTAATGTATCTAATTAGTTTCCTTTTTTTCATTATTTATAAATATTGTTCTTGTATAATGTTAAACATCTTGAAAACGTTCTCTTGTTTGACTCTCTAGGTAATCCTTCTCTATATTTTTTAGAATTGTCTTTGATTTTGTATACAATTTTCTTTGCTACTATTTTGGATTCTTGGAATACCTCTTCATTTTCTGTTTCTTTTCTGTAGCCATTTTGTTTTTAATTTTTTTGTTTCTTGTCGAGCCGTACTTTCTCATTTTGTTCCATTTTTCTTCCACTCTTTCAGGTTTTCTTTGTGAATTTTATTCTTACTGTTTTCATTCTTTGTTGATGTTGTACGCTATTTAATTTGGCTTTAACTAAAATACAATTGCCATTTACATCGACTTTTCTATAGCTTCTTATATCTATTATATTTTTTATGCACTTACTATCTATGAACATATGGTCCATTTTATTAATAATTCTAATATGTCCTTGTTTTTATGCTCAAAATACGTTGTTGCTATTTCTATTTGTTTTTTTATCAAATTCTATTAATTTTCTTTTATATTTGTTAGATTTCTCATATTTGCTGTGGTTTCCTATTCTGGGTTTAAACACGCTTTCTTCCCTAGTTTGGAGTAATCTTTAATCTCAACTTTGATATCGTACCTAGGAATTCTATCGTACAATACATCTGTTTTAAACTCCTCTACAATCGTCTTTATTTTCTGTTTCTTTATTCTTTAAGAGCACTTGTCTGCTTCTCATTCACAGCATATATATTCTGCTAGTGATGGATTTAAAATAAATCACTTTCCTTCAGCATTCTTCTGCTTATTAGAAAACTTTTTTCTAAGATTCTGTTCTCCTTTTGACTTATGCTATTTCCCATAATTTTCGCTAAGTTTTGCAGTTGTCCTCCGCAAAATACACTTCTTACATTATATTTTTCTATATGCATTTATTTTTTGTTAATTAATATCCCGTTCTTGTTCCTTTTTCTTTAATCTCGCTGTTATGTTTATTTGTTCTGGATAGTTTTTGGAGGAGCCTTATTTTTTTCTAAGATATCCGTGTTTTATTCCAAATCCATTTGATGTCTTCTATTAATATTTTGTTGTCTTTTACGTTTTCTATTTTTTTTTTGTTATTCTACTTTTTATATTCGTCTCTCTTTAACTGTAATATAACCACTAATAAAAACCACCACTCTTTTAAAATCTCGCGATTTTTTTATCTTCCATCACTTTAATTTGCTCCTCAAAACGAGCATTTTTCCACAACGCATACATCCCGGTTAACTTTTCAAACAGACGCAGAACGAATATCTAGCTATGATTTTTGTTTAGCAAATTTTTTCACACTTCTGGCACGTATTATTTTGTGCAATTGTACAATAAAACATTACACATAATCTATGTTGTTTTTTTTATTTCTGTTTTGAAAAGGAAAGATTATTCTGTCGGACCCTGCATCTTCCACGGTTCTACAAGCTCTTTGCAAATAATAATTAAAATTTTGATTGGGACTTAGATACAGTTTTAAAAGGATTCCGTTTAATGCAAATTTGTTATGGATACCAAAACAATATGGCACTGGTATGTGTTTTCTAGAAATTGGTTTAAAATCTGGCTTAGATATAGTTTTTGTCTAATTTTCATATAAATGGCTGTTAGTACATGTAGGTATTGAACGAAATAATGAAAGAACTTGTGGAAGTCGAAATATCTGGTATTAACGCGGCGTCTGTCCAATTTTAGCACGCAATATAGCTTGAATTCCGGACGTAATAGACCAATACAAGTCGTGAATAGTTGTGAGTAGAATATAAAACCATTCTTCATGCAGCACAACTTCCGGCTCAGGTAGAGACGAAGGAGGTGGAAATCGACGCCGAACCCTGTTTTCCAAAACATCCTACGGACGCTCAGTGACATTTAGATCTGGGGACTGGGTGGATCAGTGAAGATGTTGAACTTCATCAGCTTGAGACCACTCTTGAACAGGGCTAGCGGTGTGAATAGGGATATTATTATTCTGGTATATGGCATTCCCGTCTGGAAATAAAATCTGTACCACTGGGTAGACCTGGTTACCCAAAATTTCTCTATACACTACTGCTGTGACCCGACCGCGTAATGTAACAATGCTGAATACCATGATATAACGCCCCAGACCATAACAGAGCTGCCACCATGTTTGACACTTGGACGACAGTCCATATCGTATCGAGGGTAAAGGATGACTCGTTCGACCAAACGACACGTTGCCAGTCCTCTAACGTTCAGTTTTGTGGGTATTGCTCCATGCCCGTTGCTTTTGAGCATTTGTGTCTGTTATTAAGGGCTTGGCAATAGCAATACGCCTGTGAGTACCCATTTTATGCAGTCCTCGCTTCAGTGTTTTGGATGGGGTGTTTAGGTGCTGATTAAGTTCTGTAGTCACTTTCTCGGTCGTTATTTTCTTCTGATTTAAAGCCTGGTGGTCCCTATTCTACAGCTTCGTCTTTCGACCACTATTATGCTTCGCTGACCATGTTTTACCGTACACTGTGTATGTGGTCAAGACCGTGGCTTGTGTTACACCGAATAACGTCGCTATTTATTTTTAAAACAACTATTATTATTATAAATTTAACTGTAAATATTAGTCTTTAAAAATATTGTAAACGGCAAAATCGACTTCTTTTACTATTCTTCATATCCTATACGCAGGCACACGAAAAAGATATATATGTATGTATAGGTGTATGTATGTATGTATGTATATATTATTAGATTATTAGATTATAAATAATCAGTTAAATTTATATGACTTATATGACGCAAAAAATCTTATAAGAACCATCATTTGATCATGCACTTTTTTTATTTTAATATCGTTTATATCTATGATACCAAAGTAAAGGGACTACAAATAAGTCTCCGCCGTTTGACAAAAGATGGTCCCACCAGTAAGTTATGGTTGAAATTGTCAGATGTAAAACGTCATATTGTAAGGTTGGACATCTGGCAACACCATAACCTTAAAATATTAGCGATTTTGTATCAGCATCACATAATTTTTGTTTGTGGGAAAATGTCGAGTTTTAAGCCGAATAAGCGTCATTTGCGGAAACTTTTGATTTACTTCTTTAATTTGAAGAAATCTGAAGGTGAGGCGCATCTATTGCTTGTAGAAGTATATGGTGAGGCTGCTTTAAGTGAAAGAAGTTGTCATAAGTGGTTTCATAAGTTTAAGAACGTCGAAGACAAAGAACGTAGCGGAAGGCCAAACGTGTACGAAAACGCGGAATTGAAAGCATTATTGGAGGAAGATTCCTGCCAAACCCAAGAAGAACCTGCACTTACATTAGGAGTGACTCAACAAGAAATTTCACATCGTTTAAAATCGTTGGGAATGATTCAAAAGCAAGGAAATTTGGTTCCATATGAACTGAAGCCGAGAATCGTTGAACGCCGATTTTGCACCGACGCTGCTTACCAAGCATAAACTAAAGAGGTTTTTGCATCGTATAGTCACTGGTGATGAAAAATGGATCTACTACGATAACCCAATGAAGAGGAATTGATGGGGACCACGTGACCATGCTTCAACATTTCCAGCCAAGCCGAATATTCCTAGAGAAAAACTCATTTGTTGTATATTTGGTGGGATCAGCTTGGTATAGTGTATTATGAGTTGCTTAAACCGAACGAAACCATTACTGGGGCTCTACCGAACACAATTGATGAGATTGAGCCGAGCACTCAAGGAAAAATGCGCCTATTCCCACTCCAGACACGACAAAATTATTCTCCTGCATGATAATGCTCGTCCACATGTTGCAGCGCCGATCAGAACCTACTTGAAAACACTCAACTGGGAAGTCCTACCCTACTCGCCGTATTCACCAGACATTGCTCCTTCCGATTGTCACTTGTTCAGATCGATGGCACGTGGCTTGCCTGAGCCACACTTTACATCATATGAAGATACCAAAAATTGGGCCGATTCGTAGACAGCCTCAAAAGATGAAGCGTTCTTCCGACTCGGTATCCGTATGCTGCCAAAAACAAGTAGTGGCTAGCGATGGATAATACTTTGAATAAAACATAAGGTTCCATTATTTCACAATTTTTGATAAAAAACGAAGACTTATTTGTACTCTCTTTAAAATATACTAAGCAAAAATTAGTGATTCAATATGGTACTATACGGTCTTTAAATAAATAAAATATATTTAAAAAACAACAATGAGGAATTGTAGAAGACTGTTTTGGAGCATTTTGCAGATAAAACTAGAATATTCTTTCAAGAGTATTAAAATGCTAATTTCGAGTTGTAATAAGTACGTTAAAAGATATGAAAGCCACATTGAAAAATAACCCTATTGTTTTACTCCTATCACCTCTGAAATTAGTTGGGTCGGAAACTTTTGGCACTTATTTTATAGCTATAATTCTTATATGTCATACATCTTAAATCCTCTTGTTTCATTTAATCATGTTTGTAGTAATTTGCTTTTATAAAGGTAAAAATACATGTAGACTTACTACTGTACACCACTGACGAGTTGTCTGAGCAGAACACAGTGCATAACTTGGTGATACTCGAAGCCGATTTCCTGAAAATTAAATTTGCTCGATACAACTTTGGCATTTTGGCACTATCCCACATAATTCAAAATTACAATATTTATAAAGAACATAAATTAACTCTTCTTTACAATTCAAATTATTAATTTATAAAAAAGCTATAAATAATTTTTTAATGGTAAAAAATTAAAAATTTAAAGATCAAAATTGTTGGCATTTTTTGTGTTTTTTATGAAAATTTATTATCTGTATCTTAAATAGTTTATTAAAACTAGTCATTTATTTTATTTACAGATATTAAAATACTTAATAGGAGTAATATTTATGTACACTAAAATATATATTTGTCAATATAAAACCACTGTATAACTCCGTTTATCTACCAAATCATTTATCTTATACTAGAACTGTTCACTTCGTTTTTCGATACTCGACTTTCCGTTACCGTTTCACTACATGCTATTTATACGAGGGTGTTCAAGTTCTGGGGTCTCCAATTTTTTTTCTGAATAAGTACTTACCCAAGAAAGTTAAAACTTCTCTTACTTCTCAACGTAATCTCCGTCTAAACCGAAGGTTTCCAAAGTGATTCCTACGGACAAGAGCGGATGCAGCTTTCAAGACAGGGGGAGTCATGTAGTCGAAGTCTAGTCAGGACAGGCTCCAATTCGATTACAATAATATCTAATTAAAAAGAAGCAGTATTTTATTGTTATACGTGAAAATAATTTTAATCGAACAACAAAATCAATTTTTCTCTTTTGTCTTCTCCCGAAACAAGTTATCACTATTCGACCTAGACCCAGCCCAGAGGGGGGTCATAATCCCAATGACCCTTCCCCCTGGATCCGGCCTTGCCTACGGGCCCCCAGAGGTTCTTGTGGGCGTTGAGGGGGTCTGTGGTAAATTAAAATTAATTTGGGGATGCGTGGATAACATCGGGGGTCCGCGAAAGGTTTAATGTAAAGTAAAACAAGAATTGTGACCCATCTTCATTATTATGAAAGTTAAAATAAATAGCAATAAATAAATCGGTAGCCATGTTTCTGGATTCTGGGTAATAGATAAGTATAGATAGGTTCATAAAATACAAATAATGACAAGCATCGCACGGTGGAACTCGGGCCGTATGCGGTCGCCTATCTATATATCTATGCATATTTAAACACGAACGGAATTTCGCCGCTAGATACAATAACTTGTCTAAAATATGACACTGTAAAAAAGTTGTGCATCTTATCAACAATTTAGTTCTGTT
Source organism: Sinelater perroti (assembly GCA_036346155.1). NCBI lineage: Eukaryota > Metazoa > Arthropoda > Insecta > Coleoptera > Elateridae > Sinelater > Sinelater perroti. The sequence goes on along the minus strand of JARFIY010000303.1, from coordinate 1,536,804 downwards.
TTGTGCATGATGTGAAGTGCATGCATCAAATTTTCTTAATTTTGAACAGTACTATTTTTTGTATTGTTACGAAGATGCTGTACGTTACGTATTAATTGTATAAAATTGATATCTTCTTGTATATTACATTTATTTAAGTAAAGTTATATTTTTGTTAAAGTTACTTAATATAATGGTTTTATTGTACAATATTTATCAATATTATATTTTTTTATTTGTTTATTTATATGATAATAATTGAATTAATTATTTTTCTTGAAAAACAAAAGATTAACGAAATGGCCCAGTGCGTAGAAAATTCTTTGTGTGAGTACTTAAAAACATCTGAATTCTCTATACAGCTTGATGAATCAACTTTGCTTGCAAACAAAGTTTTACTTTTAGCTTATGTGCGATTTGTAAAAAAAGAAAAAATTTCCAAGAATTGTTATTTGCCAAATGTTTGAAAACTGATACGAAAGGTGAAACAATATTTAATGAATTAAAAAGATTTTTCGAGGTAAAAGCTGGACCCTTGAGTAATATCCTCTCCGTTGCTACTGACGGTGCTCTGGCAATGGTAGGACGACACCAAGGCTTTCTGGCGTACTTAAAACAAGCTAGACGGAATGTAATATCTGTAACATATATTGTGTCATTCATCTACAACATTTACTCGCCAAAAACCTTGGCTCACTAGATTATGTCATTAGAGCAGTTAATAAAATCGAAAGGAATGTAGTCGAGGCAAATTATTAAAAAAGCTAAAATCTCTATTTTTTCTAGGTACACGTATCGAGACCTTTCGAGGCGCATTAGATTCGAAAAAACCTCAGAAAAAAATTGTCACACCAGATTTTGTTGTTATAATGCGAAAGTACATTTGTACACGCAAAAAATGCATTTATTTGACGCATATTGTGCAGGCCCAAAAGAATATTTTATTGCTCGCTTAGTATTCGCCGAAATAAGCTCAGTCCCGTTACTAGGAAATTCTTGGGCTCGCTGATCACGAATATGATGCTTAGAAAGTGCCCCGATGAATGTCGGAGGGCATAATCCTGGATCTGGGACGATTTTGGGGATTCATCTTAAATTTGTTTGTTTTCCGAGTTTAAACTGTCCATACGGGGGTTTCTGGCGTCACTGATAATGAATATGATGTTTAAAAAATGCCCCAATGCACTTTGGGGGAGGCGAGCATAATCCTGGGGATGGGGACGATTTTGGGGAATTACCTCTTTGTTTTTTTTGAGTTTAAACTGTCTATATAAGTGTTTTTGGGGTCGCTGATAACGATTCTGATTCTCAAATTAGGCTCCAATGCACAAAAGTAAAAAAAATTCCTGAGGCATTTTGGGGAAAAGATACCCTAGGGCACCAGGGTACGAGTAATGTTTTTTTTCATTTGAATATGATTTAATTTGAATTATTTTTTTTTAGATATTATTACAAAAAAAAATGTATTTGCACACAGACAACCCCGTCAAGTTGGTCACTTATCAGCAGTATTAAATAAATAGGAGTTTTCAAGTTTTTTTTTCAAGGTTTACAAACTTTCTGTTTTCAGTAAAAAAGTAAAAGTCAAGATTCGGTTTTCAGTAAAGAAGAAAATTGCGTTTCAGCGCATATGAGTGTCGGTTAAAACTGTTCGGTGAGGCGACCGATAATCGGGAAACCAGGATTAGTCAATTTGCAATTCAGCACACGGTATATATCTATTTGGAATAATGTAAAAAAGTCACAAAAATTGCCGTTTTCTTGAAAATTTGCATATGCAAGTTTTGCAGAAAAGTGGCACTTTTTTATATTATCCCAAATACCTACCGTTTCTGAATCGGAAGCTGCTTAATTCGAAGTTCTTGATTATCCGACACCTGAACGAAAATTTGGAGCCCAATTACAAAGTAGTAGGTTTCAGGGTCGCCTCAACTTGTTGCAAAATTTGCCAAAACTCACATGCGCTGAAACAGAATTTGCCGAATTTAAGTTTGCCGGATATGTTAGTTCCTATATAACGTAGAAAAATCCAATTCAGCATGATAGTCGTCAGATTTTCTGGAAAATTCCCGGAAAATGCTGAAAAATTGGGCCCTTGATTTCCAATTTGAAATAAAGTTTTTTAAGGTTTCTAGAAATTTTAAGGTTCTAAAATCAAAAGCAGGCTTTTCAGGTCTTGAAGGTTTCAAGGTTTGGTGGCCACCCTGTCAATACAAAATCTTATTTCCATTCCCAACGTAAGGTGCGCTTTCACAGCTTTGGAGTTTCTTCCAAGAAAAACTTCAGTTCACACATGATTTCGATTGCTCATGCCATGTCAGCAGCATTTCCTCGTTTAATTCTGTCGCCACTTTATATCGCTGTTTATATCGCTATTTGGCTCAAGCGAATTAGTAGATATTTGTAATGCAATAGGTTTCAGTTGTTTTTATAACAAAGCTCGCAATTATAAGATATCAGCAGCACCATAATGAAAAATTCTTTCAACGGATGGCGCATTCATCCAATTTGTATACGACTTTTGATGGCAAAGGAACATTCCATAGTTTAAAATCAATTGAAATTATTACACCTCCCTTAAGTGTCATGCCTAAGGAATCATTCCCGTGCTTAAAATTAGTATTGTATTTGGGATCAGCCACCCCAAAAACCCTTATATAGACAGTTTAAACTAGAAAAATAAACAAATTTGAGGAAATTCCCCGAAATCGCCTCCATCCCCAGGATTACGTCCTCCGAGTGGGGCACTTTCTAAGTATCATATTTGTAATCAGCGACCCCAAGAACCCCCGAGTAACGGCATTGAGCTTATTTTGGCGAATATTAAGCGAGCAATAGGGCTGTAATGGCTCAGTGGTCAAGATCATTGTTCCTCTGTTCTAAGCCGCCGCGGGCGAGTTGGAGCCTCACTCAACCCATGGGTGTATGTGATGTCCTAGCTTTAAGTGAGCATGTTAGTAGGCACAATAAGCCATTGTGGCTGCAGTGCCGGTAAGTGCGCCAATAATAAAAAAAAGCAATAAAATATTTTTTAGGGTCTGTAAAAAAAAGCGTCAAATAAATGCATTTTTGCGTGCACAAATGTACTTTCGCATTATATAATATAACAAAAAAATATGGTATAACATTTTTTTCTGAGACTCTTACGAATCGAATGTGCCCTGGAACGTTTCGATACGTATACCCAAAATAAATTTAGAGATTTTTTACTAATTTGCCTCGACTAATGCCTTAAATGAGGAATTATTTGCTCAACTTTGTTTGAAAAATGGTGAAGATTACAATCGTTTACTATGTAACATGGAAGTTCGTTGTTTATTTAAAAGTGCATGTTTGGATCGACTTTATGCACCCTTTGATCCAGTGTTGAGATTCTTGGAAAGTAAGGACAATGGTTTGCGGCTTAAGTTAACAAATTCAAAAAATGACATGGTTTATAAGACTGACCTATTTGCCAAATTTAACGAAATCAATTTGAAGCTACAAGGTGATCAATTAAATTTAATCAGAACTAAAAGTACAATATCTACTTTTATTACAAATTTTTTTCTATATAAACAAAACTTGATAATAGAAGAATACTCTCCGTTTCCAAATCTTTCAAAATTGCAAAAACAAGATGAATATTTGCTTATTTATTGTCAACAGTTAACGGCTCTTTATTCTGACTTTAACCAAAGATTTGAAAACATAATTCATTTGATTATCGTTGGTTAAGTGTTGGACTCTATTGCAAGTAGGCCCACAAACAAAGATTAATCCATACTAATACAGAAGCAATTTATTGAAAACCAATGTTTGAGCAAGGATATCACAAATTCTGGTTACAAAAACAAATACCAATTTTATATCCTGCATTATGGGTCACTGTACAAAAGCTTTGGCTTTCTTTCTTGTCTTTCTATTTAGTATAACTAGATTTAGTACAGTTATGAGCCTCATTGAGGAAAAGAAACCAACTGGTAATTACTACTCGTGGAAACTTACGAATGTTACTCACAAACATAGAGCCGAACATAAATAATCTCGCATCATCCCATCAGGTCTAAAGTTAAATTTATAATTTTTCTATTATGCAGTTATGTAGAATTATTTTACTTGGGCGTTCATGGCCAAGTTTTTGCTACACGAAGAGGTCCATAGGCATAGTAAGTTTGGGAACAACTGGTCTAGACGTACACATTTTTCACAACTTCGCCGAGATTCCATGACTGCTGGGAATAATTCTTTTGGAGTGAGTTATGCCCACTGCAAAATCGCTGAGGCAATAGCCGTTCGATTGGAAAATGAGCGGTCTCGGAGAATATCTTTCATAGTCGAAAACTTATGGCAGCATCAAACATGTCTTGAGGCATTGCCACCTGCGCAGCCTTGCGTTCGTCGGTTAGCATTCGTGGTACCCACCTTAAAGAAACTTTCCGCATTTTCAGGTCATCATGCAAAATAGACTACGCAGATCCTACAGAAATGCCAAGTTTGGAAGCGTTATCAGCCTAATCGACGGTCTTCCATAACAACTTGCTCCACTCATATAATCAGAGTTTCGGTCCCGCTGGTTCGTGGCTGAGGCTGCTTCGGTACATTGTCACACAAGTCTAGACCTTTTTGAAACTTTCACGCCCACAAACGCACATTTTTAACATCCAAAGCGCTTTGACTGCATATCTTACTCAATTGGCGATAAATTTAGATGGACGTTTTACCATGCAAGAGGAGAAAATGGATGATTACAAGTTGTTCTTGAACGCTAAACGTCCCCATTTGAAGTATACAAAACAACACTCACTGCAATGACAGTAATTTGAGCTGCGTAATGTATGCACATTATATGGTGCTGTCATCTATATCACAAATTCAGAAATATTTTCCGCATTTTTCTGCTTACTCTCACTGCAGAGAACAAAATTTGGAGACCTTAAAATTTTAATGCATCTCGTACATTTGAAATCTGTTTTGGAGTCTTTTCGGGGCGTTCGGGAATACATTAAAATTCTTTCTGGGATATTTTTGTTGGAACCTGTATGTTTACGAGCACTTTACGATGCCATCAAAATTAATTAATCGTAACAATTAATTACAGGACATAATCGATTATTTAAATTAACTTGTAAGGTTAGCCTCGAAGATATCCCAAAACATCGCTTTCTCCAGTTGCTATTTGCTTGTTATAACTGTTTTTCTCTATCTAACAAGTTATTCATTGTGCGTCAATGGAAACATTTGACTGGTATTTGAAAAAAGGAACATTTCATATTTGCAAATTTTGCAACAGTTATTATACTTGATCTTCAAACTTTGAAGACTTTTATTTTGGATTTTTTTGTAATTGGAACACTTGTAACATTAATCCCAAATACAAATTCATTAAATATATTTACTTAATATTTTTATTTTGCTTAGGGTTCTTGAGTACCATTACATAAAAGCAATTTATCTCATATTATTCTGTTCTAAAATTAATTATCTAAATTTTTTATTTGGTTTATTTTTGTTTTTGCATGATGTGTGCAATAATATTTGTTACAATTCTGTTTTAATCTTTATAATTGATGTATCAACTTTTTGAATCAATTTGTTATTTTATGTATATTTTCATATGACACTACTTTATTTTTAACTTTCTACACCGGTTTTCATTTCTATTATTAAAATTTTATTGTAATTATTCCGTTATTAACTAGAGTGTGAGCAAAGCCAACATACACTTTTTGGCATAAAAGTATATATGTAAATGTATAATAATAGACATTAATAACTAAAACATTTTCCAGGGCCGTTCCTACACCGAAGCGGAGCTTCGTGATATTTGCGCAGCTGTATTAAGAGGTATACTTTCTATTCACCCCTAATGTTTATAATCCCTGTTGTTATTCGTCATATTGTATCAAACTGTTTCTGGAAAGATACATATGCAGATGTGTTCTTTAATTATCTAGACCAATTGACCGAACTGACAGCGACGTTAATAGGCCCCCCGGGGCCCCCAGGCCGAAGTAAGCCTGGCAGGCCAGGTCCGCCGGGCCTTCAAGGGCCCCCAGGTACTGCCATCAGTTCATTTAGCGTCACTAACATGTACAGAGCAGTAGCTTACATAATCTTTCGCGTACCATAAACGACACGCCCGCTCTGCGTAGCATTAGCTGAACACTCACGCTACCATGGACTAAATTGGAATCATTGCATGCAGAGAGAATCGAAGACTTAATGCTGGGATTGCGGGGGCCCCCGGGGCCCCCCGGGCGAGCCCAGACCGGAAAACCTGGGAAATTGGGGATCCCCGGAATCCCAGGTTAGCTTTCATTTAATATACTACCTGTTCTGGCTTTGTTGTAAATGGCACTTCATCCTCTACCGCTTTTAGAATGATCACAGCTTGCATGGCTTGACTTCACTTTAGTTGTTTTGCTGCGAATATTTGTGCAAGATTGTGATACAGGGGATCAAGGGCTGCCCGGACTGCAAGGAGAACGGGGCTTCGTTGGCTTGCCTGGGCCCCAGGGGCCTCCGGGGTCGATCGGCTATCCAGGTGAAAAGGGCGAAAAGGGAGACAGGGGCCCAGAAGGAGTCGGCGTGGAAGGTCCCGTTGGACCGAGAGGCTTACCTGGTATAGTATCGTTAAAATATAAACAATAAAGAATACGAATGAAATTTCTATTAGGTCCAACCGGCCCTCAGGGGGTAGGGCTGCCGGGCAGAGCTGGAGACAGAGGTGAACCAGGAATACCAGGTAAAATCTACGCTTAATTAAAAAATTCAAATGGACTGCTGCTCTTTCGTAGGCCTGACAGGTTTGAGGGGTGCCCCTGGTCCACAAGGGCCGCCAGGGTTTTGTGAATTCTGCAATTACGTGGGATCACAAGCGTACCAAGCGTTTTCTGCTAGAGTTGCTGGAAATACTAAAGGACCATAGACTTATTTTAGGCTAATAATTCCTCGTTTAATATGGCTTGTCATTAATAAAAATGTAGTTTTGTAGTAGTCACTTTGTTGTAGTTCAGTTCATGTTTGTCAGTTGAGCTTAAACACTGCCAAAAACTTACTTAATGTAAATGTTATTAGTTTTTGTGCATTTACTTTCTATAAATATACACTTTGTTGTGTTTGTTTTGTTTCAATTATTTTAATTCTTTAAGTACGTTATATTTAGTTAACATAAATGTTATTTTGTAAACTAAATCAGTTTTCGTTTAAAAGTTAAAGTAACCTTAGCATACTGTACTAAGTAAAAATAAGCAAAAGCTGCAATGTAATTAATAAACAAATTTATGTTGATTTTATAAGAGTTTCTTTATATCTATTATTCTATTTTTATACAAGAAAATAATTATGAGTTGCTTAAATCGAACGAAACCATTACTGGGGCTCTCTAGCGAACACAATTGATGAGATTGAGCCGAGCACTCAAAGAAAAATGCGCCCATTCCCACTCCAGACACGACAAAATTATTCTCCTGCATGATAATGCTCGTCCACATGTTGCAGCGCCGATCAGAACCTACTTGGAAACACTCAACCGGGAAGTCCTACCCTACTCGCCGTATTCACCAGACATTGCTCCTTCCGAGTGTCACTTGTTCAGATCGATGGCACGTGGCTTACCTGAGCAACACTTTACATCATATGAAGATACCAAAAATTGGGTCGATTCGTGGATAACCTCAAAAGATAAAGCGTTCTTCCGACGCGGTATCCGTATGCTGCCAGAAAGATGGGGAAAAGTAGTGGCTAGCGATGGATAATACTTTGAATAAAACATAAGGTTCCATTATTTCACAATTTTTGATAAAAAACGGCGAAGACTTATTTGTACTCTCTTTAAAATATACTAAGCGAAAATTGGTAACTCAATATGGTAAAATGTAGTCTTTAAATAAATAAAATATGTGTAGGTAAAAATACATGTAGACTTAGTACTGTACACCACTGACGAGTTGTCTGGGCAGAGCACAGTGCATAACTTGACCATGCTCGAAGCCGATTTCCTGAAAATTAAATTTGCTCGATACAACTTTGGCATTTTGGCACTATCCCACATAATTCAAAATTACAATATTTATGAAGAACATAAATTAACTCTTCTTTACAATTCAAATTATTAATTTATAAAAAAGCTATAAATAATTTTTTAATGGTAAAAAATTAAAAATTTAATAATCAAAATTGTTGGCATTTTTTTGTTTTTTTATTAAAATTTATTATCTGCATTAGACAACTGTAATAGTTGAATTAATGATGTTTTAATCTACATTCTCATTTCCATATCTTATTGTATTGTGTTTTTGCTCTTAAATAATAATATTAAAACTAGTCATTTATTTTATTTACAGACATTAAAATACTTAATAGGAGTAATATTTATGTACACTAAAATATATATTTGTCAATATAAAACCAATGTATAACTACCAAATCATTTATCTTATACAAGAACTGTTCACTTCGTTTTTCGATACTCGACTTTCCGTTACCGTTCCACTACATGCTATTTATACGAGGGGCGTTCAAGTTTTGGGGTCTCCAATTTTTTTTCTGAATAAGTACTTACCCAAGAAAGTTAAAACTTCTCTTACTTCTCAACGTAATCTCCGTCTAAACCGAAGGTTTCAAAGTGATTCCTACGGACAAGAGCGGATGCAGCTTTCAAGACAGGGGGGAGTCATGTAGTCGAAGTCTAGTCAGGACAGGCTCCAATTCGATTACAACAATATCTAATTAAAAAGAAGCAGTATTTTATTGTTATACGTAAAAATAATTTTAATCGAACAACAAAATCAATTTTTCTCTTTTGTCTTCTCCCGAAACAAGTTATCACTATTCGACCTAGACCCAGCCCAGAGGGGGGTGATAATCCCAATGACCCTTCCCCCTGGATCCGCCCTTGCCTACGGCCCCCCAGAGGTTCTTGTGAGCGTTGAGGGGGTCTGTGGTAAATTAAAATTAATTTGGGGATGCGTGGATAACATCGGGGGTCCGCGAAAGGTTTAATGTAAAGTAAAACAAGAATTGTGACCCATTTTCATTATTATGAAAGTTAAAATAAATAGCAATAAATAAATCGGTAGCCATTTTTCTGGGTTCTGGGTAATATATAATAATACAAGCATCCCACGGTGGAACTCGGGCCGTATGCGGTCGCCTATCTATATATCTATGCATATTTAAACAGGAACGGAATTTTGCCCCTACATACATAACTTGCTTAAAATATGGCACTGTAAAAAAGTTGTGCATCTAATCAACAATTTAGTTTTGTTTTGTGCATGATGTGAAGTGCATGCATCAAATTTTGTTAATTTTGAACAGTATTATTTTTTGTATTGTTACGAAAATTAATTGTATATAATTGATATTACATTTATTTAAGTAAAGTTATATTTTTGTTAAAGTTACTTAATATAATAGTTTTATTGTACAATATTTATCAATATTATATTTTTTTATTTGTTTATTTATATGATAATAATTGAATTAATTATTTTTCTTGAAAACAAAAGATTAACGAAATGGCCCAGTGCGTAGAAAATTCTTTGTGTGAGTACTTAAAAACATCTGAATTCTCTATACAGCTTGAGGAATCAACTTTGCTTGCAAACAAAGTTTTACTTTCCAAGAATTGTTATTTGCCAAATGTTTGAAAACTGATACGAAAGGTGAAACAATATTTAATGAATTAAAAAGATTTTTCGGGGTAAAAGCTGGACCCTTGAGTAATATCCTCTCCGTTGCTACTGACTGTGCTCTGGCAATGGTAGGACGACACCAAGGCTTTCTGGCGTACTTAAAACAAGCTAGACGGAATGTAATATCTGTAACATATATTGTGTCATTCATCTACAACATTTAGTTGCCAAAAACCTTAGTGAACGCTTGCATGGCTCACTAGATTATGTCATTAGAGCAGTTAATAAAATCGAAAGGAATGTAGTCGAGGCAAATTATTAAAAAAGCTAAAATCTCTATTTTTTCTAGGTACACGTATCGAGACCTTTCAAGGCGCATTAGATTCGAAAAAGCCTCAGAAAAAAATTGTCACACCATATTTTGTTGTTATAATGCGAAAGTGCATTTGTACACGCAAAAAATGCATTTATTTGACGCATATTGTGCAGACCCTAAAGAATATTTTATTGCTCGCTTAGTATTCGCCAAAATAAGCTCAATCCCGTTACTAGGAACTTCTTGGGCTCGCTGATCACGAATATGATGCTTAGAAAGTGCCCCGATGAATTTCGGAAGGCATAATCCTGGGTCTGGGGCGATTTTGGGGATTCATCTTAAATTTGTTTGTTTTCCGAGTTTAAACTGTCCATACGGGGGTTTCTGGGGTCACTGATAATGAATATGATGTTTAAAAAATGCCCCAATGCACTTTGGGGGAGGCGAGCATAATCCTGGGGATGGGGACGATTTTGGCGAATTACCTCTTTGTTTGTTTTTTGAGTTTAACCTGTCAATATAAGTGTTTTTGGGGTCGCTGATAACGATTTTGATTCTCAAATTAAGCTCCAATGCACCAAAGTGAAAAAATTTCCTGAGGCATTTTGGGGAAAAGATACCCTAGAGCACCAGGGTACGAGTAATTTTTTTTTCCATTGAATATGATTTAATTTGAATTATTTTTTTTTAGATATTATTACAAAAAAAATGTATTTGCACACAGACAACCCCATCAAGTTGGTCACTTATCAGCAGTATTAAATAAATAGGAGTTTTCAAGTCTTTTTTTCAAGGTTTACAAACTTTCTGTTTTCAGTAAAAAATAAAAGTCAAGATTCGGTTTTCAGTAAAGAAGAAAATTGCGTTTCAGCGCATATGAGTGTCGGTTACAACTGTTCGGTGAAGCGACCGATAATCGGGAAACCAGGATTAGTCAATTTGCAATTCAGCACACGGTATATATCTATTTGGAATAATGTAAAAAAGTCACAAAAATTGCCGTTTTCTTGAAAATTTGCATATGCAAGTTTTGCAGAAAAGTGACACTTTTTTATATTATCCCAAATACCTACCGTTGCTGAATCGAAAGCTGCTTAATTCGAAGTTCTTGATTATCCGACACCTGAACGGAAATTTGGAGCCCAATTACAAAGTAGTAGGTTTCAGGGTCGCTTCAACTTGTTGCAAAATTTGCCAAAACTCACATGCGCTGAAACAGAATTTGCCGAATTTAAGTTTGCCGGATATGTTAGTTCCTATATAACGTAGAAAATCCAATTCAGCATGATAGTCGTCAGCTTTTCTGGAAAATTTCCGGAAAATACTGAAAAATTGGGCCCTTTATTTTCAATTTGAAATAAAGTTTTTTAAGGTTTCTAGAAATTTTAAGGTTCTAAAATAAAAATCAGTATTTTCAGGTTCTTGAAGGTTTCAAGGTTCTTAAAGATTTCAATGTTCGGTGCACTTACACAGCTTTGGAGTTTCTTCAAAGAAAAACTTCAGTTCACGCATGATTTCAATTGCCCATGCCATGATGTCAGCAGCATTTCCTCGTTTAATTCTGTCACCACTTTATATCGCTGTGGGAGTTGCACTTCATACAAAATTTGGCTCAAGAGAATTACTAGATATTTGTAATGCAATAGGTTTCAGTTGTTTTTATAACAAAGTTCGCAATTATAAGATATCAGCAGCACTACAATGAAAAATTCTTACAACGGTTGGCGCATTCATCCAATTTGTATACGATAATGCAAACTGGAACGTCGAGACTTTTGATGGCAAAGGAACATTCCACAGTTTAAAATCAATTGAAATTATTACACCTCCCTTAAGTGTCATGCCTAAGGAATCATTCCCGTGTGTAAAATCAGTATTGTATTTGCGATCAGCCACCCCAAAAACCCTTATATAGACAGTTTAAACTAGAAAAATAAAAAAATTTGAGGAAATTCCCCCAAACCGCCTCCGTCCCCAGGATTACGTCCTCCTAGTGGGGCACTTTTTAAGTATCATATTTGTGATCAGCGACCCCAAGATCCCCAAGTAACGGCATTGAGCTTATTTTGGCGAATATTAAGCGAGCAATAGGGCTGTAATGGCTCAGTGATCCAGATCATTGTTCCTCTGTTCTAAGTCGGCGCGGGCGAGTTTGAGTCTCGCTCAACCCATGGGTGTATGTGATGTCCTAGCTTTAAGTGAGCATATTAGTAGGCACAATAAGCCATTGTGGCTGCAGTGCCGGTAAGTGCGCCAATAATAAAAAAAACAAGCAATAAAATATTCTTTAGGGTCTGTAAAAAAAAGCGTCAAATAAATGCATTTTTGCGTGCACAAATGCACTTTCGCTTTATATAATATAACAAAAAAATATGGTATAACATTTTTTTCTGAGACTCTTACGAATCGAATGTGCCCTGGAACGTTTCGATACGTATACCCAAAGTAAATTTAGAGATTTTTTACTAATTTGCCTCGACTAATGCCTTAAGTGAGGAATTATTTGCTCAACTTTGTTTGAAAAATGGTGAAGATTACAATCGTTTACTATGTAACATGGAAGTTCGTTGTTTATTTAAAAGTGCATGTTTGGATCGACTTTATGCACCCTTTGATCCAGTGTTGAAATTCTTGGAAAGTAAGGACAATGGTTTGCGGCTTAAGTTAACAAATTCAAAAAATGACATGGTTTATAAGACTGACCTATTTGCCAAATTTAACGAATTCAATTTGAAGCTACAAGGTGATCAATTAAATTTAATCAGAACTAAAAGTATAATATCTACTTTTATTAAAATTTTATTAAAATTTATTAAAATCTTTCAAAATTGCAAAAACAAGATGAATATTTGCTTATTTATTGTCAACAGTTAACGGCTCTTTATTCTGACTTTAACCAAGGATTTGAAAACATAATTCATTTGGTTATCATTGGTTAAGTGTTGGACTCTATTGCAAGTAGGCCCACAAACAAAGATGAATCCATACTAATACGGAAGCAATTTATTGAAAACCAATGTTTGAGCAAGGATATCACAAATTCTGGTTACAAAAACAAATACCAATTTTATATCCTGCATTATGGGTCACTGTACAAAAGCTTTGGCTTTCTTTCTTGTCTTTCTATTTAGTATAACCTAGATTTAGTACAGTTATGAGCCTCATTGAGGAAAAGAAACCAACTGGTAATTACTACTCGTGGAAACTTACGAATGTTACTCACAAACATAGAGCCGAACATAAATAATCTCGCATCATCCCATCAGGTCTACCCATACCATTGGAAAAATGTGTTTTTGTATTTTAAAACAAAAGTTATAATTTAAATAAGTACTATTTTAAATATCAAAATGTTTATTTATACTTTATTTATTCGTTATCATTTACCATTCAAGACATCAAAGTTAAATTTATAATTTTTCTGTTATGCAGTTATGTAGAATTATTTTACTTCGGCGTTCATGGCCAAGTTTTTGCTATATGAACAGGTCCATGGGCATAGTAAGTTTGGGAACCACTGGTCTAGACGTACACATTTTTAACAACGTCGCCAATATTCCATGACTGCTGGGAACACTTCTTTTGGAGTGAGTTATGCCCACTGCAAAATCGCTGAGGCAACAGCGGTTCGATTGGAAAATGAGCGGTCACGGAGAATATCTTTCATAGTTGAAAACTTATGGCAGCATCAAACATGTCTTGAGGCATTGCCACCTGCGCAGCCTTGCGTTCGTCGGTTAGCATTCGTGGTACCCACCTTAAAGAAACTTTCCGCATTTTCAGGTCATCATGCAAAATAGACTACGCAGATCCTACAGAAATGCCAAGTTTGGAAGCGTTATCAGGCACACCTAATCGACGGTCTTCCATAACAACTTGCTCCACTCTTATAATCAGAGTTTCGGTCCGGCTGGTTCATGGCTGAGGCTGCTTCGGTACATTGTCACACAAGTCTAGACCTTTTTGAAACTTTCACACCCACAAACGCACATTTTTAACATCCAAAGCGCTTTGACTGCATGTCTTATTCGATTGGCGATAAATTTAGATGGACGTTTTACCATGCAAGAGGAGAAAATGGATGATTACAAGTTGTTCTTGAACGCTAAACGTCGCCATTTGAAGTATACAAAACAACACTCACTGCAATGACAGTAATTTGAACTGCGTAATGTATGCACATTATATGGTGCTGTCATCTGTATCACAAATTCAGAAATATTTTCCGCATTTTTCTGCTTACTCTCACTGCTGAGAAAAAAATTTTAATGCACCTCGTACATTTGAAATCTGTTTTGGAGTCTTTTCGGGGCGTTCGGGAATACATTAAAATTCTTTGTGGGATATTTTTGTTGGAAGCTGTATGTTTACGAGCACTTTACGATGCCATCAAAATTAATTAATCGTAACAATTAATTACGTGACATAATCGATTATTTAAATTAACTTGTAAGGTTAGCCTCGAAGATATCCCAAAATATCGCTTTCTCCAGTTGTTATTTGCTTGTTATAACTGTTTTTCTCTATCTAACAAGTTATTCATTGTGCATCAATGGAAACATTTGACTGGTATTTGAAAAAAGTACATTTTATATTTCCAAATTTTGCAACAGTTATTATACTTGATCTTCAAACTTTGAAGACTTTTATTTTGGATTTTTTTGTAATTGGAACACTTGTAACATTAATCCCAAATACAAATTCATTAAATATATTTACTTAATATTTTTATTTTGCTTAGGGTTCTTGAGTACTATTACATAAAAGCAATTTATCTCATATTATTCTGTTCTAAAATTAATTATCTAAATTTTTTATTTTTTTGCATGATGTGTGCAATAATATTTGTTACAATTCTGTTTTAATCTTTATAATTGATGTATCAACTTTTTGAATCAATTTGTTATTTTATGTATATTTTCATATGACACTACTTTATTTTTAACTTTCTACACCGGTTTTCATTTCTATTATTAAAATTTTATTGTAATTATTCCGTTATTAACTAGAGTGTGAGCAAAGCCAACATACACTTTTTGGTATAAAAGTATATATGTAAATGTATAATAATAGACATTAATAACTAAAACATTTTCCAGGGTCGTTCCTACACCGAAGCGGAGCTTCGTGATATTTGCGCAGCTGTATTAAGAGGTATACTTTCTATTCACCCCTAATGTTTATAATCCCTGTTGTTATTCGTCATATTATATCAAACTGTTTCTGGAAAGATACATATGCAGATGTGTTCTTTAATTATCTAGACCAATTGACCGAACTGACAGCGACGTTAATAGGCCCCCCCGGGGCCCCCAGGCCGAAGTAAGCCTGGCAGGCCAGGTCCGCCGGGCCTTCAAGGGCCCCCAGGTACTGCCATCAGTTCATTTAGCGTCACTAACATGTACAGAGCAGTAGCTTACATAATCTTTCGCGTACCATAAACGACACGCCCGCCCTGCGTAGCATTAGCTGAACACTCACGCTACCATGGACTAAATTGGAATCATTGCATGCAGAGAGAGTCGAAGACTTAATGCTGGGATTGCGGGGGCCCCCGGGGCCCCCCGGGCGAGCCCAGACCGGAAAACCTGGGAAATTGGGGATCCCCGGAATCCCAGGTTAGCTTTC
The DNA here is from genome assembly GCA_036346155.1 of Sinelater perroti. Taxonomy (NCBI): domain Eukaryota; kingdom Metazoa; phylum Arthropoda; class Insecta; order Coleoptera; family Elateridae; genus Sinelater; species Sinelater perroti. The sequence goes on along the minus strand of JARFIY010000303.1, from coordinate 1,521,261 downwards.
ATTTAATATACTACCTGTTCTGGCTTTGTTGTAAATGGCACTTCATCCTCTACCGCTTTTAGAATGATCACAGCTTGCATGGCTTGACTTCACTTTAGTTGTTTTGCTGCGAATATTTGTGCAAGATTGTGATACAGGGGATCAAGGGCTGCCCGGACTGCAAGGAGAACGGGGCTTCGTTGGCTTGCCTGAGCCCCAGGGGCCTCCCGGGTCGATCGGCTATCCAGGTGAAAAGGGCGAAAAGGGAGACAGAGGCCCAGAAGGAGTCGGCGTGGAAGGTCCCGTTGGACCGAGAGGCTCACCTGGTATAGTATCGTTAAAATATAAACAATAAAGAATACGAATGAAATTTCTATTAGGTCCAACCGGCCCTCAGGGGGTAGGGCTGCCGGGCAGAGCTGGAGACAGAGGTGAACCAGGAATACCAGGTAAAATCTACGCTTAATTAAAAAATTCAAATGGACTGCTGCTCTTTCGTAGGCCTGACAGGTTTGAGGGGTGCCCCTGGTCCACAAGGGCCGCCAGGGTTTTGTGAATTCTGCAATTACGTGGGATCACAAGCGTACCAAGCGTTTTCTGCTAGAGTTGCTGGAAATACTAAAGGATCATAGACTTATTTTAGGCTAATAATTCCTCGTTTAATATGGCTTATCATTAATAAAAATGTAGTTTTGTAGTAGTCACTTTGTTGTAGTGCAGTTCATGTTTGTCAGTTGAGCTTAAACACTGCCAAAAACTTACTTAATGTAAATGTTATTAGTTTTTGTGCATTTACTTTCTATAAATATACACTTTGTTGTCTTTGTTTTGTTTCAATTATTTTAATTCTTTAAGTACGTTATATTTAGTTAACATAAATGTTAGTTTGTTAACGAAATCAGTTTTCGTTTAAAAGTTAAAGTAACCTTAGCATACTGTACTAAGTAAAAATAAGCAAAAGCTGCAATGTAATTAATAAACAAATTTATGTTGATTTTATAAGAGTTTCTTTATATCTATTATTCTATTTTTATACAAGAAAATAATATTTAATAATTATAATGAATAATAAGTTTTGAATTTTACTAATATTTAAAATTTAAAATAACAACATTTATTTATTTATTTATTTAGCAGTTAGAGTGCATGGGTATTCTATAAGCTAATGGGCTGGCATGTAGTCTACTCTGGCAGTGGACTAGCTGGCATTATGAGATCTCTTCCAATGAAGGGATCTTTTAAACTATTATAAGTTGCTTGGCCATCATTGCTTTAATCTTCTTATTGGATCGTTTTGCATTAGCTGTGTAATTAATAGGTTTGAATGTGATTCCAATTTTCTATAGTGATTTGCACTTCTTAATTCGATCCGTAGCGTTTTATTAGTGACATACTATTGGACATCAACAATGGTGCTTAATATTTTAGTTTAGCATCTCCGGATGATTATGTTAGAGTTGCTAGCACATCCCCAAAACTCTATCCCTTAAGGCCATATTGGTAGGATAATAGCTTTATAAATTAGGACCTTATTTTCTATTGTTCAGTGAGATTTTCTACCAATAAATCGAGTTCTTTTGTCTTTAAATTTATTTGTGGACTTGATCAGTTTAAGGCTAATACATACTATTTGAGTGACTTCTCATACAAGCTCAGTTTAGCTTCAAATTAATTACTTAGTCTGTTAAGGATGTTCTTATCTATTGGATTGTGACTTCTCTACCAATTTCTCTCAGCCTTTCTTTTGTTAGCATCTAATTTCTTGATTTCTAATAAAATGTTCGGAGCGTTTTTTTGTGGGTTACCTGGGCTGTTGCTTATTGGGCTGCTTTTTTCATTAAACTGATGAAACTGTTTCTTCTATCTCTTTTGGGCTTACTTTTAAGCAAATGTCTGTGTTAGTTTAGTTTAGAACAGGTTCCTGTTGGTTCGTGAATTGCAGATCTTGGCTGAGGTTTTCATGTAAATGTTAGTATATGACATGGAAAAACTAGAAGTAACAAAACAGTCTAGTAGATAATAAAGCATATTTTTGTTCATTTATGACATTTGCTAACTCTTTGATTTTAGTAGTAGTTAATCTTCAACGCCAATGGTGTTCTTACTATTAAAGTCCCTTCTTGTCATAAGTTACGTTTGGGGGGACAACATAACGCGGTTATAGTTAATTCCTAAGAAAGTGTGTTTACTCGTATTGTGGCTTATAAAAAGTTTTTCTCATATTTTGGTAACAAGTAATGTTTACTGGCTGTTTAATTATAATATATAACAGCAGTGCCTCCGTATGCAGTTTCATCAAGGTTACTGCTGTAGTAGACATTTTTTTCTATGAAATGAGTTTCACTGATCACTAGAATATCAATGCATTTCATCTGTATGTTAGACTGGACCATTGATATTCCATCCATTGCTGTTTTTAACGATTTACCCATTGTAATTTATTGCTAATTAACGTAATATTTATACTATTCTGTTGAATTAATTGACTGAACAAGGCTTAAAATTCTTCAAAAAACTTATTACATATCATTTATGTCATCTTTAATCGTTGCATTGACTATAGGATTATTTATAAGGGCACTCGCATAGCTTTTATTTGGATTAGTCATAGCAAAGGACCGTGGTCGATTTGGTGGTGTTTGTTGTGCCACATTAGTTATAATGTTAGTACTATTATTGAAATTAGTGTTCTTTACCTTATAAATTTTTTGATTGAAGTTGCAACTCTTATAGTTAACTGGGTGGTCACCGTCACACAAACCACTTGTCATTGAGATGTTCTTGCTTTTTTACAACTCATTATATTGTGTCACTCATTACATTTAGCACACATAAAATGTCTAATACACTACAATATATTTTTTTCTAGATGGCTCTATGCATTTTTATATTTTGCTAATTTTATAAACTTTTCTTTTTCAGAAGCCTTTAAGTTTACTAAAAATAAATTAAAAATTTTCTTAGTAACTCGTTGTCTTGCATTTACTTCAATTCTCACTTTGTCATCGTGCTTTATTATCGCTTCTTTAATAAGTATTATCTGTTTGTAGAACATTGTAGATGTTTAATCACTACTTTGTGAGATCTCATTTTTTGGATGGTATGTATGGTATGTATATTAGACAAAAGATTTTGATGTGGAATCTAATTATTTGCATATTTTGTTCCTCATCTTAACTGGTAGATGACATTCTCACAGACTGCAGGCCGTTATGTATCTGGCGTAATATTTTATTCGTTGTGAGTAGCATTACATTCACATATTGTTTTTAATTTAGAGGAAAAAAATTGTTGTTAGTTGGCCGACTTACAAATTATGGTGGAATAGTATATAATGGATGTTGTGTTAATTGTTGGGAAGAGTACATTTGTGCTGTGTGTTGCATAACAATTGGTATGTTTCACTCGTGTATCAGTTATTGGCTGATTCTGTGTATTGCTTTGTAAATGAATTATTTGCATTGGCTCAAATCTAGCCCCATTTCCTGTGGTAAAAGCACCCGCCCGCTCAGAAGTGCTTCGTCGAAAGGTGACGGGCCGACTTCTTCTTATTCTGCACGATATACTCTATAGTTGAACTTTTATTGCAGAACTTGAACTCATTGCTAACTGCACAAACGCTCCATGATATCAGCTACACACGCTTGAAATTGCACTGTGTCGCAGCTCTTCATCAAGTACAGCAACAAATGAAAACTATTTTTAAATGTAAAAACTAAGACTCTATCCTTAGGCAATGTTGCTTTAATGCCACATTTTATCCACGACTTGTTTATCATCTACCTGGTAGTGTGCGAGGAAAATAACGTCGAGTATCTACGTCAAAATTTGAGTGTTTAGAATTAACTTACAGCATTAAAAATCTACTAAAGAAAATGCTGGTTACTTGGAGAATTTATTTTACTTGAGTATGAGTTTTACCACTTGCCTAGTGTCTAAACCATTGCTTTTCTTTTTCGAAAACAGGAAATAAACCATAAGTCTCATTACAAGTTTTAGTTTGGCTGACAAGGATTTTGAAAGCATAATATTAAAAATCATATCATTAAAAGTAACTCTATCGGCGACCACAACGTTTTCTAACCAGGACCTAAATCTGCTTCAGATTAACACAACTTCCTTCTTGTCATTGGTATTACACTGTCTCTTATTGACATTTGCCTCGACCATGCCCCACATGTAAAAGTCAAGAGGATTGCAGTCGGACTGGAGGGTGAGCACAAGTCGAGAAACTCCTGATAATACATGTTGTATAAACATGCTTGCGTCTTTCTGATTAGTGAACAGAGTCTTGCTAGAATACGTACTCCCACCCAGCGGCCACTTCTTCTATCTACGGCTTGACAACTGTCTTCAATACATCGATAAAGCTATCAACGGTGACCAGGCTTTCCTCAAAGAAGTAGGGTCTTGTGACAATTCCTTCACTGCTCACAAATCACAGAAGCAGAAAATTTTGTATACATAACCATAGGCACTTCAAAGGCATCTTGGTAGAGCCAATGGAAGATTTATCTTCCTGTTCTGAATAAAATTTTTTTCATCCGTAAAGAATCCTAGAAAGTTAGCGCTTGGCCATTTAACTTCTTGTCCATCTTGTGTTTCTCAGTCAACAGTTGGTGGTTTCTCAAAGCAAAAGACTTGTGGAACAAATTCTAATACACTGCTAGACTAATTGTTGACTTCACTATCTCTATTTTCTTTGCCAGGATGTTTATCGATCTTCTATTTCAATTCGCGGACGAATTCATCACTTCTCTTGTGATACGACCGCTTGTTGTGAGTTACCTTTTTAGAATTTGCTTCCTCTTGGTGGTCAGATTTCCTGTACTTCTATGGCTATGTCCTAAATTTGGGTCTTTCTATAGTCAAACAAGGCAATAATTTGGGTCAGAGATTTTTAGGTACAAAGGATTTGAGTATTCTTGTCTCGTTTGTCGATAATTTTATATTGTTGATTATGTGAAGCTAACTATTGCATTCTAATAGGGGACTGCCCATGGGCATAAGACAGGCTTTCGTATTTCCCGCGATATAACCTAAAAAATTCCGGATTTACCTCAACGATCCTGTATACGATCTTTAAGATTACTCTCTATACACTATTACTAAATTTTTTAAACATATTATGAGCTGTATTTCATATATTTTGTGTAGGGGAATGTATTGTTTAGGTCGTAATGGTGGGTATGTTTTTTTTACAGTTTTTTATATACCAAGCAGCCCTTATAATTAACAGGGTAGTTCCCTCGACACAAAATGCATTGAACGTCGCGTAATATTTCCATTCGGGTACATTGGCCTGTAGCATGATCACCTACGCATTTGACGCATCTTGGCTTTAAATAGCAGAAATTTTTGGTATGCCCGTACCTCTGACGTGCACATTGGGCAATTTCTCTTTTGTGTCTGGGAGGTTTAAATTTTATTTTGCATTACTGGAGGTATTCCACAATCAAAATAACTTTGTTGTTGGAGGCTGATTTCAATTCCACATAAAAAATTGGAAGAGGTACTTTGGTTTTATGTTGTTTTATATTCCAAATGTTAGTTACCTTATGTTCCAGTTTTTTTATTTTGGCTTTAATTTCTTTTGTGTTTTTTTAAAACCACTTTGTAGTTTGTTCTTCTTTTAATTTATAGGTGTGTAACTGTGTATGTTTTTCTTCTAAGGCTTTTATGATTGTATTAAAATATTTTGAAGATTTAGGTAGCACTCTTTGATTTCATATTACTGTTTCGCGATAGTGTCTAAAAGTTGTATTAGAGGTGTAATTTTGCTACACCGGTTATATATATTGGAGGAGGTTTTGAGGTTTTAACGAAATTCGTGTCTTGTTCATCTTCTTGTTTTTGATCTGCAAAGGTTGAATAACGATTAGTGGTGGAGGATAGGCTGAGTCAGTATTCGTTATCTTTTGCATGTTTGGTTCTTATTTCCCCTTCATCTTGTGATCTGCCTCATTTGTGCGAAACTTTAGTCCAAAGGTTTGGGTTTGATGTTGAGATTGTAAATACGGTTAGGTATAACATATTTGTTGTGGTTAAGTAATGTAGTTACCTGCTATTTGTTGCGACTGAGCGTTAATCATCTGGGTATGGTCATGTGTTATCATTGGTGTTGGTAGTAACATTGGGGTTTGCATCCCTCCCGGTTGTGGGAAGAGGTCATATCGCTTTTTAGCAGGTGAGTTTTATTGTTGGAATTATTAATATTCGTTGCACTTATAATGATAAAGCGGCCGTGGCCGCGTAATCGCAATAGCATTTGCCCTCCTCTTAAATAACAAGTAGAGCGTTTCAGGCACTTATATATCGGAACGCAGCACACGCCCACTTGCTCCAAAATACAAGCGCGGAATTGCTGCAAGATAATGCCTTTGTTTGTTTTTATATTGGAATTAGTAAGGCATTATGGTTATAGGTTTGTCAATTAGGTTCTTGGGAAGTAATAATGCTCAACAGGTCAACTTAAATTTGATACAAGTAACACATCACTGAATAAGTCCCGGGTCTAAGTAATAAATCAATTTTTGCAAAAATTCTTCTTTATTCATCAAAATAGTCTATTTTGGCGGCAATACAATCATCCCAATTCTTCTCTAACTTTTCGATGCCGTCCTTGTAGAACGATTTATCTTTGCCTTCAAAATAGGCTTCAGTTTCGGCGATGACTTCCTCATTCGAGCCAAACCTCTTGCCACGTACATCTTTTTGATTTTGGCAAAAAGGTGGTAATCACTGGGAGCCATATCTAGACGATAGGGTGGGTGCGGAAGCAATTCGAAGCCCAATTCGTGCATTTTTGCCATTGTTTTGATCGACTTGTGCGTTGGCTTGGTAAAATATTTTTTTTGCCAAATGTGGTCTTTTTGCGATTTCGGTCTTCAAACGCCCAACAACCTAATATAATAGTCGCTGTTGATTGTTTTTCAATGTTCCATATAGTTGATATTTATAATCTAGCGCTAGCGTTTAGTTCTATTATCTTTAAATAAAATCGACCAACTACCCCATTTGATTAAAATTTTGTCTTAGCTTACATAGTTGATTTTTTCTTACATCGATTTAAAATATTGCTGATTTGTGATTTATTCTTACATGATTTGAGTCTTTATGATATATTCTTATTAGATTTATATCTTTTACACACTTTCTTAACTATTTTCACCTGTATACATCTTAGTTTTACTGCACAAAACCCAACATACCTATATAAAAAGAATTCTCATGCTCAATAAATTTTCTCCGCCACTACAAGCATAGCTTTAAGTACTAACATCATAATTATACATTTGTGCATGATTTGGATCAAATGGGATGAATAAATAAAAGCAAAACTTTAAACTTTAAAAAATATTAAAAACAAGGCCAAGTTCTTATAAAAAACTTTCGATCTATAAAAGTTGTGAGATCTAAACCAATTAAAGCCAAACCGTTTGTTCAGGACAGGCATAGAATCGAACTGAACGCCAGAAGGGCTTTTTCTTGTAAACTTTATCTGGCTCCCGTTTTCTCCTATATCTGGTATGGCAGTAAGAATCTAACGCCCGCGTTGAAGCACGGCCTGCGAGCTGAGAGGTTAAGGCGCTCATGCATCGTGCCTTAAACGACTGTCATTATTACACCTTGTTCGAGTGAACGCAGGTACTCAATTATTTTTAGTGTCTGAGTAGGCCATCCGCCAGACATCAGACTACTCTGGCGGGTTTTCTCCTGTTTTTACCCCGCCGTATTTGTTATTCATCTCAAAGTTCTACACTCCCTTATCCTAGAAATAATTTTCTAGTCTGTAACTTGGCTATTTTCCCTCTTTGTATTATTCCCTCACAGATTTGCAAAATTTCTTTTTTTAAGTTTAGACAAAGAGTAATCCTCTCCCTTCTGTTCTTCCTTGTTTATAGCCTTTAGAAGAATGTGTACTAATGTATTTTATCTACATATGCAGTTCGGCTCGAGCCTTTAAGCCGAGTGAACGTGCGTGCCGGATACCTGTGTTATCGCAACGGCGGAGCCGCACCCTTTTTTAAGCGCAAGGTTCAACACTGAGTGCAAGTGGTATCGGGCGACAAAGATAATCGTGCGACCTCACGGTCGAGGTGAATATAAAATTCATTTAATCTACATTTACATTTAAATTTATTTATTTAAATACAACTAATTATGGCTTATTATAACATAAACACATAGTTTGTACCTATGCAAGTGGATCAAAATTACCAACTTCAGTATGCACAACAAGGTTATCAACTCCCGCAACAGCTGCCAATAACTAATCTCTATCCGAATTTGCAAATAAACAATACTCCACAACCACAAAGTTCAAGTTCAGGTTATCAAAACAATCCAATTTATCATCAGACTCAAACAAGCCGGGTATCTCAGGACAATGACTGAAAAATTGGAAACTCACACCAAACAAAGCGAAACTACAACATACTGGTTGAACCCCTCTAATAGATATGATGCTTTAAGTGAAGATACAGCAGAAGAAGAAGCGAATAGCAGCACAACTGGAAGCAAAAAAGAACCTAAACCCCCACCAATCTATATAGCAGGTGTCAAAGATATACAACCCCTAATCAAACTTTTAGAAACAATAGCAAAAAAAACCTAAACGAAATAAAACAAGAGCTTGAAAAACAAGGACATGAAGTCATGAACATTGTAAATATACGCCAGAGAACTACCAAAACCCCTTTGCCCATGTTTTTTGTTGAACTGAAAGCTGCGGAAAATAATAAAGAAGTTTATAATATTACCAGACTAGTCTATTCTATAGTAACTATTGAACCACCAATTGCTAAACGCGAGGTACCGCAGTGTGCCAGATGTCAACGACACGGGCACACTAAGAACTTCTGTAGTAGAGACCCGCGATGTGTGAAGTGCATTGATAGCCATCCAACTTCACAATGTCCACGAAAGGTAAAAGATAGTAACGTGAAATGCGTTAACTGTAATGGCAATCATCCAGCCAACTATAGAGGCTGTCAAATCTACAAAGAAATTCAACAAAAAATGTATCCGCTTCTCCGAAACAAAGTACTACCAAATATGAAACAGCAGTCAGAGCAAAACCACTTACAAAACTCTGCCTATGCTCAAGTTGTAAGAAATACTAATCACGCTGGTAATGGCATGGATCAACAACAACGACCTCCACAACATATCGACTCCAATGATATCACTGAACTAAAAAAATGTTAAAAACAATAATGGAACAAATGGGAACCTTACTAAATCTTTTAACAATCGTTGTCACAAAAACCAACCATGGCTCTACAGCTTAAGATAGCTGAGTGGAATGCCAATGGCCTGACAGACCATAAAGATGAACTAACAGCTTTTCTTATACAACATTCAATTGACATCATGTTAATAGCGGAATTCCACTACAAGGACAGGAGCTACCTAAAGATTTCAGGCTACACTATTTATGCCACACAACATCCAGATGGCACCGCTCATGCTGGATCAGCAATTATAATTAAAAATAATATCAAGCACTACGAACTACCAAAATATAACCCACGCCATCTACAATCAACTACAATTACGATCGAAGATTAGAAAGGCCCATTAAACATATCAGCGGCATACTGCCCTCCAAGACACAACATTAAGAACGAACACTTCAATGAATATTTCGAAACATTAGGTACCAGATTTATATCGATTGGAGACTTTAATGTCAAACACGAGTATTGGGGATCGAGAGTAACCACCACTAAAGGCAGAGAATTGTTGAAGGCAATAACAAATAAAGGACTACACTACCTATCTACGGGAGAGCCGACCTACTGGCCTTCAGACATGGCGAAATTACCAGACCTGTTAGACTTTTGTATTATAAGGGGCACCAATCCAAATTATTGCAAAGCAGAGTCGTGTTTGGATCTGTCCTCTGATCACTCAACAATAATAGTGACAATGTCTACGCAGGTGCTACAGAAAGAGACCTCTGCTACTCTTAGCAGCAGATTCACGAACTGGGACCATTGCAGAGAAATAGTAAATGAAACATTAGCACTAGACGTACCTTTAAAAACTGATATCAACACCAAAGAAAATGTTAAATTACATAAGCCCAATATGTCCGATTGAAGTCAAAAAGAAAATAGCTGAAAAGCGCAAGCAAAGAAGAAAGTGGCAAACAACCCAAACAACCTGAAGATAAAAGAATGCTTAATCGACTTGCAACAGAACTCAAAAATTTGCTCTCCAATACAAGAAACAATTCGATACAAACATACCTAAAGCGTCTTTCTCCGACTGAAGCAACAGACTATTCGCTTTGGAAAGCAGCCCCAGCAACATATATCACCGATACGACTAGAGAGCAACAGCTGGACCAGAAGTAATTTTGACAAAGCTGTCGCCTTTGCAAACCACTTAACAAAGGTATTTAGACCATTTGATTCGCAATTAACTCCAACTGAAGAAGACGAGATTCATCAATATCTCGATGTACCCTTTCAAATGTGTCTACCAATTAAATATTTTACAGTAAATGATGTCAAGAAAATAATTATAACCGAACTGAATCCAAAAAGACCCCTGGCTACGATTTAATTACCGGGAAAGTCCTTAAAGAGTTACCGGAGAAAGGCCACAAATGCATTACCTACTTATTCAACGCTATGATAAGACTACAATACTTTCCTGGGCAATAGAAGGTAGCAACAATCATACCAATACTCAAATCGGGCAAACCGAGCAATGAGCTATCTTCTTTAGACCAATTAGTCTCCTACCACTGTTATCAAAGGTTTTTGAAAAACTATTTTTGCGGAAACTAATGCCTTTAGTGCTGGAAAACAACATTATACCTAACCACCAATTTGGCTTTCGCCAACAACATGGTACAATTGAACAAATCCATCGAATTGTAGACAAAATACTAAAAGACTTCCAGAATAAAAGATATTGTTCGGCCGTATTTCTGGACGTTGTGCAGGCCTTTGACAGAGTATGGCACGAAGGCCTGCTATTTAAACTAAAGAAACTCCTGCCGCCAGACTACTACACAATACTAAAGTCCTACCTCATCAATAGACACTACCTAGTGAAGTACAGAGACTCTTTTACCCCTTTATTCCCTATCAACGCTGGTGTCCCTCAGGGAAGCGTGCTGGGCCCGCTCCTGTACCTACTATATACTGCTGACCTACCTACCTCCCCAGGAGCTATAGTTGCTACCTTCGCGGATGATACAGCAATTCTTTCATCGCATTCCGATCCGTATATGGCGTCCAACTATCTACAATCATGTTTGCACCACTTAGAAGTATGGTTCAAAAGATGGCGTATCCACATAAACGAGACCAAATCAGTCCACGTAACTTTTACGCTGAGAAGAAGTACCTGCCCACCCGTTATAATAAATAACAAACAAATACCGCAAGACGATACCGTTAGGTACTTAGGTATGCACCTAGAAAGGCGTCTCACTTGGAAAAAACACCTTTTCACCAAAAGAAAACAGTTGAGTTTAAAAATTCGGAAAATGTACTGGCTGATTGGCCGCAAATCTCAGATGTCATTGGAGAGTAAAATATTACTTTACAAATCTATCATACGGCCTATTTGGACATACGGCATACAATTATGGGGAACTGCAAGTAAATCAAATATCGACATAATCAAACGATTTCAATCGAAAGTGTTACGTTCTTTAGTAGACGCCCCATGGTTCGTTCCGAACGAGACAATACGACAGGACCTAGGTATTTCAACAATAGACGAGGAAATACAAAAGTGCAGTGTTCACCACCGTGACAAAATAAGTGCTCACTCTAACTCGCTGATTGAATAACTATTAAACTCTGACGATGAAGAACCCAGACTTAAAAGGTTTAAGCCAACAGACCTACCAAACCGTTTCGCATAATGTTATGTGGTGTCAAAGTTAATTGTTCATTCCGTCATTACCAAACCGGCTAGTATTAGTATTAGTATTAGAATTAAAATAAGGAAATTTTTGTTGGAAACTTTTCTACATGTCTTATATCAAATGTCGAACCAATTACTGAATGTCACTACGTGACAGATTGTAAACTTATAAATAAATTTAAAAAAAATCTACATATAGCTAAGTAGTATTTATGAAAATAAAAGTCAAATTTATTAACATCGGCTTTTTTAATTATAATTAAACTGAAACAAGTAAAAAATTATTTAGATTATTTTTTATTATAATAGAATCGATAAAATTTAATATTAGTGATTAATTATTACGTACACTGTGACTAATTACAGTAATACTTCTGCAATGTTGAGAAAATTAATGAACGAGAAGGGTGTAAACCCAAATTTGCAACTACCGAAATCTTAACTAACACGATGGAAAAAAATTGGCCGATTTGGCTAAAAATCAAACTCATGCTTTGTTTTTGGCCTAAATTACTTGTGTACCAAATCAGAGATTTAGTTTTTGAGTTATCGTGATGACAGACGGGATTGTAATTTAATTATCTACCTCTTAGGCGTTAGCACGCTTTCAGTAGTTAATAAATTAGAAAACTACTATTTATAAAGATGATGCAGTGGCAACATCAGCGCAAGTCAATTGCAGCTAATTGAGCCATTATTAAATGTTCAAGCTAGATTAACCATGTGCGACTTTGTAATTATATATAGTTAACAAAGAAATTACGCCACAGTGTATTAAAATATGTGCGTGATTCCATTTATAAATATATTTTTAATTAAACAAGTGAATGTTATGCTTACATCCCGTTGTTTCTTTTTAATTTTGTTAAAATAAAGATTTATGTTTTTACTTTTAAAGCAAAATACAGTTGTACCATTTTAAGTGGTATTTCTTTAATTTTCAAAGTGGAATTTTAGGCAACTTGAAAAATAGAAAATATTACCAGAATTCGTATATGGAAAACATAAATCTGCCCAACCCGGGATTAAAAATTGTATGTACATATGTATAAATATGTCTAGCGGTTAATGACTTTCCTTAGTTTTGTCTTTTGTTCCGATCTGTATGATAATAAAAAAGTCTCTGATAATACCATTTGACTTTCCATTGCAAATGTCCGGTTTCATTAACGCGTTTTCCTCAAATCTTCGCTTTTGTAGCAAATTGGAATGTGTCCGTAACAATAATTCTCCTAGTTGAAGATAATGACAAAGTAGACTCAAAAAGAGTTAAGTTAATGATTAAACATTAATTTATTTAAACAATCAAATAAAGATAAAAAGTTTAGAAATTTTCATCTCATTATTGACATAATGTAACAGAAGTATCACTTGTAAAAAAATAAATAATCAAACCATCCAATTTTACTTAATCGTTTTAAATTGATTATAAATTAAGCTTGATATATTGGGCCATTTAGTTAAAAAATATTATTTCTTTCAATAAACAATTTAAATTATGTACATTTCTTTTTTCCGGCTCTAACAGTTCTCACAAAAAACTAAATAAGCTTTCTTAAATATTTATGTCATTATTACTATTACTAATATTTGTATTGAAACATAATATACAAAATTAAAAAATAGTCTAAATATTTATATCATTTGTCTTCAAGCCCCAGTACATGCAACAGCAGATTATCCTTTAATGCCACTCCATGTGGACGTGTGGTAGGGAATACTAATATAGTAGGTGTCTTTTTTGCGTGATACATCCAGACAGGCCGCACCAAGTTTAGGTAAAATTTGTGAGTAATAAAAATATAATTATAAACGCGATAGTAATAATCATTTACAATTATTTATTTAACTATTTGTAATGCTTGATAAAAAGTATGCTCTTCTATAGTATTGTCAGTGTTCTGATCTTAGTGTTTGTCACATTTTAAAAATGTTTTTCTAATTCAAAATGTCATGTGACCTCGAAAAGTTTAAATATCACAAATCTCTCTCACATCACGCTACCATTTAAATAAAATTCAAATCTTAAAAATGGCGCCCCAAAGAAACTAAAACAAAATTAAATCATATAACCTTCACTTTAAGTAAGGAAACTTGTCTTTCAGTGTTCCTGAACAACTAACAACTTTAACAGATAGTATATGTAAAGTACCTAGGCCTTCATGTTGACTCACGACTGGCGTGGGAAAAACATATTTGGAACAAATAAAAACAACTGGACCCCAGGGTGTACTGGTCTATGGGTCGCCGGTCCCAATTATTTTTAGAGAGCAATATCTCAGTTATTTAATACTGTAGAATTTTCAAAAAATAGTTTTTTTGCTTGAAAGGTAGTTTGAATCTTCTAGGATATGAGGCAAAAGGTTTTATACATGAAAAAAAAAATTTTTTGTTTAATCTTGTGCTTTTCCTGAAGCGCGTCGGGCGTCTCTCATACGGCTACCTGCGCTATGAACATACTTGCTCGGAAGATACCGCGTACCTTTTTACCTATTGATTTATAACTTCTCTAATACACTCATGCATGTCGTTAGGGACTATGCGTGCACAATTCAAGCAACATTTTCAAACAAAAGTACGTTAATGTAGCGTCAGTGCACGTTCGAAAGAGTTCTACCTCGCTGCTTGTGGATGCGTTTGTTTATGTTTATTTTGGTACTGCTTATTTTGTTTTCGTACTGTTTATTCTGTTCTTAAAAAGTAAAATTATTTTAAAACGAGTGAGAAAATGGTGTGCATTGGCAAAAAAGGTACAAAACAATCGTACCCAACGCGGCATCTCAGCAAAGCGGCAAAACGGCCGTTGAACAGATTCGAGGCCGAGAGCGAACCAGCTGGTTCTAGTGCATCCGCCAAGAAGCTCAAAGTTAAGATGAAGATTTTGATGTAAATAATCAGTTTGGCTACAGGATTATAAATTTTTTATTCGTCTTCTCGGCTATAGCACAGCACGTAAAATGCAAAACGTGTGATTCAGACATAACCTTTCAAGAACGAAGTCCGCGTGGCTTAGGCTTCAAAATAGTAATCGCTTGTCCAAACTGCCCAGACGTTGAAATTCCGATTAGTAAATTTATAAGGAATGCTTATGAAATCACTCGTAGGATCGTGCTCGCGATGAGATTACTCGGAGTTGGATTGAATGGTATAATTAAGTTCTGTCCATTCATGGAGTTACCACGTCCTATTTTTCAATCGTTCTACGATAATATCGTACGTATGATTTCGATCGCATCCACAAATGTTCAAGATGCTTCTAGGAAGAAAGCAATTCAAAAGAGCAAAGTAAAAGTGAAGAAAATGAACAACGATAAGGGATAATTTTCCGGTGGTGGTTATTGGAGTAAACGAAAATTTTCTTCGCTTTTCGGCATAACATCGCTAATTGGATGGTTTATAGGCAAGATCGTCGATGTTGAAGCGAAATCGAAGTATTGTAAGTCTTGCGAATATTGGAATAGTAAAATATGGACGATTGAATATGAGGAGTGACAGGAAACGCACGCAAATCATTGCCAAGCAAACCACGAAGGCTCCTCCGGTAAGATAGAGGTGGATGCCGTGGTGGAGATGTTTGCTCGCCCCGAACGCTTATACGGAATGGAATACGCCAATTACATCCGCGATGGAGACAACAAAACATTTAAGGGCGTCGTTGACAATCATCCATATGAAAATTTTGAAGTGAAAAAAATATTATGTATCGACCATGTCCAGAAGAGGATGGGCACACGATTAAGAAACCTAAAAAAAACAAAAGGCCTTGGAGGAAAAAGTAAATTAACTGCCAAATTAATCGACCAATTAACTGTTTGTTATGGTTTGGCCATACGTCGGAATCAAAAATCCATCGATAACATGAAAAAAGAAATATGGGCAACGTTGTTTCACAAACTTTCAACCGACGACAACCCGCAGCACAACTGCTCAGAATCTTGGTGCGCATGGAAGAAGGCGAAAGCAGCGGGATCCTTAGATACTTTCCATCAGAAACCTTCATTATCTAAAGACGTTTACGCTACCATTAAACCAATTTATGAGGAAGTAAGCCGAGATGAGTTGCTGAACCGTTGCTTATGTGGCTACACACAAAACGGTAACGAAAAAACGGTAATGCTACTGTTTGAAATTTAGCTCCAAAGTCCTATTCAAGTGGCAAAACAGTCTTAGATATAGTCGCAACTTGAATGACGGCTTAACAAGCATACTACGGTTAATGAAGGTACTGGAGATGGATATTGGCACTCAGTCTTACCTTTTTGCCTGGAAACCGACGCTAAGCGCATTGAACACGACAAGCGCTCTTTGTCAGATGCAGCAAAGGCTTTAGCATAAAATCGTTAAGGAAAGAAAACGAAGACAAATATTTGGACACGGAAGGGCAGCTATATGGTCCTGGGATTACAAATTGATGGTAAACAATTTTAAACAGTTGAATTTTTTATTTTTTCATGCCTAAAACTCATTTTAAAACTTTAAACGCGTTTTTTCGAAACACGCTTTTTCAAAACGGCATGCACCATAACTCCAACAATTTTCAATATTTTCTTTTGAAATTTGAACCACATATTTAAAACAACATTTTGAAGAGAAACACGCCGTATTTTTCGATAAGTTAATTTAAACAATTGTTATATACAAATAACTGCCCTTTTTTTCGTCAAAAATTTAACGTTTTACTTCAAACACTTGCCAATTTTACAAAAAACAATATTTTTACAATCCCGTACGTGATTCTATAGCTATACTCCTGCAGATTAAGAGCAAATTTTTTTTTGTTCCAGCTTGGAACTTGTACTAGTTCTAATGCGTGCCGCGGAACGCCTCGGCAGCAACATGCTTCAGGAGAATGGCTTCAGTGTCGCCATTATGTAATATCTTTTTTAATGAATAAATTTTTCTGTACACTTAAATATATGCCTAATAACATACTTAAACAGTTTTTTTTCTATTACCTTTCCTTCTATTAAAAAAGATTGTCAAAAACACGCTTTTTTATACACTTACAGTGGCGTAACCCCTTCAACGATTCCAGTCAAAGGTAATACACCGAACGAGCTTTTCCATTAGGAACTGCATATTCCTACCATTATTGAAAAAATTACAAAGCTTATCATAAAATATTCTTCACCTTAACACAGCGAACCTTCTACATGATGAAGTGGCACTACGTAGACTCAACAGGTCTAAAGCGATAGACCTGCCAAACATATTTATTTGTATTTATTTCAAGCTAATCTCTTTATTACAATGATAACTTATTTGCTTATTGTTATTGTTAATACTTTAATATACAATTTATTGGATGTCTAGTTACTTAGGATAAATTGTAAATAATGAAAGTTAATAAAAAAATTAAATGACTAGCTTTCTGTTTCTGATAAACATAAGCATAAAGTTTCATTGATTGTAAGCAGGTGCAGAAAATTTGGATTTTTGACTTCCTGACAAGCAAGAACACTTTGTAAAAGGACGTAAGCACAACTGTTTGTAGCTTGTAGGTAAGGATGTTAGATTATTATTCCTAATTTTATTATAACAACTATCGTAACTTTTTTTCTGTTCGTACAATCAGTAGCTAAGCTCAACTATTCTAACAGGAAGAAACAGATAAACGTTATAATGTAGAAATAACTGAACATTTGATTTTAAGATGAGACAGAATCAGTTTTTCTTAACAAATGGACCTCAGAGAGTAAAATGTTTAAGACTTCTCTATAAAAACTATTGTACTCTAACCCTGTAATTTTGAATAATCGAGTTTAAGCAGGTATTATGAAAACTATACTGTAGAAAATTATTTATAAAAATTGCAACGCATATTTTTTCTTCTATTTGACTTAGAGAGCTGAAATTTTGCAAAAACGTCCTTATATATCATATTTTACCCACATACTGGCCTACCGACCCAGATAAACTACCCGGCCTACTGGATTTCTTCACTACGAAAGGTCTAGCATCTACCTACCTTGAAATCACCTCATGCCTTGATTTAACCTCCGACCACACGCCAATTATAGCTACTGTGACTAGCACGATCATAGTTAATGAAACTGACCCTAAATTGTACAACAAAAGAACCGACTGGAAGCTCTATCAAGAAATCATTTACAATCGCTTGAATCTGAAAATCTCGCTCCTAACTAACAATGACCTTGAATTAGCTATACAAAAATTCACAAATATAATTCAAGAAGTAGCAGTGGAAGCTACCCCAAAAATTAACAGTGTAAGACAACAAGAAAGGTGTCCCACTATAGTAAAAAGAAAAATAGCTGAAAAAAGACGTTTACGACGTATCAGGCAGAATACAAGATACCCATCTGACAAGAGACGCTTAAACCAAGCTACAACTGAACTTAAAGTACTTATCAAAGATCTAAAAAATGAACAATTCCAAGAATATCTCACAAACCTTAGTGCAACAGTAGACACAAATTACTCCCTTTGGTTAGCAACCAAAAGAATAAAAGCTCAAAAACACCTTATACCCCCTTTGAAACAAACGAACGGTACTTGGGCACGAACAGATCGAAAAAAAGCAACCTGCTTCGCCCACCACCTCGAGAATGTCTTCCAACCAATACCCTCTCAAATTTCCGCAGATGAAGAAGCAGAAATACATAATTCTTTAGATACACCGTATCTACTAACATTACCGCTAGACTGCTTTGCAGTTAAAGAAGTGAAAAGAATGATCAGAAACTTAAACCCCAAGAAAGCTCGCGGCCTTGACCTACTAACCGGCAAACTACTTAAAGAAGTACCACGCAAGGGCTTAGTGTTACTAACCATGCTATACAATGCAGTTCTGAGATTGGGGTACTTCCCAGTGTAATGGAAAGTAGCGCAGGTAATTCAGATACTAAAACCCGGGAAATCCGCATATCAAGTTACCTCCTACAGACCTATTAGCTTGCTGTCAGTGGCAGGCAAAGTATTGGAAAAATTCTTAGCTGAAAGACTAACATTCATCCTAGAAGATAGCAACATAATTCCTGACCATTAATTTGGGTTTAGGAGGGAGCACTCTACTGTACAACAGGTCCACCGAATAGTAGATAACATAAACCAAGCTTTCGAAGAGAAGCAATACTGTACAGCTGCTCTACTCGATGAAAGCTAGGCCTTCGATAAGGTGTGGCATGCAGGCCTCATGTAGAAACTCAAAAAAGTACTTCCTCATCCGCTATAGTTATTCTGAAATCGTACCTAGAAGAGCGATATTTCTGTGTAAAAGTTGATCAATACCAAACAGAACTCCACAAAATCAACTCAGGTGCATCTCAGGGAAGTGTTTTAGGTCCAATTCTATACCTCATGTACACAGCAAATATATCAACAAGTCCGCACTCTCTCACTGTCACCTTCGCTGATGACCATAATGACGAAACACACAGAGCCAACAGTAGCTGCTCATCTTTTTCAACAGAGCTTAGATCAATTGACTCAGTGGACCAAAAGATGGCGTATTAAACTCAACGAAGCTAAATCGTATCATATCACATTCACCAAGCGCAGAGGCAACACACCACAGTTCTAATAAACAGCATCCCGCTAACCCAAATAAATGAGGTTAAATATCTTGGCCTACACCTCGACAAAGGACTGACTTGGAAGTCTCACATCTGGACAAAAAGAAAACAACTTGGTATATTATTCAGTAAACATTACCGGTTACTAAGTAGGAAATCAAAACTATCCCTCACAAGCAAACTCCTGGTTTACAATGCGATATTCAAGTCCATTTGGACATATGGTATTCAACTTTGGGGAACAACAGCTAACTCCAACCATAGTTTGTGAGAAATGTAGACATTCTGAATGATTTAAAAGTTGATGCAGTAAAAAAGTGATAGTTAAGTTTAGTGCGAAATACCTAAGTAAACTCGATGACCCAAACGCCTTAGCTCTTAACCTACTCAATAATAGTGAAACCCTACACAGACTAAAGAGACACAAACCACTAGACCTACCGAATAGATTTGAGTAAAAACCAGTACGTTGTGTGTGTGTGTGCGTGTGCGTGTGTGTGTGTGTGCGCGCGCTTGTGTGTGTGTGTGTGTGTGTGTGCAGGAAACTGTAAGTTGTAAATCGTTGGATTTCAACCATGTCATGTTCATGTCTAATATTCTCTAACACACATATTCTTTTGCTTATTGTTTGTGTAAACAGATTGCAAAAAGTAATAAAAAAATTTTTAAAAAATATATCATATTTTAAAACCTAATGCTTACTTACCTGAAATCGAAACTTCATGGCACAACTTTTGCTATAGTATATAAAAAGTCGTAAAATCGGTAAGCGCCCTAGAGATTTAAGGTAAAGCTATTTTTTTAGCCTATGCCGCGGAGAATATGTGATTAAAATTTCAAAAAGAAATATTAAAAACTTACCGCGAGTTAAACGTAAAAAAGCGTGAAAAAATGTTTTCTTCATATTTCACTAAAAAGCCATTTTATACATAGGCGCCCCATTTTTAGCGAAAAAATACTATCGGATTCGTATTCAGCGACCTCAAAAACATAACCAACATGTTTTAGCGACTAGAACTCCGTGGTCACATATGCTATTTCTAAGCCACTTTTTGAGGATGCCCCGCTCGCCTATGGGACAATGCCATCCGCGCAGGCCTTTGTTCGTCGGTCGACATTCGTGGGACCCACTTTGAAGAAACTTTCCTCATTTTCAGGTCATCGTGCAAAATGGACTCTGGAAATTCTAAAGGCGATAGCACGCACTCCTAATCGACGGTCTTCCATAAAAACTTGCTCCATTCGCGTATTTTCGATCCGGCTGATTTGTGACCAAGGCTGCTTCAGTTCATTGTTACACAACTCTCAACTTTCTTTAAATTTTCGCACCCACAAACGCACATCAACTATACATTTAAACATATAGTAAACAAAGACAACTGATATAAAATGTGGCGTGGCTGAGCTCTTAACGTACGTTTGGTTGATCGTGTTGCATATCTTAATTTCGTAAAGTCACCGCACCGACTATTATCATTTGTAATTAAATTGTTCCACGTTCCCACCTTGCAAGAATTTGGGGAAAGGCGAGTAAAAAATTGTCAAACTAGGACGCCAAAATACCGCATATCTCACTCAATTAGCGATAAATTTCGATTTTCGTTTCACCATCTAAAAGGAGAAAACGGAAGATTACATGTTGTTCTTGAACACCAAACATTGCACTCACTGCAATGCCGGTAATTTGACCTATGAATATTGTATGGTGCTGCCAGCTGTATTACAAATTCAGAAATATTTCCTACGTATTTTAAAACTAATTGCATTTTTCTACTTACTCTCACTGCCGAGAAAAAAATGGAGTCCTCAAAACTTAAATCGTTGAGTAAATCTAATGAACTGATAATGTTTAAGTTAAAAATCGATTTAGATCTCCAAAATATAGTACTGAAAAACGAAGAAACTATTTTCAACGCGAATTTAAACGCAATATGCATTCTTACGTTCTGTATCAATGGAAAGCATAGAAATTGTAGCAACGTAGGACTCTATTTAGACAGACATATTTTAGAAAACTTAACACGTACGAGTTTCGTGCAGAAATCTACCAAAGTAGATTAATTGTCGTATACACTTTCTAAGTATTACACTTTCTGTAACCGAGTTTTCTGGAATGGGCTATTTTTGTTCTTCTTATTAAATTTCAACGACGTATGTATATGAGTAGTTTGCAAAAACCTCAATTCGTACTTGTCTTTTTCTTCTTCTGAAAGGAGTTATTGTTTCGACTACTGCTGTATAATGTTCAGGTTTTCAGAATTTAGGTATTTCTTCGTTATGAAAAAATTATAAAACGTATGTCGGTATTCGCTACATCATATTTATATATCTTTTTGTGTTTCAATAGAAATCTACTGTGAAAATTGGATTTAAGCCCATCTATAACAATAACCCTATAAATTTTACCATTTCATGAACTGTTATATCAACTTTGAATGTTGCGACTAGTTGAACTAATCATATTACTGAACAACGTCTAGGTGGCACTTTATGGGTCTCTTTAATCCTCAAAGTAATAACAGATTCCTCGGTAAGTAAAATAAAACAGTCTACAGTTTTTTGTCTGCCATTTTGTATTGTTTGTAGTAAAATGCCGATATTTCCGAGAATATTAAAGGGAGTACAAATAAGTCTCCGCTGTTTTATTATCAAAAATTGGGCGTTTATTGTGAAAGAACGGAACCTTATGTTTTATTCAAAGTATTGTCTATCGCTAGCCACTACCTTTTTCCCATCTTTCTGGCAGCATACGGATACCGCGTCGGAAGAACGCTTCATTTTTTGAGGCTATCCACGAATCGACCCAATTTTTGGTATCTTCATATGATGTGAAGTGTTGCTCAGGCAGGCCACGTGCCAGCGATCTGAACAAGTGACAATCGGAAGGAGCAATGCCTGGTGAAAACTAGAAAAATTTAGAAGCAAAACTGAAATAACTTGCTGTTTCTTGGAGCTTCGCTTGAATGTGTATTTAAATATTTTATTTTAGTTTTTATTGTACCTTCATAACTAGGCCAACACTTCATATTAAAACCGATGACTACTGAATAGCACAAACAATTTGCTGTTACCATGTAGGTTTCTGAAGGTTGGATAAGCAATAACACGGATGATCGAGCAAAAAAGGATATACTTACATGGAGATGACGCAGCATCTATGTATTTACATTGGCCAGTAGCGGCTCAAGTGACATTTAACATGTTATGGTATTCGAGTGACATACTATACGGCTTAGGTATGAGATTCTAATTTCGCTGAAAGCATAAATACATGTCGACGTCTTCCGAGCTTGATTTCATGGAAAACGATGTTAAACTACTATAAAGCTACCTATATAAAGTATGTTCGAAAAGTAACGAGAATATTTAATATTTTTTTAATTTCTGTCAAATTTACAATTAGTAAATAGTATAAATTAGTAAATATTATGTATGATTTGTGACATGCATTGGGTCCATTCCTTGACAGTTTTTTTATTTATTTTTTTTTATGGATTAGGTCTTCTGGACGCTGTCGTTTAAGTCTTCTATCAACTAAGGGTTGACTGTATAATTCGCTTATGAGATAGTTATTGTGTTCGGTAGTACGTTCTTTGGATTTGTTGGCGTAAAGGTTGATCAATTTATTTATAAGAAGTATTCCGGAATCATTATGGAGGTTTTGATCCGTCGCGTATCAGGGAGCGTCAGCTATCATGCGAAGTGTCTTCGAATGGAAAGTATGTAATGTATTTATGTTGAAGGGTTTACTGCAACTCCACACTCGCCGTAGGTCCAAACTGGTCGTAGTATAGTTTTATAAATGGTCAATTTTGTTTTTAATGCGAGTCTTGCTTTTGTTTAATAACCAGTACGTTTTTGTTACTTTTATGTTTATTTGGGTCTTTTTTGCTTTAATGTGCTCTTTCTGTGCTTTTAATCTAAATGCAGGCCAAAATATTAAACTGTAGTTTTTACTTGGATAGGGGTGTTATTTATATTTACTTGGGGGGCGATTATTTCGTTTTGTGATGAACGTAATCTGTGCGGATTTTTCAGCGTTGACTTGAACTTTCCATTGTCTTAGCCAGTATTGTAATTTAGATGGTTTTGTACTTTTTCATGTGCTCTAATCGGATCAATATCGAATGACAAGATGACCAGATCATCAGTGAATGTGCCAATCATACTGCTCTCTGTGACAGAAATATTTACATTGTCGACGAAGTAAACGCATGGCCCAAAGATGCTACCTTGTAGTACACTAGTTTTTATTAGGTGGTAATCAAATAATGCATTATTGACTTTGACTTGAAAGTATCGTTCACTGAGGTAGGACTAGGGAGATGCCTTTTTAATTTGTACAATAATTCATTGGTCCCGACTCTCAAAGGCTTGCTCTACATCAAGGAATACTGCAGCACATATCTTCTTTCTTTCGAAACTTTCTTTTGTTTTATTTACAATTCAATGGCACTATGGTATTGTCGAATATCTTTGTCTGAATCCAATATAATGACTGGTTGGTTTATTCTGGAGAGGGGTAGTCTTTCAAATATCTTTGCCATGAGTGGCAGCAGAATTATTGGACAATAGGATGTAGGTTCTGTAAGCGGTTTGCTTGGTTTTCCAATTGTAGTTATTTGTGCATATTTTTACTGAATCGAAAAGCAGCACAGGTGTAGGATGCTATTGTATGTTGTTGTTAATAGCACAAGTGCCTTTCTCGGTTAATGTTTCAGCAGCTCTCCAATTATAAGGTTATACCCAGGAGCCTTATACAATTTGATCTTGTTAATTTGTTGGCGAACTTCAACTGGTGAAATGGGCGGAATAGGTAACGTTACTTGGCAAACAACATTGACATAATTTTTGATTTCGTCATCTTGATGGCCATCATCTGAAACTGGGGTAAATACTGTTAATAGATGATCTGCAAATGCATTGGTCTTATCGTCGTCCGTCTGAACCCAGTTACGATCAGATTTCCTTATAGGTGGGATTTGTATTATTGACCTTTTGAATTTTTTTGTTACTTTTCATAACGAATGATCTTCAAAAGATATGCTGGTGATGTAGGGTTTGAAGATATCATTGCTCAACTGGTTTAGTGTTGAGCGGAATTGGTGTGTTATCTTATTGAGATAGGTTTTATCGTGAGGGTTTATTGTCCTATGGTATTTTATATGTGCTATTCTTCTTTGAATGATTAATTCTTGAATATGTAGAGGAATATTATCACTTTCTTGAGTGGACTTGTTTTGTGTGGGTGTGTCTTTCCATGCGGCGGTCTGTATTATGATCATTAGATGTTGTATAATTGCTTTGATTTAAAACTGGTCTTTTATACGATGGTCCAATTTAATTTCTTCAGTTGCCAATCAGAATATTTAGTATAGTTGGGGTATTTGTTCTCTGCGTATGATGTTTATACTGAGGGTTAGTATTATGGCGGTATGATCATAGCACAAATCAAAACTCGGCTGAATTTTAATATGAACGTTTGAGATGTCTTTAGCGATAGCGAATTCAATGAGATCCGGGAGTTTGTTCCTATTCGTAAGCTAATACGTTGGTTCTTCCATAGATATATAAGTTAGGTTGTTTAGTTGTATTGGTTAAACAGATTGCGTCCTTTAGGCGTGATTAATCTAAACCCAATCCAGTCCCCAATTGCTACGAATTGTGGTCCAAAAAAAGTCGAAAAAGTTGTTGTATTCTTCCGTCGTAATAGTATGTCGTGGCATAAACGGCTGCAATACTTATTGGTCGAAGAAGTGGTTGTAGTTTCAGTAGTGTAGCTTGGATTTTATTAGTATTGAAGGATTGCAGGATATGATGATTAATGACTGATCTAATGATGATAGCTGAACCTGCGTGCGGTATTCCGTCAGGGTGATGAGCATAAAAGATGGTGTAATTTAGTATTTTGATACATTTTCTTTCCGTAGATTGACTTTCAGAGATTAGGAGAATATAAATTTTGTTATAGTCTAAGCATATCGTGATTTGATAGCTCGTTTGCATTCCAAGCAGCTATCCGTACTGAAGGAGCCATTATTAGGCTAGTCTACTTATGACTATCGTAAGCATGTTTAAAATCATGCTGTTTTTGTTTAATAGTTGATTGAATAAATTTTTAAATTCATATAAAAAGTTTTTCATTGTTATTTGGAATGTTGAATATTTCTGTGACTGCTTGTGCATAACTATCTCTAGTTCAAGTAGGCTATTGTATTGATTGATGGATAATTGAGTTTTTTATATGTGTAATCCAAGGTTTGATTCAGATGAGTAATTTGTATTATTTTTATTTCTAGATTTTAATAGGTCTCTGTGGAGACCGTGCAGCCCTTGTAGTTGACTGGGTGTTCACCGCTACATAATGCATAAGTTTTTCTAGGTCTACGTTTTTTACAAAAAAAGGTTTACACAAAAACATTTTTGTACCGTGTGGTCTGTCGCATTTTGCACAGTTATATGACTTCATACAATATGATTTGAAATGTTCATAGACCTGACTTCAACTACATTGAATTATGCTGTTTTTTTATTTAGGTGGTTTAACTCTTATTTTTGTATTTTATAAGAATTCGATGTCGTAGAATTTCTTATTATTAGTTTTGTGGTTCAAAATTTCCGAAGAAAAATGATAACGGATTTTTTTAAAGTTAGTGCGTTGATGATATTTCTGAGTTGGTATTCTTTATCCGCTAGTTCTTTTACTATATCATCTAATGGAATTGAATGATGAAGACCACGTATTATTACTCTTTAAGTCTTTTTTTGTTTTAAGAGTAAGTGTGAAACATTATTTTTTCATCTTTCATGTGTTGAATTAATTTCCTATAGATGTCTGGTTTCTGTTACTGTGTTATTTGGGAAGGTTTTAGTGTAGTAAGTTTTTTTATCGGTTTCTTCGAATAAATTATCGCACATAACGTTATAACTTGTAACGTCATAGACATAAATTGAAGATAGTTTTGGTTCTTGTGGCTGAGTATTTATATTTACATTGTTTGAATTGTTAGTCTCAGATTTATTGATGCTATGGCCTGCTTCGGCAAGAGATTGAAACCTATTTGAGTTACGATTTGCAAAGAGGTTATAGAAAATGTTTGTTCTTTTAGCATTTTTTCTTATTTCGGACTTATGGTTTCATTGTCATTTGCCATTGGTTCGTCTTCACTAGTCGAATAGTTGAATGTTTCTTGCATTGTTTTAGCGTCGGTAGTATTTTGGTTAGATGAATTAGATACCTATTCTTATTTGAGTGAGGGAGGTTAATAGCGATGGAGAAAACTTGATCTGTTGGTATTTGATTTTGATAAAATTGTGAAAATTGCATATTTATTGCTGTTGGATTTATATGATAATTATGTGCGTGTAGCACTTGTACTGGTATTTGATATTGCATTGCAGTAGATGGTTCCATAAAGGTTGCATATTATTGTTTAAACCGCGTCCCTTCTCATCTTTACAAAGTGTTAGACGTTTTATATTCTTAGAATTCATACTGTTTTAATGAGTTAAATATTTAATCACTTCAAATAAATAACTACAATGACCTTCTCTTGTATATTATGCGTGCAAAATTTAAAATTAAAATTAACAATTGAGTGTGCCACTCAGAACTTTATCTGGATCATACTTAAAAACTCATGTTTTATCGCAAGATCACTTTTTCCAAAAAATCAGGCTCTCTTCTCACACGCTTCAAAAAGTCACGAAAAATCGACAGACGTTTTTTCTTCTGTTCGCCGATAAACGCCTTGGAAACCAATTTTGCACAAGCTTTCCTCATCTGCAGTTCGGTCGTTACGATTTCTTGCACAATAGATTTTGGAGTCACACTTCATTTGCTATCAATCTAACACTCACATGTTGTTTATCTTCGACGTCTTCTCTTAATTTCCTCAACACTTTGTACCATCTAAACACTTGTGCTTTTGATAAAACATTATTTCTGTGGACTTCCTGTATAAAAGCAAATTTTAATAGTATATTGCTGATCGAGACTGTATTTCATTTTGACTTGCGACGCGATGCTCTCTGTAAAGGTTCAAAGACAAATGGGCTGAGTCAAACAATGTACCTGACATTTTCCGTCAATCATCAGACTTCTGTTTAGAGCAAGAAAATTCGTCTCACTACTTTCCGAACGTACCTTATACGTTTCGTTAAGTTAACAGTTAACGCTAGAGAAATGTATATCTTATCGGCGATGAAGATTAAACACATAAATTAAAGTTTAAATGCATTTTGTCGTAAAGATATTACAAAAAAAAACCAAAGCTAAGTACAATAGTCATTTTAATTTTATACAACATTCAAAAATGTTTTCTTTACTACAACTTATTATATTCTCCAACAAGAAATTTAATTACAATGCGTTGTTCCACAATCCGCGGTATCTTCTGTTCGCTCATCACTAACAACTCACAAACAGGTTTAAGCAGGTTCTAACCCGAGCAGGAGGGACGATAAAGGTTGTGGCTTCACTTTCTCAAAGTCGCATAGCTGCTGCGCAGTGCGTCAATCATAATTGAACCACCTTGTAAATATTACTAAGTAATTTGATTTTCTATAAGTAAAATAAATAAATAATTTTGATGAATTTAAGCATGTTATTCATCACTGTCGCTAGCAAAAACGTTACAATTGGTGTGAGATGTGAGGTTTTTGCGTTTGTAATGTGAATGGTAAATACATTTAAATTAAAATAAATAAAATAAAGTGAGATGTGACCGCGAAGAAAGTGATGCGGTTCGACCTTTAAAGTTGCCGACCTCAAATGCAAACTAGAGGAAACAGATTTAGGAATTTTTGGAAATAAGACCGGATTACAGTTTCTACCTACACAAGCTAAAAACTGATAAAAATCCAAAGAATTCCATTTTAAAATTGCAGGTGATTAACGGGTTAAAAACAAACTTGAATAATATGAAAGTAAATTTGAGCTCAGACATAGTTGATCTGAAGGAAGAATTTTCCAAAATATTGGTCGATGAAATGAGTCAGGTCAATGAAAAAATTAACGAAGTAAAGGTAGTAATAGATGAACAAGACGAAAAAATTGATGCTCTCGAAGAAAAAATTAAAAAAATATTGAAGATAGGTTTAATGCTCCGATCAAAATCACGTCTAGTAGTGTACCTGGTGAGTGCTAGAGCCATTCTGGGACAAATTAACAAAAACGTGACCACACTCTTGATATACTATAAATTGTGACCTTTAATGAGCAAGAAATTTATAGGCAAATTGTCAAACGTCTTGAAGTGCGTTACAGTCATGTTTATCTAGAGGAAGTTTAACGCACCCAACTTCAGCATCAAATACAAAATTCGGGCGAAACTTTTCAAAATTTAAGCTAACGAAATTCAGTCTTGTTCACATTTCATACCCAACAGCCCCAGATGATGTCTTATAGATATTATATAATAATAATGCCATGGCTCTAATGCTCCACGTGAGAGCTCAATCTGCAAATTGAGAGGTTTAGGCTTTCATTTGTTCGCCCATTTCTGATACGGAGCTGTGTGGCAAGCACCGCGCCTTAAACGGCCGCCATTATTATCTTTTGTTCGAAATGAAACGCAGGTACTCAATTATTTTTGGTGACTGAGTAGGCCACCCGCCAGGCATCAGAAAGTCCTAGGAATGAACCGGGGCCCGTCTGCACCGCAGTCACGCTCTTCAACCGCACAACTACACTGGCGCCCCTTAGAGGTATTAGCTGTGCGAATATTTATTGACGGCATTAACGATCAAAAAACACAAGGGATGAGGTTGGTTAGACCAAAAACATTGAAATGCAACTGAAATCAAAATGGAATTTGAAGCTGCCAAATAGGCATCCAAGAGGCGTGACGATGTAAGATAACTGAGGGTAAATTTTGGGAAACCAAATAAGTCATCCGTGAAGACCTTGCTATTAGCAGAGAATGTTGCAAATATATTGAGAAAAAAACGATTGCGCTACGGAAATTGTGATTAACGTGAATTAATTTTCAAAACGGATTAAAGGAAATGGGTGCAGCCTAGTCCACGAAAATGCGACTTTGGCGCATGATTTCGTTAGTGTTTATGTCAATGGCCAAATAAATAGAAAATTGCATGCTCTCCTATTGGAAACAGGGACGACGAAAACTAACGTGAGACTGGATGTTGTCAAATCTTCGGAACGTACTCTGCCAACCAACTGGTAACTTCGGACTGCAACTAGGGCTTCAGTATAGGTCTATGGAGAGTTAGAAGCCCAAAATAACCATCGAAACGCTACCTTTTAACTTCGCTGATACTGAAAACGACATATAGTCGGGATAGACATTTTAAAAATTTATGGATGCAAAACTGACTTGGAGCATGGGGTACTGAAAATAAAGAAAGAACAAGTTGTTTTTTATGATAAAGACGAAGTCAATATCACTTCCATACGACATTGTGCCAGACGATTGCCACTAACCAAACTAAAAGAAATTGAAAAGATAATTTCTGGCATGGAAAAAGTTGCTGTAGTCAAACTTTCAAATCTATGGATTTTGCCGATGGCCCGAGTTCACTAGATTTTGCATTAACTACCCATTACCACGCATTAACAACACGTTGGACACCCTGGCCGGATTTAAATGACTCTCAACCTTAGATTTATAAAGCGGATATTTTCAAGTCGAAAAGATCCCAAGGACAAAGAAAAAACAGCTTTTTTGTTGGGTTTGGCCTATAGAAATTCACGGTGATGCCATTTGGATTTTCCAATGCTCTTTCGACCTTTAAATTACTGATGGAGTTAATGTTTAAAGGCCTATTCTAAAAAACATTTTTGGGGAATCTGGCCGACATAATAGCCACTGAGAAAATATTCAAAGAGCACCTAAGAACTTAGACCACCTATTTTAACGACTTCAAATCACCAATCTAAAATTGAGTCCGAAAAAGTACCTTCCCTTCAAGAAGAAAGTGAGCATATAGTCAGTGTCAGTGAAGATAGAGCAGCTAATCCAGAGAAAGTCAAAAGTGTTAAAGTACCAAAAGACAAGCACAAAGTTGGGAGTTTCTTGGGATAGTGTCCTTACTACAGACAATACATGTTTGGATTTGCCAACATTGCAAAACCTTTGACACGATTAACGGAAAATGGTCAAAGCTTTAAGTAAAACGAAGAGTGTCAAGCTTTCGAAAATTTAAAATGTGCTTTAGTTAATGCACCAATACTGAGCTATCCATAGGCAGAAGCAAAAATTATTTTGGATACAGATGCGAGTAATGTCGGAATTGGAACCATGTTGTCACAATTAGGAAATGGTCAAGAGAAAGTCAATAGCTATTTCAGTAAAGTGCTATCAAAACCTGAATGCAATTAATGAGTAAGTAGGAGACAGTTAATTGCTGTAGTCAAATCTGTGGAGCACTTTTATAAATATCTGTACGGTAGAACGTTCCTTTTGAAAACTGATTGTGTTACGCTAAGGTGTCTCTCAAATTTTAAAAGTCCAGAAGCCTAAGCTCAAGTATATGACTTTAAGACGAAGCACAGAGCTGGAAGTAGTCATCCTTAAAGTATGAGCCAAGATTCGAAGACTATGGGTTCAGTGAGTAGAACTAGGTGAGTACATTAGGGTGCTACCAAAGAAGTACAACAAGACCTATTCAATGTACCGGCAAAGTATGGGCATATAGTGTGGCGCGTGATCTGAAGATATTCAGAGAACTCGCCAGCGTATTTTAACCGAAATTTGGATGTGAAAAAATTAAGAAAGCAGAGCCCAGAAGTCGGGAGACGTTGCGCATGCACTGCAGCTGTACTTAAAAAATAATTTTTCTTTATAAAGCCATTCTGAAGCTAATATAGACCTTCACCATTCAGCTATAGGACTGTACGAAACCGTCAAGTACCAAAATTCCAGTCCAAGATTCTTTGCATGATAATAAATGTTCTTTGGTCCAAATTCGGAGATTCCATATATATCCAGCGAAAATCGAAGATTAGGACCTTTTTACCACTGTGCTCTTGCGGGACACGAAAATGCTGTTCAAAATCAACTAGCTCAAGGATCAGTCACAGCAAAAAAACTAAAACGCCAGTGGCTACATAACCTTATCCCTCGATCCAACCAAATTGAAGCGTTTCATTTGGGAGTAACATCAATGGATGGGCGCTCCCCAAGCCAGTAACACTCACACAATTTGCTTATTATTCATTTATATTGATAAAAGAGTAGATTGTAAATATCAATATGTGCTACTAAATAATGTGTACGTCGTAATCCTTCATTTTTATGATCGCAAAATGGTAATACAGAAGAATCTCAGTAATCAAGCATAACTTCATTTTTGCCTTTTAGTAATGATAATAATATTTTTCTCCAATTTAAAATGGGCTTTGCTATGTTCGTCCAAAAAGTCTCTACAGAATTCAAGAATACTAACTCCGACAATAAATAAGAATACATTCTATCTTTAACGTTTGTAGAAAAGTTAATTTAAAATAAAAAGTAAAATCAATAAAATTAAGATCATATATAGAACGACAAAGAATCATTCTTAGGAGGGCTCCTCATTATAGATTTGTAACACTAAAGTTTACTGAGGTCCACTAAACATTATCTAACAAAAAATCTAGGAAAAGTGATATGCGAAGTTTACTCTTGAAGCAACCTCTATGTCAATAATTTGCAATACCCAATAAACCGTGTCGCCATGGTAATGGATTACGTTATTCATATATAACAAGAGGAAGCCTTAAACAGAGCTTTAATGACATTTTTAACGAGTATTTTCAGTGCTACTAACAGTATCATTCAAGTAATTGCCACTAAAATTTAATGGCGAAAACGGACGGTTGGCCGGCTAGACGGAGAAAATTTAAAACAGAGATAATTATAAAATCGTATAATTCGTTTTAATTCCTTACAATGTAACTGACTGGTTACGTTTTGTCTCCGTATTTTCTAAATAGCCTTTGTATTATTTATCTGTAGCAATAACATGTATTTAACTGCTTCGGGTGCATTTCTGTGTATACAAACAAGACATTGTGCTCGATAAAAGCAGTATGAATCATCGTATTTACATAAAGCGCTTAAATGTAAATAAAAAGCGACATGCTGATTTATCGCCTGCAATCACACCAAGGTCACTAGTAGCGAGTTGTTAACGCGGTGACGTAATTATTGCAGCTCTTTAATTCGCTGTGACACATTTATGGTAATTCCAAGTAAACCGTCTGATGTATTGCGGCCGCAGTCAAAGACCCGGGTCGCGACGGACGCCACTGCGCGCCGGGCAGGTGCTAAGAAAATGGCGGCGTCTCTAACGTCGTTAGAAACCTCGCTGTAGCGAATCGCTTCCCCAGCCAGCTCAGATGTGATAAGGAGGCACAGTTTGCGCACATATCACACGAAGCAGGGTAAGCGAAGCGCGCTGGGACGCGGACGGAGCCTCCCCACTCGGGGCCGCCGTTCGACACTAACAAGTAGTTTCTCCTGGCCCCGCGTTGTTTTTGCAGAAGCGGCTCTTCCGCGTCCGCCTGGCGCTGTAGCTGCGGCGTAATCGCGCTCGCCAAAGAATCGAGCGCGGCTTCCGCGTCTATTTTTAGCCTTGAATTAGGCCTTCGGTCTCCAGCGTATTCGCGCAATGCGAGCGTCTAACAGTTGATTACGTTGCAGGAAATGCAGGGCCAAGAGGGCCTGCCAGGGTCCTCCGACCACCGGCTAGCACTGGTGCATGAGATGAGTGCTCATAATTTCGACCTGATCCGGTTCGCTTCCTATCGCACTGCTACCAAGCTGCGGTTCATACAGAAGAAAGTGAGCTGTAAGTAAAGTACATTGCGGTTTATGAAATGGTGATCTAATTTAATTGTTATGAAAGGAATTGGTTCAGTGAAACAATTTTTTTATTTGCTTCAATAAAAGTAGTAACGGACACTTTAGAATGGAAAGCTGCACTTTAAATACCTTTGTTGTGTGTATGTATGTGTGCGTGTTGTAATTGAAGATGTACATCTGGTTTGTAGGCTTAGTTTTGTCATCTTAATTGAATAATGAAATTTCACAGTTAAATTTCTCAACAAAATCATCAATGTTCTAGAAGTTACCCTGCAGTCTGATCTAGAATTTGTCATGTTAAAATTTTAGTCTCTCAAATCTACAATAATCCGACACCCAAGACGTATAAGGATACAGAAGAAGAAGAAGAAATCTAGAATAAATGCCGCTCACATGCATAACTTGAGTTAAACTTTTAGTTTCAGAGAAACCGAAGATTTGACTTATGGTCCTAAACAATTTTTATGAATAGGAGGAATGCTTGAGAAATAATGAGGCCACTTTAAGACTTCTTGCCGTAGTCGCTCTTTAGTATAATCTACTTTTCTTACTGATACTCCAAACTGTTGGATAAAAAATGATTTGCCCTCTTCATGTAACTTCTGAGGTGGTGAGATTCTATATTTCTATTGTTTCAACTGAAACTTGATCTCGGAACCAAAATAATGTACTTATGTTTCATTTGGGGTAACCAAGCAAATCCATTGCAAATGTTCTTTAGGCAGTTGTCTTGGTGGCATTTGATCCATTGTAAAATCTCAGAGGATCAGCCTGATGGTTTGATGGAAGAATTACATAGTTATGTTGTATACTGATGAATTTTCAGTGCAATATGAAAACTTTCCACATAGGCTTTGTAATATGTCATTCATTTAAAAAATCAAAATTGACTTTGGATATTGTTATTATGCTGAGAATGCTATCTACTTTAAAAGATATTTATCACTGAAACATTATTATGTCTTATCCAAATTGTAGCATAAACGACCATATTTTTACACTTAGACAAATTGCAGAAAAGATGCTAGAAAGGAATATTGAAACATGAGACGTTTATAGACCTGGAAAAAGATCCAAAGTCTGAGCAACATTGAAAAAGAGAAAAGTGGAGGACAACCTAATACCTGCCATTGATATATGAGAATGTACATCGGATATAGACACATGAAACCACTATACCTGAATGAATGTGCCTTTGCAGACGACCTGGTAATATTTGGTAAAAATGAAAGATCTACAAAAAAACCTGGAAACCTGAAACACATTGGAATTTAACAACAAAAATCAGTGTGGAAAAAACAAAAATAATAGTAATAGGCAGAAGAAATGTCCACACAAATATCAAGTTGATTGGGAAAACACTGGAGCCAGTTGAGACATTTAAATAAACATCAACAATAAAAGGTACCATGATTCAGAAATAAACGCGAGATTAGACAATACGTCTAGACTATTTTACAGCTTAAGCAATGCATTTGCATATATATATATAAAATGTGAGTTTTTGCTCTATAACAAGGACGAATAGATTTTGTGATTTGATTTTAATAATATTACCATAACCGAATGGAAAGACTATTTTTAGTTTTTTTATTAAATTTGTATCACAGGCAACACCAATGAGGGTAAAATGTTGATAGACCCTGTAATGCTATGGTTCCCAACGTGGATGATACGCTCCACAGGGCAGGAGGGAGAACAACGTGATTTTTAAGAGGGGCAATTAGCAGTTAATGGCCTTTTAAGTTTCCTTCACATGAATAGTGATACTGTGGTAACCACGTGAGACTTAATGTGTAATGAATAATATTGAGTTGATTGTCTTGTTATAGGCGAGTATATTATTTGTATTATCATAGCATGTAATGGATCATTAATAGTATTTCATGGTAATTAACATATTACAATATGTACTCTTTACATAAGTGATATTATATCTTTAAAATTTTGGAAGGTAGATTTAATTGTAATTGTATTTTGACATTCAGTAGGTTTTATAATTTGCATACCCTTGGTAATATTATAGTTCATGTACAACTTAATTATT
The DNA here is from genome assembly GCA_036346155.1 of Sinelater perroti. NCBI lineage: Eukaryota > Metazoa > Arthropoda > Insecta > Coleoptera > Elateridae > Sinelater > Sinelater perroti. Next base: position 1,485,997 of record JARFIY010000303.1, on the reverse strand, counting down.
GTCGCCTAACTTCAGTTGATTATAGTACTTATTTAAATTTGTGTATTGTGCTCGCCATATGATTACAGAGAAAGACCTGTTTTATAAACACAGTTAAAAATAAGTGGTGAAAGCAATGCCATGCAACAAGCAACATTTTTGATATTGCCTCTTTTTTTCTTACAGTTTAAGAGTGAACATTTTGACTTGCACGATGCAGAACGTTTGGGCAGCAAAGAAAGTGGAATAATTTTTGGAAGAGGATTGCTGTTGTACATTGCCATAGTACCTACTAATAAAAAAACATAGAGTAACATATCAAGCCATTTCTAAGTGTTCAAACAAGTTGGAGGAGGATTTACAAGGAAGACCCATTGATATTTCTTAAATTTACTGTTGAGAACAAAAGTAGATGCTGCGATATTACTATGTAATTGATCTCTAGACTTAAGAAGAAAGATTCCTTGTATCAGGTTTAACCTTTTATTATAAATGATTTCCTCATGGGAATTGACAGACAGTACTATATGGCCAAGAAATATTGCTGGGTATATAATGGGAACAGTGGTGCATCATACATTATGCACGTTACCTACCAGCAACAACTAATGTGCACTAGTGACATGCTGGACCCAAAAAGGTCTTATATTGTTAAGAAGAAAAGTCATTGTGCTTCCAGACAATACGCTATGGCACACTGTAAAAGTGACTTCGGAAATTATCACCGATCGGGTTTGGGAGCTTTAATATACCTGGCGTATTCATCAGAATTTGCCCATTTTGATTATCAGCTCTTTAGATTTACTTCTGTTAAAGATGTCTAGAAAAGCTTGCTTGAGTTTATTGAATCCAAATCACCTTTTTTTTGTAAGTGGAAATTGGAAGTTCTCTCTTAGATGGAACAAGTGAACAAAAAACGATTGCATTAACTGTTCTCTTAATTAACTAAAGGGATCATATTGTGGTCAGGTAATTTAAAGTTGGTTAATGGAATTTTTTCTTATGTGTGATTTGAGAACAACGCTGGACAAAGTGAGAAAGCTAGTAGTTTATTTATTTTTACAAATACACAAGTGAAAATTTTGGAATGTTTGTTTGATATTAATATTTTTACTATGTGATACGCCGTATATGTTAATCTTCCAGAAGATTTCTTCACGTTTTTAGAAATAAGTGTTAATCTCCATCTTATCCAATTAATACAATAAACCAGTACATAGAAAATAATATAACTCGGACTGAAATTTATTCTACATTTTATGTATAAAAGTTAATTTATTTACATATTTTACTGGCCAATTTAAAAAAGAGTTTATTGCGACATAATTCACAACAATTAGTTTGGCTTTTTAGCGGATCCAGCTTCCAGTATTCAACTAAGGACTGTAAGTCAAGTCCAGACGCCAAAAATCAGGATGATCGGAAAATCTCGAGATCGGTTTGACCGGAAGTGGTTTGCGGCTATTCACTTTCATTTGAATATAATTCACTGTCATTTGTTTCAATAAAATTTCGTTAAACCCTATAGTTTAGTTTCATGCATAGGGTCTGGTCTGCTTTACTTGTAAAGCAAATTTTCGCTTGTTTTTAGCTGCTGATGGCTTATTGAATAGTATGTGTTATTTACTTTAGTATTGTCTCTTTTTCTTTTCCCTCTCTTTACTTGTTTTTTCACTTTTGTTTGAGTTCTTCTGATTTCTCTGTAACTTCTACTTTTTTATATAGAGTTGGAAATTAAATTGCAGTTTTTTTGTTTTCCACAAAGATTGGTTGATTGCTTCTGCTCAGTTTCAAATAGTTTTAATAGGTGAGAGTAAGATATTGGCAACTAGTGGTGTATAGAATGGTGTGCAATTCTATCAATTGGAATAAGTTACTAGGTTCTTGACTGAGTAACTGATTTTTTTCTGGTAATTGAACATGTCCAATTTTCAAAGGAAATGCAATCTCTGATTTTTCTGTGGTAAAAAATGACGCATTTAATTTTGTAAAATAATCAGTTATTTTGTGAAATCACACTTTTTACATAATAAATGTTGATTTAACGATTTCACTATTTTTTACACCAGGTTTACAAAATGAACAAGGAATATAAATGGTTTTGTGAAATGAAAAATGTTTGTTAGATCAAGGCTTATTAGCATAGTTAAGAGTTGAGGACTCCTTAGAAAACTACATTTCTTTTAGGACGTTGTTTCAATTACCTTTTCTGAGCTTTGTGGTTATGGCTCACCTCACCTCCCTCATCACCCTGTGATACTTTCAAATTAGTTATATAATTTTTTAACGTAATAAGCCATAGTTTGTATTTAATTTTCATTCTGACAAATGTAATAAAAACATTGCGCATTTTCTTTGAAGATCAGGAAAAAAATGAGTTTTTTTTGTAATAAGCACATTTCACGTTTATTTATTTGAAAAATGAAACTCATTATTTTTGATATTGAAAGACAACTATTCTATTTTTATGTTTATCTTTTGTAATTAGGAACTATAGAAATTTTATATTTAGAACTGCATAGGGCAGCTGCAGGGTAGTGAGGTAACTTCAAACATAGCTCAATTATATCTGACAACACCTCATTCATTTGTGTTATCTAGTTTTACTTAATTATTTTGTTAGAAAGATTGATAAGAAAGGTCCATAAGAACTATAATATAATTGTGTTACTACTGGAAGCTTAATTTTATTGTTTTCTAAGTTACCCTGTAGTAAATTCTTAGAAAATTCGCATTTCTTATATTACACATACTGTTATATCGTTTTCGTCACTTTTCATATCATTTACCTTGACAAACACATATTTTAAAGAATAGTATAAAACGCTTTTCGACATCTACGGGTAGCAGATGAAGAAAAAGAAGAAGATTATTATGATAATGATGGTAAAACGCATTAGTCTGTAGTGGTAAGCATTTATTTTTTCGTCGATTTTGTTGGCATGATCTCTTCATGATGTTCGTTGAACAATTTACAATTCATGCCTTAAAATAGCATTAATGAACAAAAAGCTCTAATTCAACGACTATAGCAAGACGAATTGGTGCGATTGAAGATGTGAACCTAACAAATTGGGAAATGACATCGGAAGAGTTTAAGCGCTTTTTGTGTGCTTAGAACACACTGCACTGTAAGAGAATTGTCTGTGGACAATTGCTTGAAAATCTCACGGATCATCGTTTTTGGCACCGAATTATGATTTTGGATGAGAAGTGGTTCTTTCTTTGTCATTCTAATAAAAAAAAGACAATGGGTACGTACACCTGTCATTGGTGAACAGAAGACAAATACTACTCTAGCATGATAACGCTACATGTCTGTGCATAGGTGACGTTTGACTCTGCAAGTAATTCGAGATTTGGATAGAGTGAAAGTTTTACCACATTCAGTGTATAGGCCTTAACGTTGCTCCATTCGTTTTTTGAAGTGGCCAAACTGACATGTCAGGCGTCGAATATAATTGCATTTGCTTCGAAAAATAAAAATTCTTTTATTACGGAATTTCTTTAACTTTCTGTAATAAATAATACAACTAAAAAAATAGCAAAAACTTTTGATGCAACGTAGTATGTGCTTAAAATGACGAATTTATCCTATTGTGCTCTATTTTTATATATCAATTACGTTTTATAAAGTTAGATATATATCAAGGTAATGCATGTAAATAATATTAGTATTATTACTAGTTGAATTTACAATATTGAAAAATGTGGGTAGTGTACAGCATTATTATTGTATTAATATTTACCTTTGATTATTAATCCACCAAAGATTGCATTTTATAAACATTATTCAACACACCTTATAACTTGACATTCATGATTAAATTTTTACACTAAGATCAAAATATTAGGCATTGGACACAATATCAACTCTTTTATCTGAATATTTGTACCTTCAGACGTATTTTACAGTGTTCTAAAAAGAATATCTTTCTTGTCAATTTTAATATAAAGCTAAACACCATTTGCAAAGGTAATCACACAAATAATTTATTATGTAGCAACTTTGTAGCTCTGTTTACTGTAATGGATACAATGAATTGTTAGATATTTAAGTAAGTTAAAAGATATTAAAAAACAATATTTAGGATTATTAAATTTAATAACATCAGTATCATTTGAGTAGTTTAAATTTTGCTCTCTCCCTTTCTTCAATGCCATCCTTTCACGACTGCGCAGACAACACAAAATTTTTTGTTATTAACATGAATTTTTAAACTTTAAAACTATACTCTTTAAGTTTAGTTATGATAACTGCTTTTGAAAGAGTGGTTATCTCTGTAGCTATAACCTTGTAATTTTTGAAACATGGAGAACATTGTACTTTTTCCAAAGGTGGTATAAGTTAACAGTTTCTTCCATCAATTTACTTACTCTTAATTGATTTTTTAGTTTCTTGTTACCATATGCGGTTCAACTTGATAACACTTTTTTTCTAAAATGCAAACCTACAATCTTAATTCCACGTAGATTTATTTTTTACAGTTTAACTTTATTGGTTAGTTTAGTAACTGATTAATATATGTTTGTTAACTTCTGTGTCTTAGGATTATAATATTTTCACAAATCTAATTATTCCATTTCATCAAACGTCTGATTAAAGTTATAAGTACTTGTTTGGCATATAGTTAATAATGATGTTTGATCTGTGGATGCCTTAATGTCAAATAATAGACAATTACTGATGTTACTTATAAATAGAACAAGGTACCAAAAAGCAAGTGGATGAGTACTGTTTATTGAGATTGGTTTGTCCTAAAGATTTAAAGCATATTAATAAATAATAAATTCTTCAATAAAAGAAAATTCATATAATAATTTGCATTTCATGTTTTAAAATTATAAAAAATGATATTAAACAGATTTAAAATTATTAGGTGTATAAATAAGTTCTCAGCTTTTTTCTGCAAAATTAAAGTTTTATTTAAAAACAAACAAAAAAAGCTTAATTATCAAAGACCTTTTGCCATCTTTCGGGTAGCTTGCGAATTCCCTGGTGATAGAAGCTCAGCGGCTTTGAGACGATAAAGTTATCGATGCATTTTCGTACTTCTTCTGTTTTGAAGTGCGTATCAGCCAAGTGATGCTGTAACGATCGGAATAAATAATAATCGGAAGGGGCCATGTCTGGGCTATACGCCGCATGTGGGAGAAGTTCCCAGCCTAACGCGTCTGCAGCTCATCCGTGTCAAATGTTTGAGGGCGTCCAGTGCGTGGTTGATCTTCAAGACTAAACTCTCCTCCGCGAAATCTTTGGTACCACTTTTTGCACGTTGCATGACTTATAGCATCCTCAACATATGCAGCACAAATCATTTCGGTGGCTTCAGCAGCGTTTTTCTTAAGATGAAACGCGAAGTGGATAGAAAATCGAATATGCTCTTTTGTGATTGCAATCGTGAACACAGCTGATTATTGAGTTTATGTGCATCAAACGCCAAATCGCATGATGTTTCGAAAGACCAAATGTCATTTCTTTAAAACCGCAAGAGGGCGGATTAATACGTTACATGTAAACGGTGATTTGCGTCTTGTGAAATCTAAAGCTGAGAACTTATTTATACACTTAATAACACAATGAAGTATTACAAGCATCTCAATTATCAAACTCAAATGAATAAACTTTGGAGAGTCGCCGCCCTTGTAGATCTTTGCGGAGTTTGCACCAACTCTGATATCAACTTCGTTTTATATTACTTAAGCAAGTTTTTATTTTTAAACTACATTTAAATACTTAAATGCTTTAATTTAAATGTAAAAACGCAAGATTTCCCTAAATTTTAACAATTTTGTCAACTAAAAATAATGTTCCATTAAGACATTACTGATTACTGTAGTTTTTATCTAAATTAGCGTCGTTTTGGTGTTGATTGTGAAATATTTTCATGAAATTTTTTTTGGTAGGAATTGCTTTGATTTCCCTCAAATTCCATTTGCGTGTTTAAACATATTCTCACCCTTGTAGGCTTAAGACAATCGGGCGCGTTCAGTTTCTCGAGTTAGTCTGCTGTAGCTGAGATTCTCCCAATCTTTAATTTTCTGTCGTGAATTCTACCGAACAAATAAACAATTTTATCGTGTGATTGGATCAACACCATTGTATTCTGTTCGTACTACTTGCCAAAATCATCTTCTTTTTGTTGATGTCTCAACTTGATGGTCTTGTTTCTGCAAAAAGCGCATTTGATGATGAGGTATTAACTAAAGACGCACAAGAAGTATGTGCCTTTATAATCCTATGTTCAAAAGTGAGTGTTGTCCTCATGTCAGAAATTTTGACTGACATATTTCTTGCTGATGTTATTATGCTATTTTTGCACAAACTTTTTAGTTTCATTACTGATGAAGATCAAATCCTTACTAATAAATATCATCGCTTTAGAACTTTGTTTCATAATAATTGTAATGATGGATATATAGCATTTTGCATCACTATCAAATTATTTTTAGAATTTTTGACTCAAAATCTACATACTTCAATGTCTTCATTATTTCAATATTTTATGTTTCAGTTCCTTGTTTTTATTTCATTCTTTTGGTTAAATAATTACTTTTGGGTATTGTCTGCTATAATTTTCTATTAAGTAACTGAATATCAATTATTAGATACTAATTATAATTAAATTTCCGTAATATAATCCGGTTCTATGGATTATATATGTTATTGCAAAATGATAAATTTTTTAACTCTTCCTCAATTGTATGGTATCTGGAAGATATGGGTTTAATAGGACGACTTAACTTTTTATTGGATTGTTACAGAACCCGGACAAAATTAATTACAGAGATTATGTGATTTGACGTCCTATACTTTTTTGTTTAGAATTTTTTGAAATCATGTTTACTTCAAGAAACCAACAATATTATGGTTCAAGAAAAAAATTTGACTTATCACTGCAAGAATTGAACTGCAGTTATGCAAAAATATAATTAAACGTTGTGGCGACATTTATCAGATAATGTTTCATAACATACAAAGCTGGTCTTCAAATTTCGTACAGCATTTCCTGTACGTTAAATGTAATTGAAATTTGTTAAACAGCTTTGAATTGTTATGTAGTAGACGGAAAAAGGGACCAAGAATGGTCAACCTGATCACACGGTGATTTTTTTGGAACACTTAACGAACAGTAATATTCATCACAGAGATTAAAAGTAGAGATAAATAATTTGTTAAATTAAGGTGTTTAGTTAGTTTTTTATTTCGAACATTTCTTGCCCTAGAAAGTAGAAATACCATATTTAAGTTTGCCAAGAAAAAAAATAGATATGTTAGATAACAATTATGTTCTTAAATGGCTCTTTGGAATTCCTGAAGTTTCCTATAATTTTTCCACATTTTCCTGTAGTTACGACAAATGGTAAAAGAAAAAAGGCGTAAACAAAGCTAGAGGACGAGACCAAGGTACGTCGCTGAAACGTGAAATGAGACGTTTAGCGAACACACTTTGATGAACATCTATTAAACAATGACCTTATTTTCCCGGAACAAAACATCATTTGCTGCATTGTTCCAGTCAGTGGATGTTGTTGATTATATTAACGCAGCGAGGCGAGTTAACGGTTGCAGTTGCAGTGATAACATTTATGAAAAGTAAGAGCCTATGATAGCAAATTTAGCGGCACCATACTAAAACATCACTCCAAGGTAAATTGCAACTATATGATTAAATATTAATAGTTGAGCGCTAGCGTTCATTTCGAACAAGGGGTAATAATGGCTGTTGTCTAAGGCGCGATACTTAACACATCGCCCCGTATTAGAGAGGGCGATTATATGAGAGCCTTAATCTCTCAGTTCACAGGCTCCCGCGGGGTGTTGAGCCATAAACATTAAATTTTGTTTAATAACTACCATATTTAAGTGGAAATAAACGAGCTTTCCCATTCATCGTTATTAGCGCATTTTATTTTCTCTAGTGGCAAGTACCAGTTTCTGAGCATTCCTTGAATATTATGTGTAATCGTCTTCACCAACATGGATAATTATCACTTTGTTGAAATCTTGTCTTATAATGCAGCTTATTAAACTTATGATTATTTTTAACTTGATAGCACTCTGGGTTTTTTAATATCCATTTTTCTTTTTTACATAATGTATTGCGTAGACTTGAAGGGCTAACTTGCAGTTCAGAATGTTCCTATGACGATTGACATTAAAATGATGACAGACCTGTTCGTTTGAATCAAAGATTCTTCACTTTTCTTTAGATTTTTAAAAGCATAATTGGAAAGGGAGAGAGTGCGCTGTAATGCACGTAGCTATTTTTCCACCGTTTTACTTGTCGTTTACTGTTCGTTTTAAAAACATACGATTATTCTAAATCTATTCTAAATATAGGAATGTTTATATATATATAATTTTTATTTTTGCTGATAAAAGTATGTGATCAGAGAAGACGTCAACACATCAGCAGTGTTTACATTCTTTATGATGTTTCTGAATCTTTTATTGATGCCTATATGTTCGATTTGATTTTTCATGTTCCTGTCAGCATTGGATATCCAAGTATAGAGACGTCTGGGATGTTGTTTAAAGCGGGTATTAGTGAGTATTTTATATTCTTCTTGGCAAAACTGTACTATCTGGTGACCTCTGTCATTTGAGTTACCTAGACCGTATTCGCGCATTCCATCTTCTCGACGACTTTTTCCATCTTTGGCTTTGTTATTTCCAGTGTCTTTTTGATGTTATAAAATTATTCTACAGAGTCGTCAGAGGCAGTGTATGTAGAGGCATATACATGTATAAAATTACATGTAATAGGTGTTATATTGATCTGTACAAGACATGTGTGATCCGACACTGAAACAAATAGCCTCATCTCTTTGTACCTAGTTATTAAACCAATATTTATTGTACTGTATTCTAATTTCAGCCAAGGATTCCAAATTACAGCATATAACTTGTAGCTTATGATTTGTGCTAAGTTTATTTGTAGTTAAGACTTCCTTGAACATTATTTTTACAATACTTGTGTTAGTTGCTAATAACCAGGCAGGTTGAGACTATTCTCCTATTTGCTGTCTAGAGATCCACATACTGGACTGAAAAGTAACTTAGGTTATATTTAAGCTGAAAAAACTTAATCTGAGGAATGTTTTAAAAGCTTAGACACAATAGGGCATGATATTTTGAGACTAATGGTGATGGGAAGATGTGATTGTAAGGCTAATTATATGAATATTTTACAGTGCATGCTGTAGACATATGGAATGTGATCGAGGCATTTCGAGAGCAGGGTCTACATGCGATGGAACCATCAAGCGAGTTGAGTGTAGCCAGGTTGGAAACATTGTTGTGTTCCCTGTATCACAGCCTTAACAAGAGGGCACCCCCTACTCAGCAAACACATGTGGATGTTTGCTCGAGTTTGTTATTGAATTGGCTCCTGGCAGCTTATGCTACAGTGTAAGTTAGTTTTACTTGCATTTCAGGTTTAAAGTGCAAAATATTTTAAGAATCCTTTTTTTTTGCAGAGATAATGTTGGAAAAATTAGGGTGTTTTCTATTAAAGTTGCCCTTGCAACATTGTGCGCTGGTAAACTAATGGACAAATTGAGATGTAGGTTTAAAAGAAATAGCATAAGGGAAGTGTTAATTTAGAAGCCAAATATGCATTTTAGATATATTTTCACAAATATCGGATAGCAATGGACATTTGTTGCCTTGGAGGTTTAATGAATATCTGCAAGAGGTTTTAGCACTTCCCGCAGCCGTGTATGAATCTCCAACATTCAATTATACTGATTCACTTTCTTCCACTATTTTTAATCCTGTATGTAAATACCAAGTTACATTTATAGTAGTTTCTGTGTTAATTTGTTTTATTTTTTTTTTTAGAATGTTAAGATAACTGTTAATGATTTCCTGGATACAATGATGTCTGATCCTGGTCCACCAGTGCTAGTGTGGTTACCTTTACTGCACCGAATTGCATCTGTAGAAAATGGTAATGTAAATTATGTACTAATGAACTATACACATTATTTATAAAAATAATAGGAAAATTTCTTTATGGTAATATATTTTCATCTGGTGGTACCCAGTTGAGGCTTATCTGGTATTTTAGAAGCCAATCATTCAAAATAATTTCTCTTCAGTGCATTATTGAAGTCAGCTAAATAAAACATAATCATGTACCATATTTGATTAGAAAGTTATGCTCAGAACATGTAGGCACAAGCCTGAAAAGGATTTAATTCTATGTAGATGTGTGATATTTTGTGAGTAGTGAGTGTCATTAATGAGGCAAGTTTATTTGGATTATGTACTATGAACAGATTATAATTTATGTATTATCCACTTGATTAAGATATAGATCAAATATAGAGGGTTCAGTAAAAAAAATTATACACCGGAAAAAATCAAATTTAGCATATTTCAAACATTTTTATTTACAGACGATAGAGAAGTAATATTTTTCTGCACAAATAATGTGCTTATTGTTAAAAATGAGAACGATTTTTACAGAAACTTAAACATCTTTAATGAAGTTGGAACAGAATATATGAGAATATCTGTTTATAAAACGACTAAACTGGACAGATGTAAATTAATGACGTCATTGTATAAGTACTTCCGAGTAGAATTATCAAGTGATGAAGAAGTTAAAAACGAAATTTTATAAAAAATTACTAAAGCTAGTAGAATATTGGTTTTTTAAATGGCATTATTTGGTAAAATAAATATTTGAACATTAAAACAAAATAGAATATATAAAATTATCATTTGACCAACTAATACAGTCAAGTCAAATTGTAAGAAAAACATCATTAGACAGAGAAAAGAATGAAAAAATTAAAATTGGTACAAAAAGGAATGATACAATAGAATGATCAATATAAAAATCTATGTCAGGTTGATGAACAGAGAAGATCAAAAAAGAAACAGACTGTTAGCTTAAATAGAATAATTTATTTTTCTGTAAAAAAGATTACATGATTGGCAAATAGTCTAAATTTAGGATTTTTGATTTTAAATCTACTGTTATATATTACTAAGCCTTTTAAGAAATTTAATTAGGACAGAGATAGAATTTAGGCTGTACACATTTTCAAGAACTGAATTTTGACATATGGAAAATGGTACTGTAATCATGGGAATTTGTTTTGTGGACTAATAGCAATAATCTTAATTTGAATAAAGCTTAATTGGTAGTTTACATTTGTATGAGAAGAAAATGGAATATTATACTCATCAGAGAATGTAATTAGGTAAGATCAGTTTAAACATAATTATTCCACCTAAAGATTTTTTTTTGGATGGTGCGTGACGACTGGACAGAAAGAGCGAACATATGAGAACTCCAACTCTTAGTTTGCAGACTGTGTTCTTACATGGGGTGTTAGAGGCTAATCATCACCATAGACTTGTAACTAGCTTGCATCACTGGCCAAAGTGTTTGTGTGTCTGTACCAAAATAGCTTGTCTTACAGGCCGTTACTAAAAATTATTTTTGGTAATAGGAAACTCTCTTTGTAATTATAATTTTATTCTTAAAAATGGTGTAAAAAGGAATATTCAAAACAATTATGATCTCTTAAAGCATTCAACCCTTTTTCTCTTATGGCAATGCTTTGGTATGCTGCTATTTTTTATTGATTTTTGATATTAGTTCTACTGTGTGCTTTAGTTGCTACACTTTATTATTAACTTGTCATGTTTGCACCAATTACCAATCATTAAAATGGTTATTTAGAAAATCGTTTCTTAATGGAGTTCCCTGGAATCTTAAGGTTCTATAATACATTATTAGAAATATGACTGCACCACCCCCTAGTAAAATAATAAATCTGGTAGTGGCACTATATTTTTTGTACTATTTTGATGGTTATGAAACACCTTGTAATGAACACATGCATCAGATGATTCAAAATTTATTATTTTAAATATAGCTAACATAACTATTCCAAGTTGTATGTTGAAATTTTCTTAGACATGCATATTGTAATGTTTTTGCTCTTACTCATCACCTTTGCTGGAGCCATTTCAGTTTTTAGATTTTTTTTTAAACAGAGTGTGTTTTAACTTTTCATCTTAAAAACAAGTTTTTCAAGTTTGTTGACAATTCTTTTAACTGTATTCTTATTAAGGCTTCCAATCTTTGCTAATATTTGTTGATCTGACTTTCTCTTTCCATCTTCTTAATTCCCCTTCTCCTTAAGTATTAGGTTAGTCAATATTTTTTATCTTTTTTTTAATATCGTAATAGTCATTAGAGATACCACACACACACACACTCACGCGCGCGCGCGCACACACACGCGTGCGCACATACAGACGCACGCGCGCGCGCGCATACACACACACACACACACACACACACACACAATATTAAACTCTTTTAGGTTCTAAATTATAACATTAACAATAAATTTCACTATTAGAAAACATGTAAATACGATGTGAATTAAAATTAGTCATTATGTTTTGTTTTGAGGCAGCTCATGATTTGGATCGTTTGTGAGAAAATAGCATGCAGATCGATTGGTGAAGAAATGATTAAAATTATACGTAATTGTTTTATATAAATTATCAACAAACTTAAAAAGTTCGTTACTGAATTCTATATGTCTGTCTGTCGGTCGGTCTGTTGGTCTGTCACAAAATTTGAGATTTTTTAAAATTTTAAAATGGATTCTTATAGGAAATTTTACGCTGATTTCGAATTCGAAATTAAAAAATTTCTATCTCGAATTCGAGAATGAAGTCGAAAAAATTCTATGTCGAATAATTTTCGAGATATTCGATTTCGAATATTTAAGTTCGTTGTGGAATTGCTTACAGAGCAATCTCTTCGCCTGCCCCATGTTTTTTTAATATATTTTTAATTATTTGTAGCAGAATAACTGTTTTGTATTTTGTATAGGTGTTTTAAAATAAAATTAGAATATTGAAATTTTAATTTGCGTTTATTGGGAATATGGCAACATCTGCTTAAGCAACAACCAATGTTTAATTTTTAATTTCTAAAATAAGTTTTCATCTCCTTGCTGTGGAATAATACCATATCTGCTTAATTTCATATATTATTTTGAAAATATTACAAATAGATGCAATATATAGTCTTCTTCCAACTCTATTTTGGTCATTCTTTTAGGAAATTACTTACATTAAGATTTATTATTTATGTGTTTAGAGTAAATGGATTTATTTATTTGTCTGAAAATAGTTTAGTTACCTGCTTTAGGCTTTTAATATTTCTGCCAGCACTTTTATTTGCACTATCACAAATTACAAACAGTAGCTACTTACTATTAATAATATAAATGGTGAAACTATCAAAAACTCAAAATGGTTGAAATGAGCTTAAAATTTTACATGCAAGAGATAGCTAAATCTAATGATGTCAACGTCATTCTACAAATTTAAACTTGAAAGTAAAAAATGCTAGTGTGGCTGAACAGATGAGGCACTTGGCTGCGATGCGGACAAACCTAGGTTTGATCTTGGGCTCAGATGTTTGGCGGGTGGCCTACTCAGACACTAAAAATAATAGAGTTACTTGCATTCACTTTGAACAAGGGGTAATAATGCAGTCGTCTAAGGTGCATATTGCTTTGTGTCAGGAATGGTGTAACAATCAGGCAGTGAAATCAATTATATAGGAACCCCATTCTCTCATTTTGCAGGCTATGCTCCCACAATGGAGCGTTAAAACTTCACTATTATTATTACAAACTTGAAAGTAGAAGTAAAAGAAAATTACTTATTAACATACTATTGGTTTGGTCTAGTTGTTTGTTATTAATCTGTTCTAGTTGTACATCCTGTACAGTGTGATGCCTGTCAACGAGAAAATTTCACTGGATTTCGCTACCGTTGCCAGAAATGCCCTCATTACACTTTATGTCAGGATTGTTTTTGGAGGGGTCGTGTTACTACACCTCACACATTAGACCATCAGGTTAAAGAATATGCATCTTACGTATGTATAGAAGTATTCCTAAAAATATTTGTATTTTAAAATACGTAATTAGTCTCCTAGCAAAACAATTGGCCACTCTTTACGCAAATCTTTTCGTTGTGTTCCTGACAAGCAGAAGAACAACTTGCCGCGATTTCCAGATCAGCCTGAAAAAACACTCAATCTGTCTCACATTGTGTAAGTTTAAAGTTGTATTAGTAGACAGTTATGCAGGTTTTTGTTTTATTTTTTGTAGTCCTCCCTCGCCCATTCCTTCACACAATGGTTTTCCTGACGGTCCATTTAATTTTGATGGAATGGGCAGTCTTGATAGTCGCACTACAGCTAGAAGGTAAAATTTTCCTGCAGGATTTCTTAAAGAGTAATGTTATCTTAATATACAGCTTAGATAGTGCCAGGGATGATGAACACAGACTGATAGCACGGTATGCAGCAAAGCTGGCACAGGAAGCAAGAACAGGCATGGTGAGGCTTTACCTATTCTGAAATTGAACTTAATGAATGCATAAGTTATGCATCTGTATGTTTGTTTATATATAACGACTAAATTGTTGTGTTTTATTTGAGAATGTGGCTTTTTATTGAAACGTAATTTTCAAGAGGTAATTCTAACTGTTATCATGTGCATGATATTAACTTCTCACTTTCAAAACTATAAATTTAAGTGTGCTTCTGCTTTGCTTCTTTAGCATCGAGGTGGTTATCGTAAGAACTCTCTGTCTCCAGATACGGTGAGTAGCTTAGCGTTGTTAGCACTGCTATTGGGTTGACTCTGATTTATTGCAAAGAGAGGACGTGACAACGTAAATTGCTGGTTTTTGACAGGGGCGAGTTCCATCTGAAGCTTGCCTGGGCATGGATTCTACTCGAGCTCAGAGGGAGCTCATAAATCAGCTAGAAGCAAAAAATAGGGAGATCATGCGAGAAATTGCAAGACTGAGGTAATAGGAAAAGGTGAATTATTGTAAGTGATTGAAAGAATTTTCATTTTGGCTATAAAGAAGACAGCAGGAGATCGAATGCAGTGGGCATGGTTCAGAAAATCCAGCCCTCATGTCTGAACTGAGAGCGTTGAGGATGAGAAAAGACGAATTGGAAGCTCATTTAACAACTTTGCAGGATTCACGACGGCAGCTTATGATACAGTTAGAAGGTCTCATGAAAATGTTGAAGGTAACATTAAATTTTTTTATAAGAATAATGTCATGCGTTTTAGTTTTCTATTGTTTTTCCCGTAAGAATTCATAACTTAAGTACTTTTTTAGAATCATCAGTCTTCCCCGAGAAGCACTCCAAACTCTTCACCTCGCAGCACAAAGTCACCCCCACTACCTCCTGGAGCTGCACCAGTACAGCAACCATGTCCTCGCAGTGCTCCCCAAACTCCCATGGGCATGGCGCCTTCTACAAACCAGCCAGTAACTAATGCAATATCTGTGAGCCAGGTGGAAAGGAACTCACATATCCAGCACCCTCAATCAATGGTTGTACAGCCTATGGGAGGCATGGGTGGCATGAACAACATGGCAATGGACAGAGGAGATAGAAATCTTCATGGTCTCAATACTGACTCACTTGTTGGTGTCGGTGGTGATGTTAGAAATGCTTTTGGTAAGTGCAGATATCATTATATATATTTAAGACGACTGTTTGTATTCATATATGTCACAATCGAAGCTCATTGACTTTAAACGTTTTTAATTTGTATTTAAAGTTTCATATATCAAGTGTTACGCAATGCATATGAGATTTTTCCTAGTTAATCTAAAACTAGTAACGTACGTCTGTCAAACTAATACAGGTCATGTTTATGCCACTTAATTGTTTGCTGTTTCTGATGATGTTAAGATATGTCTCAGTTGAATGCTGAGGTTTAACATGTGAAAGTGTTGTTCTTGTGTAATTTATCTGTGTTTTGCTGTACGCATGTATGCTTCTGGGGCGAATATTACTAATACAGTACAATTTTTTGCTACCTCAATGCATATATTTTACCTGTTCTATAGATGAATATAATTTCTTTAAATCGACAAGATATTTTGCTTTATTTTCGTATTTTTGACTGGGCAGTTAAGACGCTTATATATAGTACAGATAAACTGGGATTTGATCCTGGGCTCCAGATGCCTGGTGGATAGGCTATTCAGTTAACAAAAATTAAGTATTTGTTCATTTTGAACAAGGTCTAATAATATGGTAGTCTAAAGTTGCCACATTATCCCATATCAAAGCTGACCATAGTTCATTGAGGGCATTTGTAGGAACCTTAACCTCCTAGTTTACAGACTATATTACGGAATAATTTTGCATTACAGAAAGTTTAAGCATTCATGAACATACAAAACATATTATGCAATAATAGATCTGTTTAAGGCGGATGTCAGTAATTATGTGTAGATGAATTTTAATTATTTGTATGCTCCAAGCATAGAAAAACGTGGTTCATATGTGATTTTTTTTTATAACCACTTCTAATTCCGCAAATATATTACCTATAAGATGATATCAGGATAATTGTGTAATACTTTGAGGTACTTGAAACAGTTGTTTTATGGAAATGGTTGTACTACCTTGCACTTCTTGTTACAATCCTTAAAATTTGGCGTTTTTGAATACTCTTAGCATGCTCACAAATTGTTTTATTGGAATGATTTTGGTGTGAGCTTCTATTTCTTCTAATAACCTATGCACACTGTCTACAATGAGTTTAAAAATTCTAATCTTCTTTTTACACTTTGTCAACCGCGCATTTTGCACATACCAGTAGGAGGGCTGGTCAGCAAAAGGGTATTTTTGGCGTGCTTGGCTGACAATTTTTCACCCGCCTTTCCTTAAATTTTTGTAAGGTGGGAATGTGAAACAATTTATTTACAAATGGTAACAGTAGAATAAGTCGGTGATCTTGTGAAAGTAAAATATGCAAAACTATCCTGAAGATAGGCAACCAAACGTACGCTCAGAGCTCAGCTACGCCACATTTTATATCAGCTGTCTTTGGTTACTATGTGATAATGGATATTTTTATACTACAAGTATTTTTTTTACGAAATAAGAGCTTGTAGTGCCTGAAGGTACTAAACAATTATTGTTATCAGTTGGAAAGTTAATAAAGAACTTACTTTATATTTTATTTATATTTATATCTTGTATATCAGAAGTGCAATTACTATTTTAAAGTACCAAATGTTAGTAAGAAATCAAATTATTGTATTAGCTACATGAAGAAAGCAAGAAAATTGTTAAATTGCATAAGACAACAATATAAAATTCAACAGTGTCAAAATTTCATTACAAATATATACACTGAAGAAATTACGCTAATTCGTGCAAATCTTTTTTTTTTAAATTTAAACTAAAAACATATTAATGTTGGAGTTTCTGGCTGATCCCCACAACTGGATTCCATAACTCCAAACTGGCTTCAGTATAACCTTATATAGCCTCAATTTGTTCTCTAGAGATAGTTGTGATGTTCTCCCAATGAGCTAATACATTTTTCTGAACTTACGACCAAGTTGTTTTCTTTTTATCCAGATATGCTTTTTCCAGGTAAGATGACAGTCAAGATGTATTTTGATGTACATTTCCTCTTCTGTATGTGATATTTGCTGATTATTTTGGATGACTACTGCGCAAGTTTTTTTGCATATTGTAATGTTACATGATTAGACTTGGTTTCATTAGCCTTAATACACAATGTTTAACCAGCTCTGTATCTTATTGAGATGTATTTGTAGATTCTGTGAAGCCATTCTTGAATCTGTGTCTGACGTCAGTATGTCCGTATCGTCAGCGAATGTTGTAATCGTCATGAGTCTAGTTGTGGGCAGGTCCGCTGTGTATATGAGGTACAGAATTGGTCCCAAGAAACTGACCTGTGCAACTTCCGAGCTAATTGGGAATAATGATGTATATCATTCTTGGTATTTTACTTGAAAGTGCCCATTGGATAGATATGACTTAACACTTGGTAGTATCTGTGTGAGAGTCTCTTCTTAATTTTGTATAACAAACTGCTGTGCCTTACTTTGTCAAACGCCTGTGATATATTGATGAATGCTGCTGAGCAATATCTTTTGCTCTTAAGGTCTGTTGATTTTAACAACTATTCTGTGTACTTGTATAATCGTTGCATGTTGTTGCCGGAAACCGAATTGATGATGTGGAATTAGATTGTCGTCCAATACAAGTGATTGCATCTTTTAAGGAACAGCTTCTCAAAAACATTTGACAATATTGGTAGGAGAATTAGCTGATATAATGTTATTTCCTCAGCAGGCTCTCCAGGCGTTGGATTAATTATAACCTGTGAAACTTTCCATTGATCAGGAAAGTTTACCAGTTTAAATATGACATTAAATAATAAAATAATAAAATTCAAACCTTTATTAATGAGTTTTTTCAATACTTGTCTTGTGATCAGGTTATAACCAGGGGCCTTGACTGGATCGTTTTTCTCACTTCGTTTACATTGAAATTCTTTATTGGCAGACTTATTTGGAACGGCGCTTTTAGTAATTATATAATGTAATGTCATTTTCTTCTTCAGTTGAAACCATAGTCCGAAAAAGTTTAAATAGGTTTGCTAGGTGGTTTGCAAATGTCATTGCTTGCTCCTGATCATTTCTAGTCCATGGTCCTATTGTTTGGATTTTTTTTCATTGGATCGCACTTACTGGCACTCCAGCCTGAAGGGCTTATTGTGCCTACTAACATGCACTTGTACTAGGACGTCACGTACACCTTGTGGACAGAGGAACAAATGTCGTGTCCGTATGAGCCAAAGCAACAGCTCTACTGTTCGGATTGGTGGAATGGTTTGCTGAGGTTGTTTTAACCTTCTGGTAGCCTTCAAAAATAAATAGTCGGATGCTTTTGTGAGTGAAAGGTTTGTTAAGTAATCTTGAATGATTTTTTAAGTTGTTTAAAAGATCTTTAAAGTCCCTGGTTGTTTGATTCAACCTTTTGTTTGTCTACTGTCCTTCTCGGAAATCTTTATTTTGGCTATTGGACAGTTCTCACGTTCTTTGCCTGGATCTTGCTCTGAGGTTGTCTATCATGCGGTTTGTTGGAGGTGTTCTCTCCTGCATCAGTCAAATCTCTCAGTTTATAGAGGAACACCTAGTGATATTGTATTATCAATCATATATCTGAAAGCTTCCCAGTATGTTTGTTTTTTGTGACTTTTGTTTGGTTAACACTTTGGTTCCAATTGTAACTATGACTGAAGAATGGTCAGATGAAAGATCTAAACTTGATTCAGTTTGAAGGTAATTCTTGTGGATACCTTTTACTATACAGATATCTATTAGATCTGGAATTTTGTTACTATCTGTTGGCCAATAGGTTGGTTGACTTGTAGACAGGTGATAAACATTATTGGCTTCCGTGGTTTTTAAGATTATTCTTCCTTTGGTTGTGATCAGTCTTGAGCCCCACTGTTGTTTGGCATTATAATCGCCGCTTGCAATAAATGTTTCTGTGTAATAAATACTGCTCAAATTGTTCTATTGTTATTGCATTTCTTGGTGGGCAATAGACTGCAGAGATAATTATTGGAGCTGCCCAGTACTCTATCTCAATACTTACTTGCGACTTGATATTTTCATGATGGTTTAATGCAGCTGTTAACGATGATCGCTATATTTTGTGTCGTAAATTGTGTATCTTGGTATTTTTAAGTGAGTTCTATCAGTAAAATGAATTTATGATATTAATATAATATTAATTTTTTGGTTTGTTATAAATGACTTAACTTCTTGTTCATGTTGAGACAAGCCATTGGCGTTTGAGAGGGCTATTCTGAGCGGTTAGGTTATTATGCCTTTTTGACGACGAGAACTGTTAATAGATTTAACATGGTGGTACTCCATGAGCCAACCTTTTCATTATTTACTTGAGCTCGCATATGTCGTTTGGTTGTTGAGGCATTATTGTGTGTTACATCATGTTATTAGTAGATTGTGGTTGCTATGTTTTTTTACGGGCCAATTGAGCATAGGAAATTTCTTCTTGAAATTGTTTTGAAAGGGTTTGTTTGACCTCTTGCTTGTTTCTAAGTTGTGGAAATTTTTTCTTTTGTGGGTTCTTGTAAATGATGCATCCTTTATAATTTGTAGGGTGGTTTCCTTCACATAATATACATTTTACTTGTTGAATTTTTTCCTTTTTTTTGGACATTGGGAAGTCAGATGGTAACCTGGGCATTTAATACAATGCAGGGTTTGGTGACAGAAAGTTTGGTATGTCTGTATCATGGGCATATAATGCATTGATGTATTTCTGTTTTTTGGTGTGATGCTTCAAATTTTACTCTACAGTGCATGAGGGATTTGATGTTATGTTTATATATGTCTTTATTATTGTCTTAAGGTTTTAGCTCTATGTGGAACAGCGGGAGTGGTTTTTTAGTACCTCTCTGTCTTATGTTGCAGATATTATTTACGATATGACCTAGTTTTTCTATTTCATTCTTCAATTGATTGGTATCTGTGATTTGATATATGTTTTGCAATACAGTTCTAAAGCTATGCTCCTGTTTATTTTGATATGTATGGAATTCTATAATTTCTAAATAGTGTTCAGAAGTTTTTGGTTGTATTTTCACTTGGTCACTTTTTTATATTTTATCCACTTTTTTGTTTTGCTTGTAGACAAACTTATTCCTTGTTTATGATTATTCTTTAACTGTAATTATACTATTTTATTTTTTCTATACAAATTGTTTGGACTTGATTACTTAATAATAATAGTTCCCCGTAACAGGCCTTGAAGGCCCTTTGGGGTCATAACAGGATAGATCTGCTACAATCTAGAGCCTACGGTACACAAGAGTAGTAAGTAACGAGTGGCTTGCGTTACGTACCGACCGCCTATTATTACCCCAGAGTTTGACCTCCAGCTACGCATTTATTACAGCCTGAGTCGAGCTGGGTCGTAAAAATGCCAGCGATAGAATTGGCGAGAGCAGGATTCGAACCCGCAACTCTTGGTTTCGTAGTCTAGCAATCTATCCATTGAACCACCACGGCTCATGGACTTGATTACTTAATAACTGCAAATATTATTGAAAAATATAGTATTTATTCTAATCTAAAACCAAAATCTGATGTATTTTTTTAGAAGAAATTCTCATTTATTATAAAGAATGGTCTGTATTAATGGCAAACTATCTGTTTGATGAGTTGTTTTATTTGTTTATAAGATATTTTTGGTACCTAATTTAGTCATCGTTTTTCTCCATATTGTTTTATTTACTTGTGATTTTTGTGGTTTTATGTGTTTTTGATGTAATTTTGAAATAGTTATCCAAAATGTAAATAAGTTTTTGTAGTGCTTTCACATGTATTTCCATCACTGTACCGGTAATGGAGTAATGTCTGTTCTTTTTTTAGTTTTAAGCTAATATTCTGATTATTAAAACCAGAAATTTTAGTAAAATTGTGGTGATATGTATTGAGTGAAGTACCAAGTGTAGAAATTATGAAACATTATTATTTGCAGAATTGTAATTTGGTTTGAAAAAATGAAACAGTATATATTGGTGTTAAGTGAAGAAAAACGCATTGGATCATTGGAGTTTGTATATATTCTATCAGGGATATATGAGGCAAAACATGAAAATAGACATATGAACCAAAACAAACAAGCTGGATGTAATATATACGTTTTTTAAAATCATGAAAAGAATTATTTAAATTGTAGAGTCAGACAATTAAAAACAAAATTGATTTTATCATTTCCACCAACAGGTAATACTAGACATAGGTGTCGGCCTACTTGTGCCCGGCTCATTTGCGCCCACCGCCATTTTCGGCTCACTTGCGCCTCAGAAAAATATCAACAAAAATAATGGTCTCATTTGCGCCCATCATTGCAGCTCCTTAGTCATTATGACTAATTACACAAAATTTTATAATTTTCTGCTAGGTTCCCCTAGCTTCAATGTGTTTTTATAAGTACTTGGATTTTTGTATGTATTGGGGATTAATTTTTGTGTTTTATAGAGGTTCATTTTATGATTCTTATCATATTTTTTTGTATTTTTTGTTTTTGGCATTTTAGATTAATATTCACAATATATACATACATGCATAGTCGAGTAGTATATAGTTAATAAAGTTTTTGTATAGAGGATAAAATGCGCAAACATTTCTCTAAATCGCCTGTATTTGTAGGATGACTGTTAGAGGGCGCTACTATTGACAAATTCATGTGAATCATGACAATAAATTTTCAAAACAATGGAAAAATCTGAATTTCGTGTATAGATAAAGCATTCCAAATACTGTTAAAGCAAAGTAATGACTTGACTCTGCTCCATTGAGGCAAATGGTAAAGAAGTGGTTTGCTGATTTTAAACGCGACCGTACAAACACCGATGATGCTGAACGTTCTGGTCGCCCAAATTTGGCAGTTGTTCCAGAAATCATTAAAAAGTCCACAAAATAGTTTTGGCCGATCGTAAATTGAAGTTGCGTGAGATATCTGACACCTTAAAGATATCAGAAGGCAGTGTATTTACCATTTTGCATAAACAGTTGTCTATGAGAAATCTCTGTTTGAAGTGGGTAGGGCGTTTGCTCACAGTCGATAAAAAACAACAACGCGTCGACGATTCAGAATAGCGCTGTTTGTGGCTGTTTCAGCGCAATAAAAAGGATTTTTTATGCGTTATATGACAATGGATGAAACATGGATCCATCATTACACTCCACAGTCAAATCAGCAGTCAGCTAAAGGGACAGCAAAGAGCGAAAACCGCCCAAAGCGATCAAAAACCAAAAGGTTTTGGCCTCCGTATTTTGGGATGTGCACGGTATTTTATTCATTAATTATCTTGAAAAAGGAAGAACCATCAATAGCGAATATTATTGCAACGTTTGAAGGAAGAGATTGTGAAAAAACGACCCAAAATGGAGAAGACAAAAGTGCTCTTTCACCAAGCCAACGCACCGTGTCACAAGTCGATCGCAACAATAGCGAAATTGCACGAATCGCACTTTGAATCGTTTTTCCATCTACCGTATTCTCCGGATCTGGCTCCCAGCTACTACTACCAGTTTGCAAACCTAAAAAGAATGCTCAAGGGAAAGAGATTATCTCTAATGAAGAAGTGATTGCCGAAACTGAAGCCTATTTTCAGGCCAAAGATAAATCGTTCTACACAAAAGGTATCAAAATGTTAGAGAAGTGTTGGAATGAATGCATCACTCTTGAAGGAGACCATCTTAATGAATAAAGTCGAATTTTGCCTAACAGTTGTTTTATTAGTCATCCTACGAACTTATTGAGTGATGTGTTAAATCTTCTTTTTAACAATTTACTAAGTGTATACGGGCATTATAACAAACAGAATGACTAAAAAGTCTATTTCTGTTAATTACTTGAACAAGGGTTTAATACTTATGATCATTTACAAACTCTGTCATATGTAATCAAGAAGACAAATTAGGACAATATAAAACTATATCGTTTTCGTATGATACAAAAATGTATATAGAATGTACAAAACAAAAATGTAACACCTATAAGAAGAAAAATATGAAAAAGAAACACTTCTTTGAAACCGTTTTTCATTGTATGAGAAAATATTTTTCTTAACGCAAACTGGTTAAGAGATTAAAATAGATGATGCTGTTTAGCATCAGGGTTTTTTTTAATGTGGATTAATCAATTAGCTTCTTCCCCTCTAAACTTGTGCTATCTCATTCACTTTTTTTAAATTGCATATTGCTGTGGCACCTATTTTGTTTTCGTATTTTTTAAATTTTGATTTAAACTATTACAATTGCAGGACTGACAGAATATACAAATTAATTGGTGAAACTGCAAATTTATTCAATATTTGTGATCTATGATACCTGATTCTTCTTTGTACCAAGTCAAACCATGAATGGGTGATGCTTTGGAGGATCGAATTCACTCATTAGTTGTACGCTCCCATAATTCATTCAAATTTCTTGAGGCGCATTGATATTACTATGTTTTTTGTGCAATGGTATATGTTCTAAAAGTTCTTTAATTGGCGATAAATCAGATAATTGAACTGGCCATGGGAGAGTTTTCACTCTGTTTTCTTGAAGAAAGTTTAATACATTTTGTAGTTTTTATGCCTCTGGGCATTCACGTAATAGTCCATTCTAGTTTGTAATTTTTTTACTATCGTAATATTAATTACACATTGAATTTCAAATTCAAAATAAGTAAACAATATATTTTAATTTTTTATATATTATGAATGTTATTGTGTAGGTGGTAGCAACGGAAATGGAACGCCAGGATCTATGGGTCGCTCCTTGAGAAACGACCTTTTGGTGGCTGCAGATTCGGTGACCAACGCCATGTCCACACTTGTAAGAGAGTTAAATTCAGGTACGGATGAGTGAATATTTGAGAAAGTATATACACTAATGAATTGCGAAACCGCAGTAATTAATAGTATTATGCAATGTTTACAATGTAGCTTGTAAATATATGGCTACAGATAGAAGTACTTTGTAACTCACTGTATTTTAATCTGTAGGTCTACTAGAAAACAGACGTTATTTAAATCAAACATCTAAAGATAAATGTGATAAATCATGTTGTAATAGTGATTATTATTTTTTTAATTTATTTGTGAGCATAAGGGTTATTATGTGTACAAAGGCAGATCATGTTTTTAGTCTTCGCTTACTGACTTCTTTTTTAGACTGAGAATGACGTTTTCTCTCTGTAGCATGAGACTGTAGTGTTTTAGAGTGATATTTTGTACAATTTTTACATTTTACACAATGTCCACGTTGAGTTGACCATAGCAGTTACAATGACTTTTCTAAAGTAATATTCTTTCCTCTCTGATTAGATTATTAATGGTCTCTGTACATAATCGTTTCAAAACGAAGTTGATTAGCATTAATAATAGTAGAGAGAGTGCAGAACGAATAGTACTTAATGCAAAATATATTTACAAATTTTATGTGTTTTATTGTTTTGCTGTTGATTTTGTATTTAAAAATATGATTTTTGTAAGTTCGACGATAATTGTACAACTTCAGAATTTTGTTATTGTTTATGCTTTTTGAGTACATTTATATTTTATTTTTTAATGTTGTATTCTTTCACAACCTTAAGTTTTCGCCTTACGGGCTCTGCCTTTTTGGAACATTTTGTTTTGGTAAGTTTGCTTCTTATGGCGTTTTTGTTGGTGTTACATTACTGTTACACTACATTCGCTACACTACTCTACATATACAGAGGATGCTAGATTAGATGTAGTGTCTGTATGTGGAATGCTGCCTGTTGTATGATTGTTCTTGCAGAATCCGCCACTTTCTCTGAAGCTAGTGGTATCCAAAAGCCACTCGGTAAGTATTAATATTACAGGCTGCTCTTTGCTTCTATTTAGAGTGCACCTTTTCTTTTTATTTCACACAGAAGCTTGTATACTCACGTATGTTAATATACATGTGATGGTTTGGTGTGCCGTTAATTACAAAAATTATTAAATATTTTGATGTAACAATATTTTAATAATGTTAGTAGGTAAGTATAAAGTGTTATAGAAGTAATGGTGGTAAAATGAGTAAAAAATTAAATTTTTAATTTGGTAACTAATATTACAAATGTGTTTTTTATTTTATTATGTTAGCTCATGACATAAAATTTTGAACCTTTTTAACGATAATCTAACTTTGATCATTATATGGTATATAGCAGCAAAGAAAAAGTCTCATATGGAGAAGCACAGAAACCATAGGCCATCAAATTTTTTTATATGGAAAAATTACACTTGCTTTCATTGCTTAATTTTTAGAGATTAAACAGTGGATAAGAGCGCAAAAATAAAAATGGTACATTTTAATACTGGTGGTGGTGAAGTAGGGCAAGTATTTTGTACAATTCAGTACAGTTGTTACCTAAGAAATAAAGAGTACCTTAATTAAAGGAAAGAAATGCAAAAGTTGATGTCATTTTTCATGCATTATCTTTAATTCAAGTATATGAAGATTTTTTAATTTAGTGCAAAGTTTCTGGGAGATGTGAACAATTGTGTTATCATGATATAGCCAGATCTTAATATTTTTGTCAGATACAAAGAAGTCTTTTATTATAATGCTTGGAAAGTTAAATACTAACAATGTTTTTAATGTTAAAAAATAATTTTGTTATATACCTAATCTGCTGTGTTTTCTTTAGTCAGCTGATGGTTGTTTTACTACAACTATTTTGTCTCTAATTTTTAGTCATGAACCCGGATATAATTGTGTTATTATTATGAAGCTTAAAGCACATACTAAGACATTTTTTGTTTTTAATAATGTGTAGAGTTACAACAGAGTATCATGTACGAAGGTCTTCTATAAGGATTTTTAGATAAACTCCATAAATAATCCTCTTGGATGAATTCAGATTTTTTTTAACATTGGCTGACATGTTTCCAATTGACATATTGGATGCTAGTTATTTTGAATCTTAATTTAAAAAAACATATTTAAAGAATATCATAAAGGTATGTTGATCCATGACAAATACAGTTGTTAATAATATGGCAGCAGTTTAAACTTTCCTACTGATATGTTGCATATTTGGTTTGTGCATACCAGATAGCAATAGAGTAGTTGGACATGAATATCAGTACAATATAAAAAAAATTGTAACCATCGAGATTATTGATGCTTGAGGAATGTTTACGATATTGAAATGATGTTGAAATAGTTATGAAGGATGAACCCTATTCCAAGCAGCCCTACATAGCTGTTATTAAATGAATGCACATGTCCAAATATTTATTGAATCAATAGAAGGTTTGAGGATGTTTTGTACTATTTGTTGAAGTTAATGGTTGTAAGTAATATTTACTTTTAAATAATACCTTAATAACAATTTTTTAAATATGACAAATTTGTTTATATTACTGATTAAATGGATGATCAAGAGTTATGTTAAAAATAGTGTTGTACCAGTGTCACAGTATTGTTTCTTTGTTGCAAACAGAATTAATTATTGTGTTTTGAGAAATTGTTATTGAACAACGTTTTTTGTTACACTGCTTATTCTTTTAGTTTAGTGATGAGGCTCTTGTGGAGAAATATGTTGTCTTGTTTGCGTTTTTGGGTCAATGTCTGGCATATCATAAAGATGTTTGTACGATGTTTTGTACGAGTTAAGCAGCTCCTAAAATTGTATGTGAGAAACTTTTCCACTCAATTCAAATGCTATCAACTTGAAACGCACATGCCACTCAGAAACCTGTCTAACGTAAAAAATTCTTGTTAAAGACTAATGACTTTAGGTTTGGACACTTGCATATCTCTAGTGTTGAAGGACCTTTTTGCTTGATTATTTAATATGGACTAAAACATGGAAATACTTTTCTTACATGTAGACTGTTCGCGCACTATAAACTACATAAGCAATTTTCAAAATTTATGACTTGTCTGTATGTATATCGTATTAAATTAGCCAGAAAAGTAAAAAGTAAAACCTATCTTTGTATATAGTCTCTTGTGAAGATAATAACCGTTTTTCTTAGGTTTGCTTAAACTTAGCATATAGCCCGATTTTCTTTCATATGCATTTATAAAACGATATAGTAGAGGAAGTATTGAATGACTTTTTCACGTCCATAGTTAGTACAACTGCTATTTCTTTTCTTCTTTGATAGAAGCCTATTCAGATCATGATATGTGTATTGATTGAAGTTCTCTAAAGCAGTTGTCATGTCAATTTCTCCAGAGTCTTTCACATAAAAGACAGACGTAAGAATTTGAGTGTTTCATAGAATGATCAGCTTTCCTCTGAAAGATGGACACCTTTTTATCATGCCTTGAGTATACAACCACATGTCAAAAAGGCTACAGAAATCCTGATTAATTACGGTACCAATATGCGTTCTTTACACTATTTGATTAAAAGTATTGGGGCACGTAACTCGTAAATTGAGGTTTAGAGGTCGCTGTGAGCTGTCCAACAGGTATAAAAGGAGTATGAAGCACTGTACAATGCTAAGAAGTATGAGCAGAATGGTTAAGTTAAAAGAGCTTGGCGTTTTGTTTCAGCTGTTCTCAGTTTTCCAAAAGCAATTTTTACGAAAGGGATCACCTTGCATTAAAAAATATTATTTACGAAAATCGCCAATCATTACGTTAAAAAATCACCTAGGAGTTCCACAACTTTACTGGGTGTTAATAATTAAGATAAATAGTGTTTCAAGGTCCAGCAGCCGTCTACAAGCCAAATATTTCTTCTATGAATGCTAACAATAAGAATCGCCCGTAGCACTGTAAAGAATGATGCACTATGGAAGATTGGAATCATGTAGGTTAGAGTGACGAATTATACTTTACAATGTAGTAGTCTGGTTTAGGTGTGAATATTTGGACAATATCTGAGTTAGCACCAAAGGTGAAATTTAAAGGTGATGTTACACTGCATGGGGTGTTCTATGAAATGAAATAGACGTTTTTATAAACAATAGAAATCTACACGCAGAAGTGTACATACATTTTGATCAGTTTCATCTTGTCTGTGATAGAAGTACAATTCGGTAAGGCTGGCTTTGCTCCAGATTCTAATGACATGCTCTGATTACAGCTTTTCATCAAAAATGAGTTCCCATTTTTTTAGTCATTGAAACAAGATGAACTCGCTTTATATTGTTAATTATTGAAACTTGTGGCACAATATAAGTTTGATACTTGCAATGAAATAGTGTATCTATTTTTACTTCATTATTTTTTAAATATTATTTAAAATGATTTTTTCTATCTCTGTTTCCTAGTAATTAAGTTTAATTTTTTAACTATACAAAGGAGAATGGGCAGATTGGGCCCCAAATCGAAAATTCGGATACCCATACGAAACCTATGTTAATCGAAAGCCCTGAGTAATATTATCTAAGGAACCAATCCGGTACGACCTCTCTGAACAAAGATATAGTACTTAGAACTTAGAAAAAATAGGCCATAGTGCCGGTACAAAGAGTCGTACAAAAATGATCTTAGTGTCTAATGATAGGGGACAGTCTGATCTGATAGGATTTATTGCGATCACACCAAAACTAAATCTGGCCTTAGAACTTGACTTGACATAGTGGGACTATGAAGTGCCGCATGATGACAAATGAGGATTTAAACAAGAGCCTAGAACCTCGCGACACCAAATTCAGTGAGTTTTAGAGGATACTAAGAAAGCGATCTGAGATATAGGCTTTAGGAGTTTTAGAAAAAAAAAGTCTACCACCACACCATGCTTTGAAATCATATTAGAACTTTTCCGTTTAATAAAGTTCTAAGTGACGCCAAGTCAAGCCGCAGTGGTTGTAGACCCTCAATGTGATGTGAACAATTGCTTGTTGTCACCAGGGCTTTTTATTCCACTTGGTTCTAACCTTTAGTCTCGTCTTATATTCCAGTTACGCGAGGGTCCCAGCGTCTATAGGGTTTTGCCCATCCTTCTTTTATGAAGTGATAATCCATTTATCTTGTTTCTGGTCTTGATGTTATTTTGTTACAATATGCTTTGGTTTGTTTTGTTTTTAAATTTTATTTGCTGCATTCTTATTATTTTTAAGCTTTCTTGAATTACTGTAGGATCTCTCTTTTTATTTATATATATTTTTTCTTTATTCTTCCTGCAGCTGTAAATATGAGATTTTTTTATTGAATTCTAGCAGTAGATCGTCGTAAGCAATTGGTTTTTTGTTATCTATAATTTTATTGCAATTTACTTTCATACTCATTTGGAAAATCAATTGGAGGTTTATTCTTCACATAGTTTACTGTCATTTCGTTCAATTTTTGGGGTGTTGTCACATTTCTATCTTTTTTTATTTATACTCTTTATTATATAGTACATGTAGTACCCTGCTTTATATTTTCGTATCGTTAGTGTGCTGTTTTAATTGAAGGCAATCACTTCCCATTGCCTTGTTTTTTTAAAATATGAATTGTATTATCTATTAACATATCAAAGTTCAAATGTAGTTAGTAGTTTCTCATTTTAGTTTCTATGTCCTCCTCCTCAAATCTAAAGTATCTCTAACACATAATTTTATTAATTTTTTGTCCACATAATATGCTAGTGTTTGGAATGACTATTTGAAATTTGCAATCTTTAACTAATTTTTTCTTAGGTTCAGTGTGGAGTTAAATCATATATAGGTAACAAGGCAACCATGCACAAGTGTAAGACGAAATGTATTATAATAAATCAATTTATAACCGTAAATGGAGATCAGTTATATAAGAGCTGCAATAAATCTATCTTAAGAAAGCAAATATAATAATGCGTTTTTCTTTCAAAGAATATGTGTATGTAAAGCTACGCTTTTTCATTGAGCATGGCTATCTCTTTTGGTACCTTTTGAGTTTTCGGCATGCTCTGCCTTGCTATGGTTACTAAACACTAAACTAAAAGAGTTAAAGGGTGAGGCAGGCCGTTTACGATCGCGCGCCGCGACTAGCAATGTTTAATTTCGAATTTTGCCAGACTTCGAAGACGACGGAGAAGAAGAGTCGGAGGGGGGCTGGCAGCAGGAGCTGCAGAGGCGCTACGCGCAGGAGGCGAGCTTCATGGCGGAGCTGCGGGCCCGGCACCCGACGAGCCCGCCGGAGATGAGCCAGGCCGCGCAGAACAGCCAGGGCTACCCTGTGGGCGTAAACTTCAACCACGCTGGCGCGGGCCAGGCTTGCCCGGGCCAAATTAATAGCCACCCTAGCCAGAACCACGGACCGCAAAATTACGACGCGAGCCAGCCCGTGCAAAACCCGGGCCCCTTCGGAATGCAGGTGGGTTTGCCGTTCTTTTAGCCGCAATGCACTGCACCGCAAGCACCGTTAGCTGCGCTTATAGGCGTTAGTCGATGCACTAGTTGCAGCATCTCCGTGCTGGCCGCACTTTGACGGCCACTCACACAACACGCTTCCGCAGTTCGTTCGTTCACTGAATGTTGTTGTTACATCCTGTAGGAGAGCGTTATTAGTTGAATAAAGCTGGTTAACCGTTTGGGTTGTTTTTTAAGCCCCAACACATCGAACAAACTGTAAATACTCCTAGTAAAGAGGCCGAAGGTAATGGTAAGGAGACAGAAGCAACTGAAGAAGTACAAAACGAAAATAAGTCCAAGGAAATGCTGGAGTGGGAAGAAGCCGTGAAGCGCTGGATAAACCGTTAGGGCGTTGCGCATGCGTTGAAAGTAACAATTTTTCTGGTGCGTACGCATGGTCTTCCGAGGCCAGGAAGGAATTTTAGCATTGGCCGGTGGGCTGATTTCATCGTGTTTATTGATAGTGTAGGACTACAACTGGGTCCCGAGTAGAATGTTAAAATATTGAAACATTTTTATTCATCACTTTAAGCAACTTCCATAATCATTTTTGTTTCTATTACTCGTATCATACTTAAATGCAATTGAAGAGTACATTTTGGATGTTACCTAAAATTAATGAGTCTCCTTTCAATTCTGAATGTTTTTTATTGTATAATATATGTAAATACCATTTATCATACAATTGTTTGATGATAATAAGATGAATTGGATTTATAGAGGTGCGTAACGATGTTTTTTTTTGGAAAAGGGGAAAGTTCAAATTTGTAATCATTAAGAACTGTTCAATACATTTACAGGTTCTTAAAAATGGTTCTTTTGGCGGCAGATTTTATATTACAAACATTTTCTGATAAAAAAGTTTTTTTATAGGAGTTCACTTTAATGTAGTCTTGATTATCGTTTGTCTTTAAAACGACCTTGATTTTTGTTTGCAATGTTTTTAAATTGTTCGAGTTGAACTTCTTATTTTTAAATAATTAATAACATGAAATTCATGTACAGTTGACTACTACTAAAAAATAATAAATGAGATTAATTGTTTACTAATATCAAGTTAAAGAAACTGAATCTCGACTTACACTTACAATTTTAAACTGTTTTGAAGGCACTGGAAGGAAATTTGTATCTTATAATCTAGTTGCAGATGTTTCTAAAATAATAGTCTTTTTAGATTTTTATTTTATGTTTACTAGAACTTTATTTTTCTTATATATATATATATATATTTTTTTTTTTTTAAATTCAAATTTACAATCTACTTAATACAGTAATAAGTAAATGTATTCAAATTAGTTCGCTTGAGTCAGGGGCCATCCATTGACGACTCTCTGGATTCACCTAGCTAGGTCTTCTGATCACGTTCTTTCAAGTCTTATTTTCCACTGGTCGTCTGGACAGTTCACTGATTAGCTCGTTGCTGTGGTTTAGGCTTCGATCTTTATGTTTATTAGAACAAGCACTGATGACATCTTTTAAAAACGGTATTTTGAAGTCTTTGTGTATCGTGTTGTTGGAAACGTACCAAGGTACACCTATCAACATTCTGAGGGTTTTGGATTGAAGGTTTGCAAAATTTTAGTGTTAGATGGTTTGCTGCAGCCCCATAATTCGACACCATATGTCCAAATAGGCTTGAGTATTGTCTGGTATATTCTCTAGTGAGAGTTGGGATCTACGATTTATTAACCAAGACATGTTCCTCACATTTAAGTCTAATTGACGTCTCTTTGCCTTAATGTGTGGTTTCCAGGTTAGTTTTTCATCGAGATGCAATCAGAGACTTCTTTTTTAACAGGAATGGGGGTATTATTTAAAGTAAGTTGGGGACATTCGGCTCTTCGTGTTATGAACGTGATTTGACATGACTTATCAACGTTTATATTAATATTCCGATGCGTAAGCCAATTTTGGAGTTGGTCAAGATAGATTTGCAGTTTTTCAGAAGCTCTTAACAGATCGAGATCTGTAGAAAGGAAGGCTGTATCATCAGCAAACGTTGCTAGTGGTGTATCCTCGCTGGCTGGTATATCAGCGGTAAACAGTAAGTACAAGAAAGGTCCCAGCACACTTCCTTGGGGTACACCAGATTTGATAAGCTGATATTCAGATAAGGAGTCTTCGAATTTGACTTGGAAGTAACGGTTGGACATGTATGACTTAAGGATGAGGTATAATTGATTTGGTAGTTGTTGTTTTAGTTTGAAGAGTAAACCCTTATGCCACACCCTGTCAAACGCTTGTTTTACATCTAAAAATACTGATGTACACATTTGTTTTGCTTCGAAGCTTTCTTTAATTTTATTAACGATTCTGTGACACTGTTGGTGGAGTGGTTGGGTCTGAAACCGAATTGATGGTTAGGAATTAAGGCATCGATATTTGTTACGTCTGCAATTCTAGCGAGAATAAGTTTTTCGAAAATTTTTGACATTACGGGAAGGAGGCTTATTGGCCTATATGAATTGGCATCAATTGGAGGTTTTTCTGGTTTCGGTATCATGATTATTGCTGGAGATTTCCATAGTATCGGATAGTAGCACAATCGTAACTTGCTGTTATATATGGTTGTGAGTAACACAATAGCTTTTCTAGGACTGTTTTTAAGTACTTCGCCTGTAATGAGATCTTATCCACGAGCTTTATGAGGATTTAACAGACATTTCTTTTTTGACTTCTGCTAGAAAAATGGGCTTGGGTGGTAGAGACATTTGACAAGCAGCGTTTAGGAATGTTTGTATTTCGTCATCATCTTCATCACCGTTGAGGATCTCAGGAGCGGAAAATATACTAGCAAGGTGTTCTGCGAATCTGTTGGATTTTTCAATATTCGTCCGCGTCCAGCTCCCATCAGCTTTTCTTAAGGGTGGAATAGATACTACGGGTCTCTTGAATTTCTTTGTCCCATTCCATAGTGAGTGATCATCGGTAGATAGATTAACCATGTAGTGTTCGAAAAATTCGTTTTTCGCTTCTTGGATAGCTTTGTGGAGGTTGTGTGTTATTTGATTTAAATGAGTCTTGTCAAGTGGATTCCTAATTACCTGCTATCTTCGTCGGACTTTGCGCTTTTCGACAACCAATTTTTTAATGTGAATCGGGACATTGTGATTGTTGCAGGTTAGACCGTGGATTTCTGGAGTAGAGTTCCATGAAGCGCTTTGTATTAACGTGGTTAGATACTGGACAGCTTCATCTATGTCCTCTTTATCTTTTAAGCGGATAATTAGTGAGATATTATCGTTGATATGTTGCCGGAATAGGTTCAGTCCGTCTTTTAGTATAAAGTCTAGGTTGGGGCTTTTTCCATATGATACTGGTGCTTAGAGTTATTATTATAGGACTACGATCAGAGTGTAGATCTAAATTTAATTCGATGGCACTATGTATTCTGAATTTCCCTTAGTTATGGCGAAGTCCAACAGGTCTGGGGTTTTGTTTCGATCAGTCGGCCAATAAGTTGGCTCTTCAGTCGACAAAAAGTTTAAATTATTTAATTCTAAGACTTTCAATAATATTTTGCCTTTAGGAGTGATCAGCCTAGATCTTCAAGCTGTATTTTTAGCGTTCCAGTCTCCAGCGACTAGAAAGTGCGAACCAAGTTGTTGGAAGAACTCAAGGTATTCATCATAGGTTATGGAATGACGTGGTGGACAATATATTGAAGCAATTGTAATAGGCCGGCTATCTACTTTTATGATTGCACCTTGAATTTTGTTTGTTGTGTATGGTTGGAGTACGTGATGTTTTATTGAAGATCTGATTATGATTGCAGACTCTGCGTGAGCCGCATCATCAGGATGGTTGGCATAATAAATGGAATAGTATGGTATTTTAAGAGCTGTCCTTTGTATTGAATGACTTTCAGCGATTAGAAGGATATCAATTTTATTTGTATTATTTGCATTCCGTTCTGCAATTCTAAGTGTGAAGGCCATTATTGCGTTAGTTTAATCATATCTGTTGTCAGCATACTGTTTTGGTTAAGCAATTGATTAAACATAGTCTTAAAATCATTGAGGAATACAGTAAATTTGCTGGTTAGGTCTGTTTCGTTGTTGCTTGATGGGATGTTGGGTTGTACTGCGGTCATTTGGGCATAAGTAGGGTTTGTATTTGTTGGAATATTATTTTTAGTTATATGTGCCAGAGGCCTGGGCCTGGTTGATCTTATTGAACAGTTTCTGTTTATTAAGTCTTGATAAACTTTACAGCCTTTGTAGTTTTCTGGATGATTTTCAAGACACAGAGCACATGTTGCTGGTGTATTTTTAGATTTGCTGCAACTAGATGTGTCCTCTGCATTTAACACACTTAAATGGTTTCCTACAGCATGTTTTCGTGTGTCCATAGTCTTGGTATCTTGTGCATTGTGCAATCCCACCTTTATTTCTTAGCGCTTCTACTCGAATTTTATAATCATACAGAAATTCTAATTTAAAGATGTCTTTAATATTGTTTTTTGACTGGAGATCTACAAAGAATAGAGGTAATGGTTCCTTAGTAACCCGATGCCTAACATTTATAATGTTACGAACTTTATGTTCTTTTTTCTTGAGTTCTTGTTTAATTTCTGATAGGGAAATAGAATGATATATGCCTCTTATGACTACACAGTATGCTCTATCTTGTTTTAACTGATATGAATGGTGTACAATTTTTTCACGTCACGAACGTGACGGATAAGTTTTCTATAGGTTTCAGGAGTGGTGGGGTTTATTTTTGCAGTATTATTTGCTAATGTTTTGGTAGTATAAGTTTCTTCCTCAACTACTTATGCTAAGTTGCCGACTATGTCTTTGTAATTTGAGACCCTGTATATAAAAATTGGCGGAAGTTTCGGTTCTTTTTTGTAGGATTTGGAGTATTAGGCGCATTACAGCTGCTTTCAGAGAGAGGTGTAAACTGATTGGAAGTTTCTATTTGGGCATCAATTTTGGAGGAATTTTGCCGTTTTGCTCTTTTTCTTTTGGTTGCTACTTGCCAGGCGTGTTTGGTTTGATTTTCTGTTTCGTTGTTGCTCATTGTTACATCGTCTAAGTTATCTTGTGGGTTTGTAGTTTATATTACTGTTGATATTATTATCATAATTTGCACTAACCTGCTGTGCTGATATTACGGATGGAGACTGATTAAAAGTTGGTGTGAATGTAGGTGGTATTTGACTTGGACTGAATCCTAAGAATGGCGTTTGATTCGCATATTGTCCGAATCCATTACTGGCTCGACTGTAAATTGTGGAAGGGAACATATTCCAAATCCCGAGTGCTTGACATACAGATGCAGTATAATAGGATTTTTAATAAATCGCAAGCCACTTGAATTCGAACTCTTATCACGCACGGAGCACGTTTTTACTTCCTTATTACACGAGAGTCAAATGCGGAATCGACGGCAGGAATGGCGGCAGAAACGGCGGCAAGAGGCCACAGGCCAGCCGAACTAGATTATATCGGCGGGGCCTCACCAATACGGTGGCAGAAATTGTATGTATACGCTTAATTTACAATGAGCAATACACAAAAAAAATGAAAATAGTTTATTCCAGTTAATCACTGTTTTAACAGCGCTTAAGGTTCACTGCTTTTACTTATATGAGATACAATGTATTTAGTAACCAAAAGGAACTGGCTAGTTTGTCATGATTTTTAACAAGATATAATGCCCTACTAAGCGACGCCTGTTCACTATATTCTTCTATAAGTATTTATTTTTCTCAGGACTTCTTCGTTTGTGATTGCATCTCATTCCATCATTTTTCGATATCATCCGAGGCACTTTTAATTTTACAACGGAATACTTCAAATGCACTTTTTAATAACTGTATTCTGTTTAAGTAACATAATTTATCTACTTCCTTTATTGTTTTGTTTCCAACGTTTATTTTTACGCTTACTGCTTTTGCTTTTTATTTATTAAGTGTCTTTTGTATCATTCCCTATGATTATTGCTTTTGAATGGCTCTGTTCACACCCAGTTAATGAGGTTTTGTTTTTCTATAGATCATAAATTAGTCATTTATCGTTGTAGAAATTATTGCAATTGATTTAAGAATCGCAAAATATTTGTGTCAATATACGTCATTAAAATCTTTTCCGATACGTATGTAAATATCATTCTGTATTTTTTATTATTAGTCTTAAAATTAAGATCTCTTTCTTCTATGTTTATTTATATACAACTTGCATGAATATTTTTGATACGTGTGATGTTTAATTGTTCAGTAACTTGCACGTTTGTGCTTTTTCTAACATCCAATGTTGTTTCCTTTATTTTGATATATTAATTAATTTAAAGAGAGTGTATTGCCCATTTCCAAGGTTTTACTAATCTTATCTTATGTATATCTTGAAACTTTTTCACATTTTAAGTCTCTTACTGTTTCGTCAAATTTGTCTCTTACTATTGCAATTTCTATTTATATCTCATCTTCATCCACATGCTTTCTTGTTCATTATTTCTTACCTTAAGTGCATTGAGAAGTTTTTATATTCCTGTAAACTTTCTTTAGATGTCTAATTTTCGCATCTTATTCGATTTCTTCATATATATTTTCGATGAACTGCTCTTTAACTTTATAAATTTTTTGGTTTATTCTGTTTCTTAATATATTAAAGTTTTGATATTTTTAATATATATTTATATTTCGGTCTTTGTTCTCTTATTTTTATTATTTGCTGTATAATGTTTATATCTACATTTTTGGGCCTGTAACTGTATTTACAGATTAAACTGCAGTTCTGTTTTATGTGTGATTATGAGATAAATGAAGTCAACACTGTTATCCTAATTTTTTAACATTAGAGAACAATGGTTTTACTACAAAATTTTATTAATGCAATTCTGCAATTAATTCTGTATAGGGAACATTTGATGTTTAAATAATTCATACTGTATACTGTCGTATGGTCCAAACAGTTAGCAGTTCGCACGGATTTTATCAACAGGTTTTCTTAACATTCTTAAGGCGGTGATAACTGTTGAAATCGATAGAGGGTCTCTTAAGAATTCTAAAGTCGCACATTGTAGCTGTAAAATGAAATCTTACTTTTCTTTTATTCAACATTTACATCCAAAATAGATCTCTAAAGTTTGACGTTGACATCCACTAGAGTTAGTAATCCAAGAATTTTACAAAATTTGTGGTCTTATTTTTTCCATATCATATTTACAATTAGATTTTTAATGAGGTGTTCTTCCTAATTTTTTACAAGGAGGCAATATTTGGATGATTTTTCTTTAATTGATGTTTTTCAATATTTAATTTTGCGTTTATAATTTTATTAATTACAAAATTCAAAAACAACTTAAGGTATTTCTTTACATTATGCTGTCCTGTTAATGTGTAACAATTTTCTCTTTCATTGTATTGTGATGTATACTCTTGTTTTTATTTATTTAAAAAGCACATCTATAATAGATTTCTCCGAATACATTTTCTAGCGTAATTTTTGTTTTATCTTAAACACAGATGCAAGAACTTAGCATACCTAAATCTGTGACATTTTCTTGCTAAGGAGGGCCTGTCGCATGTCGGCATCATAGAACAATTTGCGCTTTTGAGCCTGATTATAAGAGAAATTGCGTTTAGGGCTCCAAAAAGTTTGGAATAAGCTACACCACGTCACCATTACATGACACAAAACATTGCGCAACCCCAAGGCGTTAACTTCAATTCAGATATGCTCCTCTCACAAGTCCTCATTGTATACCCACCAGTTTGCAACGGTAGAAAATTTCGTATTGTCTAACGAGTGTACAGCTGGCTAGAATGCTTGCTGCTTTTTGTTTAAATAGCGACGTTCACTATTTTTTGAATTTTTGTAATGTTCCATTTCCAACTTCTCTATACATAACCAATTTATTAGCCAACCTTAACGAATAATAGTTATTAGAGTTACCCAGTAATGCTTGTCACGTCTTTAGGGCCAAACGGCTAAAATATACAAAAAGTTCTTTCAAATTTGAAACAAGTTGAAATATGGGGCTCGGCCGATTTCTGCTGTCGAAATGCATGCTAGAAACATAAAATGGCTTTTAATCGATATATCTGCTATTATTTTGTGAAGATTCTTATGCATCACTTTCCAGTTGAACTAACGGTTTAATGAGGAATGACGAGAGCAAAAAATACTATAGATTTCTTCATCACATATATGATTCTTGCATTAAGACTGCATCAAAGTTGCTTGCAACTATAAGTCTCATTATTTTATTTTTTTATAAACAGTGGGGCTCACAATTTTATTTTAAACAATTTGAACTATTTATTTTCTTTATCTACTTTTTTACATTTCTAAAAACGTGATGAACTATCATCAATTCCACTTTAAGTACAGACATCAACAATAGATCAATGTATACGAATATTGTGAAAGCTTTTGAAACTTTTGTTAATAGCTTACACTATTAGATTAGGAAATTTTCTTTAAATACATAATTACATGTATATATTTTGTTATCGTTTTTGTTTTGTTTTAGTTTTGCCAAATTAATTAATTAAATTTTCCAAAGATGGTGCTCGTGCTTCTTTTTTTTATTTCAAGCTTTAAAACAATTTAAATTATTTTTTAAGTTAAAAGCGGACATTCTGGTGTTGTGCTGTTCATTTTGATATATAATGTTGCCATGTACACTTTGTAGTTTCGATGTATAATTAATCACGGCAGAATTTTAATACATAAATGGACGGATCGACTCTTCTGGTGGTTATCATATTAAGAACTCTAAATTTTCCTAATAATTGTTAGAATATCTGCAATATTGTTTTAATTAGTTCATATAATTTAAATGATTTTAGTACCGTTTATGTTATTTCTTATTCTTGTACCTCTCTAATTATTGTTTATTGTTTAATATCTCTTAAAATAACATTTTTCATTAGTTAGTTCTTATTTTGTTTTATTTTATTTTAGTAGCGTGTTGTACTTCTTCCAAGTTCATTGGATTCGCTCAGGGTTAAAAGGGGATTTAGTTATCTTATTTTTCTCAAATGCTTTATATAATTTTATTACGTACATCGTTCTTGCAGCAATTTCTACTATCCATATTTAACTCCTTAGTTTTACTTACCCTAAACTTAGTATTTAACACTCTTCTGTCTTCTTAACTGGAGTTGCTCACTCAATTTAGATCGAAAACTGTATTTGAAAGAGCTTTATAAATTTTGTTACCTCCAAAATGGTTACTTTGCAAAATAAACTTTCAGTCTTTGGAGCAGTAACAGAAGTTGTTCATTGTAATTATTTTAACTGGCCTGTCACGCATGTTTGGATTTTGTCCACATTTTTATAATTTTTAATTATGGAAGGGAGAATGCACATTAAAGTTGCTGTAAATTGACATCTAGCAACGCTTAGGCGTTTTGTAGGAAAGTGAGATTATGCATGTCG
This sequence comes from Sinelater perroti, assembly GCA_036346155.1. Lineage (NCBI taxonomy): Eukaryota > Metazoa > Arthropoda > Insecta > Coleoptera > Elateridae > Sinelater > Sinelater perroti. The sequence goes on along the minus strand of JARFIY010000303.1, from coordinate 1,445,882 downwards.
TTCTCATTGCTGGAGATTTTTTAATTAGTCTCATTACGTTTTGATTAAAAGGCTAGCGAAAACAATTGAAATACGGGAAGATAAGCTAGAACAAAATGAGAGGCACATTTAAATAATAAAATAAGCAAAAGATGATGAGACACTACACAAATGTACAACCGAAAAATATTTTGTGGAACTCGTGAGGATTTAAAGTGATAAAGTATATACGAGCCTTAAAAATTCTAAGATACAAACTGGATTTTGACATTTTTACTTGAAGTTAAAACACGTTTTTTATCCCGTTGTAAGAATTATGTTAAGCAGAAAATCGTTCGGGTCATTTCATGGTCTTCCATTAGTTTTCTGGTTACATGTGTTATTCATTTGTTAGGTAGGATAATCTTCTTCATTCTGAACATTTGTTTCTATGATAATCAAGAAATTGGACTGTTTTTTTCCTGGTAATATATGGGATATCTTACGGAACCCACATACTATATATATATATACCAGTACCTTTGTAAAAATGTAGTTATTCTTGGTTTACCAAAGGATAATCTATATTATATTTTAGAAGGAGTTAAAGTAAATGTATGAACTAAAAAAATTGTGTCTCAAATAGTATTACGCCAGAAGGTGCGAATGTTAAACATTATATGAGTGTGACTTTAATTTGTACGTTATATTCCAATAAAGTAACATTTTGTTTTAATTTTTATTTCTTTACTAATTCTTTTATTTTTGTTGGTTCTGTTTATTTATTTTGCTGCAATGATGAGTGTGGTGCAATAACTTAAAAATGGTCATAAATTCTGATGGGATTTGTTACACAGGTATTTTAGGTTAAAGAATTTTAATGAATCTTGTAGCTTTAAAGAGGTCAGTTTTGTACATTTTTACATGGATGTTGATATTTTATTGATTAAATTCCTGCAACTAAATTATAAGATTCCAAAAGATATGCACTTGCAGATAAGATGTCACTTTTAATATTCTATTCATATTTAAAAGGAAGTTCACTAAAGCTGTAACTAATGAGCCATAAATACTCTAAATATCTCTACAAGTTTTTTGATAACTATATGTACATAAGCTAACGAACATGACCAATCGCATTAGCGTTATGTCTATTAAGTTATTCAGTTGAATCGTTAATTATTACTTTTATTAGTTTATTACCTGTAACCATGATTATATAAAAATAAGATTATATTCAATTGTATTGTTTACATACATTTTTATTTCCCTATATTTTTTAGGTTTTGTATTCTTTTGTTAGTATTTAATAATCAAAATTGTACAGGGTTTACTCTGGATGATGTACTAATGAAAGGTAACTTTTGGCTAGCAGGGCAGCAGTAATTCTAACGTTACTGTAAAACTAAGGAGCACCTCAGTGTTTGCATACAGGGTGCTTGACATAAATCATTTCGAATCTAAACTTTCTATCATATTATGTTTTAAAATGCTTTCTATTCGGTTCAAAAGCAGTTAATTGTAAGTATAAATGGACGACTAACAATGGTCGGGCGCTCTCTAGATTTTGATATATCAGGTTGTGCTTTCTCACGATGTAGGGTCAATATCGTAGTTTCGATCTCAACTGAACTATGAAGAACGAGTAGTTTAAATCTTTTAACGCAGCCTAAGTAATCTTTAGATTAGAACTGAGAACTACTAGTGATTTAATGATGTCATGTATACTCTATTGTATATAATATAAAAACTATAAACAAGTGTTGATACTATCGTAATCATATAGTTCCTTACTTCTGCGCATGTTTTGTGTTTGTTCTGTTATACATTTGAATTGATTATCATGGTAAGTGCAAGGTATCATTAAGCTATTTATTTCGTCAGTAATGATAAGGTTGACATCCAATCATTATACTGTTAACGATGGAAGTGTAAGATTATAATGTAAAGACCAATATCCTGTAGCGTTACACATAAGTATTGTTTGCTATGTTATAATGATATTTACAATAAAATGTTAAAATATCTCATACTCCATAGTTTGATTTTTTAATTCCCTGTGATTGATATGTATGTTCCATTGTCAATATACTACAGCATTGTTCATATATAAAGAAAAATGATACTTCCAATTAAGAATGAATTTGTAATATCTTTATGTTCCTACACAATATCTTTTAGTTTATCATTGGTTGTTTCTCCCCCCAAAAAAATTAAATTAGGGAATAAATAGTAAGCATGGTGTTACAGCAGATGTAACTACACCACAATCCTTGAATACTTTATTGTTTTATTATTCCAGAAAATAGAAGCTTACTAGCTTTTCTGGTGAAAATTTTGTTTGACCTATTCATTCTTTTTGTAGGTAGATTTTTAGTGGCACCACTAAAAATCATGGTTACAATGTGAATATCTCTATTACCCTTTTTACGAGCTAAACGTTTTTCCTGTATTATTAAAGTTGTTGAAATCTATAAAATACATTAGGTAAATCTTTAACATTGTTCTATCGAGAATATAGATTTTTTCATCTAAACGATGACCTTATGACTTCTTGGTGTTAAGTCTTTTCTACAAAAGTACTAAAAGGAATGCAGATTTTTGCAGTTCCGTAGATGTTTATATCATTCAGTTTTTGTAGGCTTATTTTATGCCAATTTATCTTTTCGGCGGTTATTGGTCGTTTTGGCATTAAAAAATCCCTCACTGCAAAGTCATTTAGAGGCAGATAGATGTCATTTTGATATAAATGAAACCAGAATTCAACGTATATTTGTAACCGTATCTTTCATAGCTGTTAGATATATGTCTAAGAAATATATGCTCCAAATGTAGTCCACAACTGACGAGAAGTTACAAATAATTCAAAAACATTTGACGGTCGCTTTCCCCCACTTCTAACCGATTTATATATATATATATATATATATATATATATATATATATATATATATATATATATATATATATATATATATGCCAGGAGTGCAAGCTTCGTGTGCCTAATTTGTGCATTCGACATACTACACTCACTTTTTTAGATTTGCTGTTTGAAAATGCATCCAAGTATACAATGCAATAGCAGTCTTTTTCATCTTCGCTATCTTCTTCTATTTCTTTTTATATATTCTTCATTTGTTTGGGTCTTGACTTCTATTTTTCTTAAAAATATCTTTTAGCTTCCTTTTATTTTCGATTTGTCTTCTGTTCCTCAATCAACAACTTTTCTGGTGTATCGGTAATAATGGCTGAATATTTTTTCTTGCGGGCCCCCTTTGCATTTTTTTTGTTTCCTCGCACCTGCTTGCGGCAACGGTCGAATTTCTGTAGGTGAAACTGTTTTACTAAGATTAGGTTTGGCCGCAGGAGAAACAGTGGAAATTATGATACTAGGGCCGGGTATAGCCGCTGGAGAAATAAATGAAACTATGCCACTAGGCCCAGGTGCAGGCGATGAAGCAATTGTTAAAGGTTCGGTATACTTACACGCATTTATTTCATCAGATATTTCCGGATTTTTCTGCTTCACAACTGAAGGCAGATCTCCCGAATCATCTGGATTTGGATCTGTCACAAAACTTATTAAAAAATTATGGTCGCCAAAAATGTCTTTATTAAAGGGAAAAATTCCACAACTCCTGAATCCTGAGAGTATATTTGAAGGTGTGAACGCCAGAGGATGCGCACATGCAACTATTTCAGGTATGTCGTATATGGTCATTGTAGAGCCAGGATGATTTACCATCCAAGCATCGCAAAAGGAATTAACATATCTCTTCAACGCACCGTGTACGGTTCGGTACAGTGACTGAAGACGGTGAATACAATGAGGAGGAAATGTCAGCATTATTACACCACTATCTTTAGCGTAATTTAATCCATTGCTCGAAAGAGGAGAATCACGATTATCGAGCAATAATAAGCAAGAATCATATATTAAATTGTTTGTGCAAGGTGTGCTTGAGTATTATAAAATCAAATTCAATTACCTGATCATATCTAGTGCCTGTCTAAACAACATCAAGTAAACGAAAGAAAGCTGGAATAAAGATAAACAAGGAGAAATAAAGACACTATCTAAAGTAATCAGGTTAAATAGTTATTAATACTAAATTAGGCTAACCTAAAATATTGTAACTACTGATAAGAGATAAGAAATCAAGGTTGTAGAAAGCTGTGCGCACAAATTTTTGGAATAAACAACACACTGTACGGAGGATGCGGAATATCAAAACCGAAAAATGTTAAGATATAATTATGATACGGAGAGTTTCTCAGATGATGATAGCAAAAAGAAAAGAGAGGAGGAAAAAATCTATCGAAAAAGCAAAAAAAAAAACATCACCAAGAAAATCCGGAGAAGAGAGAAATCGGAACTCATTAAAAGGGAAAGAAATGGGAGAACAAGCAACAAAAGACCAAAAAATAACAAATAAAACAGAAAATTTGGAGAATATAGACGAAGAACAGGAGCAGTTGGAAGGGAATGTACTGATAAATAAAATGAGAGAAATGATGAAGGATATCAAGGAATTGTGGAAAAACCAAAAGAAGCAGCAAGTTTAGGTGCAAGAAGTGAGAGAATGAATTAAAAGCTGAACAACAAAATTAATTCAGTCAAATAACAGAACTACAAAAAGAAATTAAGAAGCTCAAAGAGGTAGTAGGAAAACTAGAGAGCAAAGTTGAAAGAACTTTTGCAAATCTTGAAAAATATTCAAGTCCCACGAAGGGGTCATATCTTAGGAACCGTTCATGCGATTGCGGTACGACCTTCACCATTGTGTTCAGAAGGATCGAAAATATGGGTTTAGGTTTTATTTCGTTTTGACCGGAAGTGGCCAAAATGCAGCCATTTGTTAGACCAGAAATGGCCACATGGTCACTTAAGGTGTCTTCTGCACCCTTTTGGACCAAGCTGAATCCAAATCCGAAAGAATTTTTTTATATCTCTTACAGTTTGGGTTGTACAGATCCTAGTGAGGACAACAAATCAAGTATTAAATCTAATGGCCTTTCCGTTAATTAATAATCGGGTTGGCTAATAATGGGAAGGGAATTCAAGCAGGAAAAGTCTAAAGAAGTGGAATAATTTTTGTCAGATGAGTGAAGGTGAAACTAAGTGCGGTAATTAGAAGAAAACCAGAAGAAAGGCAAGAATATGATCATGGTTAGGTTTAAATATTGGGAAGATAAACTAAAAGTAATGAAAAGCAAAGTCTAGCTGAAAGAGAAAGAGGTATTCATCAATAACGATCTAACAGAGGAATAAAGAAAGATACAGAAAATTATAAGTAACCACGCTAAGGAAGAAAAGAACAAGGGTAAAAGAGTCATAGTACAGTATGGAAAGGCAATAGCAGGACAAGCCTGGTAGCGAAATAGCCGGAAATGAAATAAAATAAATGGGAGAGTGTAAATTATTTACAAGCGGAAACAATAATAGGATGCTAGAAACAGGTTTTCTAGTAAGAAAATCAATAAAAAATGAAATAATCCAATTTAGTCCAATAACAAATAGAATGTGTATGATTAGGTTTAGAAGTAAATATAGGAAGATAAATATAATAAATGTACATTGTCCTTCGGAAGAAAAAGACATAGTTGAAAAGGATCGTATCTGTGACGAAATAGGAGAGTGATATGACAAAACTCCAAGATATGACGTTAAAATGGTAATGGGGGACTTCAATGAAAAAATAGGGAGAGAGAAAGTATATAAACCAGCTATAGGAAATCACAGTAAACACATGTAAAGTAATGATAATGGGAAACGAATGATAGATTTTGCAGTGGAACGGGATTTACAAATAGCTACAACATGCTTTCAGCATCATAGCATATATAAAGGAACATGGATGGCACCAGCCGGGAAAACTATGAATCAAATTGATCACATGATGATATAGGGGAAAAATTTAAAGTACGTAAATAATGCTAGAAGTTACAGAGGTGCCGATGCAGATAGGGACCACATATTTGTGAGAGCAGAAATAAAATATAGAAGACCAGCAATAAAAAATAAAACAGAAAAAGTAAAAATAAGATATCGGTGGAAAAACTCTAGAAGGATAGCATAAGAAAGGAATTTCAGAGAATAGTAACTAAAAATATAACAAAGAATAACACTGGAAACAGAAGAAAAATGGGAAAATTTTGAGATAGTATTGGAAGAAGGAAAAATATTAAAAAGTAAAACAAGAGAACAAAGAAAAAAATAGTATGGCGCAGAGTGTAAAGAAATAACGACGAAAAGAGAATAAAAAATCTGCTGTGAACATCACACGACTTTCCTTATCCTATTTGGGTAATTCTGGCAAAAATCCTTGGCTTCAATTTTTTTTCGAGTTCCTATTTTACCAACTTTTACGTTAAATTCATGTTTATCTCGTGATAACAAATCATTTTTATTCTCATGAATTTTTTGTATCTTCAACCGTTTAGATTCGCCACCGATTTTTCGACCTTGCAACCAAATCGCTCGGCCGATTTTTACCAAAAGTTTCGCACGCGTCCCGTACCTACAAGTAACTTGCATACCAAATTTCAAGTCTCTAGCTCTTACGGTTCTCGAGATATCCTGTTTACTGACAGACGGACAGCAGACACACACACACACGAACCAACTTTTTTGGAGTCCTGAGGCTATAATTCGTCCAGAAATGTGAAAAACTGGGTAGGTCAAATTTCCTCAGATTACATTACTTTTCCTATTATAGTATAAGAAAATAATTATACAGCGGAATACAGAAGAGAACGTGGAAATTAGAAAAGAGGTAAAGAATGTATGTAGGAAAAAGAAAAGAAACTATACAGAAAAACAAATGGAAAATATGCAAATAACTTTGCCAGAAAGCAAACGAAAGAATTCTATAAAGAAGAAACAGAAGAAATGTTATACACAAAAGCCAATTTTCTGCAAGAACAAGCAAGGGGAATTAGTAGGAATGAAAGCTTAGAAAGATGAAGAGGTATTCAAGGAGGGAAAAGAGGACGAAGAGAGATTAGTAGTCCAACAGAGGATAGACAAAGAAGAAATAGAACCATCAATTCAAGAGGAAATGAAAACAATCGTTAATAGTTTTAAAAATAAAATGGTACCTGGGGAAAGTGGAATAGCACTCGAGATGATAAAAGCAGGCGGAGACAAAACAGAAGAGGAGCTATGCAAGATAATAGCAGATGTATGGAAAGAGGAAGGAGACACTAGTTTGCCCGATATACAAAAAGGGAGACCAAACAGTCTGGGAAAATTATAGAGGTATAGCCCTTTTAGATATAGCATATAAGACACTGGCAATGGCAATAAAAAATAGGATTAACGAGATAGTAGAGAAGAAGTTGGGAGAATACCAGTGTGACTTCCGAAAGAACAGGTCGGTTACAGATCAGATTTTCATATTACGTCAAATAATAGACAACAGTATAGACCAAAAAATAATGCTTTATATTCTATTTATTGACTTTAAGCAGGCGTATGACAAAATAAAAAAGAACAAAAGTGTACGTAGCATTAAGAGAACTAAAGGTACCAGAGAAACTAGTGAGATTAATAAAAATGCCATTGGAGGAAACAGACTATAAGATTCTAGTACATGGTCGTAACATATATCTGAGAAATTTCAAGTAAACAGGGCTATGACAAGGGGATCCACTATCCTTAACATTATTCAACATAGTGCTGGACAAAGCTATTAAAGACACAGGAATGCTAATAACAAAAATAATATATAACCAAAGAACCTAAATCATTGTATACGCAGATGATGTGGTACTTTTAGCAAGAAACAAAAGAAATCTAATGGAAGCAATAACAAGAATCGAAAAGAGAACAAAAGAACAAGGACTGAAGATAAACAAGAAAACAAAGTACATGGTAGTGGAAGAGGGCCAGAGAAGAGTACAAGATGGAGAACTAGAAATTGTAGATGGAACAAAATATAATTTTGAAAAGGTGGAAATATATTATTTAGCTACCTGGGCGTTACTGTAACAAATGCAGGTGAAGAGAAAACAGAAATACAAGAAAGAATCGCCAAAGGAACAAAATGCATGGTAGCAATAGAACGTTGAATGGGCATCAAAAATATATCCAGGAAAGTGAAATTGTTCATTTACAAGACGAGTAGTGAAAATGAATAAAATAGAAAAAGAAGTCTTAGAAATTTGGGAGCGGAAAATACTGAGAAGAATATTCGATGGAATAAAAGAAGAAAGAGGAATAGAGAAGAACAAATGAGGAATTAATACAACTGTACCAACAACCACCGATAACTCTGGTGGTAAAATTACAACGGATGAGATGACTGATTGTGAGACATGTTTTAAGACTTCCAGATACAAGATCTGGAAGTCTTAAAACATGTCTCACAATCAGAGATCAGAGAGCACGACAGCCGCGACGTAAAGGCCTCGGCCTGCCAGACTAACGCGCGGCGGGCCTTGGGTTCGACTCCCAGGTCAAAAATAGCGGCAAACATCGAGTGCTCACCGGCCATCATACAAACACCTTTGGCGGTCGTAAAGTACATTCTCCTTCTTCTAACGGGTCAGACTAGCCACCTGCCCGGGGTACGCCCAACATGGCTCATAGTACTACACGAAATGTGTAGTTAGAAACAGGCTAATAGCCTATATAAGAGTAGAAGAAGAAGATACAAGATCAACAAAGCAAGTTCTGAAAGGAGGAATTACAGGAAGACGAAGAAGAGGCGCTTAGAGTGAATGGAACTAGTGGAAAGGAATTGGAACAAAAAGCAAAGAATAAGAAGGAACGGAGAAAATTTTGTAATAAAGCCATAGGCCCAAGTGGCATCCAGAGCTGATATATAAAATATAAATAAGCAAAGATGATTCTTTGAACTCTTGGTATGGTTAACAAAATGCTCCATAAAAGTGATGAGATGTTACTCCTTTCTCCACTCTGAAAGATTGCTGTTCCCACGACAACCTACTGGGACATTGCCGATGAAATAATAATGGTAGAGCTCTAACGCCCCGCGTAGTAGCACGGCCTGCGAACTGAGAGGTTAAGGCTCTCATGTGTTCGCACTCTCTGCCTGGTCGTCGCGCATCATATCTGATGCGGGGCGATGAGGCAAGCACCGCGCATTAAATGATCGTCATTATTACTCTTTGTTCGAATGAACGCAGGTACTCAATTATTTTTAGTGATTGAGTAGGTTAGCCGTCAGGCATCAGCGAGCACCGGGAATGAACCCGGCTCCGCCCCTCAACCACGGGACCACGCTGGCTTCTTGGGGATGAAATGGTCTTTAAAATGAACCCTGGGGAAAACGAAAAATAGCGGAATACAGTTTTCCCTAGCAGATATTGCCCTGGATAGTGTAACAAGGTGCCCCTCTCACCAGATGTTATGGCTCCTACTTGCTTACAGCTTCGGCGTGCCAAAACTTTGTCCGGTTTCTGGACGGTAGTAATCCCTGTTTCGTCCATGTTACAAATGTTTTGAGGTTGAAATTTGTATCTCTCCATTACTGAAAATAACTTCTCAAGGAACTCAGTAACAGCTCGTCGCACGGGCAAGGCTAGTTGCCTCTGGCGTTCTGAGTGAAAGGATAGGATGTCGCTTTAGAAAACTGGTAAACCAGTCAGCTCCAGCTTGTTTATTTTCACAGGAAACTTAAGATTATTGGCCAATGCTAATTGGTATGCTAATTTCCTGACTTCTTTAGGACTAAGGCCGTAGTATATGTCTGATGCTTGTTCCATATGCTGTTCTACTTCTTTTTCAAGTGAATCATTAAAAACCTGCGTAGTTTTGATGTAATCGACTGAAGTAAGTTGTAGCAAATTGCTTTCTATCTCTTCAGCAGTCATTTTAGCACATTTTCGGTTGGCGTACGGTAATTTATATTGTAATATTTAGCAAGTTTTCGAATTGATCTGTTTTCGCACTTTATTGTACGCCCTAAGCATGATTTTTTTCTCAACAAATCTTCGGGGAATTGTGGTTGCTCTGAAATAGGATAAATAAAGAGTGTATGTGTATATATATATATATATTGGGGTTGGTTGTCACATGTAACAGCCATACCGGTTTGTTGTGTGATAACCAACCCCAAATCACCATTTTACAAAAACTTCTTGATTATTAATTGATATGGAATTTCTAAGCTTTGAAAACACTTTCGCAAACGGCATAGGGCTATAGTTGCTAGATGGTTGACGGAAAATAAATATCATGCTTTTCTTGCCTGCTATTTTTGTCGCAGTCTGAGGGAACAAAATTTTACGTTAGAGCACCGAAAACAAATAAATTACTATAATTTGGACCCCTTCCGTGCGAATGATTTTATACTTTGCAGGACTTTTAAGTAGGCAACCCACAACTGAATTACATATAATATTTTACTGTTACTTGAGTTGCAAATAAATTACATTGTGACAACCATACCTGGTCTTCCCTAAGTATCGGAGATCAAATACGTAGGTATGCAGCTAGACAAAGGCTGGACACGGAAAAAGCGTAAACAACTTGGTGAAAAGTTTAAGCAACACTATATTGACTACTTTAAAAAAATTCAAATTTTTCCTCTCAAATAAACGTTTTGCCAACCATAAAGTAATGAAAAATTTAATCAAAAGTTCTATGGTGCTCCCTCCTTTGTAAGGAATGTAGACATACAAGTGATTCAGTCAAAATTATGACTTTTTGTTAATCCTAAAACACGTTTTTTGTTTTTTAATTGTTTCTGTGTTTTAAATCATAGAATTTGGATTTCATTCATTGCCTTCATGTTATATATAAGTATTTGTCGTATGCTTTGCTTATTGTAAATTTACAAATTGCAAACAGAATATTTTAAATTTACAAATTGCAAACAGAATATTTATAAACAAAAAGAATACGAGCAATGAAAACTATTTATGGTCTTTAACGAACATCTACTTCTTCCTAATTGCTATGGTTGAAAGAATTATTTGACAACTCCTTTTCTTGCTGACCCCCATTTTCCAATTCTTCTCTATTTTGTTTGTCATTTATGTTGTCTGCACTTTAGCCTCTTTTTTTGTATCTATTAGAACCATGTCAGACCATGGCATACGTAAGATGTTAGGTGAAATTGGGGCTATAAAGTCATCTGTCCAATGGCTTTTCATTGCATTTGAAACTATAAAAAAAGTTGTAGAGTTGTACTGTATGATTTGACAAACACACAAACAGAAAAGGATTGAATTTTATCGACAAATTTTTATAAATTATCGTGGTAAACGCTTTACCAGACAAATTGTTATGTATGAAAAAACGTAGATTTTTTTTTACAATCCTGACACGCTTAACCAATGGTAAAGTGCAGACCAAATACCAAAACACATTATTGAACGTAATAGATTCGAATATAAATTGATGTTATTTATGTATTTGATAAAACTTAGAGGTTTTGTATATTTTAAATTTCGTCCAGATGATCATGACATAACTGTAGTACTTTGACCTATTTAATTGAAATATATGTATGCTGGTTCAGCCCTTGTTAATAAAAGATGGATATTGTTACAAGTTAATATTCCTCCCGGCGTAGCTCAAAGAACAAAGGCTACAATTTTGAAAATTGATGCAGTTGAATTCTTTCCTCGCCCTGCTTATAGCCTTAATGATACTATTAGATTGACGCTTATTTAACTATCTTTGAGAGAAGTAGTTTAAAAGCTTTGAAAAAATTGAGATAAAGATGCAAGCATTTCTTGCTACTAAAAACGGAGTAAGTACATGAATTATCTAAAAGATGGGTATACAATCTGTATAACAAGAAAATAACCCTTTTGTCATTTAGTAAAGAGGCACCGCAGCACCATCTATGTTAATTTGAATTTTTATTTTGTGCTCTTTTGCGCAGTATATAATTTGGCGGTACAACATTTTATTGGTGTCAATGAGTTCGTTATTTTTATAATGAATGCAAAGTTCCTGAAGCTATACAAGGCATTGTTTTTAGTATATCATGTGAAAGGCCCGAAATGGACATATAAAACGGATGCAAAGTATATAAGAAAGTCGGAAACCATCGTTAAGAAGTAATTACGGTGATATTTGGTGGTTGGAAATGTAGGCGATATGTCGGAGCGGGTAATAACCCAGGTTACAACAACAAAGAAGGATAAATCTTACATTTTTTAAAATACGATTTGAACTCACATGCGTGAAAAAACTTTTCTCTTCGATCAACTTTGAAGAAACCTTTATCAGAAAAACACGTGGAGAAACTTATTGGTGTGGGAAAAAATTTAGATCAAGATTAAGACTATGCTATCTTTGCCCACGAGTCTTCTTTCTGGGCATGGTCTTTGGTGTGGCGGCCTTTTCGCCCTTGAACCGCTTTATATCGCGGCGGCATGCGGACCTTTGATATCAGCTACGTTTTGCCGTCGCACACATACGGCATGGGCTTTTGCTCAGCCGAGGCATTCACGCCCCGCAGCGCGGCCAGTTCGGTCGTGTCTTCACCCGCAAGAAACATTTCGCATCCCCGCATTCAAATTCACGCCCCGCAGCGCGGCCAATACGGTCGTGTCTTAACCCGCATACATTCACGCATATTCAATACCCCGCAAATATTCACGCATCGCAGCTCGGCCAATTTGGTCGTGTCTCAACATCCCGCAGATACCAGATCCGCAACGCAGAGGTGGCCACCTTGGAATCGCCGACGAAGCCGAAGCCGAAGCCGATTCAGGTGAGCGATTTGGCAATTCATTGGTTGATATCGGTAGCCGCCCCCATCCGCTAACGCGACGGCCGTTTAAGGGACGATTTTGGCCTTATCGGCTGACCTTCCACTACGGGACGTACTACGTTTTCCACACCGCACCACGAGAGCGGCTATTTACACGCCTGCCTCTCCATTTTTTGGTCCTTACGAGCCGGATCGGTATCGTATCCCACACCGCACCACGAGAACGGCTATTTACACGCCTGCCTCTTCATTTTTTGGTCCTTACGAGCCGGATCGGTATCAGATACAATTTATTACGCTTTATTCAAGTAAAGTTCCCTTATAATGGATAAGCTTGAATTAAAATTAGTTCAGTTAACTGCCAAAAAAGAGGCGATTTTCGAACGATTTAATCGTTTATAGAACATATCAAAAAATATTTCAAATTATGAATTACGCTCAAACGAATTATTTTTATCTCAAACTGAATCTATTAGTGAATTATACAGCAGGTTTGAAACAATAATTGAAGAAATTAACAATTTGCAGTTTGAAATTGATCAGACTCCTCCAGACTAGTCATGTTTAAATTCTATTGAAGATTTATATTCGAGTATTAAATATAAACGCAACCTTATATTGTCAAACAGCAAAACATTTACATTAGATCAAAAGAGGTATCGTAAAATTACCGCCAATTGAACTACCTTTTTTCGATGGCAAGACTGAGAGCCGGCCAATATTTTACGAAATATTTCGTAGCAATGTGCATTTAAATACAAATTTGACTGACGCGCAGCGTGTGCAGTATTTGATTAGTAAATTAACTCATGACGCTTTAAAATTAACCGCAGGTATTATTCCTACAGGGATACTTATAATATTATATGGGATAGTCTTGTTAAAAGTATCAAGATAAACGTAGTTTAGGCAGTCATTATCTAAATAACATTCTGGACATCAAAGGATGCGTCGGTAATGCTGTTAGTTTGAATACATATATAGAAAAATATTCCGCGTCCATCGCCGCATTAAAACAGTTAGACATTCCCGACCTATTAGATTTTGCTTGTTACATTGTGGTTTAAGAAAACTTGATCCCCAAACGCTTCAACAATTCGAAAATAGGGTGAGCGGAATAGAATTACCCTCCTGTAAACAATTTATTTCATTTACGCAAGATTATGTCAAAGTACTCGAGCGCTCGCATGCTAATAATTCGCAGACCAAGCCGCGCGCAAATTTCAGTTTACCTTATCACAGCCTTGGTCGTGGCGCACAAGGTGCCTGCAAGTCGTTTGTATCGAGTGAACAGATTTTTAATACGCGTTGCCCGCTATGCGACAGAGAACACCAGCTATTTCGCTGCATTGAATTTAAAAATATGAAATCACCGCAAGCGCGTTTCGAGTTAATTAAAGCGAAACGCGGCTGTATAAACTGTTTAAGTCTATCTCACTCGTCAACTAAATGTAAATCACGGAACGTTTGTAAAATTTGTAAAAAACCGCATCATTCTTTACTGCATTTTTCCAACTTAAAGAATGATCGCCCTACTAAGCCGTTTGTGGCGGCTGGACCGCAAGCAGCTGACCGTGCGCCCATATCAACGCATTCAGTATCACAATCTCACGACACGTCTTCCGTATCGCTTAGTGCGGCTTCGAGTTCGGCTATATTGTTATCGACCGCACAGATCTATGCACATGGTAAAAACGGAAATACGCTCGTCGTCAGGTGTTTAATAGACAACGGGCCGCAAAATAATTTAATTACTATGGATTGTTGTAAACGCTTGAATATTCCCATAATTAAATTACGCAATTCATCTTTACAAGGTGTTGGTATGACCTCGCGACCTGTACACGGTTTTATTGATTTCGCAATAGAATCACGAATTAATCCTAACAACAAATATTACATTCGTGCTTTAGTAGTTGACTGTATTACAGACAAACTTCCCGCAAATTTCATTACATTAAATGAAGATATGTCATATTTAAATAATTTACCGCTTGCCGATTTATCCTGGAATGTACCGGGAGAAATTGACGTTGTTCTTGGTGCTCAACTGTTTCCTTATATTTATTTGGGAGATAGGGTCGATTCTGGTAACCGCGCACCACCCGCTATATTAACCAGCTTTGGTTACGTGCTTATGGGAGATATTGCATGTCATTATGATGCAACCTGCCTACATAGTACTACATCTTCGTTTACCGCGCTTGCTAACGTTGACATTGAGTCAAGTTTACGGAAGTTCTTTGAGTTAGAGGAAATTCCATCTCAACGTTTTATTAGTCCAGATGAGTTAGATTGCGAAAATAACTTTAACTCTTCGATTTTATTTAAAGACGGCAGATATTTTGTTGATTTACCCTTTTCTCGAAAACACCTCGGAGTTGGGTAATTCACGCGGTCTGGCTCACCGTCGTCTACTTGCGCTCGAGCGTAAATTCGATTGCGTGCCAACCCTACGAGAAAATTATAATAAAACTATCGCCGATTATATAACGCAGGGGTATTTGTTCCAGGTGCCTGACTCTGAATTGACAGAGGAGGGTTACTACATACCGCATCACGCCGTTGTCAGACCAGATAAGGACAGCATCCGTATCGTTTTAGACGCTAGTGCTAAAACGCACTCAGGGCTGTCACTTAATGACATTTTCCATGTCGGACCTAATTTGCAGGCCGACTTGTTCTCGTTGTTACTCGACTTTCGTACATTCCCAATAGCAATGACCGCTGATATAAAACAAATATTTTTGCGCATCGGAGTAAACGAGCACCATCGTAAATACTTACGAATTTTATTTCGTTTCAGTAGGAACGAACCTATTCGCACTTACAATTTTAACCGCGTACCCTTCGGGCTAAAGCCTAGCCCTTACCTAGCTATGCGTACGTTACGCAACTTAGCGTGCGAGCATAGTGACCGCTTCCCTGAGGCTTCTAAACTGGTAGAAACTCAGTTTTACATGGATGATTATGTCGATTTGGTTCCCGATGAACAGACTGCCATGCGATTGTCTCGCAAATTAATCGATTTATTTAAATTAGGCTCTTTCGACCTTGTCAAATGGGCCACTAATTCACCCGCTTTATTGGAGGTTCTTCTCGAGTCTCACCGCTCACCAGTAAATTTTTCTGGCATGGATAACGATATTTACAATTTTAAAATCCTTGGTTTAACCTGGGATCCTGCTGACAATTACTTTTCTTTAACAACAATCGCCGTAGAAGATAAATGCACAAAGCGCACGATTCTATCGCTAGTTGCCCGCTTATTCGACGTACTTGGCGTTGTAGCTCCAGTTGTGCTGTACGCCAAAATTCTTATTAAGGAACTATGGCTAGCTAAAATAGACTGGGATGAGGTTCCTCCGGAATCCATCATCAGTCGCTTTTCAGCTTTTGCACGCGATTTTTCCGCACTCTCTTCTTTAAAAATTCCGCGCCATATTGGCATTGCGGGAAAAGCCGTAGTGAACATCGTAGCCTTTTGTGACGCGAGCTTCAGTGGTTACGGTTGTTGTGTTTATTTGCACATCACTGATCCTGAAGGTAATATCACCGTCCGGCTTTTATGTGCAAAGTCAAAGGTTTCTCCAGTTAAAATAACAACGCTAGCTCGATTAGAACTTGTCGCCGCTTTGCTGTTGTCTAAGCTTGTTCGCGTGGTCCGCGACAAACTTTCCGCTCGTCTACCTATTACAGGTGTTTACGCCTTCTCGGATTCTACAATAGCGCTTTCGTAGATCCACTCATCGCTATATTTGTCAGCAATCGTATTGCTAAAATACACGTTAATTTACCTGTCGCTTATATACCTACTCGCCGTAGGGGTCAACGCTCTCAGAAAGTTTACATATGTTTGTTTGTCTGTATGGTTACTAAAGCCATACATAACGAACTCGTATCGGAACTTACATCCGATGCGTTTCTTTCCGCCTTCAAAAGGTTTATTTCCCGCCGCGGTCCAGTGTCTGTTATATACTCAGACAATGGCACCAATTTTGTCAGAGCTAAGGCACAGCTCGGCGAAATTTATTCTTTTTTGTTAAACTCCACTGTCCAATCAAAAGGGAGCTTCTTAAAACACGCATTGAGTGGACAATGATTCTGCCACGCGCACCGGATGTGCTCACTCCGGCGCATTTCTTAATGTCCAGTCCCCTCAAGTATTTACCTTCTTCTGAATTGATAGAAGAAAGCTTGAACTTAACAAACTGCAAAAGGCTTTTAGATCAGCTTGTATTGTCTTATTGGAAAAAATGGCGAGTTGAATACTTGCACACGCTGCAAGTTCGGCAGAAGTGGGGATCACCCGATCGCCCAATAGAGATCGGTACTGTTGTTCTCTTGGGTCAAGATAATGTACCTCCTTTAACTTGCCCACTAGGCGTTATAACAGAGACTTTTCCCGGATCGGATGGTGTAATCCGCGTAGCTTCAGGAAAAACCGGGTCAGGTACATACAAACGTCCTGTCACCAAGCTATATCCTTTGCCAACCCAATAAACAATATTTTAGCTGACTCATGTATATATAGATAGTGTATTAATAGGGCATTTATATATAGTTTGTTACGATATAAATCTAACTGCAATTTAACGCACCTGAAATATAACAGTTAATTTCAGGAATTTAATGACAATATTGTTTCAAACCGCTGTTAATAGCTCCTTGATAAAGTAGTAATTTTTTTGAAAGCTCAGGACCTTTCAAGGCGGGGAGTATGGTGTGGCGGCCTTTTCGCCCTTGAACCGCTTTATATCGCGGCGGCATGCGGACCTTTGATATCAGCTACGTTTTGCCGTCGCACACATACGGCATGGGCTTTTGCTCAGCCGAGGCATTCACGCCCCGCAGCGCGGCCAGTTCGGTCGTGTCTTAGTCCGCATAAATTCAAATATAAGCACCGCAGCGCGGCCAGTACGGTCGTGTCTTCACCCGCAAGAAACATTTCGCATCCCCGCATTCAAATTCACGCCCCGCAGCGCGGCCAATACGGTCGTGTCTCAACATCCCGCAGATACCAGATCCGCAACGCAGAGGTGGCCACCTTGGAATCGCCGACGAAGCCGAAGCCGAAGCCGATTCAGGTGAGCGATTTGGCAATTCATTGGTTGATATCGGTAGCCGCCCCCATCCGCTAACGCGACGGCCGTTTAAGGGACGATTTTGGCCTTATCGGCTGACCTTCCACTACGGGCCGTACTACGTTTCCACACCGCACCACGAGAGCGGCTATTTACACGCCTGCCTCTCCATTTTTTGGTCCTTACGAGCCGGATCGGTATCGTATCCCACACTCTGCCTCTCCAGTCTTCCTTATTAAAAGCGTAGTCAACAAAGAGTAATAGGATTCTTTAGCGCACTGTAAAAGTGCATGTTTCGAAAGCTTCTGTAGCCTCGGTTTCAATTTAAACGTCGAGAAATTGTGCATTATCTATGCTTAAGTCTATTGAAAAGTTTTTTGGTTCCGATAAAACAAGTGGGGTACTGCAAGAAGATAACGACCCTAAATATCCCAGCAAACACTGTGCAGTGCGTGGAAACAACGAAATAACATTACTACGACGGAATGGCTGACAAAGTCCCAAGATGTTAATTCCATTCATAATGTGTAGAAGTACATGAAAATGAGGCTTAAAGAAAAGCCAGTACATACGGTGAAGCAGCTACCATTTCAAGTTAAGAAGATATATCTTTGCCAAATGATTATATGAAAATTCTCGAAAAGCCATGAAAAAAGATCTGAAGCTGTAATCAGTAATGGAAGTGGTTTTATCAGATAGATAATTGCGCAATAGCCCATTATTTACATCAATAAAAGAAAAAAACTTTTATCTACATTTTTATTTTTTGAGATTTATCATGCCTATTAAGAGAGAAGTCCTGAGGACCAGTTAATTCAACATCTCTTTCCACGAGATGCGCACCAGAAGCCAAAGCACCGATCGCGCGTTCTCACTGAACTTGTCTTTGAGCTCGCATGACTGGTGTCAAGATCATCAGGCTGGTAGATAGATAGCCAAAGATGTATTTTTGGGAACTGCTGGTCGTACGAGGAAGGCATACAAGTACTGACCTTTCGTCCATGTTGATGAGAGCAACACAGTAGCGAATCAACTGTACTTCTTAGCTGTGAAGAGATGAGAACAGTGAAGAATAATGATCAGCTTTAACCACTATGTCACTGGATCCGCAGGAATTTGTCTTGTGTTAACCGTGCTATTTACATTTTGTTCTAATGCTAGGAAGAAAGTACGTCTATATATAATTCCAGCCCGTGCCCTCGCCTCTGGTATCAATCTCACTATCCTATGTACTAATGCCTGCTGTTGAGATTAATATTCAACCACAATACTTATGTATGACATGTAAAACAAAAATTTCTATTTAATTAAAAATCATTAGTTATCTCATTAACTAATGAGTTTCAAACCCTAATATGCATATGCTTCAACTCCAGTCATCATGTTCTTTAATATGATACGTTACACATATCCCTAAAGCCCCGGCGCCTTTTTCCATACATAGATTATCATGTCCTTTATTAGATGAATTCAAAATTTTAAACACATAGAACGTACCTAACATTACTCCATACTTTGAAATATATACATGTACCTCCGTCGGGCGCAGCTGGTGCCTAAGCAGGGTGCCCTTCGCAGTAGTTTCCTGACTCTAAGCATGTCCCACGTCAGTCTGCCCTCAACCTTCACCCGGCTTGCCCAGACCCGCCCTGGCTTGTGAGGCCGAGTGCGCCCGATTATGTCATAACTTGGAAGTTAAGTTTTTTAAGGATGTTTTTATTGCAATCGTTTATTTTACTCAAAATAAGTCTCTTCTGTGGTATAACAATATATTATCTTGAAATATAAGTACTCTTCTGGATCTGGCCTCTCAGGCCGGTGCCTCTGATTACGTTATATCGATAACTAATTTCATTTTTCCTGTCTTTAGTTCCAGATTTTCTGTTGAAATGGCTAAGAAATTGTTTGATTTATCCAACCTCAATGATGTTTCGGAAATAAGACGCATCCTTATCGAGGCTGATGCTGCTGAAGATTCGGCTTTGGTTGAGGATTTGGGCGAAGAAAGCGACATTGCTTCTCAGGACGAGATATAGAACGTGAAGAGGACTCAGTAACTGAACAGGAAGAAGAAGGGACAACCGAGGAGGAGGAAGAAGAAGAGGAGGCTATACATAAAGATTTTTTTTAGAAGAGATAAGCAGACAAAGTGGACCGAGAAGCACTCTTCGACTGCTGTTCGCCGGGCACAACGTCACAACATTATTACATATCTTCCAGGCGTAAAAGGAGAAGCTGAATATGCAAAAACCATATTGCAATGTTGGAAATGTTTGTTCAATACCGAAATGTTGGAATTGATTGTTAAATACACCAACCAACACATGGAATCAGTCAAACCCAAATTTATCAGAGAGAGAGAGAGAGAGAGAGAGAGAGAGAGAGAGAGAGAGAGAAAGAGAGAGATGCCAAAGGAACAGACGTCAATGAAATCAAGGCATTCATTGGCTTGTTGTATCTGGCTAGAGCTTATAGAGGGAACAGAAGGAGATGGGGTTGAAAAATTTGGTCTGGTGATGAGCATAAAACGGTTCAAGTTTCTCATACGTTGTATTCGTTTTGACGATCATATGAGCCGACCACAACGGAAAGAATATGATCGACTTTTCCAAATCCGTGAACTGTTTGATCGTTTTGTTCATAACTGTCAAAATAACTACATCCCTGGAGAAAATGTTACAGTTGATGAGATGTTGCTAGAATTCCATGGGAGGTGTGCATTCAGGCAAACTCTCAAAGTATGGCATAAAGTTATTTGCCCTTGTTGATGCTAGAATGGTATACACCTACAACATCGAAATATATGCAGGAAAACAGCCTGAAGGTCCATTTTTTGTCAGCAACAAGCCAAGTGAAGTGGTGGAACGACTTGCTGAGCCCTTTTTTAAAACAGAGCGTAATATAACCGCTGATAATTGGTTTACAGACATTGATCTCACTAATGATTTGAAAAAAAAGAAGCTGTCATATGTGGCACAGTTAGAAAAAATAAAAGGCAGTTACCAGTCAGTTTTGTCAATATCAGAGGGAGGGTTCAATATAGCAGCTTGTTCGGCTTCAACAATGATAACACTTTGGTTTCATACGTACCAAAGAAGGAGAAAAACGTGATTCATCTCGCGAAACTAATGCCATTGATTTATTTACTGGAGAGCAGCAGAAGCCAGAAGTAATTAGTTTTTACAATACCACTAAAGTTGGAGTTGACCCAGCTGATCAAATGTGCTCTACATTCAATGTGAGCCGGAACATAAGACGCTGGCCGATGGTAATTTTTTTGCTTGTTTGAACGTGGCCAGTATAAATTCCCAAGTGATTTCTGGAACTACTAAAAAAAAAGAATCTTCCTCAAAACTTTGTCTCATCAACTTATGATTGGACAAATAGCCCGGCGAAGTCTGCATACAAGCAGAATGCTGGCTCAGCTGCAATTCCGCTTGAAGAGGTTTTTACCACGAAAAGAACGTGAAAATTCTCCCTCCCGACCCCCCAAAATACGTAAGTGTGGGATGTGCATGTCTGAAACATGATTTAGGAGGATGAAAAATTACCAATGTCAAAATTGTCATGAACCGATCTGCCTAAGCCGCGTAAATCCGCTGTGCCAGACCTGTTATCAGTTGCTTCTTAACATTGGATTCCGACTACGACTGCGGCGAACAATGATGTTTCCAGTTTTTTACTTTTTTTGATACTTTGTTAGTCCAATTTTCAATTTCATTTTGTGTCAAATTAGCAATTTTTGTTGTTTTAGTTTAAGCTTTATTTTGTTCATTAAACTCGTTTGTAGTACAATTTGGTTTATTTGTTTTCCTTAGACCCTACCCAAGGCGGCCCTACCGGTGTTTTGAATTAAAGGTTAAGAACAAAATCACACCAAACAGTCAAGGCAAAACTTTTAAAGAAATTTTCCCATTTCCCGCTGCGCCTTCTAACAAGGATAAAGTTTCTTCGAGGAAACAACATTCTCAAGTTTTAACTGCGACTCCGATAAAGGATGGACTGCTTGATAATTCAGCGAAAAAAGCAAAAAATAACAATTTGTCTAAAAAATCTGGTGTGAACATCACACGATTTTCCTTATCCTATTATATATATATATATATATATATATATATATATATATATATATATATATATATATATATCGGCCCTGCGCTGCTCTTATCCCAGAACTTGTTATTTTAAAAAAGGACGAGGCGCGAGTCCAACACTCGAAAGCTGATTAAAATAAACAGTACAAGACAATAATTGACTCGTACTTCAAATTTTGCTACGTCACTGAAGGTAACCGTGCGGGCTCGGTCGCACAACCTGCGTGCTCCCTCCTAGCGGCCAAGCGCTCCCCCCCGTCCTCCCGCAGTCGGCCCGGTAGCTCTCCGAGCGCGCTGTGATTGGTCCGTTTAATTAATTTTTAATCGGCTATAACTTATTTATTTGACCTCGGATCAAAAAATTTCATTTTAATTTTTTGTTCGTCTCCGTTCGATCTATCCAGTAATATAAATTGCCCGAAACATTTTATGAACACCCGGTATATTAAAAATCCTGAGTTTCAATTTTTTTTCTAGTTCTTATTTTACCAACTTTTATTTTAAATTCATGTTTATCTCATGATAATAAATCATTTTTATTCTCATAAATTTTTTGTATCTTCAACCGTTTAGATTCGCGACCGCTTTGCGACCGATTTTGGGACCTTGCGACCAAACGGCTCGGCCGATTTTTACCAAAAGCTTCGCACTGGGTCCCCTACCTACATGTAACTCGCATGCAAAATTTTAAGTCACTAGCTGTTACGGTTCTCGAGATATCCTGTTTACTGACAGACCGACAGACACACACACACACACACACGAACCAATGGCCCAAACCAACTTTTTGGTGTCCTGTGGCTATAATTCGTCCAGAAATGTGAATAACTGGGTAGGTCAAATTTCCGCCGATTACATTACTTTCCTTATTATAGGATAAGGAAAGTAAAAAATTTTTTGATACAGATTTTTAGTGAAGTGTTTATTAGTATAAAATAAATATATGTATGATAAATACCCAACACTTTATGAATTCTAACCTCAATTATTTGTGATTTCCGCGTGGTGTTGTGTTTGATCAACAAGAAGTAGGTAGGAAAATGCAGAAACTCGCTTGGAAACCCGTGGAGTTGGATGGCAATCTACTCAACGGCGATGTAGGCGGTCTAATTGGAATTGACGAATGCACGGACTATGATTTAAGCACGCTGTGTAAACAGGTATGTTGTTAAACAATATCCCAACTATTTATTTAAATGCATCCGTACTGTGCAGAATAGAAAACGGAAGATAAAAGCTGCGAACGATGATCTACCTGAAAAGCGCAAGCTCAAGAAAACTAAAGCAGAGAAGACTGACAAGAGCCTGGTATTGCTAAACGATAATTCAAAAAGCAAAGTTAAATTAAAGGCAGGACATGTACATTCTAAAACGAAACCCATTAAATTAAAGACTAAAGTTGAAAAAGTTCTGGATATGTTAGACTTTAGTCCCTCAAAGAAGGGTTCAACACAGCAAAACATCACTACTACCCCTGTTGTGTGCAATGAAAAGAGTAGTAGTGCACCCGTTGGTGAAGAATTGATCAGTACAGAGCTGGATGTCGAAGAAATGAATACCTGGAGTGGTTTTGGTCTTCCAAAATCGATACTGAAGGCCATTAAGGAATTTGGATTTAAGGAGCCCACACCAATTCAAGCAATGACATTGCCATCTGCCATTCTAGGTACTATTTTTAATATATATTTTTTGCTTATATTAAAGTTATCAAAATTTGTGGCTGTAGTGCTCCTTTGGCCCCAGTGGATAAAAAAAATGTGTATTTTTGAAAGGTGTCCGAGAAGCTGAGTACAATGATGCCATTTTTATTTTGCACAGACAGAACTTAAAAAGTAAATAATACAAAAATTAGATTATATTCGAATTTGGCACCATTATTTAGGTTAAGGTTCTTTAGGTTCAGATAATTATGCAACTTGTTTTGTTAGAGGTTCTTTTGAATAATTCTCTGGAGCTGCAGTTGAACCATTCTTCTTCCAACACTTTGCGTTCCTCTTATTTTGCCTTTAAGGATGTTTCTTAATAGTTCGTATTTCTTCCCTCTTCTCATATGTGCCAGGTACTGAAGTTTGCGTCTCTTAATAGTTGTCATGACCACATAGTCTTTAAGGTTAATGTTAAGTTTGACCAAATACAAATATATTTGATTGGTCATCATGGTGATCTTACATAGTTGATAGTTTAAAGGTAGCAGTAAAAGTGAAATTTATTGGTCCCTACAATAATATAACAACTTTTATTAAAGAATTCCAGCTTTTTCCTAGGGCTTTAGTATCATCAATAAGACTCCCACTTTTGTTGCTGATTTGTATAACATTCTGTAGAATATTAATAATGGTAATGTTCTAACCCCCGCGTGAGAGTATGATCTACGAACTAAGAAGGTTGAGGCTCTCATATGTTTACCTACTGTGTCTGCCTGTTGCGCACATCTTTGATGTAGTGCAACGTGGCCAGTACTGCGCCTTAGACGAGCGCCATTATTACCCCTTGTTCCAAGTGAATCCACGTACTCAAATATTTTTAGTGACTGAGTAGGCCATCCCGCAGGTATCAAGGAGTTCCAGGAATGAGCTCATCGAATATGCTGGCGATATTGTAGAATATTATTTTAATAATTCAGTTAGTTTAATGTGTAATAATAAAATCAGCAATGTAATTACCAGTTTGTCTCACTATAATACACAGTCTTAACAAAAGTTTCAAATGTGTTTGTAAAATGCCAAATTTTCAATTTAATTTTCTTCTATGTATGACCTACATTTTGTGCTTTCCATCTATATGAAACATGTGTACTAAAAATTTTTTGTTAGCTTGAGCTGTGGAATGACGGAATATGAGAATGGATTTTCCTATAATGTAAAAAAATAAGTGTTTATGGATGTGTGTGTGAGTTAATACAAAAGTTATGTTAACTATTTTTTTTCAAAGGAAAGGAACGATGTTACAAAATATTATGTCTTCAAGGAAGTTATGCATTCATAGTGCGAGTCTACAACACATGATGGCTTTGTGATGTTCTGTAGTTGCACAGAGAGTAATGTTAAATCAGTTTTCTGTGCAGGATGGATGTGACCTGAGTAGAACAGTGTTCGTATATCAAAATAAATGTTATGTCAACTATCTTAATAAACATGAAGAGCACAATATAGGGGTGTTCTTAAATGTCTGTATATTTTGTTCATTCTTTGTATATTTAAAATTTTCCATCTGTGCTCATTTTCTTGCACAGTGGTTGACTGACAACTGATTTAATATTTATCTCTGTACAGTTAGAAAACATCACAGAGTCATCTTTTGTTGTGGACACATACTATGAATGCATGGCTTTTTTGAGACGTACATTTTGTGATACCATCCCTTAACTTTCAAAAAAATAGTTGCCATAATATAATAAGCAGTACACAGCTTTTCTAATTTTGTGTTGGCCAATTTTACAAAATGTTAAAACAGGCATTTTAACGATGCAAACTGCTTGAGGCACTGAAATTAACAAGAATATGATTAACACCCTCATCATATTATATAGGCATATTGCAAAGTAACACCAGATAAAATGTCATAATTATTTATTCTTGAGATGCATATGTGTTAGATACTGAAATTGCTAATGCGCAAATAAAACTTAAGTGCTAATGGTAATGTATTGGGGGTATTAACATATGGTAGCAGAATATGGCAAGACCTACCAAAATTATATTATTACTGTCAATGAAAGTTAAGTAAAGAAGGTCAAAGTTGTTCCATCACTGAAGAAGGTAAAATGGTTTTTGCTATAACCACTGTAGAATGGTCTACCACTTGAAGAATTGAGTAGTATTACCTGACAGTTTTAAAGATTGACCAAGCATTTACTTAATCCTAGTAATGAACTAGTATATAGGTCTGACTAAATACATATGACTAAAATGTTTTTGGCCACATTTATTTGAATACACATATATATTTTGATGTTTTTATCATTATAATGTATGCTTAAATGTTTTAATCATATTACCTAATATTTGGCTTAATGGACAAACATATGTTAATTAGTAAATAATATATTTTTTAAAAATGTATTATTATGAATACACCTTTCCATAATTTTAAAGTATATTGTACTTTTCATATAGTCACCTAGTGTTCAAATATTTGCAAACCAAAATAGCTATGAGAGATTATCATGAAGTATAGACTGGGTAACTTTTTTCTTAGCTGTCTAATTTGGATCTTTAGAAGGTTGTACTAACTTGACCAGATATAGTACTTCTTTCATTGTATAGGTGGTAAAAAAACCGATATCTAAATTAACATTGCCTTTGTTTTCGTTTCGCATTTAATCATTTTTATTAGGCTTCTATACATGAATGGGAAGCCTTATGAAATAGGTGCAGACGTCTGTTTGTCCGTACGTCTGTCGCGACTTTCAACTCGAGAACTACTGATTCTAAAGACATAAGGGGGTTATCATTTGAAAGCCCATGTCCTGTTGGGTTAACATCCGCGAGCTGGCATAGGTGGGATATCGTACAATAATGCAATAAGGGTTTTTACTGCACCCAGCTTTCAATATGTTATTCCTTATAACTTTCGATCAAGACAGCTTCCAAGCTGGAGATTATATTTTATTTCTGTCATTTTTGACATTTGTCACGCCTTATAATTTTTGATTTGTGATAGATAGATACATAACGTTTTTAGTATTCAACTAAGGACCATGAGTCAAGTCCAGACATCAAATATCAGCTTGATCGGAAAATCTCGAGACCGGTTTGACCGGAAGTGGCCGTAAATTTTTGTTTATATATAGAAGCTCTGTAATCTGTGGAACTGGAGTTCCACGCCTGTACTTGTTTTCTTTGTACGGAATACATTCAAATTATAAATTAAGGAGAAGTATGTAAAGACAACTTTCGAAAATGAAGCAAGTTATGCATGTGACCTTGTGACCTCCGTATCTCGGTCGAATGAGAGCTATAGGTCTGAAATTCAGTACCGAAGATATTAGCTTAATATATCTACTGACCAAATATGAACTGAATCGGTCAAGTAGTTCCAGAGATATTGTGTTGACAGACATGCCCAAACTATAGAGTTGTGTATGGGCCGTGGTCGGAATTCGGAAACTCTTAACATTTCGTCCACAACTGCAACGGACATCTTCAGAAGAAAATCTAAAAATTTGCATCTATAAAGCCATGGTAGTCAGATGGCCGTAATCAAAACATGACACTATATCTTCTTTAATTACTTTTCCAATAAGTAAATTATAAAGAAGAACAGAGTTATATCGATTAAAAAAGCTCACAGGTTGCTGAAAAAACTTTAGGTTTGCTGATGAGATTATATTTGTATAAGAGAGAGAGAAGTAGAAATAATTCCTAAGAAACTACAAATAAAAACAAGAAAAACGAGTTCAAGGTGAACTTTACAAAAACCAATATGATGGAAGATGGTGTAATAAAGTTCTTAACATTTCCATTCTCTATAGTAGCCAAGCGTTGCTGGCTGGATTTTCTAGTCCAAGTGACGATGCTATTTCGCCCCGTTCATAAGTTACACGCTTAAGTCAGATGTTTCGCGTTGTTGAAGATTCCAATTTCCAAACTAGCCTTTTGTAATCCATAATAAAGCTTTACAGTAAATTTGGTTCATTTTTTCGGCGTTCAAGTTGTCGGTGAATAGGTATAAAGTGCCAAAATCCTTTTGTGAGACACACTTCCAAGCATAGAGCTTGACCGGGTGTTTTACGGTCTGTTGGAGCAATCTGTCTGTCAAAGTTGTCCAGGAGCGTTTCATGATCGGAAATGCCCAAAAGGATGCTTTGTCAGAGGAGATTACGTTGTCCCAGTCACGGGTCCGAGTGATTTTGCAAAGTGCTTTGATATTGTACGTCATTATGCAAATGCACACGAATAGTACGATATTTTGACACCTTTTTTGCGTAAAATTTCTGCACCTTTACGAAAAGTCAAGTTAGGATTTTTTCGAAAATAAAGTGAGAATCATTTGACTTTGTCAGAGGACCCACGATATGGAAAGTCATCGACATTATGTATTGCCAAAGACCAGATCACCCACTTGCTTACAAATGGCCTCGATTTTATCTGACAGACTGTCGTCAAATTTGCTACACTGTATGTGATTGTATTGTGTTATGAAACCAATTATGTCGCATTAGACAAACCACAGAGCATATGTGAGATAAGCGTATTAATGTGGAATTGTCTGCAAATAATCCAATTTTGAAAAACTTGAAAATGTACAGAACACACCTTTGCCGAAGACAAGGTTTTCATCAGACATAAAAGATGGAATCGTTGATTTTTTTAAATAAGTGTAAGGTGCTATCAAGTTTTGAAATTTGGTTTGACATGCTGGAGCAGTTTGAACTGTGCTTCAAACCGTGTTTATATATATGAAAAAATTACTGATGGGTGAGGCAGATCATGGTGTCCTCACATTTGTTTTCTTTTGAACATTTTTTATCACTTGTTGCTCAAGTTACAACCTTGTATAATAGACCATTCAATTTCAGTTAAAAATGCTTTACAGTTTTTCTTTAATTTTTGTCGGCCTTAAATTTACTGATAATCTTTTGATACTTGTTTTAACAGATCTATGCAATGTAAATTTCATTGAATGTCAACGTAAGCTATTGTAATATATACAAGATTATATTTTAAAGTCTCTTTAGTTTAGTGTTATGTAAAATTTGTTTTCAAGATTTTATCTTGAAATTTTTCTATGGTGTCTTTTAATTGTAGCTAAGCCCACTTTCAAACAAGACTCCAATGGTATATGTAGTGGTATCTATACAATTTCCATGATTTAAAGGGGAAAAATGTCATCACAGTATGAATTTCTTACTAACAGAAATTTGAATACTGCAGTGAATTATATTATCTGAAATAGATATTTATGGTTAGGATTTTCTTGACTGCACATTCCTTGGTATGCACCATATCTAAAGAAACTAAAAGGTTTTACAATGGTTTAATTTGTATGCACCATTCTAATCCTACCTGAAAATTCTTTGTCACATTATTTTTTATTTACTTACTTATTTCCTCTTCTCTGAGTTTACCATTATGGTCTTAGAATATTAAGCCAATTCTTATATTCTTGTCTATTCCCGGAAAGGATCCGGATTTGTTCTATAGTTTTCCCTTTTTCTCAACTGTTTCTTTGATATTGTCCTTCCATTCTTTCCTCGGTCTCCTTTTTGCTCTTAATACGAATATCAGTGTGAGGTGCTGTTATTCAGAATTATATGGTTTCTTTTTGTTTAGTTGGTTTAAAAGAGATCTTGAATTATTTTCACGAGTTCCACAGTTCTGTCATATTGCATTATATCAAATATTGTACCAAATTCAATAACTTTTTAGTACAAATTAACAAGTATTTATTAGTTTGTACTCAAGACTACAGCCTTGTTGATAATCAAATATATAAGTTTAAAACATATAAGTTTAAAAAATAAAGATCTAAGTATTAACCAAAAATTATATTTTTTCACATTTTTTCAATGTTGTTTTCTTGTACTGTTATTATTTTGATAATTCTAAAGCATTCATAGTCTAATTAGCTCAGCTGATGCTTTATAGTACATATTGAAATGGTTATAACTGGTTTCATTTTAAAAGATGTTAGAATTTTTGTGTTCTTCCTTCCGTTGATTTCCTAGATAAATTTATCTTCTTCTTCTATTTGCTTTCTAGATTCAACTTGCTAGTTATTTTCTTACCAATGTGCGTTTTCGTAACAATAGAGACATTTAGTTTTGATGTCAGCTTCTGTAAATAAAAAGTGCTACTTGCTGTTTATTAATTTCTTTTCTACAAACTTTTCTATTTAGAAAACAGATTCTTATACAAACAAATCTGAACATAACTTTTCTAAATGTTATGGAGTGTAAATATCATTTAATGCTCTTAGTTGGCTTAACTAAGTTAGCAGATATTCATTACTCTGAGTTTATCAAATATTTTAAAATATTACAAACTTTGTTTTGAAAACACACTACCTCTAACAAATTTATTTTGAAGTAAGGGTTTGGAACACAAGTTTATAACGATTTTTAAGTGAAATTTAAAGATGATCAAATATTTGTACATAGATTTATTTAATCACTTACGTGCCATTTTGTCCAGTACATTACACCACCTTTGAAGCAGCATTATAATTACATTTTTCTTACGTTTTTAAGCTTCTAGAGAATTACAGTTCTTTACATTGAGAGAATTCTGTGCAATCAGAACAATGCAATGTCAGGTGAATATGGTGAAAGCCTAGTTGCAACAATTTCTGCTACAAAGAAAGTTCGTCTGGCGTTATCTTTATGGTTTGCTCAATTCTTCAATGGTTGTTTTTGATTGTTTTAGTTGGCCGGAACATTATTGGTTCTAATTGAATGAATTTATGAACTATATGGAAAGAACTTATAATACACAATATCTCTGATTCCATCAGATATATAGCATTAATTTTCTGAAATGCAGACTAGCTTTTGAAATAGTTAACATAGTTCATTGCGTTTTCTGCGGGTCTGTTTTTGCTACATATTTAATATAATTTATTTTTTTCGTGATTGTTTCAAAAATATATTGTTTTCATTACGTTTGGCAAAAAATTGTTAATGCATCTGTGATATATTAATGTTTTCCATTAAATTTTCATTTAGTGTTACAGTTTAGTCTATCAATGATTGCAGACCTTCTGGATTTCAAATCGAAAGTGCCACTTCTCAATGAAATGAACCAACTACAAACAGTACTCACAGAGGAAGCCTATTTGTATAATCAGCACATTTTTTATTGTTTATTTTCTGGAAATAAAAGAGCATCAAATGATGAAAATGTCTTGTTCCAATTGAATTATTTATGATTAAAAATACAAAAGCAATAATATAACAGTTTAAGTTAGCTGTCAGATTTGCTCTTCTGGATTCTTGGTCAATATAAAGTGCTATATATGTCATTTATTATTTATTAGCTCTTTCAAACCTGCTTCGCTGGGTTATACATTTTATTAAATATCTTTTCTATGATATAATGTGTGTAATTTTCCTTGAGATACAAAAATAGAATGGCCATAGAGTCGATTTCTATAGCAATTAGAACATGAATTTTGTAATTGTTCAATTCCAACAGTTTTAAGGGTTTGACCTTGTGTGCGCGAGTTCCCAATAATGAATTACATATTCCAATTGCAATTCAATGGACATTTTGATGTCAATTATCTCAGCACACAGATTAATCGACCATCAAAATAAAATTATATAAACCTTGAGCAGGCCAAGGCCAGCAGTCATGCCAAAAATCATTTGAATCTGTTCAGTGGTTTTTCAATCAACCGATTTCGATTAAACCGTTACATTGATTTATACATACATACATACATACATACATACATACATACATACATACATACATACATACATACATATATATATATATATATATATATATATATATCTTTGTACAGTAGATTTTTTTAAGGATCATGAAGGCCTTTTCTGCTTTTTAGAGTATGTTGCTTACCATATGCTATTTATTTCATCATTTGGCATGCTTTGATCTGCATTTCTTTTAACTGTTTTTATCTTTGTTCATTAATCTCTAAATATGTATTACTTGGTGATGACAACCTTAATATTAACATCATTTTTATTTGCTAAGTTGCAAGTAGTCTGTCTCACCCTTTCTCTATATGCAAGAAGCTATTTATCAGTTGTGATTCCTTTATGCCAGTTCTAAAGTAGGTGAATTTATCTTAAAACTCATATAATAATTATTCATCTACCATAAATTATTTCTAGTGGAGCAATTATTAAATCAAATATGTTAAGATGTTATTTTAAATGTTGTTAGGGACGTTATGGCTTGGAATATAGACAGTCTTCTTTTTAGCATTTTGTAATGTTTCAGTAGATTTATTATAGTGTCTGATTCAACAAAAAAACTGTAAGTCTAGATATTATTACATCAAGTTTTTCAAGAAAATGTTTACTTAAATTTAATAATCTCATTTGTTGATGCTTAAAAGAATTTTCTTCTTTAAGTTAGATGAAAAAAGAAAATAAAATTATGATATTACATTATTAATGTCCCTTAAGGTAATATGGTTTATTTTATGTTGTAGTAGCTTTTGTTTTTTGTGGTGGATGAAATAGCTCTCTCGCCCAATCACTGAATGAATATTTTTTTAATAAAAACAACACTTGGTCTTTATATGGAACATAATCATGTGATGCATTCAATTATATCTAGCTTCCGACCAATTCTTTTCAATATCTGAAACCTTTACATATTTATTTTTATAAACTACAATGCTTTTTTATGTTACTAATTTTTTCTTAGAAACTTTTTTCCTCCTCTTTAATAAAAGAGAAGCTAACATCTTTTAGTCTGAATTTGAACTAAATATACAACAAAAATAAAATATACATTAGTCTATGAGAGTTAAAACGTGCTGCCTTCAGGATAAACAGTAACATACAATCTTGCTAAGTCATTATTTGCACAAACTTTAGCAAACTGTTTCAAAATATCTATTCAGATATATTCTCAGTTGTCATACATCACTTTTGAGATAAAACCTAGATATTTTTAGAATGATGTAATTCAAATCAATATACACTTCAGAGATCATGGTTCTAAAAACACTCTTAAATTACTTGTTGACATTTCAATTTACTGCTTTGACTTTCACCATATTAAGTATGAGTTTGTTTTCGATTTTTTCAATTCTATTTCTGCACAACATTGTTATAATCCATTTGTTACTAAATTATTGTACTTGAATCCTACGTTTAATTTTAGCCATAAACTATGTCATGGCTGTATCCTTATATTTTTTTGTATACGTAGGGCGAAGAGATATATTGGGAGCTGCAGAAACTGGTAGTGGCAAAACATTAGCATTTGGCCTTCCAATTCTAACTGGCATATTAAAATGCAAAGAAAAGGAACAAATTAGTGAAGAACAAGATGTCTCTGAGGATTTAGAAAGTTTGAGTGAACATGATAGCGATAATGGAGATGACAATGTGCAAGGTATGTAATGTCTTACTAAAAATATAATAGATATATGCTAGTGGATTACAGGGATAGGATGTGTTAAGGTTATTAATGGCATTTCTTTGGATAAGGAAGTTTGTAAGTCTGCTTTATATGGCCTGATTCTTACGCCAACCAGAGAATTGGCCATTCAAGTTAAAGATCATCTGGTGGCTGTGGCAAAATATACTGGTATGTTTGCATAGAATTTTCTAAATATTAAGAACTTGAATTTATTTAAACTGAACGTGTTAGGAATTAGGGTGGCCGTTGTTTTGGGTGGAATGGCTGTGGAGAAACAGCAAAGAATTTTAAGCAAGAGCCCTGAAATTGTAGTCGCCACGCCTGGAAGGTTGTGGGAGCTAATTCAACAAGGAAACTCGCATCTATCCCAAATAAATGATATCAAGTATATGAAATCATTGTTTCTTATATTGTAATTATATTTTTTTTTACAGATTTTTAGCAATTGATGAAACCGATCGAATGGTTGAAAGAGGACACTTTCAGGAGCTGCATGAGCTCTTAGAGCGCCTCAATGCTGACGAATCCAAACGGAAGCTGCGACAAAACTTTGTGTTTTCAGCAACTCTGACTCTTGTGCATGAGCTGCCCAGACATTTGGCTGTTAAGAAGATGCGGTTCAGAAATAAGGCTATTGCAAAGATGACGTCACACCAAAAGTTGCGGCAAATTATCAAGTTGCTTGGGATTATAAATCCCAAAGTTGTTGATGTAACACAAAAAGGAGGTAACCTTTTTCCTTATAAATTTACAATTTAGTTACAAATTTTGTTGTAGGCACATCTGAAACGTTAACAGAGAGTTGCATTATGTGTGCGTTTCATGAAAAGGACTATTATGTTTATTATTTTCTGCAGAGACATCCTGGGCGTACTTTAATTTTTTGCAATTCCATTGGTTGTGTTAAAAGGCTGACAACATTATTGACCTTGCTTGGGTGTGCTCCTATGGCACTGCATGCCTCAATGCAGCAACGGCAGCGATTAAAAAATTTAGATTGGTATATTATTTGTTTGAATTATAGTGACTAGTTTAAAGACTATTTGTTCAATTATAAAATATTTGTGAAAGTTTTTATTTTCAATTACTTTTCGTTTAACATAAAATTAATATAAAAATTTTTCTTACAATTATATAAATGATCTGTTAGTTTCAGAGATAAAGAAAGTAGCATTTTGATTGCCACTGATGTTGCTGCAAGGGGACTTGACATTCCATGTGTGGAACATGTGCTGCACTATCAGACTCCTCGCACTAGTGAAAGCTATGTTCATCGTTCTGGTCGTACAGCAAGGGCTTTACGTGAAGGCATTACTATTGTGTTAGTGGAACCAGGCGAGCTTTCTAACTACTTGCGTTTGTGTAGAACGTTAGGAAAAGGTTGACAATGTTCTTACTATTAATTGAAAATATTTTTATATTGCTGTTGCAGAAGAAGATCTACCACATTTTCCTGTGCAGGAAAACATTTTGAGCGCTGTTAAGCAAAGGGTAAAGCTGGCTAGAGAGGTGGACAAATTAGATCTGCAAGTTAGAAAAGCCAATTCCGAAAGAGGGTGGATTCAGAAGGCATCCAAAGAGATGGATATTCTTATTGATGATGACATGTACTTTTAGTGTAATGAATTTAATGAATAACAAATTATATTCTTATTTTTAGATCCACAAAGTATGATGTGAATGAAGCTCGTAGTATAAAGAAGGTATCAGATGTTAAGCGCAAGCAATTGGCAGAACTGTTGACAAAGCCATTAGTACCAAAAGGATTCAGTGGCAAATACCCTCTTATTTCAGCTGAAGTAAATGCTTCGCTAGAGCCATTGACAAAAACTGATACTGCTGTCAATACACTAAAGAACTCTGTGGAAAATTTATCAAATATGCGCAGGAAGAAAGCTAAGTGGCTATTTAAGTCAAAGGACCATGGAAGTGGTCAAAAAACGGAAAATTTAGATATAAGAAAAAAACTTGCAAAAAACAAGAAAAATAACAATAGAAAGAGGAAGGCTACACAGAATGCCAATTTAACACAAGCAAAATGTTGAATTAAAAAAAACGTATTTGATTAAAGGTTTTTATTTCTGAATATTTTTATTACTGATATTCCATCCTGTAAACTAATTTGATATTAATTCAGAATTAAAAAAATATCTGTTGTATAATGTGAATTAGAACTAGTTACAAATTAACTTATAGAGGGTAATTTTACAGTAATTCTTTGTGTAATTTATGCGTGTTATTCACCACTGTTGAGAGAAACGTCATAATTGGTTTCAGGCGTAGGGTTGCATTTGTAACATAAGTGGTGAATAAATTAAATAAAGGGAAACGGCCATGGTCAAAATGACGCTTTTCGACCTTCAATTTGTCGAACTTAAACGTGAGATGGAGGAAAGAGATTTAGAAATTTTTGGAAGTAAGGTCATATTACGGCTTTGATTTAAACAAGTTTTACTGGTGAGGATCCGGAAAGTTTCCAATTTGAAATTGCAGGCGGATTGCCTGACATGAGCGTCCTTCTGAACAAGTTAAAAGGAGATTTGAACGCGAATATAAATAACAAAAGTGTATTTCAACTTGAATATAGCAGATCTGAATTCGAATATAAATAATGTAAAAGCAGATTTGAGTTGGGACATGGCCTGAAAGAAGCATTTTCGAGAACGTTGGACGACAAAGTTAATCAAGTCAGAACAGAAATTAATGAAGTAAAGATAGCACAGGATGAGGAAATTGATGCATTTGAAGAGAAAATAAAAGAAATTAAAAGTAAGTTTAGTGCTGCGATCAAGATAACTTCTAGTAGTGTCTTCAAGAATTTGAGGCAGATGAAAGCTAGTGTTGGCATTTCGTACCCAACAACTCCAAATGATGTCTTAATAATAATCACATGACTCCAACGCCCCATGTGGTTAAAGCTCTCATATGTTTGCCTTCTTTGCCCGGTTATCGCGCACCATCTCTGATGCGGGGCAATGTGGCAAGCACCGTGCCTTAGACGACCGTCATTGCTGCTCCTTGTTTCGAAATGAACGCAGGTATTCAATTATTTTTAGTGACTGAATAGGCTACCTGCCAAGCATCAAAGAGCGCTAGGAATGAGTCTGGGTGCTTCTGCATTTCAGCCATGCGCTCACCCATGCACTGGAATTTGAAGCTGCTAAATAGGCATCCAAGAGACATGGCCATGTAAGAGAACTGAATAAGGCACCCATGGAGAACTTACCAGAAGAGGTTGCAAAAACATCGAGAAAAAGAGAAATGCGATTACGCTGCAGAAATTGTAATAAAGTGGGCCAAGTCAGAAGTCAGTGTAAGACGTGATAAAGGGTTTCAGGGGTCTCCTAAGCAGGATAGTTAAAACTTTCGAACTGGAAACTTCAGACGGCAACTGGGGCGTCAGTAAAGTTCTATGCAGAGGGAGAACCCCAAATAATTATTGGAAACGATACCTTTAAGCATTGTTTACAGGTAGCGTACATTCAAAACGACATAATCATGGGAATGAACAATTTGAAAACTTATGGATGCAAAGTTGACTTGGAGCATGAGGTACTGAAGATAAAGGAAGAAGCAGTTGTGGCATGAGTGAGAATGGTCCTTCATATCATAATTCCAGAATGTAATGAATTGGTGGTGGGTGCAGTTTTTGATTGCGATCTTCCAGCAAAAAGAGGCATCTTTATAGAATCAAGTAATGATGAGAAGAAGGCCGGAAAAGGGATACTGGTGGGGAAGACACCAGTCTAAAGTGGCAGCGTGATATCGGTTTGCGTATTGAATGTTAATGGGTATTTTTGGAAGCTGAAGGAATCCTTGGCCATTGTACTTTGGTCTTTTCAGTGGTTTATCAAACCGACTGCATCCAGGCAACAAGTCGGGTACCTGATGAAACGAAATCAGTGATTGCCCCATTCTGTAGTGGTTTGAATCCTGACCATCAAACAAATTGTTGAGAACTTGCCACCATGGAGATGTGAGAAATCCTCCACGTGCGGAACCGGGTATTTATCTGGCACTGTGCGTGCGTTCAGTGCGCGATAGTCGCCGCATGGTCTCCACTAGAGATGGGCGATCCGCTCATGAGTTACTTAAAAGAACCAGCTCTTGGTAGAGAGTGAGTGAGATGACTCACAAAATAAGAGCAGTAGCTCTTCGATCTCCCGCCTCGATCTAAATCATAAGAGCTGGTTTTTTTGAATAACTCATGAGCGGATCACCTATCTCTACTAGAGAGTGAGTGAGTTATGACTCACAAAATAAGAGCGGTAACTCTTCGATCTCTCACTCGATTCTCGCTCTTCGCTGTCGTGCGGTCTGCGCATATGCGAGCAGCTCTTGATTCTCCCGTATCGATCTGACTCACTAATCTGATTCACTGCCGAAACTTGATGTTGGCTTGTTTCTGATTCCGATAACTCCTCAGTTGTTTGCGACTTTGCTTATTCTATCTATCAGTCTTCGCCTTTATACAGCTTGGTTCGTAATATTTATCTATAACATCTATAATATAATATTTAAACGATTTACGTTATTTATAATATTTTGTTGTTGTTTTAGAACAAAATGTCAGTGAGAGCTAGTAGGTTATCGAGTGATATTTGGTACCATTTTACCAAAGAAGGAAAAGGGAAATGCGCCATTGTCAGGGAAAAATAAAATTTAAATAAAACGTTGAATTAAACAGTTTGTTACAATTGGTTTTATTATGGTAGCAGTAACAGCCTAACTGATATAGCCAGTAGGCACAAATGTAGCAGAAAATGAGTTATGAGTTATAAAAAAGAGCTAGCAAAAGCTTGGTAAATCATCTAAAGAACACAAAACTACTATCCTTTGATATTGCAACTTATAACATAAGAATATTGTCATCCGAACAGAAACTTATAGAATTAGAAGCAGAGCTAAAATCTCTAAAATGGGACATAGTTGGAGTAGCAGAAGTACGACGACAAATAGAAGGATGGACCACTCTGAAATCAGGCCATGTCTTCTACAATGCAGGAAATATTGACGATCCCCAGGGCGGCGTAGGCTTCTTAATACATAAAAAGCATTATAAGAAAATTCTAAATGTAAAAAGCATCTCGCCTCGAGTCGCATTTGTTGTGTAGAGACTGAATAGCAGATACGATATAAAGATTGTCCAGGTCTGTGCTCCTACATCAACACACGAAGACGAGGAAGTTAAAGTACTTTAGGAGGACATAACACCTGCTCTTCAAGAGACGCACTGTAATTATAACCTGGTAATAGGAGACTTTAATTAAAAAGTAGGCATAAAAAGCGACGAAGCAGAAACTTCAATAGGCGACTTTGGCTTACATAATAGAAACGAACGAGGCCAGATGCTAATAGACTTTCTTCAACAACAAAACCTGTATATTATGAACAGTTTTTTTAATAAAAAGCTTCAGAAACGCTGGACGTGGGCCAATCCCGATGGGAGGGCAAAAATGAAATCGATTTTATGATCACCAACAAGAAAAACATTATCAAAGATGTCATAGTTATATTCCATATCCACAGGTAGTGACCACAGACTTGTTAGAGAAAGTGTAAAAATAAACCTGAAAAACGAGAGATCAAAATTGATGCGTAAGGCACCATCATCAAATAAGTGGAAACCACCTGCCGATATCGAACAATTTAAACACACCTTAGAAACCAATCTGGAGAAAAATACAAAGAACGCAATATAGAGACATTAAACACCAGAATTATAAAATGAATAAAAGAAACAGAAAAATTGCATTGCTCGAAAAGAAACTAGAAACAACATAAGATCACCCAAAAAAACAAAGGACCTTATTAATGAAAGAAAACAAATGAGGAAAAATATTAACGTACAACCGGATGAACTTAAACGACTGAACAAAAATGTACCTAAAGTAATCAGGAAAGATATAAGAAAATTCAATACAGAATATATTAAAGAGAACATTTCAAAAAACAAACAGAAGAGTACTTAGAAATAAGCTCTCAACGGGAAGAAAATTAGTCTTTAAACTAGAAATGGAAACCAAGACATTGCAAATAGACAAGAATTGCTAAACATCGTAGAGGAGCTACAAGGAGCTGTATAGGAGACAAGCAAGAGATAAACTGCTATTACAAGAAGAATCCGTGATAATCCTAGAGGAAATTGACAGAATCTTAAAGGAAATAAAAGGCGGAAAAGCTACCGGGGAAGATGAAGTGGCTATAGAAGCTGTAAAAATTGGAGGAAACACGCTCTTGGAGAAATTATCACAGTTATTCAATATGTGCCTGCATGATGCTATCACTCCCCAAGCTTGGAACAACGCTACCCTCATCCTTTTACGCAAAAAAGGAGATACATCAGACATAACAAACTATAGACCAATCAGCTTCCTCTCTCATATCTATAAACTGTTTACAAAAATTATAGACAGACGCTTAAGCAACAAACTAGACTTTTATCAACCCCGAGAGCAGGCCGGGCTTCGAAAAGGCTTTGGTATAAATGATTATTTATTGGTAATGAAGATCCTTATAGAAAAGGTAATCGAATAACAACAAGCCCCTGATACTAATATTTATTGACTTTAGAAAAGCTTGCGATACTGTAGAACATCCAGCAATAATGGCAGCCTTAAAACAGTGCAGAATCGATAGTAGATATATCAAAGTATTGCAATACATATATAGCAACGCTACAGCTACAGTTAAACTCTACGAACCGACCAGAATTTTTAAAGCCGAAAAAGATATACGACAGGATGATATTATATCTACGAAGTTATTCACAGCCACTCTAGAGTATGTATTTAAATCTTTAAACTGGGATAACATCGGAATAAAAGTAGATGGCGAGTATTTAAATCACCTCAGATTTCCGGACGATATAGTTCTGTTGGCCGATAACATCGGAGATGCTGCAAAAATGGTAAACCAGTTAAAGGAAGCCATAGAAACAACAGGCCTGGATATAAATATGGACAAAACTAAATTTATGACTAATCTTGTACCAGCGGGATAAATCAGTATTTCGGGACAAAATTTTCAACTATAAATACTTAGGCCATGAAATCAGACTGAGTAGAGATAATCAAATTTGCGAGATCCAAAGACGAATAAGGCTGGGATGGCGCCGAAACCCTGACTCTCACTAGAAGAGGAACTCATAAATTGAAAGTAGCCCAACGTGCAATGGAGAGGACTATGCTAGGAGTCACAAGACGAGACAGGATCCCCAATAACACCATACGCTTAAGAACGGGGTTAAAAGACATCGTAAAACATATTGCGGAATTAAAGTGGAGATGGTCCGGACATGTCGCGCGATTTAAGGATAACAGGTAGACAAAGCGGATAGTCGAATGGCGCCCTAGACAAGGTAAACGAAGTAGAGACAGACCCCTAAGCCGATGGACGGATGACCTAAAAAGGATAACCCCCAATTGGATAGCAACTGGCCAAGATAGAAAAATATGGAAGACACTAGAGGAGATCTATGTCTAGCAGTGGACAAGAGAGGCTGGGTGATGATGATGATGACCTTTTTTGAAAAAATTATTCGGGTAGGTCTAAATTGTGCTGTTTATCCGACTAGTCGAGCTAAGTACCTTCATTTCTAGATGTTAATTCAACTTTCTTCTACAGAAGGAAACCAGTGGCTGTAACTGAATGTAAAAAATGGGAACATCCACCCGAACTTTGCGCAAAAGTGATTTTCTTTAAGAACAAGGTAAAAGCATCATAAAATTGCGGCCAGTTTCATCTTGTCAATGTCGACTGTGGATTCTATCATCCAAAAGTACCAGAAGACAGGGGGAAATTGGAAATATTCCTGGCAGAGGGAGAAAACGCAAGACAGTCGATAAGTGGGACTAAGAAATAGTGCGGATGATTAAGAAATACCGAGGCAAGTCGGCCGTAGACGTGGCCGAAGAGGTTAAGGAGCAGTTCTCGGTGTCTGTTACACCCCAAACAATCCATAACAGATTACACGAGAACAGTCTGCACAGTAGATCGCCCCCCCAGAAACAGAATATTAGCCCAGAAAACCGAGTGGAAAACGTGGCGGCAAACTCATGAAGCCAACAATTTGGAAAATTTGTGTCGACTGTAAAGTTTGAAGGTGGCAACGTAATGGTGTGGGATTCTATGGCAGCATCGTATATGCATACTGTCTTTCAGACTTTTTAAAGTTCTGAGCTCTGTGAGCTTGAAGCCTCTTATAGGTGCTGGACTATACAGAATTCTGCTTGTTCCTGTTTAAGACGTCCTTTGGAAAGTTTTATGATTTTTACTCCACTTGCTTTTTTTTAACAAATATCGACCACCTTTGCCACACACTGTTCAGTCTTTATGGTAAATGAAAAAAAAAACAACAAACAAACAAACTATATTTAATTCACAAGGGTTGCACAATAATTAACTACTCTATAAAACTGTAAAAATGCAACTATGTCTGTTTGTTTGTTTGTAACTAACATTGCAACTCAAATAGTTTTGAAGCGATTTCAAAGGTCAATACCTCGTTCGAACGGGTTTGTTTCCAAACCTCGCATAAAGGTTTTAGATTTTTAATTTAGGTCACGGTTGACCTGTTATAGATTAAAATATAAATTTTTATGAAGTAATTAGACAGTTTGCGCCACGTATCGTTGTTTCATGCTCGACGTGGGCAATTATTGCCGTTAGTAGGCGCATGCGGCACAACTTTAATGCATTGTGCTTAGCTAAGGCTGATAAAACGATTATTGGTTTATTTATTCTTCAATTATTGATGAAACTTTGAACAAAATATTTAGTTTGGGTTTCCGGGACAGTTATCTACCCTATTTTTACAGTATTTTCTAATTGAAATTTGAAAAAATGCTAATTAAAGTGAATTTAGTACCGTGTACGTTAGTTTTACTGCATTATTAGTCACACTTCTACTTAAATTATTCTTTGGTCTTACCTAGAAATGACAAAGATAACAACAAAACACATATTTTATTTTAACTTTAAAAAATGACAGAAACAACCACGATGCAAAGTTCTAATATCACGTATTGCCTCCTCGTGCGCTAATCACTGCAGACATCCGGCTATTCATTTTGTAGATCAACTCCCAAATATCTTCTTGAGGGACCTGATCCCATTCTTCGAGTAAAGCAATTTGAAGTTCGTTGAGGTTATTTGAAGCAGCAGGTCTGGCTCTGGGGCGTCGT
Source organism: Sinelater perroti (assembly GCA_036346155.1). Taxonomy (NCBI): domain Eukaryota; kingdom Metazoa; phylum Arthropoda; class Insecta; order Coleoptera; family Elateridae; genus Sinelater; species Sinelater perroti. The sequence goes on along the minus strand of JARFIY010000303.1, from coordinate 1,403,797 downwards.
TCTAACATGTCTCAAACGTGTTCTGTAGGATTTAAATTGGGACTATTTGCCGGCCAATCCATAACTTCATTTAAGAAGGTAGTTAGAATGTAGTCGGTGGTTATCATGCATAAACAAAACATCACATGAGGGAATAGAATTTCTTCTACATACCTATCTGCTGTTAATGAACCTTCTTCGATACATACACGCTCCGTTCGTGCATTCGCAGAAATTCCTGCCCACACCATAATTGAACCTCCATGAAATCGTACCCTTTCCGGAAAATTACAATCAGCAAATCTTTCTCCCCTTCTTCTCCATACTCGCTCACGCCAATGTGAGTCACGAAGATTAAATCTAGACTCATCAGAAAAGATAACGATCCTCCACTGTTCGATTCCCCAGTTTGCATGATTACGCTCAAACACCAAACGTGCTACTCGATGTTGCCGTAACAATCTTGGACCTCGTGCTAGTCTTCTTGCACACAAATTTGCTTTGGTGAGTCTCCGTCTAACTGTTCTTTCAGAAATATTAGCATTTGTTACACGCTGAAGGACATTTCGATTTTTTAACGTAGACAAAATGATAAAACGGTCGTCACGAGTGGATGTCTTACGTTTAGCTCCTGTTCCCGGCCTGCGACCGTAGCTACCGGTTTCTCTAAATCTTCTATGAATATCTTTTAGCGTTGAACGAAAGATACCTAGCCGATTAGAGACAACGTTGACTGCGTCCGTCTACATGTAATGCAACTGCTTTAGCAACAGTTTCTACTGGTAAATGCATAATTTGAATGTACTATAAACCAAAAACACTAGCAATAAAGAAATTAAACAGAAAGTAACAAAAAAGTTAACAGAGATTTAAAAAGAACATAAGAATAAACACAAAACTTTACGCAGCTCAAATTTAGAACGTAAATGACTTCAACAGAATTTGTTTTAAATGCTTGTTTTGGCAATTTTTTCTAACAGATGTAATCGTTATTATCATCAACTATGCTTGCTAGTAAAATAGATACCATTTTCAATGGTGTACCTAATGATATTAAAGGATCTTCCAATAGGGACTTCCGAACTTTGACAGTTGATAGCGGCCATATTGTGGAAGCTACATCTCTCGAATTGGCTGTCATTTGTGCAGTCTGTTTTGCCAAATCACCATGGATGGATATAGAGTTCAACAACACGTGCAAATGATAAAATTGTTTTATAAAAATGGGTGTTCTGTTCGGGCAATGTTTCGCGCGCTTCGCCCATTTTAAGGTCGCCATAATCGCCCTACCAAGAGGACTATTTGCAGTGTGGTGGATAAATTTGAGTCCACTGGTTCCGTAAACAATCAACCAACACCCGTACGACGACGAAACGCAAGATCTGCCGAAAACATAGCCGCTGTCCCTGAGAGTGTGCAGGAGAATCCGAGGCAGTCGATTTCGCGTCGCTCACAAGAACTCGGCCTTTCGCAGACCACAACTTGGCGAATTTTGCGTCGTGACTTGGACCTGCACCCGTACAAAATTCAACTGACCCAGGAGCTGAAGGTAAACGACCATAGACAACGACGAGTGCTCGCTGAATGGGCCCTGGAGCAGTTGGAAACTGACCCTAATTTTCATCGAAAAATCATCTTCAGCGATGAGGCCCATTTCTGGATGAATGGGTACGTCAACAAACAAAATTGTCGAATTTGGGACGATTCCAATCCACATGAGATCCACGAGCGTCCAATGCATCCCGAAAAAGTCACTGTTTGGTGTGGATTTTGGGCTGGTGGCGTCATCGGTCTATATTTCTTTGAGAACGACGTTGGCCAGGCCATCACCGTCAACGGCGAGCGCTATAGGTAAATTGGGTGATATGGACACCAACGACGTGTGGTTTCAACAGGACGGCGCTACGTGCCACACAGCTCATGCCACATTGGACATTCTGCACGAGCGATTTGAGAGCATGGTCATCTCACGTGGAGGTGATGTGAACTGGCCACCGAGATCGTGCGATTTGACCCCGTTGTGGGGTTTTCTTAAGTCGCAGGTGTATGCTAATAAGCCACAAACCACAGCGGCCCTCAAAGCCAACATAACCCATGCCATTGGTCAAATTCAGCCTAATTTACGCGGCAGAGTCTTGGAAAATTGGACATTTCGGATGCGCACCACCCAGCGAAGCCGCGGCGGACATTTGCACGATGTTATATTCCATACATAATGGCATCGATAGGCCTTTCAAACGAATAAAAAATTTCGATGATATCTCACACACACTTTGTTTTATTTAAATTTAAAGATAGGAAGCGCTTAATGAAAGACCCTTTAGTTAATAACTAGATATTATTGAGGAAAACAGGGCTGGGCGGATTTCTATGCCGGTGAGTGTATAATACTATTAACGCAGTGGTTAACGGTTACCCAACTTATGGTTAATCCGGCCCTACTCCTGGTTAATTGACACTCAATTAATTTTATATGCGTAAGTAGAGAGATTAATTTTTTTTTATTTTGATACGATTTAATAGAAAAACTTAATTTGGCTCTCTACCCGAGTAGAATTTAGAAAACTGTTATACCATATGTTTATTTATTTTGAACAAAGAGTCTATAAACCATTTTTTAAGTTTCTACAAAAAGTAATTCTACTTACCAAAAGATTAGTTTCTATTTTTATCTATTTAGGGGTTGAATTTAAAAAATCTCTTATTAGTCGATATTCGCTTTATAAAAAGAATAAGTTCTAAATTTCATATTTCTAGGTTCAACAATTGGGACTAGGTATTGATGGGCTCCCAAAACGTACCCAGTAAAACTAACATAAAAATAAGTACGGACGTGGAACTCCGGTTTCACAGATGTCCGGAGTTTCTATACATAAACAAAAATTTGCGGCCACTTCCGGTCAAACCGGTTTCGAGATTTTCCGATCGGGCTGATTTTTGGCGTCTGGACTTGACTTATCGTTCTTAGTTAAATACTGAAAACGTTATGTCTCTATCTATCGCAGATAAAGAAGAAATGACCGAAATAGCAGCTAGTCTCCAGCTTGGAAGCTGACGTGATCAAAAGTTGAAAAATAAAAGGACGAACAGACAGACGTAATTACTTTCTACATAAGGCTTCTCATTTTTATGTATAGAAGTCTAAAAAACATCACAACAATATAATAAGTAAAATTAAGTTAACAAAACAAAGAGTATAATACAGACTATGTGCAAGGAGAAATCAAAAATTTCAGCGAAAGATGGAAAGAAAAAAGACGAAACAGGACAAAGTTTAATTTTTCATGTGTAGGAAATTCTCTGTACAAATATGTGATTGTTTTTTGTTTAGCAAAACCAGCCTATCTATTGATTAATTTTAGTTATCAAAAAACCATAACCTTAATCTCTTGAAGATAAGCCGCACTTAGATCTTCATTTACTTTTGATAGTAATAAGTTATTTTTAGCTATGTTAGATTTTGTCAAAAAATTTACTTAGTTTTTATGTGCAGCTTTTTTGTTAAATCTTTTAAAGCGAGAAATGTTAACTAAAAACTAACATTAAAACAACAGTTTTGATATATTATCATATTTATATTTATTATATATTATATCTTTATACATAAGATTATTTAATGAAATATTTGTGTATAAATGTATAATAGTGCAATTATTTAAAAAAAGCCCATTATATAGTATAGTAATTAAATGGTAATTAAATGTTAAAAATTGTTTTTGGCCTCACATGATTCAAGATAATTTGGATATAAAATTAAAACAAGGTTTATTGGAAACAATGTATGTTTTAATACAGTTATTGGTTGGATCAGTAGAAGAACAGCCGTTAAAATGAAATTTTGATAATAACCATACCTAGTATCTTAGTATAGAATAACCCCCTATATAATTTTTAAGACCATAACCAAAATTTAGACCATATTAATGAAATATTCCGAGATCGTCAAAAATCGGTAACATATACTCCATATGCTTTCTAAAGCGGTCGTTGCTAAATGAATCATGCTGAAAACTATCTTCACTTTTGTTTGTTACAAAGTTATCTAGGGTTGCATCATCTCTTGGTGTTGATTCAACTATGGGCAAAACTGTTATAGCAGCAAGGAAACCTGTAAAATATAAAGCACTTGTATAATATCAAGTATAACGATGTACTAACTAACCATAGATAGCTTTAGACTTAAAATCCTCATTTATTTGTTCAATAGTTGGTGCGCTATCTAATGGACATCCATGCTTTTTTAATACATTTAAAAATGTGGCATAATAATGGTTTAACATAGTATTCCAATGTTGCTTTCGCACGTCGGTATTTATACTTGTACCCCAAAAATAGAGTAGGTCGAGGGCCGGACTACCATACATTACCAATTGAAAGTCAATCTAGAACGAAAACTAATCTTATACCCAACAGTACTCCGTAAAATAATACTTACAAAGCGCATATCTACCGCTTTGTTATTATGATCGTACAAGAACATGAAGTTGTTGATCCAACAATCGCCGTGGCATAATACATTGAAATCTCCAGGCTTCTTTAATTCAATCGTTTTTTGAAGGGCTGTATCTTTGATCGCAAGTAGCTTCTCGCTGTATTTCTCATAGCCTACAACCAAACAAATGCACACAAAAAACTTAAAAAAACCTTCTCCGGGTACCTGGCCACTTCTTGCACACTTGGCTTAGTGCGTCGATTCCAGAACGGACCCACTCTTGAATGAACGGATGATCAATGAATACGCCCCCCGTATACTTGCTTATTGGAGATGGATCCTGAAAATTGTTTTGTTGTCGAAGTTTGCAGAACATCGGGCTTTACTTGCCTTTCTGTACAAAATGTACGACGCTGCGTGGAGGCACGCCAATCTTTCGAGAAGCATGAGGCAGTGGTGCAGATCCAAGCCGTTGTGGCGCTTCGCGTTTCTGAAGTTCTGCTCAGTTAGGTCTTCCAAGACGATTATCTTCTTCTCGTCGTTGGAGTAGTACGTGCATTTGGCCGCTGTTTGCTGTGATTTTTCTGAAAACGAGAATATTGTAGGGATTTAAGATTTTAAAAAGACTTCTTTAATTATTTATATACAGGATTGTTTCAGTATCAATTTCGTGATTGGTAGGTTACTTGCACATAAGTAGTAATTCTTAAATTATTATTTTACTGAATATCAATCTGTTGTATATTTTACAAGGACTCGTGGGCCCCTCACGAAGAACAGTCCAATCGAGCAGGCTAAGGTGGGGATACAATAACTACCATTTATTGGTTCGAGGTTTGCGTGAAAGGAAAAAGTAATCAAATTCATTACAATAATTTTTTACAACAGAATTGTATTTGAGTAGCCAAAACTGCTATCTATGGAAAGGATTTCCGTTCATATTTTAAAGGGAGTACAAATAAGTCTCCGCCGTTTGACAAAAGATGACCCCACCAGTAAGTCATGGTTGAAATTATCAAATGTAAAACGTCATATCGTAAAGTTGAACATCTGGCAATACCATAATCTTGAAATATTAGCGATTTTGTATTAGAATCACATAATTTTTTCGTGCGAAAGTGTTGAGTTTTGAGCTGAATAAGCGTCATTTGCGGGAACTTTTGATTTACTTCTTTAATTTGAAGAAATCTGCACCTGAGGCGCATCGATTGCTTGTAGAAGCATATGGTGACGCTGCTTTAAGTGAGAGAAGTTGTCGTGAGTTATTTCTTAAGTTTAAGAATGATGAGTTTGACGTCGAAAACAGAGAACGTAGCGGAAGGCCGAAAGTGTACGAAGACGCGGAATTGAAAGCGCTATTGTAGAAAGATTCCTGCCAAGCGCAAGAAGAACTTACAGTTACATTAGGAGTGGCTCAACAAGCAATTCCACATCGTTTAAAATCGTTGGAAATTATTCAAAAGCAAGAAAATTAGGTTCCATATGAACTGAAGCAGAGAAACATTGAACGCCGATTTTGCACATGTGAAGTTCTGCTTGCCAAGCATAAACGAAAGGGTTTTTTGCATCGTATAGTTACTGGTGATGAAAATGGATCCACTACGATAACCCAAAGAAGAGGAAATCATAGGGACCATGTGGCTATGCTTCAACATCGACAGCGAAGCCAAATATTTATGGAAAAAAACTCATGTTGTGTAGTTGGTGGGTTCAGCTTTGTGTCGTGTATTATGAGTTGCTTAAACCGAACGAAACCATTACTGGGGCTCTCTACCAAACACAATTGATGAGATTGAGCCGAGCACTCAAGGAAAAACTACTACTACTACTCCAGACACGACAAAATTATTCTTCTGCATAATAATGCTCGTCCACATGTTGCGGCACCGGCCAAAACCTACTTGGAAACACTCAATTGGGAAGTCCCACCCCACCTCCGTATTCACTAGACATTGCTCCTTCCGATTATCACTTGCTCCGATCGATGGCACATGGCCTGTCTGAGAAGCACTTCACATCATATGAAGATACCGAAAATTGGGTCGATTCGTGGATAGCTTCAAAAGATGAAGCGTTCTTCCGACGCGCTATCCGTATGCTGACAGAAAGATGAGAAAAAGTAGTGGCTAGCGATGGACAATATTTTGAATAAAACATAAGATTCCGTTCTTTCACAATAAATGCTCGATTTTTGATAAAAAACGACGGAGACTTATTTGATAAGATGATATGTGATACAAATTTCCATAAGTATTTGATTCGTTCATTTAATCATCTACATGTTGAAGTGATATTAAATTAGATGTACTGATATAAGTTGTATTTATATATGAAAATACACATATCCAATAGCAATAAATTAGATCATACACACTTCTCAGTTTATACTACTTGGCGGTGTGACCTAGCATATGTCGTACGTTAACACAACGTTTCTAGGATGGTTTGAGACCCACAAATCTCTTGGGTTCACACGTGTTTTTTGTTAAAAACATCTGAATTACGCAACAAGATTTTCATGCCGGAATGTTATGAGAAGTTGAAATTTTTGATCATTAAGGTTTTCTTCCATTCAAATTTTGACATATGATGACAAGTTTTTATAGGTATTCGTTTCGGTCACTACGGAAAATAACATGAGAATATTAAACCTAGCCCGGACGGTTTATTGTTCGAGATAGAATAAAAATGTTAAGGAAGGGGTTGCGGAGTAGGCGACATAAGTTCGACTTAATATCATTCCGGCAGTAAATTCCTTACATTTTCGAAATACAGGGGCTTTAATATCGAAAAAGTCTATAGAAATTCGTTCTTTGCCCGTAACTCCTAAATGGATTGAGTTAGCTCGTGGGACTCAAGGCTTTTCTGATTAACCCATCTTTGGTAGTTATTGTATAAATCATTGTATAAATTGTATAGTTCTTGTATATATTCAAGTGTATACACATAGCAACTTAATTTTTAGAACAATTTATAAAATTTTAAACGATATGCTGTGCTAAATTGCATTACTAATAATTTTACGTATGATGGGTATTTAAATAAATGCGAAGGCTTTCACGATTGGTGTTATTGTGCATCGTGCGGTTGGTGCTCGGGTTGTTAGGTCCTGGTTGAAATTTGGAAACTCTGGACGTTTCATCCACAAATGCGGCGGACATCTTCAGAAGAAAATCTTCTAAAAATTAAGTAACTGTCCTGTGCGTTTCCGCTTTGGTAGAGGGCATGGTATTGGGAGGCCGTTGTTAGCCGGGTTGGTTGCTAACGTAACCGGGCTAGCTGCTCATGTTAATCGGGTCCTTGTAGGTAAAATTTCGATATTTTTTGACACCACTCGCTCTTTATATTTATAAATCTTTACCGCCTCTCTATAGAATCTTGGGTAATAATTCTTACAATAAGATAAAACTTGGGTTTTACCAAATTCTATCTCGCGGTCAGAATTTTCCAAACCATGCTTAGCAAATGCTAACTTTTTGGGTTGATTGAGGCGTAGATGACGTGCGTGTTCCTTTATCTTAGTGGTAATCGTTCGGCCCGTAGTCTTAATATAGACCTGCTCACATGAATAAGGTATGTAGGAGTTTCTTATCTTGGTTGGTCGAAACAAATCCAGTATCTTGATGGTAGTGATTATTGAGGATTTTTCCTATCCGGTCCGTAATCTTGTTAATATAAGATAAAAAATCTTTGCCTACCGTAATCGATTTCGGTTGTGTTTTGCACGCGCATTTGTTAGGTTTAGTTGATTTACTTATCTGCGTCTTCGAGTAGCCGTTTCTTTCTAAAGCTTGTTCCAAATGTTTTAATTTTTTATCCAAAAACTGTGGTTAACACATACGTCGTGTTCTATCTAACAATGTTTTCACAACCATTCTTTTTTGACTTGGTTGGTGATTTGACTGCTTATGAAGGTATTGGTCTGTTTCCTATATACGATGTGTTGTAAAAGATCATTCTCTAATCTTAACACCTGTACATCTAAGAAAGCAATCCTATTATTCGGTTCCAGTTCCATAATAAATTGTCTGCTTGGGTTTATAGAATTTAAGTGTTTAGAAAATTGTGGTAGGGTCTTTTTTTTGTGTGTCCATATCACAAACGTATCATCGACGTATCTTAACCATATCGCAGGTTTTAATGGTGCTAGTGGATATAATCACTAATATATGTCCCTGAATAGAATTTTATCGATAAGAAACAAGTATATAAGTGATATTGTTGAAAGAAATTGTTAAATATAATTAGTTGATACTCTTCTGAAAATATATTGGCATGTTGTTCATTTCCGTTCCAACCTAATTTAACACCGGCCCAACCAACATCTGCAAATGAAACAAGTGAGTTATCTGAACTTAAGCACATGTTAAAAACCTTAATGCAACAAATGGGCAATATGATAACTCTTATGACCAACGCCATTTCTAAACCAAATAATGGACCAGCACCTTAAATTAGCAATATGGAATGCTAATGGATTAGCGCAACAGAAAGATGAAACCTACAACCTTCATGTCAAATCACTGCATAGGTATAATATTGATATCTGAATCTCATTATACAAACCGAGCATACTTAAAAATCCCAAAATATGCGATATACGCAACACAGAGAGATATTTAATAAATCTATCCATCAAGTCGCATGGTTAGCAACACCTTCAAAGGCTGAAAAAATAGAAACCAGCGACTGTCCTATTATGGACAAGAAAAATTGCCGAAAAACGTTAGTTACGCTCAAGACGGTGAACAACAAAGCATCCCGGTGATAATCAAAGGCTCAATCATACGACTGCAGAGCCCAAGAAATTTCTCTCCGAAGCCAGTGACTACTCTTTTTGGGAAGGAACCAAGAAGCTAAAACAGTCACGAAACCACATGACTTGGAGCAGAAGTAATCCAAAAAAGCCCTTGCTTTTGCAAAATATTTGGAATCCGTATTTCTCCCATTTGATTCTGGGGCAACAAGAGAAGAAGAGGAAGAAATTACTCAATTTCTTGAATCTCCTATTTCGATGTGCTCACTAACTAATAACTTCAGGATCAACGAGATCAAGGCTATAATCTAAATCCACGAAAATCATCCAGTTAGGATTTAATTAAGGTTAGAGTGTTGTGAGAAATACCAAAAAAAGGTTTCAGGTTTCTCACCTATCTAATAAATGTGGTATTTTCAGGAACAATGAAAAGTTGCCAGCATTATATTAATACCTAAATCTGGCCAACCAACTATAGACGTAAGTTTCCACAAACAATTTGTCTATTGCTGATTGGATCAAAACTTTTTGAGTAACTGTTAGTACGAAAATTAACACCAATATTCGAAGTCTGTTACCAAACCATCAATGCGGCTTTCGAAATAATTATCGTGTGACAAATAGTATTTCGCAAGACTTCGAAGGCAAACGCTACTCTTCGGCCGTCTTTCTTGATATCACGCAAGCATTTGACAAAGTATAGCATCAAGGTCTACTATTTAAAATCAAGAATGCACTGCCCTCGGATTGGCATGGGATACTAACGTCATGCCTACCTAATAAACATTTTCTTGTGAAGTGCGGAGATAGTCATACATCCTTGCTTTCCATTGGTGCTGGAGTTCCTCAAGAAAATATGTTAGGCTCCCTTTTGCATCTTCTTTATACCGCCGATCTACTCACCACAACAAGGACTACTCTCGTCGCACGCCGATTTCAATATAGCCTGTCAATATATCCAAGACCATTTACAAAAATTAGAAACCTGAATTAGCAGATGGCGCATAAAGGTAAACGAAAGTAAATCAGCGCATGTGACTTTTACTTTGAGAAGAGGTACATGTCCACCTGTATTACTACATAATAAGGAAATACCGCAAGATGAACATTTTAAGTACCTAGGCGTGTATTTACACCGACGAATGACATGGAAGAAGCATACCTGGATGAAAACCAAGCAGCTTGCTTCCAAAATACAGAAGATGTACTGGTTCCTAGGAAGAGAGTCGCAGTTAGCTACAAAAAGTAAAATTGTATTATGCGACACTATTATTAAACCGATCTGGGCAAGTGGCATACAACTCTGGGGCAAATGAATAAAACATATTAATTTATTTGTAGCAATAAATGAACATTTAAAATAATTGTAAATAATATTATACAATTGTAATGTATATTATCATAATAAAATAACAATATATAAATTTTAAATTTCTGATAAAAAAATATAAAACCAATAAATTCCTAGATCGTCAAGAAATATTTTCTTATTCTCTATACATTATAAGAAAGAATTTGATAGCGTGGAATACGACAAACAGATATATCTGTTAAGACACGGATTATTAAAAACACGTGCTGGAATCAAACAGTTCATGTAAAAATTGGAGATTAACATTATCAGACATTTTTATAACAAAAATTATGGAGACAAATGAAAAAACAAAGAGAAAATAATCAAAACAAAATATACTGCAAGGGAAAACAACTAGAAAAGGTAACGACTTTGGAGACTATAGTAACAAACGATGGAAAAATCAATGACGAGGTAGCTAATACAATAAAAAAATAAAATAGTATATATTACTTACTAACGAAACTTTTACTGGGAAAAAAGAAAATCAGTGACAACAATAGAAATGAAAACATAGAGGAAAATTGCGGGAAAAGCTAAAATGGACAAAATTAGAAACATATAGGTAGTAGTCAATACAAAAAAAAAGAAACAGGACAGACCAAGAAAGACATGATTACAACAAATAGCAGACATAGAAAAAAAAACAAAGAGAAAACGCTAAATGAGATGAAACAAATAGACAAGCAGTTAAACTAAAAGTCCTCCACTCTGATGCTCTTTATAGAGCAATAGGAAGCAGATGAAGAAGAAAAAAAAGAATTTTTTTTAAAATCTGTATTCCAAAGCTGTATTCTAAAAACATTGCATAAAGTACAATCTGAAATAAAAGTTAACAGTAATCTTTTGGTAATAAGGTAAATGACTTGCAAAACAAAAGCAGTGCTCTGTAATTGAGACTTAAAAATGTCTACTAAATGGAGAACCACAACGTATTATGTCTTATTTCCACTACTATATAGAGCTGAAGATTGGTCGCTAAAAACGAGAACCATGGAGCACCTACATTTTTTTAAAATGTGGTTTCAGAGATGTGTACTGAAGATACCATGGGCAGATCTGATACTGAAGTGCTATGAAAGCGAAAAGACCAAACATTTTTAACCATTGTCGTTACACATTAAGTGTTATGTCAAGCAATTATTTCATTTGGGTACAATCGTGTGGTTTTATTTTTAATACTTTTAGGAAATCTATCGGATATCAAGAGTTGTAAATGTAATTTAGTTTATTTTAGAGTAAATAACCTAGAGGTAAACGAAAAATTCTATTTCAATGTTACTTTTTGTTGTGATTGTGTGTGTTTTGTTTACTGCGAGACCAAATTGGATACGGAGCGAGCCCTTTGGCGACGTGAGATCGCGAGAAGGAATCGAGCTGCCAAGAGCGGACCTGTTACGGCTGATCGTCCGTTATCGCCAAACGACACCGGTGCCACCGCTTCGTAAAAGAAGCAACTACCGGAAGTTACCTTCCAAACCGCTCTCCGTTGCTAAGCACCACTCGTACAGTTTTGAGTGCACTGACTGTGAGTAAGTCCTGCCCTAAAGCTCAACCGCTATACGACTGCAAGGCCTCCATTGAGTACTGCAACTGCTATATTGTATTCTTGTAACGACTTCTTTTGAGCTCCAAAGTTTTTAATGAACAGTTCAAAGATATTCAATAAATATAAATTTGTAATCATCAATGTAAGGCAATTTTCTTTTTTAATTTCTAAAAGTTGAAACTTAAAGAATATTTCTCATTTGCTTAATTAATTTTTTCTATTTAAAGTTTAGCTTTTTATTAATTGGATTTAGTTGCCTGATTTTATATGCTTGCACCCCCTTTTTCTCCTACAATAATATACAGGTGTTCTTTGATAACTCTTTTGACTAATCTAAAATATTCCGGCGAACCCGTAGTGAGGAAGCGTCTATCGTTAACTACGCTACGATCGCCTTGTCCTCAACATTACGAAATGATAAATACAATACGCTCCAATTAATTTTGGAAAAAATTTTCTGATCGAAAAACCTGGCAGTTTTTGGAAATTCAAAATGATGATCACCAGCCTCCATTGGGGAGACGGTCCCATAAGAAGAATGGATAGCCCCATCTTGCAATTTGCAGCTTTGAAATAAATTTTGTTCCTTCTCAAATTTTGCAAATGGAGGTAAAGGTAATGGTAAACACGATGGCCGTTCTTGCTTATTTTTATCTATCTTTATCATTTGGTTGTTTTGCCCAATCACGTGGTTAAATTAATAATGCACACAACCAAAAATTAAAGTTTATACTAGTGGCAAAGAACATACGCGGATTTATTATCAATCAAAATCGATTCACAATTGGCTCAACGAAACCTTGCCAATTTTAAAATGGGGCATTTTTCTGTATAAGACTTTTTCATGCAGGTTGTACGGGGGACCCAAATTTGGCATTTCCGGAACCGGAAGCGATACAAATTTTTTTGCCTGCTCTAAAATTGAAATTAATTAATTTCATAATATTATTTTATAATATATAATATTATTATTAATAATATTAATTTAATAATTTAATAATAATAAAATTAAAGCATATGTATATTGAAAATTACAATTCTACGATTATTCCTTCGGTCAGTATTCGCGAGTTAATTTCGGCCTTCCTGCCAATACCGCCGCCCTAGCAGACAGAAAAGAAATTTCGACGGTGTCGGCGATAATTTAGTTTGCGCGTCACCTAATTCCGTTTCGCTCTGATATGTTGATGAAATATGCGTTGACGTATGTTGACATCACAAATATACAGCAAAAATCATTCGTGGCTTTCCATGCTACCCGAGCGCCTCCAAAGGACAAATTTCGGCCCGGCGTCAGGCGCGACCGAGGTATTATATTTTCGGAATCGCAAGCGATAGAAAATTTTCGTTTGAGAGAGGGTAATAAAGCACTCGTCTGCCAAAAATCACGTTCCTACGAGTATTCGTTCCGTCAGTATTCGTGAGTCAAATTCCGCCTGGCCCGGCGCGCTACGGGCCCTGTCGCGGCGGCCGCCTGCCGAAGTCCGCGGGAAGCAATTAACGTTTTGTAAATGCAACTTGTCTTCACCGATAATACGAATTTAACTTTGTAAATATATATAATAAGTTGTTTCGAAAATAAAGAGATAAAATTATATATATAAAAAAAATTATGAGTGCTGCTGTCACACAGGTCAAAGTTCAACTATTGCTGTCACACAATTGTTCGTGCCTTTCCGTGCCGACCCGAACGCCTCCGAATGACAAATTCTGGCTTGGCGGCAGGCGCGGCCGAGGTATTATATTTCCGGAACCGCAAGCGATAGAAAATTTTCGTTTGAGAACGGGTAATAAAGCACTCGTTATAATAAATTAAATTTTTACTTGGCGACTTTTTAGTCTATAATTTTTTGTGTGGTTGGTAACTAATATTTTTTTAATGCATAATTATATGCGGTTGATAATTAAACATTAAAAATGACATCTGCAACTTCAGACCAACATTTACACTTCAAAATTTTTCTTGTCAGAACCACTGGTGAAAACGTTATAACTTTTTAACCTTTGAGCGCCCGAGGATGACACTTTTTCGGACTCTACTCTTCAATCTGAGTCGAATGACACTAGTCTGAGGTCTCTACGATGTATGCACCAAAAGTTTAACGATATACAATAACTACTAGTTAAAAAGCAAATTAAAATTGGAATCTGAAGAAGAATTCGTTACTGTTAAATTATCTGTCCTTTATTATTTGAGAATATATAACTTTTACAAAGATAGAAAAGCTTTTTTTACAATTAATGGAGATTAACACGTTTTAATTATGAGAGAAAGTTGCGTCTATTCTTGGAAGAGTTGGCTTTCGAAGGCAGCTTGTAGTAATAATCAATTAACTGATGTATTTAGAAGATGCAAAAAGGGTTGTCAGCTTTTTAAATACCTTGAAAATATTAAAAATGGCATTTTATTTAGGATTAAGGAAAAAAAATAATAACAGATGTATTCTTAATTATGTTTTCTGTAATTATGTTGATATGGGGCGAGGCAAAAGTCTTTCCCTAATTGCAATGGAAATTTATGAAACAAAGAATGGTTTGAGAGCGGGGAAAGTGATTTTGCTGCTGAAGCGTATCATGGAATCGTGTTTTTAAGACGCCCTTTCCATTTGTGCCTCAAACCTTTTTCAATTTTGTTGTGGGCAAGAAACTTTAGAAGTAGTGGTTGTGTAGTAAGAAGAGGAAGACTAAGATTTCAGAGCGCGCCGGAAAACATCAATACAGTAATGCGTTTAATGTTGCAGTCTCCAAGCTTTTTCTTTGTTTAGTTGTAATGTATGCCAAATTTTGCACCAATACCATCATTATTTAAACTAGATATTTGTATAGAAACTTTTCGGACGTGATTGGCAAAATTGTCTGGAAATGCATTTTCACTTATCGAAATACGTTAGTGTATAATACATTCTTTATTGGGGCGATAACAACCCACGAGATATCCATAAAAGGTCTGTCCACAAGGAACGTTTCTGGAAAACTTTTGATTTAAACGGAATAGAGCTGTAACCCGTACAACAAAGTCTTTGTTTCAAGCGATACATGAGGTTTTTCTGGGTTTCTAATCTTTCAAAGTTGTGATGTTGGTTGGCTGGGCCGCTCGCCGAATCTTACCCCGTGTGACTCTTTCCTGTGGGATAGCTTCAGGCTGATGTTTATAAACATTACCCTAGGACTCTCCAAGCCTTCCGAAATGCCATACTTTAAAAAATTAGGCGAATACCGTTTATATAATGCGTGTATTTTTGTTTTTGCATGAATTATTTTATTTTTTTCCTAATGTTAGGTAATATGTAAAGTGGGGTACACAGATGTTTCATTACTATTTTAATACAGTATTGCAATATAAGTACAAGACAAAAATGTGATTTCTGATAAAAAAAAATCCTGTATATTTAAATTCCGTCTTATAGATTAATAAAAAAATTCTTTTATAATAACAACATTAACCATATAAGAATATTGGCTTTTATTAATCAACTAAAACTGTCTGAAATATATAGGATTTATTAAAAAATGATTCTTTAACTTGATAAATTGGAGTATAAGAATCCATAGCATTTTCCTTATATTACCACATGAAGAAGTGATAAAACAATAGCGAGTGCTGTGTAAAAGTGGCAACTTAGTCGGTCAAAGCAATCATTTGTATTTTTAAACAGGAAGTGTAGTATAAATGTTTGTAACAACAACAAAAGAAATTGAATGTAGCATAATATACAGGAGCATTAGAATAAAATAAACAAATATAAACTTTAAAATGTTATTAATACAATACTTACTCAAATATGTGATGCTTTTAACATTTTAGGCATAGTATGAATTAAATCGTTTATCTTTTTGTGGGGTATTTTATGCCTTGGCCATGGCACAAGTCAAATTTATTGTCTCTTGTTGGTAGAGAGCACTATTTTATGCGAAAACAATATTTTTCTTAACAAGAATGTTATTATTAAGACGAAATTAATCACTTAAAATTTTAATGTGTTTGGCGACATTATGGTGCCATCACACGAAAGTAAACGAGATCTGGCCCCATAGCAAATGCTCATCTCACATCATTATTCTAATACTACCATATTTTATAATACGGCAAAGGAATGTATTATTTATTTGATTGAACGAACAGCTCCATAATCAAGATTGATCATTGTTACCAATTGGCAGTACGATGAACCGTCAAAAGCTATCCGATCGAGAACACATCTATTTTGTCCAATTCTTTTGACATTATTCTTGGTAGGAGGAAAGGGGGTATCAATATAGATTTTCAAGAGGCGCGCTCGCACAGTTCCATACTATGCAATTAGCGTTGAACGGTGTTTATGCTTTTTTTTTGACACTTACCTCATTGTTTTTCAGAGGCACTTAACAGCTTTTTTAGAGTCCTGAGAGGGAATCTTGACAAAGCTAATCGTTTATTGTTTTTTTTAAAATGTTTAGCAATCCTGTTTACTACAGGCAAAGGTATTTTTAAAAATCCAATTATTTCTCGTTATGTAATACCACAATCAGTCTGGCCTATGAAACGTCCGCAGCTAAAATCACTTAGATCTTTGCATCTAGGTAAGTGTGGCATAGCTTATAGAATACTAAACCATCTATAAATGTATAAAGCTTTTAGGTGCAGATAATTCACATATTTTTGCACACTTTATTATATCATTTAAGTTACCTACTTCCACTTAGTGTCTATTATAATATAAAACAATGTTGTTCAAAAAATTAGAATTTTTATAATATATAGAAGCACTTAATTCTAAGTGCCAAATATAAAGGCTGAGAAATAATTTAAAAACGGTCTTTTTTAACGTTATGAAACTAAACAAATAAGAAATAAAGATATTGTCTTTTAAGAAGAATTTTCTCATCAGAAAAATTCAAATTTTACGATATAAACATGCGAAAAAATTATGCACTCTACGGAGAGTTCGTGCCTACTTTTACTAGATGACATTGGAAAATATCTGAATAGGTCACAGTTATAGAAAACGCCCGATTTGTGTACATAATCTTAAAGCATCTTTAGAAAGAAAATATTGTAAGAAATCGATTTATGTCATTCTTGTACCTATTAAAAATGGGAAAAACAAAGTGCGTCTTAGACATTTAATACTTTTCTGTTACCGGAAAGGCAAAAATGCCATAAAAGCAACAAAAATGTGTGCTATTAGTTATTCGGCTCAAAGTATTGTTCAAAAGTGTTTTGCTAAGTTTATAGTAGGTGATTTCAAACTTAAAGAATTGACAAAAAATTTATATTATGAGCTCCTATTAAAAGACTATTCCATAAACTCAAGTAAGTACTGTTTAAAGACGTCGATTCACGGAAAACGTCTAGAATTAGCTAGTAGAAAGGACGTCATGTTCCACCAGGATAATGATAGATCTTATGCCTGTTTAACTACCTGACAAAAATTGTTGGAGCCTGGCTGCGCGTGCTGCCCCACTCGTCATATTCACCAGATATTGCACTTTCGGATTTTCATTTATTTAGGTCTTTGCAAAATTCTCTTAACGGCATGTAGTTAAACTCTTCGGAAGCCATAAAAAACAACCTCGGAAAGTTTTTCATCCAGAAACCTGAGATGTTCTGGAAGAACAGAAGCTTTAAGTTGCATAAAAAATAGAGAAAGGTAATTGAACAAAATGGCGAATACGTAATTGAATAAATAAACATTGATAAATAAAAATTTTATCTTTGAATTTTGCTTTCCGGACAACCCAGTGGTAAATAACCCACTTACATTTATTTAAATTACTTATTTACTTTACTTACAGGAAATTTAATTGTTTAATAATATTTATGTATACTAACACAAAAAATTATTAATATAAAATCACTATATAACTCAATTATAGACTAGAACAGTTCACTTCGCTTCTGGTAACTAGATCTTTTCTTTGCTGCCATCTGATACAAACAAGAAATTTTCTGCTCTGTTCTAATCCTCGTACGTGTACAAGCATCGAAGGGGTCTTAATAGCAGTCACATCGAAGGCATTATGTTCTAGAGATGGGCAAACTGATTCATTTCTGGGATCAGATCCAGATCACTCACTCACCAAAAAGAGCTAGCTCTTTTTTGTAACTCATAACTCATTTTCTGCTACATTTGTGCCTACTGGCTATATCAGTTAGGCTATTACTGCTACCATAATAAAACCAATTGTAACGAACTGTTTAATTCAACAACGTTTTATTTAAATTTTATTTTTCCCTGACAATAGCGGCATTTTCCTTTTCCTTCTTTGGTAAAATGGTACCAAATATCACTCGACAACCTACTATCTCTCACCGAAATTTTGTTCTAAAATAACAACAAAATATTATAAATAATGTAAATCGTTTAAATATTATGTTATAGATGTTATAGATAAATATTATATACCAAGCTGTATAAAGGCGAAGACTGATAGACAGAATAAGCAAAGTCGCTAAAAACTGAGGAGTTATCGGAATCAGAAACAAGCCGAGATCAAGTTTCGGGAGTGAATCAGATCAGTGAGTCAGATCGAGACGGGAGAACCAAGAGCTGCTCGCATACACGCAGACCGCACGACAGCGAAAGAGCGAGAATCGAGTGAGAGTTTGAAGAGTTACCCCTGTTATTTTGTGAGTTATAACTCACTCACTCCCTACCAAGAGCTGATTGTTTTGAGTAACTCATAAGCGGATCGCCCATCTCTATTATGTTCGCCGCCCAACCGTGACGGATCGGCAGCTATCTCGGTATTAGCCGCGAGCATCTCCAGGTGACGGTGCCTTTATGGCGGCGTTCGGAAATTTCTTACAATACGAATCTCTAATTTTAATTTTATCGTAGAAAGTTTTATAAAAAATGATGCCTATATCAAAAATATTATTTAGTACCTTTACGTTTTAGGCGTATTCTGCAGAGCATTTTCTCTGATTTTAATAAGGGTATCGTTTCCTCACTGGAAAATCACTTGTCTTGCTTAGTTATTCAACTATAATTTACGCTGCATAAGTTTACGCGTCCTAATTAATAAAATTTATGTCGTCTTAATTAAGCAAGTAAATAATTGGGCATGTGGTTCTAATGTTATCAAGAAGCTCCCTGCTTAGTGGATGGATTATCGCGATTTCCACCTGAGAGTGGATAATACGCTTATTGTGAGGATAATCTACAATCATATCATGTTTAAAGGGACCGGAATTTAGCATGGTAAGCCACCATAAGCCGTGGGTATAATATGAGCTTTTATTTTTATAGTTCCTTTTATTTTATTTTGCGGTCGAATCAGATATTCAATAAAATTATTAATATCAGTTCTTTGAAGTTTAATCTGTAATGCCGTTAATTTTTTACTTCTTACGACGATTTGTATTAAACATTACATTTCTGCTAATTTTAAAAGTTAAATTTATAGTAAAAAAGATGGAATAAGATAACAAAAAGCCCATATGCTTAGTAAAAATAGTGTGAACTGCAAAAAAGTAAGGATCTCGGATACTTAATTTTGCTGCGACTTTTATACATTTTTTCTGGACCCGAAAACTTTTATTGGGATAACTGAGCTTTTATTTTCAGTTATTAGCGTAGTGGGTAGACACCATGTTGAGAAAAATATAGCTTAATGATAGCAATTTCCAGCATGATGTTTCTTTTGGTAAAAGTAACAACTGAACGAATTTTACTCCAGCACATTTCACGCTAATATTCGGCGTTAAAATTTTAAAGCTCATTTTCTAGTTTTCCGTCCGTTGTTGATTGTAGCTTATATTTATTTAACAGTTTCCGGTGTTCTCCCCATTGTTGTACTTTTAGAACATTAATTACCCTATACAGATTGCCAGCCATCCCTGATTTATTAATGTTGTACCTTTATTCGTGCTCTGTACTCTTTGTATTTCCGGAGAAGTCTTTGGGTACCTGAATAGTTTTTGTAGATTAATGTGTTAGCAAAAAATTATTGTAATTCGCTTCTTTTCAAACGCACAGCATATGCGTACCCACCGGTATGTAACTCTTAAATGATCCAACCAGTACAGTAGTTCCTATTTACGCATGCGCATTGCCGTTCACTCTCATTGACTGTCAGGATATATCACTACTGTGCAAACTATTTTCCTTATATTAACATTGACTCAATGTGTTTTGGTAGACCATTCTAACCTACATTTTGACAATGTTTTTATATTATTATGTTACTAGCGTTCAATCGTGAAGGGAAGGATGCGAAAGCGACCAAAGCTGCTCGCGAGATTTGTGCTGTGTGGAGAAAATGTTATGCTAGAAAGAACGGCTCGGTGGTAGTTTTCATGCTACAAAAACGATAATTTCGACCGTAAGGGTGCGACACTTTCTGGTCGCTTCGTTGGGTTTGATGAGGACTGATTGACACAGTTTCTTTATGAAAATTCACGTCAATAGACCAGAAAATTGGCCAAATAATTGACGGGTAATCAGAAGACTGAAATGAATAACATTCATTTAATGGGTAAAGTCAAAAAGTTTGGTTTCACACGTTTCGAGCAAAATCAAGAAACTTCAACGTTCCACGATTGCCTCCGGTTTTCATGGTCGCCACAAGTCTATTCTATTTCATTATTGTATTATTACCGGCAACGAAAGATGGCGCCTTTGAGTCAACGTAAAGCAGCGAAAAGAATGGCTCAGTCACAATGAACAAGAAATACCGCGAGCAAAACAAAATTTTGTCCTTGGAAGATGATCCTGTGTATGTGGTATGATTGGGAAGGCATTATTCATTATGGGCACAACGAAACGACCTGATCGACGTTATAGCATCCTTCTATTCTGTCAATATGGCAAAAGTCGCTAACGAAGCACTCATTTGGGAAGTTCGCCATATTCTCCGGATTTGGCTCTATTGGATCTCCATGTTTTCCGATCGCTCTTCAACAATTTGCGCGGCGTTTCGTTTAATAATGACGCGCAATTGAGAATCTGGTTGGGCGAATTTTTCAAGTCAAGACGACGAGATTTTTATTACGTTGGTACGTTGGGAAGAAGTTATAAATAACAACGGGAAATACATTACTAATTAAGTTGACTACTATATTTGGTTAAAAATAATTGAACGCAATAGTTTTAATTGTTTGTTACAGGATTTTCTCATTAAAATCAGGAGCAGTTTTATGAAGAGGAACATAGAAACTTTTGAATTATTGAAATTAACCAGAAAATTTTTATGAACAGTTAAAAACACCGTGGCTACATTGAAAAATAAAATTGGTCTAGAGAGGATTCAGAGTTTACAAGTTTAGATGGAAAAAGCTTGCCCAACTTGTATACAGAAACAATAGTTGTTGGCTTTAATGAGCTTACAAAAGAAATAGCTAAATGTATATTACTCTGAGTTCGTCTTAATGTAGCAATCACCGCCACATAGTTTTATGCTGTTTTATTGTTGGATTTTCAAAGTTCTGCTTGAAATTCAGGTGTATTCAATCAAAACATTTTACTACTTCCAACCAAAGTGTCTTCTTAGTTGGTAAATAATCTATCAAAATCAGAGTAACAAAGTCCTTGTTTTTAAAGTCTAAAATGGATTCAAAGTACAGTAATTTCACAAAATACTTTAAACACTTGTAGGTTGATTTGGCTAGAAATTTAATTTCTGGTATATTAGCTTTGTTTTCAATGCAGAAATGGACTGCGTATAATTCAAAGCTGCGTTTAAGTACTTGATCTGGTATCTCTCAGATCTATAATATATAATATGGCAGATATGCTGATAAGAAATATGGATTTTTTTAAATATCATTTCTGTATCAGCTTCTCTAACGTATGAGAGACATGACGAAAATGTGGACGAAGATAACTTGCAAGATAGCATAAACGAGTTGGGTTGGACTATTTCAGTTTTAAAACGAAATATTTGAAGGAATTGGCAGCAAATCACTTTTAGAACATTGTTATACGAGGGTTATTTTGTTTTCAAGGTCCGATTGGTCGCTAAATGAAAATCACAGTCAGAATCAAGAAAATTTTATATGGAACAATGTGATACAACATTAAGCTACTTTTCGACGTAATCGCCGTTCCGATGCATACATTTGTCGTAGCGTGGTACCAATTTTCCAATACCTTCATCATAGAAAGCAGCCGCCTGTGTTTTCAGCCAATTCTGTACGCTGGTCTGCAGCTCGTTGTCTGTGGCGAAAATTTGTCCTCCTAGCCAGCGTTTCGTGTGGGAAAAGAGATGAATATCTGAGGGAGCCAAGTCAGGACTGTATGGTGGTGGTCAAAAACTTCCGATCCAAAACGCTGCAGGAGGATCGTTGTTGCAACTGCAGTGTGCGTCCAGCATCAAAGTTCCTGCACCATTTCCGCACTTTGCTGTCACTCATGAATGTTTTACAGTACACTTTACTCATTCGTCTATGAATTTCAGCTGCATTGCTTCCTTCAGCATACAGAAATCGAATGACTGATCGTAATTCACATTTGGCGGGAGACTCTATTTTTCGAAGCATGTTTATGTGCTCCCTACGTACTCAAAAATGACAACCGCGAATCGACGCGTTCCCCGGGCCAACTACAGACACAGCTCAAGACGTTTGCCCACAGACCTAGCGGATTTTTCCTAAAGCTTTCCTTTAGCGACCAATCGGACCTTGAGAAAAAATAGCCCTCGTAGATTGATAAAGAATTTAAACGACCATTTAGATTCGAATTTTGAAGGGGTTTTATAAACTGTTTGACCTAAGATGATGTTGATAGGTGCGCACTAATACATATGTTGTTCAATATGATATATAGCTTATACTTTTATGATAAATCAATCGGCGGGAAATGGCAAAAATTATATCCATTATAATTTAAACTCAGGAAAATTGTATATCATTTTAATTATGGTTAATATGGTTAATTTTAATGGAACAGGGCTCAAGATAGTTTTCAGAGGGAGATGGGTGTAAATCTTTTTACATCTACTATATTTCATAATTTAGGGAATAATGAGTTTCTGTAACTTTTCTTTAACGACTTAGAAAACGCCTTTAATTAACAGAAATTCCGAAGGAAGGATTACTCTCAAATTGGCTGCGAAAATAAAATTTCAGACACTCTAATTATTATGGAGTTATGTAGTAATCTGTTCGGTATGGAGATAATCAGAGAGATTAAGAGGAGAGGTAGAGGGGGAGAGAGAGATTACAACTAATGAAAATATTTTACACACAGAGCGAGTTTATTTGCAAAAACCAAGTGGTATCAGATGATGTATATATTTGTGCCTACGTATGGCAAGTTATAAATATAAATAAAAGTTAAGTGTCATATTGGTAATTAAAATGCAAAACAGAAAAGGTTACCAGTCACGATTCTAATGAGCGCCAGGAATTATAAAACGTTGCTCGTTGAAACGAATTTAAATGAACACTTGCAGAATTGTTCTAATAGGGACTCTGTGGTGATTTAAAATAAAGCGTAGAATATTTTGTTGGAATTACGTCCATATTTTGGAAGAAAACGCAATATAAAAACTTGTAGTAATAGTGACACGATGAATGCTTTTTACAATGAGGGCAAATATTTTAAAAAATGAAATTTAGAGTACGGGAAAGTGTGGCAATTGTTTAAAATATTTAGTCATTAGCAGTACTTCGTAGAGTACTATGCTTTGGATAACAACTAAATTAGTTGAAGAAGTCAGATAAACTTTGATTCAAAATATTTTAGTTATTTTAAACTTTCGTACTTAGTTTGCTGGGATACTATATATATTTTTTCGTTATGTATAAATAGCTCTGGATTTTATAAATACTTTTTACACCACTGTATAATATGTCAATACAACTGCTCATTTATTTACGTTTTTTTAATAATAATAATAACTAAAATATTTACGTTGACCTCCAGCTTTGCATGATTAAATATTTTGTGCAGATAGAAGCCAACGTCCAGGAATTTTACAGCCGATCAATGCAAAATATTGCTAATGTAATGTACCTTAATAAATTTATATAAGTCTGATAGATCAACTTATAAGTTATGTTATAAATAACAATGAGATAAGAAGAGGAAAGCTTTTATTTTGTCTGCAGTTTATGCATCACTAAGTCTTAATTGTTGCATTTTGATTTACAATTAGTTCTACACAATCGTCGGAGAGCTTTACAATTCATAAGGTACTTACAAGATACAGCGTCCGGTAGAAATATCTCCCCTTTTTGAAACAGCAGTAAAAAGAATAACATAGATTTTACTCAATGTTTTGTTGGGCCATTTAGTAATCAACCTGTTTTGAAGATGATATCGTCCAAATGTTACTCCGCACTCCTGCAGTCTCACCCTAAAGTTCCACATTTCTTACCGAGTAATTTCCACTGTTTTTTTCCACTATTGCTGAGATCGCGTTGCGAATAGTATCCTTTAATTCTCTAATAATCCTTCACCTGCGTTGAAAGTTCCCACAGAAAGAAATCGTAAAATAGCATGATATGGAATTTCACCATGTAATGAGATGAGGTGGTCTGAAATCATTTATCCCAGAACTTCTCGAGAAATTCTTGTCGGAACCACAGTAGTACATTTCGTTAAATATGGGCTCTAGAAAATTTTGTAACATCTCATTGTGATGATGTGACAACGGCCTGCTTCATTTCCGCGATATTATTGAGCATCTAAACGATAAAAGGTTTAACGGATGATTTCCGTTTTAAAGCTGAACCAGTCTATCGGAAATTATGTATCCAGAACATTGTGGTTTTCTTGGTCGAAACGCTTCCATGACGACCCACTCAGAAAATGACTAGTAAATAGCCACTGAGTCACATAACATAATCACTAATTTTAAAATAACCTCATGGCAAACATTTCACATGCAGGGCAATAACGGGAATACCCCTAAGTTTGTGCTTAATATAAGACCAACTATTTTTGATTGGGTTGGTGTAAGGAAATTGTGACGGCCAATTCAATGCACTGATTCCACATTCTTTTTTTTTCAAGTGGCACACTATTGGCTGCAATGTTTGGGGTCATTGTCTTCTTGTAACAACCACGCCTCATTATCAATTTATACTTTTCGTAGATTTAGCTCACCTTGTCTGCAGTTGAAGTTTTTGTAAAAAGTTGTAATGTGCATTTAATAGAGCGCTAGTGTAGTTTCTTTCTAGGTACAGATCAGGACCGCTTTGAAGAAGACTAAACCCAAAAGGATACTTCGATAGTAAATATGACATTGTCTTAATTCCCCTCTAAAAGTTCTTGTCGGCAAATGTTTTTAGGTGTTTTTTTGGTAACGGTTATAAAATAAACCCGGGATTTAAATTGTGCACCTTTTCTTTCTCCAAGATTGGAAGCGTTTTGCTTGGTGAGTGATGATTGTTAAAGTTTATTACAAGCACGGAGAGTGTTTCGCCGAGAGTGTGCGCAACTTACATTACATTTAATTCAAAAATTTGAACAAGCAGGTTCGGTTGAAGACAACAAAAAACAGGCCGCCCTCGTATTGGCTGTTTACCTGAAAACATTGCCAGAAACGCAATGGATATCAATGGTGAACGTTATCATGAGATGATATGGATTTTTTATGGCGTTATTCCGACGACATGGATTTAGCTAACTTGTGGTTTTAGCAGAACGATGTTACCTGTCATGCGATGGGTGAAACAATCCAATTGTAGGAGCAAAATATTTAATGGGCGATTTACCTCCTAAAATAGCCTACTGAACTGGCTACCAAGATCTTGCGACCTCACACCATGCGATTTTTTCCTCTGGGAATTCAAAATTTATACTACGAAAATAAGAACGATTCTTGCATTTGAAAATTATTAACGAAATTGAACCACAGTTATGCGAAAAAGTGATGGATAATTTTGTAAGAAGAATTCGAGAGTATCAAATGAACTGTGAAGAGCAGTTGTCAAATATCCTGCTTTACCTTTCTTGACAATGTATACTCTTTAAAGTAAAGTCATAACTTTGCCAACTAATAAATACATTTTTTTATAATTAAATGTGTCATGTAAAGTTGTGAGCTTATTATTGCCAAGAGTCATATTTTGATACCATTTGGCAAGTTTCAATCAAATTTTACATTTTATTGATTTTTTTAAATAAAACTTGTACCTGCTTAACAGTATACATTGTTATATAAGGTATTTCTAACAAGTAGTACATGACAAAATGAAATAAGTTTAATAGTAATTAATAACCACTTAAAAAGTTGATAGTCATTTAGATTTATGGTTTGATCACCAGAATTATTTGAAAATTAATTTGACACTCAGTCATTACCGCTATCACTTAAGTATATGTTTTGGGGTAGCTTGCGTTTTAGGCGGGTAATTTGTAAAAGGTGGTACCGCAGCGATTGGTAAGAGTTTCGTGAACGGTTTTAGTCAACTTAACTTAAATTGTAGGCATGCCTAGTTCTCAGTGGAACTGTTGATTTGTGGAGAACCAAGAAGCGTTGACTGTCTTTTGAAAAATTTTATTTTGTATGATTTGGATTAGATTCTGATTGGGTTTTGAAGTGTTGGTTATTATTATACACTTGTAAAGAATCAGTGGACGTGTGAGTGATTTGTATAGTAGAGTTATTGATTTAAACGAAGGATTTCCTGTTTTTGATTGGTTAAAATTTAATTAATCGCTTACAACCTTTATTCAGTTTTTTCGGTATATATTAATTCTATGTAAGTCGAGTATCGAGGTAAATATCCAGATATTTTACGGATTTATCATACGCATTCCATTGGAATAGGATGACCCTTGATTATAATAGCAAGATGAATTTTTGATGTTTTTAAGTGAAAATATTTGCACACTTGAAATGATTAAGTGACAAGTTCCATTGTTTGAACCGTCCGCTTAGGATATTGACGGCAACTTGAAGTTCAGTGATTGTTTCTTCTAGATGTTTATTTTTGGTTAGCACGACCGGGTAGTCTGCAAACATCGCTAGGTCTACGTTGAGGATGGGTAAGTCAAACATGAAGATGTTGAATAGGATGTGCCCCAGTATCCTCCCTTGTGGGACCCCTGCGTATATAGTTCTTCTAGTAGATAAACTTGTACGTACTTTGATGATGATCGTACGATTTTTGAAGAACGAGAACAATAAGCACTAATGCACTCGAGTAATTGAAGAAGTGTAATTTTGTATTTTAATCCATCTGTCCTCATGCGATCGAAAGCTTAAGTTATGTCTAAAAATAAGGTTGTAATATATTGTTTACTTTTAAAACCTGTAGTTGGTGACATGTGTAGTGGCCTTCTTTAAATCCAAATTGAAAAGTTGGGAGAATGCTCAATTTTATAGCCTCTTCATTAAGCAGGAGGTAAATGAATTTTTCGTAATCCTTTGAGGTCGCTAGTATATTGATGGGGCGATAACTGGAGACATTTTTCTTATCTTTCTTTGGTTTTTGAAACATTAGAATTATTACATGTTTTCATACATTCTGAACGTAGCCGTTCTTAGACAGGCATTAAAAGTTGCTGCTGGGTATGCTAATGTTTTTCTTGTGTGCTTTTTTGGTATGATATTAGATACTTTATAACATCTAGGCGATTTGTTTATCGAGAAAATTTTAATTATAGAAGCAAGCTCCCTTGATGATGTTATTTTAAAGATTGCTTTTGAGATTGGCTGATGTGTTTCTACGTAATTTGTTGCTATATTTAGAATATATATATATATATATATATATATATATATATATATATATATATATATATACACATATATCTGCACAGTTGTCGAAAGTGAACTTTTATTCCAAATGGTCTGCAAAAGCTTCACATTTTTTTTATTGTGCTTCCAAAGAGATTTGAAGGTATCTTATGTAACTGACTAAGGGTACGTTTGGTTGTTTTCCACAGACCCAAGTCGCTTGGTTTGAGGTTGCTAATATGCCTCTAATTGGTAGGAGTCAAGTTCCTTTTTCATACGATGCGACAGATTGTTCGCCCAATTTTTGGTTGAGGGGTATCTAGTTCTCTGACAATCCCCCACAATCTGCTTTTTTGCTTAATTAGGTTCACTATATGTTTAGGTGAAAAATAATCGAAGTTTACTTTTGTGCGTGGTCGCGGTAGTTGTGTGAACACTATTAAAGATGATTTCGGTTATGTGTGAAATTGTTTGATCTACTTGGTTTGAGGTTTGAAGATTATTGGGATATTTAAGCCTTTGGTCGAGTGTTGCATAAAATATGTTCCAATTGACCAGTTCATTTATTAATCTAGGGCTAGGAATTTGTTATTCTAGTGTTAATATAAACGAAATTATAACGGATAAGTAAGTGGTCTAAATCGAATTCAGTAAGCACTTGTGGAAAGAGTAATTTGTTAAAATTCTTGTGGGAAACTATGGTTTGTGCTCGTTTTTATACGGGTAGTGTGTGGATTTATCGGGGACTCATATTTGGAAAGCATGCGTAGATGTTAGGTCATAAAGTTTGTTTTCGACCGGATTGGTTTTTCAACATCCTCATATTGTATTTTTGGAATTCATGTCTCCTGTAAGAAGCGTGATTTCTTTGGTCTAAATATGGTGGAGATATCTTTATCGAGAATTTGTTTCGTGGGTTGTTTTTAAACACATACTATAGCTACAGTAGTACCATTACTTAGTTTAATTTTGACTCCAATTGTCTCGAGGTTGATAGCGTTGATTTTTTTGGCATCTACAGTGAATTATATTGCGTTTTATAGTGATGGTTACATCTTCTGATGCGAATCTAACCTCTCGGTCTGTGCAGTAAATCTAATATCCGGCAATTTTAAGTTTTTCCAAATTGGTTAGATGAGTTTCAGAGATGCATGCTGTGTTCATGGAATTTCTTGTAAGACAATTATTTAAATAGAGTTAATTGTGTTTCGATACTGTTGACATTTCAGTTAAGAAATTTTAATTATGTGATTTATTAAAAAGGGAAGGAAGGCGGTTTGATAATATGAATTGTTTGATTTGTTCTGAATAAAGTGTGAGAGGAACGATAGGATAGTGTTAAAGTAGGGCTGATGTTTTGGGTGACGCAGAATTAATTTTTGAAAACCAAGATGTGTTGGGTATAGAAGTGTTGTTTGCGTTGTTCATAAGAGAAGTTTATTATGTTGTTAGCAGGTGCAGGCTTGTTACCTGGTTTTATTGTTGTAGAAATTTACGCGTTCTGGAGGAGTTTGCCTTGAGGATTTCTTGATGCAAGAAAATATTTGGATCCCCTAAAGATAGTGGGGTGGTTTTCTGCGTAATTGGTGTATACGGGGCTTAGGTTAGTATACAAATGATTTTCTTAGCATCCTATGCATCTTAATTATAGTCTTCAGCAGTTTTTTGTGTACCCGATGCGTTTGCATCTGTGATATTAGGAAGTTTTATGATTAGTTTTACGTGACTCTACAGTATCTATTGAGTGGAATATCTTTTTGATATTAAAAATTTCGTTTGCTTTTTTATTTGCTGAAAGAAGTATTGCACAAACGGGCATAGGTGTTTTGTTTAAAAGCCTTGTAATTCGTATTACATGGAGGTCATAATCTGCAAGTTTTTACTGCGTCTTTTTCGGTTAAGGTGGGAGGGACGTTTTTAAGAACTACTGAAAGGGGTTTGTTGTTAGGGTCTTGGTATGTGTGGACCTCGATTTTGTTTGTCAAATAATGTTAAGCTAACTTTTTGTAATCGTTTCTGCTTGATAATGTGATTTTTAATGTCGATGAGCTGAGGGCCACCGAACACATTTTTTCGATAATGATATCATTTAAACTTTTTACGGTTGACTGGACAGTGTAGGAAGATAAGCGTTATTTTTATTTTGGAAAGTTAATTGGCCTCTCTTCACTTGAGGCAGATGGCTGGAGATATTCGGGTAAATAATATTTGTTTTTCTCAAATAGTGATTCAGGTTTCTATTGGCGTTTTTTTTGTAAATCGGTGAAATAAGTGATTAGATTTTCTTTTAAGAACAGACCTGATAACACGCCTTGTTTGGGGGTGATAATAGTTAAAGATGTCATCGCTAACTATATGTATTGTTTTGTTACCAGAAATAAATAGTATGGATATTACCGAGATTGATTATCACACTTCCGAGTCGCGGAGTGAACGTACGTACGTCCTTACGGTTCGAAAGTAAAGCGAGAACTTTGCATTGGTTTTGCATCTTTTTTCACACTATTGATTATTCTTTGCTGAAGTTGCTTGTGTAATTCTCGAAAAGAGCAATTCATTCACACCTCTTGTTTCTTGGTATTACTTTATCCACTTACGCACAAAATCCGGAGATTCGTGTAGTAATATACGCCGGGAGATATATATATATATATATATATATATATATATATATATATATATATATAATAATATAGACACACTCGAGAGATGATGTAACAAAGTACTACACAAAAGTCGTTTGAGGGAGGCAGTGGTAACGGTTGTAATAGAACGTTCGTAACATTTCCATTCTCTATAGTAGCCAAGTATTGACTGAATTTTTTAGTATATAAAGGAAAGCTTTAAAGAACATGGACACAAAGAAAGAAACATTCAATAGTAAACAAAAAGGCACCCAAAAGTAGCTACCGTTATTTCCCGTTGAAATTGTACTGAATAACAGCATCAATAAAGGAATGTATAAAATAAGACACATAATAAACACAAAAATAACAACTAAACCTTTACATTATAAAAAAGTAATATTGCAATGTTTGAAATGACCAAGATAGGGCCGTACAAAGATTTTTGCAGCAGATTCCACGCGTCATAAAGTGTATAAGTATTCACTTAACTACTAACTGTCAAAAGAAGGAAAGAAGTGAGGATGTGGAGAAAGTCATCTAGCCAACTATAGAGGTTGTCTTGTCTATAAGAAACTGCAAAACTAGGTATTTTACGTAAAGAATAAAACAAATGAATACCAACAAAATCAATCAAGTAACGGCTATTCCGCAAAATCAACCCAAAAGAAACAAGAGTATCGTATACGCAAAGGTTACCAACTTGCCGATAAAATATAAATGTTGCAACAAGTGCTCAATCTTTTAACCACAATTGTTTAAAAATTGCATTCAAAATCACCGAATGGAATGCTAATGGACTTTGCCAACGTGGATGGGAACTAAAAGCATTTATATTAATCAACAAGCCAGATATTGTATTAACATTCGAAGCCACTTCACTGAACCTTCTTTCCCAAATATTCATAATTATTTCATATACAGTACACTGCGTATGCGGATACTCTGTTATAATACCAAGCTGGATTAAATACATGGAATATGACCA